>CM055319.2:36426529-37626529 GCA_029255685.2 Silene conica | reverse complement strand
TTTACTATTTCCCTTTTCTCGCTTCCTATTGCTCTTATTCTCAAGATTAAGTGTGTTCTTCTTAGGACTTCGAATAAGCCCAAAATCCCTCCTTTCCCGCGAATGCAATTTAAGGGCGCGAAGAAATCGATTTATTATGACAGATTCACGAGCTTGCATGCATTTAGTTCGCAAGATTTCGGATGAATCAACCGACTTAATCACATGAGAATTTGAAAGTTGATCCTTATAAGAATTTGGATCAAAACAAGCAGAAATTACTTCATAAAGCAAAGTTCTTGGAGTTCGATAAAACATATTCTTAAGCTTGGTGTAAATCTCATTTGCCGTGCTAAACACAATCATTCTGTCTCGGAGATCCGGCTCCAAAGTGAAAATGATTATGTCTCTAAGAATATATGACTCCTTCATATAGGCCTCATAGGCCTCACGAATCTCAATCGTGGAGTGAGCAGTAGGAATAGGAGGAGCGGCTCTTGTAAGGAAACAAATCTTATTGTCACCTTCCGCAGCAAGAAGTAATTGGGATTCCCAATCATTGAAATTTGTGCCTTGCTTCCTAAGCTTGCAACGATTCATGAAAGATTGGAGCAATGAGTCGTGTTGTGGGAGTGGTGGAGCGTTATTTGCCATTTGATGATTGAAAGTCGAAATTGAACTACAATAAAATAAAGGAATTAAAACACAATTATCGTTTTAATAATTAAACTTGTAAATTTTAAACAAGTTAAGCATCTACTTAATGATCTCTTACCCAATTAAGTAAATGATCCCGAGACCCAAATACACACTAACTTGGGCACGGTTTAGCCGATACATCCCTCATTAATGTGACTCGGTAGATTAACCCTTTAATCGATTCTACTTTTAGAACTCTCGGTCGATAAAATTACACTAATTCTTATCTTAGCCCGAACTTATTACCACTACGGTGGCTCGAATACCTTCGTCGAGATCAACCAAATTTCAAGAATAAGTAATCATATTACCCCACTTCACCAACGTAATAAGGTTTGCACCCCGGTTTAGCCGAGCCTACTCCCTTATGAAGAAGATCCTTCGCGGGTCCTTTACTTTTTGGTAAGGCTATGTCTCGATTTTTAAATAACGTAAGAGATCTTGTCAATTTATTATCTATCTCCTTTAAGTGAACTAAGTCGGTGAATTATCGATAAATTAATTGACACGGTCGATAAAATCGATGAAATGCATGATGTTTGGATGACAATTTGGCTATGTATGCAAGCGAAATAAGCATAAAAACTTAAAAGCATAAATAAAAAAAACCCTAGTATGGCCTTTCCTAAAATAGAAAATAAAGTAAATTTCAAATTCGGAAACCAACTCCTTTGGTTCCTTGAACTTCACACGTGGCACGCATCCCAAGGCAAACTCCGTCTTGGTCGGAACTCCTTTCCGAAATGGCACCGTCTTCAAGGATCTCCGGAATTACAAATAATTACAAATTTTCTATCTATTTTATACATTATAAAATAAAATAAAACAATAAAATAAAGTGATACGAGATCACATTAAATTACAACCGAATCGATAAACCCTTACATTACGGGAAATATCGATTAAAAACTAAGGCCATACTAAGTAAATTACATAATTCAAAATTACGTAAATAAATTATGACATTCATAAATAAAAATTAAATATGCAATGCTTATGTAAAATGCAAAACCTAAGCCAAATCGTCCTATTTAAACACGTTTTAAATATCGTTATTCGTAATAACACGGTTTTATGGAATAACGTGATTTAAACAATTTTAAAATCACTAATCACTTTATGAATCACTATTCATGATTTAGTTAAGTTTCCTAACACATTTTAGGATTCAAAATTTAGTCTTACTCAAATTTCGAAAATTAACTTAACTTATTTTAATATTGTTCGGTTTTAATCGGTTTTACGGGAAATAGCATTAAAATAATCAAACGAGTCATAAAAATTTCGAAAATTCAAAATTCAAAATTTTGAACATACTGAAAATTTCTTAAAATTTCAGATCCTTAAAACTCAAATATTTTCGAAATACACCATTTATTTCGTAAAATAGCCGTATAATATGCATAATATTTCGAAAAATTCAAAACTATTGCAAAAATTATGAAATAAAATACTAATATAATTTTTACATCTTCCTAGACACTCAAAGCATCTGAAAATGCAGAAAAATAAGGCTGAAAAGCACTGTTTAAGGTCTGAAAATAAAGTAATGATTATGACTCCTTAAACACTCAATATCAATTTTAACTTTTAAAATTAAAACTCAAAGTTTCAGAAACTTTTGGCACTAAATAAAAATATGTTGATGATCATACATAATATGACTAATATGGGTGAACTTTTCGGACCATTTAAGCAACATTTACTATTTTTAATAATTCGTGTCATATATTACGCGATTTTACCGATTAAAATCATTTCTCATGCAATATTCGAGATTAAAAGCTCAAAATTCATATGCATGCTAGAAATAATATATGTGACACTATATTAAATTTTTATGGTCAAATTCGAACTTAAACTATTTAAGCTAAAATATGTCACTAATATTACGATTTTTACGATAAAAATCAATATTCATGCAATATTAACGAAAAATTTCTGGAAAATTCATCATATATCTTAAATATTGCATGTGACATCTACAAAAATTTTTATAGTTAAATTCATAATATAACTATTTATCCCATATTTAACTCATTTTATGACTATTTAACCATTAAAAATCATAAACCATGCATAAAACTCAATAATTTCGAAAATTATTTATATTCATAATATGTTAAATGCATGTGAGAACATATTTAAAAAACATGGCCAGAAATATTATTTAGCTATTTTTCCCAAATAAAAACATTTTTAACCGATTCATAGCATGAATTAACCAATTTAATTACAATGTTGAACAATATTATTCCATAAATCATCAAAATGACTTAAAACTATTTTAAGACCAGAAAGTATACATGCAATGACATTTTCGTGCATATCCTATATGTACTACTCATTTTCGTTTTTAATTAAAATCGTATTTTCTCGCAAAAACGTATAAAATCGAGTTGCATGCAAGCAACCTCGTGCTCTGATACCAATTGTTGGAAACTAGAGGTAGTCATACTAGCTAGTTCATATTATTAGTCTTACTAATATACTAATTAACCTCATATTAATATAGTTTAAACGATTTAATCTTATGCATGCAAAATAAAAGCGGAAATAATGAGAATCGTATTCTTACAACCGGTCCAAAATATGCTAAGGACGATCCTCCAAGAGCAACCAAGTAAGCTTGCCTCCAATGAGTGCGCACCAAGACTTACCCTTAAATCGAACCCGAAACCGAACCCGAGCTAGGAGTCGGATTTAGGTCAAAACCGTACACTAATACTAATGGTAGTATTATAGATAATATTATGAAGATAATATTATAGAGGTTGTAGTATACTTTCTCACACTAGAAAGATGCTAGGTTTTCATTAGTCTTTTTAATGTGTGAATATCAACACATTTATAGAATGGGATGGTTGGGTGGGTTTGGCCGTGGGACACAAGGTCTAGGGTAGTAAAGAGTCAACTTGTGTCTTACACTTCACCTTAGGTATTAAGTCTAATTACTTAATATGTCTTTAGGGTAATTAATCCATATTTAAACCCATAAAACATTACCACCACAACCGGCACATACATACGTAAAATGCACTTTCATTTTACGTTTTATAATTTGTACAATTTATGTAACATCTTATGTGACATGACAATTGTATTAATTTAAAATATAAATTTATCATGTAAATTATATTTCTAAATTAATTAAATCATATTTAACAAATTATTGAGATGATTCGAAATCATTGTCTCAACATATGGTTATCGTAATAATCGTTGATACGATATATTAACAACGTTTGTCATAACCATGAACCATTCATTATACTAATTTCGATATTTCATAAATATCGATTAATACTTGACAATTGATACATTTCAATTTCAAATATAAATCTTACCTTAAGATTCAACCTCTAATTTCTCAATATACGGTTTTAATAACATCGATCAATCTGTATCCCATACAATTAATCAATATACGACAAAGGGGTTAGTCCTAAAGGTGTGACCTAAAGGGATCAACTGACCACCACCGTCATACGACAGTAATGTTAAACTCTAGTCAGCCAATCATTACCGATTAATGTTGGTCAGTTGACTAAATCAATATTGGATCGTCCCTTGCATATTCTTTTCATAAGATTTATGACAATGATATTTTATCATTGTCGTGATCGCACTATTGTTGAGGACACATTTCCCAACATGTACCAAGTAAATAGTGTTGCTTCATGTGACTTATGTGGGGGATGCGGGCATACTTTTGATATGTGTGCAAACAACAATTCCTATGAGGGAAGTGAGAGTATGAAGGAGGTATATGCTTTCCAAGCCTTTAACAACCCAAAAAACCCCAATACTTTTAACCCAAATTCGAACTATTACCATCAAGGGATCCGAGGAAGCCCCTATATGAGTTACAAAAGCACCAATGTGTTGAATCCTCATCAAATTCAACAACCTCAAGGGCAAAATCCCCCCTGTTTTCAACCAAGGGGTGGAAATTTCAACCCGAGAAACAATTACAACAACAACTTTTACCAAGGGAATCAAACCAACCAAGCCAATCAAGGTTTTCAACAAAGCTTCAATGACCCGAACTTTAATCCAAATTTCCAAAACAACCAAAACCCACAAAATGTCAATGCAAATTTCAATAACAACAACCCAAACTTCAACAACCAAAACCACAACCAACCTCCATTCCAAAACAATTTCAACAACCCAAACCACCAACAAAACTTCCACAACAACAATTTCAACAATCAAAATCTCAATGACCAAAGTTTCAACCAACAATTTCCTAACCACCACCAAAACCCAAACTTCAACAATCAAGGACCCAAAACAAATCAACAAAGTGGGGGTGCAAGGAATGACTACGGGTTTCCCTTGCCCCTTACCAACACACCTCATCAAGATCTCTCAAGTGACTCCCAAGTTGGAGAGTTGCTTAAACTTGTGAAAGGCATGCAAGCGACACATAATCAAGAAATGATGAATTTGAAAGCGGCAAATCAAAAAGAGATCCGGGAGATGGAGGCTAGAGTTGCTTCACAAGCCTTAGCCAACCCACAAAGGCCACCGGGCGGCTTTCTTGCCCAAGGTCAAAGCTCCCGGGATGCTTCAAAACCACATGGTGTCAATGCTATTATGACAAGCAAAAATGAGCAACCAATGCTTGATAAGAGAGATGATGAAGGAGGATCCAAGGTAGAGCAAGTTATGACGGTATTTGGGAGTGGAAGCGAGGATTGTGTTGAGGAGGAGGTGATGGTGATGGTGCCCAACACTCCTCCGGATGATTGTAATGAAGCCGACATTGATGACTTAAACTTTGTGATGCAACAAGTCTTGAACATTCCGAAGAAGATTTGTGATGAAGGCCCGAGTACCAAAGAAAAAGAGATTCATGTGATAGAAGAGGAGGACCATGGATATGTGGAGAGCCTCATGGAGAGAAAGATGTGCGAATTCTTTCGTAAAATCACCAAGGGGGACCCTCGTTGCAATGAGTTGATCAAACTTGTTGAGGAAGTAGAGGCCACAATCCCCTCCACCCGAGAAAAGGAGGAAGTCAATGCCATTTCACTAGTGGCGAAAAAGATCCCAAGAGATTTGCCAATTAAGTTAGGAGACCCGGGGAGCTTCTCTATTCAATGCTCCGTAGGAGGAAGACACATAGAGCACGCTTTGTGCGATCTTGGAGCAAGTGTGAGTGTTATCCCACTTGCCATGGCGAAGAAATTGAACATTAAACACTTATCCCCTCCTATAACGGACATCACTCTTGCCGACGGGACGGTTAGGCCTACTATTGGGGTCCTTGAAGATGCGGTGGTCAAGGTTGGATCGCTTTCCATCCCCACCGACTTTATGGTCGTTGATATACCGGTCGGTGAAAGCTCTTTCATTATTCTTGGGAGGCCCTTCTTGGCCACCGGAGGAGCAATCATTGATGTGAAAAAAGGTAGGCTAACCTTTCAAGTTGAAGATGAGTTGTGTGAATTCGTGCTTCCGGAAGCTCCCGGTACAAATTTTAAGGAAAAGAATGTTGGCATGATTGCAAGTTTGTTCGTGAATGATGTCCCTAAGATGTTTGATGAGAAGGGAATCATGAAAAGTATGACCTTGAAGAATGAGGATGCTAGTTTTACTAGCGGGAAGTTGGTTAGTCCGAAGAAGAGAGACCGTGATAAATATCTAGGAAAACCAAGTTGTGCTAGTTCTTTTAAAGACCCTTTGGTTGAAAAAGGGGACCTAGAGGAGCTAATTGCCGGAAAAGATGTCAAAGCTCGAAAGTTGATGATGAGCAAGATGGAAACTCGAAGTGAGAGCAAAGTGGAAGCCCCGTCCGCGGCTTTTGACCTTTTCTTAAGGTCACTAGTTAGCATGGACGAAGTTTCCACCTACAAAGATTGAAGTTTGATCATGAAAGGTTTGGTGGAGTCACTCAATAACCACCGGTTGTAAGTATTAGTTTCCTTTAGTTCATCTAGTTTTCATGTTAGTTTCATGGTTAGTTCGGTTTTAGTTTAATTTTTAGCTTGCATGAGATATTTGGATATGATTGTTGCTTGTTTGTGGATGATTCATGAGTATAGTCGGAGGATTATTGGCAAAACCGTCATAGGCAAAGTTGATTTTCATGTTCAAATTAAATTATTTCTCGAAATTGTGTACAGGTACTCCCAGCCGGCCCACCGGCCGACGGTACCATACCGGCTGGGAGGACCTGGACACATTTCTGTTTTTGATAGTTTATTTGGGCAGATTTCAGATTTTGCATCCCCAGCCTGTACCAAACCGGCAGCCGGTCAGCCGGCTGAGAAGACGATGACTTATTCAAAAATCAAAACTCAAGAGGAAATGATTCCCAGCCGGTCGGCCGGCAGCCGGTCCACCGGCTGAGAATCATGTGTTGTGTGCACCAAGTTGAAGAAAAAGCAAAGGAGAAGGAATCCCCAGCCGGTCGGCCGGCAGCCGGTCCGCCGGCTGGGAGTTTTTGTAAGAAAAATAGAAGAAGAAAAAAAGAAGACAATGAAGGCTCCCCAGCCGGTAGGTCGGCAGCCGGTCCGCCGGCTGGGAGTGTTTTGTGAGTTGAAAAGAAGAAGAAGAGAAGACGAAGGAATGAAGGCTGATTTTGAGCCGGTCGGCCGGCAGCCGGTCCGCCGGCTCAGAATCAAATATCTTTAGGAAAATTTCGAAAAAAAAGCAAAAAGTTCGAAACCCTCACTCTCAGCCGGTCGACCGGCGGCCGGTCCCATACCGGCTGGGAGTGTTCTGTCGGGAATTTTAAAGGCTAACAATCCCCATTTTTCTTCATTTCTACCTCATTTCTTCTTCATTTCCCTTCATTTCTTCCACTCTCTTCCTTATTTCCTCATCTCCCATTCATCCCTAACCTTCAAAAACCCCAACAAACTTCACCAAACTCTCTCAAATCAAAACCCCCTTTACTCCCTCATCACTTATCCTTCAATTAACCATGTCGGGAAGAACAGAAAGGCGATCCAAATCAAGGCACGACCCTTCGGTTGAGCAAGAGGTCGAAAATGTAATGGGGAGTGGCAACATTGGCTCGGATCCTTGCTTTCCCGGTCTCACTTTTGCCTCAATCCAACAAAAAGGTAATTTCACATATTTTAAGAATCGCCCCCTTCACCCAACTAGGTTTATTGATAGAGCCGGATTGAGAGACTTAGGGATTGAGAAAATAACTGCGGCTCTTTTTGAGGGATTAGGTATGAAAACCTTGTATGAGACAAAACCGGTTCACACATCTCCCCGGTTAACTTGGGAATTTTTGAGTTCGTTGGTTGTTACTAAGAACCGAAATTTGGGGAGAGTTGCATTTTTAGAGTTCCGATTGAGGGAACATCGTCTCACTTTAGAGGAATTTGCCTTAATTTTCGGGCTAGACGGAAAACTAGCCATTAAGCCTCCGGAGGGCTTTGATACCGAGCTCATTTGGACAGCCATCACCGGTCTTGTAAGTGATAGAAGCCGAAAGAAACCGGCTAATAGGGTGCATTTGGCACCGATTAGAATATGGCATAGGTTCATGGGGTGGACCGTTTTCTCTAGGGATGAGCCGCACAACTTCACTACTACAGAGCTTGAGATACTTGGTTGTTACTTGGTTGGTGGCCCGAAATTAAACATTGCTCACCATATGGCCCTTCACTTGAGTAGGTTGGCATCCCAACCTCAGCTTACTACCCCCATTTGTGTTGGGGGGATGGTCACCTTGATTGCCAACAACCGTTGTCAGAGGCACTTCACGGTCGACTTCATTCAGGGCGAGAATGTGTTATCTAGCCGATACTTGCAGGATGCTTTGGGGTGGGTACGGTATAACCCCAGTGATCGCAAAGAGTATTGGCAGATTCGGGTTGACAACAAGTTCAAGAATTCAGTCCCTTTGCCAAACACTGAGTTGATGAAAGTTGTGCCGGGGAAAACCTCTTACCTCCTTGATATCGAGGCGGACCCCGAGGACCTCCCACCAGACCAGCGTGCCCCAAGAGTCTACACCAGAGATAGAGTCGGTGCCACTCCTACCGACCTCCAGTTTGAGGCTTTTCAGCAGCCCTCCATTTCCATGTCCCAGTTTCAGAGTGGTCCCTCATACTTTCAGGGATCCACCTCCGCCTCCGGTCCATCTTCTTCTTCATGCCCCCCAGAGCTTATTGATTTCATGGCCCGAGTTGACTTGGGCATGAAGAGTGCAGCGGATTTAGCGGACCAGCGCCAAGCCATAGCCGATGAGCGGCATAGGGATTTGACCTATAGGCTTGATTACCTTTACCATGATCAAGCTTATGGGACATTTCCGAGTTATGATCGGTCCGTCCGCGACGGTTATCATCATCCGGATGGTGGTCGCCCGTCATACTACATGCCTCCTGATAGGGGTTATTGTTGGGAAATGTGTCCTCAACAATAGTGCGATCACGTAATTAAATCTCATAACAAGAATGCGCAAGGGATGATACGATTTATTAGTCAACTGACCAACATTAATCGGTAATGATTGGCTAGCTAGAGTTTGACATTACTGTCGTATGACGGTGGTGGTCAGTTGATCCCTTTAGGTCACCCTTTAGGACAATTCCCTTAATTGATAAAGTGATCAAATGTATATTGATACGATTTGATCATATTCCTTAAAGTCGTATAAACGAGAAATTAGAGGTTAAATCTTAATGTAAGATTTATGTTTAAAATTGAAACGTGTCAATTGTTAAACATTAAACGATATTTTAAGATATCGTAATTAGAATGAATTGGGTTGAAATTAATACAAAGGTTGTAAATCGTATTGACGATAAATGATCATTTTACATTAGTAATTTCGAATTACTTATTAATTGAATAAATATGATTTATTTAATTATGTACAATATTTATAGGATAAATATTTATATGTTTTATATGTACTAAAACATTTTATATCTTAATGACATATAAGATGTCACACTTTGTACAAATTGTACATTTTACAAAGTTGTAAAATGAAATCCATTTTATGGATTATGGTAGCCGGTTTTGGTGAGGGTTCTTAATGGTATGATTAGTGTTTATTAGGGATAAACATAATCATTTAAAGAGTCTTGGAAACTCTAACCTAAAGCCACCCTATAATACCTTGAGAAGTGATGATGTCCCCTTGTTGCACATCCCATAGCCGGCTCCCCCTTCCCAACATAAGCATGCTTAAGTTAATTAATATTATAGAGAGCATGCTTAATACATATATAAGATATGTATCATATTCATTCTTGTTGTTGCTCTTCTTCTCCTCTTGGCCGAAATTCTACCAAGTAAGAAGAGATTGTTTAACCTCTAATAAGTTATTATAAGATAATAAAATATATACTAAGAGTAGTATTCAAAATATATTTCTAATAAGAGAGATTGGAAATAAATTAAGGAAGAACCGATTCCTAGTCTAGCTTACAAAGTTTCGGTTCTTTTGGGGCTTGTCTTGGTGCATCCGGAGGAGGTATTCTATATTGGGTACTCGGAGGATCATCCTTGCAATATACTTGGACCGAGTGTAAGAACACGGTTTACTCCTTACTTCCGCATTTAGTAGCATGCATAAGATCTAATAAACGAGTTTATTATTTTGTTAATTAAAAGTTAATTAAAGGTTTTGTTAGTATGACTAAATTAGTTTATGAGCAACTAGTTAAACCTATCAATTGGTATCAGAGCAAAAGGGTTGTTTGCATGCTTTCCGTTTCGTTTTTACGGAGTTATTAGGATAACAAAATAAAACTTGATAATTTTCGTTTTGATATATGATATGCACGAAATTAATTTAGCATGATACCTACTGTTTTCTAATATGATTTAGAATATTTGGAATAATTTTTGCATGAATATTGATCATTGGTATTTTAATTTCGGTTTTTAATACATTTTAATGGTTAAAAATGATTAATTTTGGGAAAAATAGTTAAAATTAACTTCTGGCCGAGATTTTTCAGTATGATATCACATGTATTTTCTATAATATGAATATGAATTTTCGTAAATTATAGGCCTTTAAATCGTGTGATATGAATTTTAATGGTTAAAATGCAATAAGATGAATAAAAATGGGTTAAAATAGTTATATTATGAATTTGACTATAAAAATTTATAAGGATGTCACATGCAATATTTAAGATTTATGTCGAATTTTCCAGAAATTTATCTCAAATATTGCAATATTATAGATTTTTAATGTAAAAATCGGGTAATTAGTGACATTATTTCGACTTTAATAGTTTAAGTTGGAATTTGGCCATAAAAATTTAACACGATGTCATATATATTATTTCCAGCATGTATAAAATTTTCGAGAATTTTATCTTATTTTATGCTTGAGAAATAATTTTAAAGGTTAAAATCGTACGATATATGACGTAAATCGTTAAAATTTGCAAATGTTGTTAAAAATGGCCGAAAATGTAACCCATATTAGTCATATGTGATATGTTCATCATGAAAATATTCTTGGGTGCCAAAAGTTTCAGATTTGATTTGTATTGATTTAATTTTGTTTTGTTAAAAGTAGCATTTAAAATTAAATTAAAAAGAGGCATGCTTTAAAATTTTGGCTATGGGGCAATGTGCCATTTAATTTTCTGTCCATCTTGTATTCTTAAAATGTTTTGGAAGGTATAAATTTATTATTAGTATTTAATTTGCATTTATGAAGATAATTATTGAATTTTCCGACTTAAATTGCTCGTTTTACGTGTTATTTTCGAAATAATAATAAAACCGTGTAAAATACTAATATTTTAACTTTCTGAAAATTTTAGGAACATTCTGGATTTTTCAAAATTTGATTTTTGAATTTTCGAAATTTTAATGTCTCTTTTGAATTTATATTATTTTTCCCGAAAAACCGAGTAATACCGATCAATATTATAATATATATTAAGTTAATTCATGTTCAAAGTTTGAGTAAGACTAAATTTTGAATCCTATGCGAGTTAGGATGATTAACTTAAGGATGAAAACCGTTTCATTTAATGCATAGTGTTGTTAAACGTTAAAACACGCAATTCCATAAAAACCGAGGTTTACGATAACTATTTAAATAAGTGTTTTAAATAGGACGATTTGGCTTAGGATTTGCATGTTAATTCATATTTATATAAGCATTGCATATTTTATATTATGAATGTCATGATTTTATTTACGTAATTTTGGGAATTATGTAATTTACTTAGTATGGCCTTAGTTTTAAATCGGTATTTCCCGTAATGTAAGGGGTTACCGATTCGGTTGTAATTTTGTGATCTCGTATCACCCAATTGTAATTTATTTCTATTTTATAATGTATAAAGTAGACTAGAAAAGTTGTAATATTTGTAAAATCCGGAGTTCCTTGAAGACGGTGCCATTCGGAAAGGAGTTCCGAGCAAGACGGTGTTTACCTCGAAGTGCGTGCCGCGTGAAGTTCAAGGGACCAAAGGAGTTGGTTTCCGAATTTGTACTTTATTATTTCTTTTCTAGGAAAGGCCATACTAGGGTTTATTTATGCTTTTATTTTGCTTTTATATGTTTGCATGCATAGCCAAATCGTCATACATCGTATCATGCATGTTTCGACCTAGTCGACCTAGTCTTTTATTTTATCGAAAATTCACCGACTTAGTTCACTTAAACGGAGATAGATAATAATTTGACTAGATCTCTTACATATAAATATTGAGACTTAGCCTTACCAAAGAGTACGGACCCATGAATCCCTTCTTCACAAGAACGTAGGCTCGGCTACACCGGGGTACTAAAATTGTCACGTTGGGTAAGTGGGGTAATAAGATTACACCTTGAAATTTGGTTGATCTCAACGAAAGTATTCGTAACCGTAGTTGCAATAAGTTCGGGCTAAAGATAATTTTAAGAAAATTGTCGACCGAGAGTTCTAAGAGTAGAACCGATTAAAGAGTTAATCCACCAAATTATACCAATACGGGTTGAATCGGCTACACCGTGCCCGGATTAGTATGGGTTTGGGTCTCGGGATTGTTTACTTAATTGGGTAAGAGATCATTAAGTAAATACATAACTAAACTGTTTAAAGTTTCTAGTTTAAAATTATGAATTTAAAATGATGTTGTTTTTCCTTTTATTATTGTAGTTTAATTTTCAACATCGACTATGGCAACCAACGCTCCACCTCTCACTAACGTATCATGGCTTCGATCCTTTATGGATCGTTGCAAACTCGATAAGCATGGTTCCAATTTTAAGGATTGGGATGCGCAATTGCTTTTGGCCGCTCAAGGTGACGATAAGAGTCGTTACCTATCCGAAGCCGCTCCTCCCGCTCCGACCGCTCGTTCGTCGGTCCAAACTCGTGAGGCCTATGAAGCCTACATGAAAGAGTCCTCCGCTCTTAAAAATGTGCTCATCTTCTCCATGGAGCCGGATCTCCAAAGGAGTATGATCAAGTTGACCACATCATATGAGATATACACCAAGCTTGCGACCATGTTTTCGCAAACTCCTAGGGTGATTCAATATGAGGCGGCTTCCGCCTTCTTTGACATAACATTCAAGGAAGGGCAAAAGATAAGCCCTCATGTGCTCAAACTAGTTGAGCTCGCGGAGACTCTCAAAGCTCAAGATGTTGATGTTCCCGACTCTCTTATCATTGACCGAGTTCTTCACTCGCTCAATAAGGTTAAGGCGTATGCTCAATTCCGGGTGAATTTCAATATGCGAAACCAAGAGACCTCGTTAGACGAGTTGCATAAGATGCTAGTCCAAGCCGAAAGGGACATGGGACTTCATGAAAGTTCCACCAAGGATGTTTTAAACATCGAAAAGAAAGGGAAAACGAGCTTCAAGAGGAATGCCTCTAAAGGCAAGGGCAAGAAAACGTTCAAGCCCAAAGCGACCAAAGAAAAGACCTTTTCGAAAGGCGCTTCCACCTCGTCTTCTAAAGAGCAAGACAAGTGTCATTATTGCACGAGGATCGGTCATTGGAAGAGAAATTGCCCCAAATACTTAAGCGATCTCAAAAATGGGAAGGCAACCGCCGTAGGTAATAATTCTCGCGTATAATTCATGTCGTTTATCAACTTATGTATAGTGATACAAATGTGTTGATATTTACCCTTTTTAAATTGTTTTAAAGGGGCATCTTATAAAGATAAGGGCAAGGAGAAGGAAACATGAAGTTCCTCACTTGGATGGCTATGGTAGCATCCAATTGATCGAAGACTAGAAGAGCTAGGCTCTAATTTTCATATCGTCTTCTTTCATATTTTGCATTTATGGAACAATTTAATTTTCTTGTAAGACAAGGATTAAAATCCTAAAACAATGGTTGTAATTTTGGATATTAGTGACTTGGTTTTCAACCCGAGTCACTACTTTTGTTCTTAATCAATGTTTTGATTTCTCAAATAAATTGCAAGCCTTGTTTAAACATGAATGATAGTAATTTAATATTGATACGATCAAGTATAAGAGAATCAAAGAGTTGATTAAAACGGAGAACTACACCCCATGAGATAGATTCAATCAAAATGAGACTATATCAGTTCATTATAAGATTTTCATTTTAAGTGAAAATGAGAATGTATTCATCACACCTATCAAACTTCAAACATTCAAATTCATTGGTTAATCGAAATAGCTATCCTTAAACAAGTAAAGGTTATTTTTAGAAGGATAGAGTGGGAGAAAATATTTCGCTCACAAACCAATGATGTAAATAAAGGAAGGATCTTAGAGAAGATTCTTACTTGGGAGTCTTAAGAAGAACCCTAAGCGATTTGAAGAAACTACGGGAGGACACTCGAAGAAAGGTTCTTTGTGTTCATTGTTTCATAGAGAGGAAACTTGAAACCCCGTGTGAAATCATCGGTAGGAAAACGGTTCCTAATGTAGTTATAAAGAAATTATCATGTCATTTTCGTCTCAAGAAGACGAAGACATGATAAGAAGGTAATGAATGATTGAATGGAAACAGATCACTATAGGGATAGTGATAGTGATAATGATTCAAGATCAAGTAATAGTTTAACATGCGAGAAATGAAAGGTTCATTTAAGATATCGAGAGATATTGATTTTAGTGGGAGCGATTTTCATAAAAAGGAATTGAAACCTACCATTTTGAGAGAATGGGTGATTCTTTAAGAGTAAAGAATAAGAGGTACTCAATTTAGATGAATAAAATAATTTGTATCATAAGATGATGGAGTTTTAAAGGGAAGGTTTATTATATGGATAATAAAAGGTCGCCCACTAGAAGTTAGAATGGTTGGATACATTGTTCATAACGATGAATGAAACCATTATCAAATAGCCAAGATGGTTGAAAATTGTAAGAGTGATGAAATCACTAATAAACTGCAATATAGATTTCAGTACATAAGTGACTATAGAGAGTGATTTTTAATCCCTCCAGTATATCGATACGTCACAAGTTATAAGATAACAGTGGGAGTTTTCCTCCGGAAAGGAAGCTCAAAATCTAGAAAGAGTTCTAGATATGTACTCAAATAAGAATCATATTATACGGGATAATATGAGAATGAAGGAGACAAAAATTTGTAAGTTTTGCAAATTATGAATAAAGGGTTATTCGCAAAACACTATTACAAATAGATGATTGTGCATCAAAATGCAATGTAATAGTGTTGACTATTGTTGCATGACAACATCATTTGAGTTATTAATAACTCAAAGTAAAAGATACTTTGTCAGAATCCAAATGGGTTGTATGAGACAATATTGAACCCCATAAGTGAACTGGATTGACTTAGTATGGCCCCTAGCCGCTTACATGAGGTGACGTCTCAAAGTGACTAGAGTGTGAGGCGATTGATGGCAAGTTCAAGTGCCATAGAGTCATATGTGATGACTAGTCGATCACATAGGCAGACTGTAAGAGACACTCTGTCGGGCAATGTGACCGCTTATAGAGTTCTGGAAATTTTATAGCCGGGTCGTGGCGAGAGCTGCTATAGTATTCTTGTGAGTCAATTCTTTGACTAAAGACTACTCTCCCAAGATGGTACAGTTTAGGCATAACTTTGATCCATTCTCTACGACTTTTCGTAACTGGAGTCAAATGGGATTGTTTTGGGTTGTGACTAACTGTGACTAGTTGAAGGAAGTAGTGCGATAGAAATTGTCCACCCCTTGTCAGGGTTGTTCAAATCTCAGGGCCACTCGAGGAGAAGATAACTGGAAATGCGTGGCCACGCTCGGAAGGTATCTATGGTAGATAATTCCGGTCAGACAGTTATTCTCCAGATCGAGGAAACCATTCATGATATGATCAAATGCAAGAACGACCAGAGAGAGACATCTTGCATTGAGTGGGAGATTGTAATAGGACAAGAGAATTGGTGACGCACACTTGTCGAGGACAAGTGGGAGATTGTTGGGAAATGTGTCCTCAACAATAGTGCGATCACGTAATTAAATCTCATAACAAGAATGCGCAAGGGATGATACGATTTATTAGTCAACTGACCAACATTAATCGGTAATGATTGGCTAGCTAGAGTTTGACATTACTGTCGTATGACGGTGGTGGTCAGTTGATCCCTTTAGGTCACACCTTTAGGACAATTCCCTTAATTGATAAAGTGATCAAATGTATATTGATACGATTTGATCATATTCCTTAAACTCGTATAAACGAGAAATTAGAGGTTAAATCTTAATGTAAGATTTATGTTTAAAATTGAAACGTGTCAATTGTTAAACATTAAACGATATTTTAAGATATCGTAATTAGAATGAATTGGGTTGAAATTAATACAAAGGTTGTAAATCGTATTGACGATAAATGATCATTTTACATTAGTAATTTCGAATTACTTATTAATTGAATAAATATGATTTATTTAATTATGTACAATATTTATAGGATAAATATTTATATGTTTTATATGTACTAAAACATTTTATATCTTAATGACATATAAGATGTCACACTTTGTACAAATTGTACATTTTACAAAGTTGTAAAATGAAATCCATTTTATGGATTATGGTAGCCGGTTTTGGTGAGGGTTCTTAATGGTATGATTAGTGTTTATTAGGGATAAACATAATCATTTAAAGAGTCTTGGAAACTCTAACCTAAAGCCACCCTATAATACCTTGAGAAGTGATGATGTCCCCTTGTTGCACATCCCATAGCCGGCTCCCCCTTCCCAACATAAGCATGCTTAAGTTAATTAATATTATAGAGAGCATGCTTAATACATATATAAGATATGTATCATATTCATTCTTGTTGTTGCTCTTCTTCTCCTCTTGGCCGAAATTCTACCAAGTAAGAAGAGATTGTTTAACCTCTAATAAGTTATTATAAGATAATAAAATATATACTAAGAGTAGTATTCAAAATATATTTCTAATAAGAGAGATTGGAAATAAATTAAGGAAAAACCGATTCCTAGTCTAGCTTACAAAGTTTCGGTTCTTTTGGGGCTTGTCTTGGTGCATCCGGAGGAGGTATTCTATATTGGGTACTCGGAGGATCATCCTTGCAATATACTTGGACCGAGTGTAAGAACACGGTTTACTCCTTACTTCCGCATTTAGTAGCATGCATAAGATCTAATAAACGAGTTTATTATTTTGTTAATTAAAAGTTAATTAAAGGTTTTGTTAGTATGACTAAATTAGTTTATGAGCAACTAGTTAAACCTATCAGTTATGTGCCTCCTGAGGGTCATTTTTACGGGGAGATTAACGTCGCCCCGGGTTATTTTTCAAACCCAATCTTTCCCCCCAACTTCCGGGGAAATGAGGATTCGGGCCCTCCGAGGCACTCATCCTTCCGTGGTGGGTTTAGTGACGCGGGAGCTAGTGGGTCGCATGCCTCTCCATTCCGTGATTTTGTGACCAACCCGGGCGACTACATGGTGGTCGATGATGGCAATGGGAATGATGATGACGGAGCCGGTGATGAAGGCTATGAGCCTGAGGATCATTTTGATGATCATTTTGATGAGTGACCACCTTTGGAGGTGGTTGGTGATGACTTTGCTCCCATGGAAAAATCCAAAACAAAGCAAGTAACTCCCTTAATCCAAATCTCGATTTAGTTTGCATTTTCTTTATAGCATGCATTTAGAGTAGTTAGTTTAGTTTACTTAGTTTGTTCTAGTTTAGTTTTCATGTTTTCACATCATTAGTTTAGATGCATATAGTTGCATTCATTTAGATGCATTAGATTTATATTTTTGTATCATATTGTCACATCATATAGATTGCATACATGTAGTTTAGAGCATTTCGTTGGCTTTTAGTCTAGTTTTTAGTCTTTCTTTTCTTTTGTTTACCTTTGTTTTTAATGCCTTCTTAAAAATCAAAAATTCAAAAAAAAATTGAAAAACCAAAAACTTTCAAAAATATGTTCTTTATTTTCTGGTTTTCCTCCTCACATTATGCATATAAATAAGTGTGGGGAGGAAGAACCGTTTATTTCAAAAAAAAATACAAAAACACGTTTTTATTTTCTCAAAAATTTCAAAAAAGCCAAAAACATGTTGTTTTCGTTCTTTTACTTCATTTCCCCTTTGCACTTTATTACATTGAGGACAATGTAAATGTTAAGTGTGGGGAGGGAAAATATCCACCTTGTGAATATTTGATTGCTTTTGTAAGTATGAAAAACTTCAAAAATACCAAAAAATCGAAAAATTTGAAAAATTCAAAAACATGTTTTTACCTTATTAGTGTAGAATTGTATATACTTGTGTTTGCTTTCTCTCCTTTCGCATAGGTAAAACCCGCTTGAGCACCGCTTTGGATCTTGAAGATACCACGGTATGATCGTTCCAACCTCTATTTCACTCTCATTTTCATTCTTTTGTTGCAAATGAGGAGGATGGGCTTGTATTTGGAGGATGTGGAGTACATTGTGGAGATTGTGTGTGGCTTGTGTGCTTTCGTGCTGTTAGGAGATGCATTAGCTTTGTTTGGCATGTAGTTTGATAGTTTCACTTGCATTATAACATGTCTATATTAGTTGCATTCATGGCATATAGTTGCATTTAGGATAATGTTTTGAAAATGCCTAATTGAGAACTTTGACAAAATTGTTTAGGCCGTTGCAAATAATTCTTCTACTTATGACTTTGTCTTTTAGAATGATTTTTAAAACACCCTAGGTCATGCTTTTCTAGTATCTTTCTGACCATGGTCCAATACCAAGTCAAGGGTTTGCATGTGAGTCACCTTGTCCACCCCCGTGATGTGAAGTGGTTCTGATTATCTTGTCTTGGTGACCTTGTTCGACTTGACGGTTTGGCAACCCAAAAATAACTTTCATGAATAAATTTGGAATGCTCTTGTCAATGATCATAAGAAGTGGAAATGTTTTGAAAGAAGAAAAAAAGAAGCCTCAAGTGAAAAAGAAAAGAAAAAAAAAATGGTTAATGAAAAAGGAATAAGAACATGTTGTTTTGGTGGAGGCGTACCACTTCGATGTGCTTTGGAGGGTAGTCATTGAGTTGGCTTCCCACTTGGTTGTGAATTCGACCGCCCAAACACAGAGTGATTGTCACCCCGATAAGCTATTGTCTAGAGGTTAACCGGTTGCCTAATAAGCGATTGGCGAAAGCAAAGGACATTAGCACGCGTGGGACAAACCCCATCCTAACTCATGGCATGAAAAAGAAATGAAAAAAAATTTGAATGAGGTCAAATTTTGATTGTAATCCACCATTTTGTAATGATTTGAGCATTTCATTCCAAAAAATCAATTTTGCCTTGCCGTTTTGCCGATCTTGGGACGACCCATGACCTTTACTTTGTGAAGAATCTAGACTTGTTGTATCTTTTGCCTTTAGCATTGCGAGGATTATCATTCCATTCCATCTGATCGCCCTTGACAAAAGTATTTGGATAACGGTTATGAAAGTTGTGGGGAATAAAGCATGTATTCACCCTAAACTTGCAGGATTATAATGAAAAATACAGTTGTGTTTATAGTCATAAGATTAAAAAGGATAAGAAAAGAAGTACAACCTTTAGTCCTTGTGCGAAAGGCCTAAGAACAGGAATTAACACAAATTCCCTCCTATAACTTGCACCCAAGACTTAGAATGAGACGTGGCCGCGTGTGCTAGAAATCCTCTCCAACTGCCTTGCAATATTGGGAGAGCTATTTAGGTTTTAGATGTGAGATCTGAGGTTTTGGGAGAAGAAAACTCTCAAAACCCTAATTTTTCCTTGAGATTTGTTTAAAACAGTGAAACAAGAGTCACTGACATAAGGAGAGTCCTCCTCCTTATGTAGCTCTTTTGGCCGAAATTTCCAATAGGGTAGGAGTGGGCTTTCCACTCTTACCTTATTCTAATTTGTGATTCGACCCATTTAGCTAAACTTTATTCGCGGGTTTTGTTTATAAATCGTATGCATGTTATCAGATATTAATGCAGTCGATGTATTAATAATGGTCTGATAAAATTACGATATTGTATAATTACCCAAATTAATATAACTGTTTATATTAATACGCGAATACAATATTTAATTAAATATAACCGTTTATATTTCATTTTACGAATTAATCATGCAATCCGTATTAGCTAAAATTATTTAATCCGTATTAAATAATAATCTCAACATCTTATTGACTAATTTAATAGTCAATATCTCTGACTAACTGTTTAGTCATATCCGGCAAAAATGTGATTGTATTTTCATACCTTCACATCTCTCAAACGTGTCCTATTGGTGTGACGTATAGGGACCAGTTGATCACCGCCATCCGTATGACAATAACGTCAAACTTATCTAGCAAGCCAACCGTTATTGATAAACGTGGATCAACTGGTAATAATACAAAAGTATGCCCTTGTGATCCTTAAAGAGATTTAATAAGTCATTGTACTTAATTGTCAAGGACACCAGCCCCAACAAAAGTAGCCTAGTTTAGCATGATTTGGCGGTGTTTTGTTGTCATCCTTCTTGCCTTAGTGACTTGTAGAATTGATATTTGTGAGGGAGTTTACGATTTTGAATTTGTTCCCTTTTAGTTGTTTTCCGCCGCTTGAATGAGGCAAGCGGTTTTCTTTCTTTTCTGATGCATTGTTGCTTGTCTATACGTGTTTTGTTTTTACTTGTTGGCATCAAAAGTTTTGTAGCAAGACCTTACTTGCCTTGCAATAGGGCATTCTCCCTCATGAATGTCAAATTGTGAGTTGAAAGGTCTACGGGTGTAGCTAAACCCGATTCGGCTTATAGGTAGCTTAGTTAGTTGTTTCTTTGTTTTTAATAAGGGTTATATAGATATTTGATCTCTTACTCGAGGACGAGTAAGGTTTAAGTGTGGGGAATTCTGATGAGCTCCATTTTGGTCATCATTTTCTTTACGTTTTCTTTATTTTCGGTCACGATTCGACCTCGATTTGCGTGTCTTTGGGTGTTTTTACGTCCGTTGCCTCGTATATTCCTATTCTATCCACTTTTTGTAGGTATTACGGCGGGGGCGAAGAAACGGGAGAAATCGAGCCGGATTTAGAGCGAATTGTGAAGAAAATGTGAAGGATTTGGCAAAGGTCATTCCCAGGCCCTCCCAGCCGGTCCCCAACCGGCGGCCGGTCGGCCGGCTGGGAGCCTTAACACGAGATTTTGACAAAAATGCGAGAAGTTTCCAGGCCCTTAAGAAAAGGCTCCCAGCCGGTGGCCAACCGGCAGCCGGTCAGCCGGCTGGGATGCATATCCTATACTTAGCCATTTTGAAGATTTTGAAGAATTACGTATTTTGGGCAGACTACTCAAATAGGGGTCCCAGCCGGTGGACAACCGGCAGCCGGTCCACCGGCTGAGGGGACCTGTGCTTGAAGAAATATGAAGAAAAAATTCAGAAGTGAAGATTTGGCCGCCCAGCCGGTGCCAGACCGGCAGCCGGCCGGTCGGCTGGGAAGCATGGCTATATGAAGAATATGTCAAAAGTCCATATTTGGACTCTCAGCCGGTCCCAGACCGGCAGCCGGTCGACCGGCTGGGAGTCGCTTTTCAAATTTTCACGCACTATATAAACCCGCACTTGTATCATTTTATAACACATTACTTATTACTCATTTCTTAAGCTTTTTTAGGGTTTTTTTACTGTTGCATTACTCAACACTTAGACTTAAAAACACTCTAATTTATTTTAATCTTCTTTAGATCTTTACTTAATCTTTCATTGTTAGTTAATCTCTCTTGAGGATTCTCCTTGGGTTTGTCTTTAAGCAATTGTAGAGGATTATTTGGGTTGTATTTTTGGAGGATTTGAAAGAATCCTTCAACTTGTCATCCAAGTCACTTCCTTTTCCTTAGTTGATGGTATAATCTTCTTCATCTTTACTTTGTCTTCGCATTTCCTTTAAGTTTTGCTTGTTCAATTGTTTACTCTTACTTAATCCAACATGTTTAGCAATTCCTCATCATTTGTTTACATATTTATGTTAGCCATGTGTGAGTAGTTCCCCTACTAGGGTTAGGGGTGTGCTTTGGTTTGTTGATAGCTATGAATCTTGTTTAGGGTTAGGATTTGGTTCTCTTCTTTGCTAGGTTTTCATTTGTGCATGTTATATGTTTGATGAAATGTCTCAACGACGGTTGGACATGATTCGAATTGTTGTTGGCCTTTGATGATAGTCTAGGGCTTTCATGAACATGTATGTATGTTAGGTTGACCTTGTTTGTAGCGAAAGCTAGGATAGGGATCGACTTTAGGTGAGTCAAATCGATAGACGAGACAAACCTAGGCCTAGTATAGTGGAGACCTTAGATTCCCTTGCATGATTCGTTACCAACCTACCTTAGTACCCCCGACACCTTAGTATATTTTATTCATCGATTTCATCTTGACACATTTGCTTTAATTTATCTTTAGTAGTTGTTAATCAATCTCAAACCTATTACCCCAACTCGAGCTTGAATTAGAACTTAAACATACAACTTCCCCACCGTCTTTTGGGTTCGACCCTAAATTATACTACTTAATTTGGGAGTTTATAAATTGTTTTTGGTGCCGGAATTGACGACAAAATCCGGCCATCAGGTTTATATTGTCCTTTCCATATTTTGAGTCGGGTTACTTGTTTTGTGAAACGGGTTCAAGTCGGGGTTTGATTTTGCCAAGTTAACATCTTAAGAACTAAAACATTCTTAAGACGGATCTTAACGGAGAAACTTAAAATAAATTTACGATTTATTATTAAAATATTATTAAATTCCGCAAACTACTTTTAAATTATTAAAATCACTTTTATAAAAAATACGGGATGTTACAATCACCCCATCTTTTAAAAAGTTTCGTCCTCGAAACTTGAAAGCAGTTACAAGGACAACATTAACGATTAAAACTTTCACAAAAACTTGATATACAAAAACTTAGATTTCTTTCCAAAAATTTCAGAAGTAAAAACCATAGTCTAGCCTCCATCAAGGAACGTTTGGGTTCTCGTTGCGCATTCAAGAACCTGACATTCTAATCCGAAGGCAAACCAAGGTGAAAATCAAGGAAAAATTTCAAAATTTAGATCGATCTGATGTTGATAGGCATAGTACAGGTTATCAGACGTCTCCAATAACGAGTTCCAATGGAAAATCAACGCTGAAATCCATCAAAGTTGTAAAACTTTCAACTTTCTTCAAACTAAACCTCCCAAAAGTAAACTTTTATTTCGAATTTCTCAAAAAGAGTAAAGTTGCAAAAGTAACTGTAACATCCCGTATTTTCGTAAAATCTAATTTAAGCGTTTTTAATTATTTTATGTAATAAAATAATATTTTAATAATTTATTTCGAAAGATTTTAATTTAATAGGTAAGATCCGTCTTAAGAACCTCAAGTTCTTAAGACGAATACAATTTGGCAAGGTTTAATTCCCGTATCTTAAATATCCGTTCAAGTCCGACCCGTTTTATTTAAATACGGAAAGGGCAATTACTTAAACCCCTAAAAACCCCTTAAGTTGTCATATTTCATCTTCCTCACAACTCCTTTCACTGTAAACTTAATTCCTCCAAAACCTCGATTTTTACTCTCTCCTTTTCAAGCTTTTCTTCATCATCCGTTCTTCAAATCGAGAAAGTAAGTACATTTTCGGAATCCTCGTTCAATTTCCAAGTCATCCATCACTTCGGTTTCTCGTTTCCATCACTTCGAAAATTCAGCCTGTTTTCATAATTCCGTTTTTATGCTCTTAAACCGGTTTTCTTTGTTTTCAGGCGAGGGATTTGACAACCCGGACGTTGATAGCTTCATACTCGAGGAAGATCTTTAGCCGGATAAGCTTGTGAGGTGACGATAATGAGAAACTCGGCCTTAATGTGAATATTAGCATGTTTGATGGATTCTCATGTTTGTTTCTGATTTTATTTAAGTATTAAGATTTCTAGACTTAGAAACATGTTTAGGTTTATGCTTATATGAAGGATTCATGCTTGGATATATGGTTATGTGTTCATAAGTATAATTTCAGTTTTTCATATGTTAAGACGGATACATGAGTTTAATCGTTTGAGGATTGTTTTGGGATTTACATGCTGTTAGGAAGTAGTACTTGATGATTTGTAATGTTGAGAAAACAACACTTGTATCGATTCATGAGTTTTTGTGTCGATTTGTAGAATTTTATGAATGGCTGAAAAATGCGATTTCAGCGACAGGCTCTCTGAGCCAGTCGACCGACCGGTCGCCGGTCGACCGGCTGAGAGCGCTTTTTAGTTTTTGTGATTTTTACGAGATTCTGAGACCCATAGTGTTTAGGTTCCCCAGCCGGCAGACCGGCCGCCTGCCAGCCAGCTGGGAGTGCATTGTGTTGCATTTCGTAGTTTTGGGAACGTAGGAGTAGTCCCAGCCGGCAGACCGGCCGCCTGCCAGCCGGCTGGGAGTGCGTTATTGTTGATGCGTGATTTCAAGTTTTTAGGGAGGCTGAGTTCCCAGCCGGCCGACCGGCTGCCTGCCGACCGGCTGGAGTTCGCGTGTTGTTTCAGAAAAGAAAGAAAAGGCTGAGGTGGTCACCAGCCGGCCGACCGGCTGCCTGCCGACCGGCTGCCTGCCGACCGGCTGCCTGCCGACCGGCTGCCTGCCGACCGGCTGGGGACCCCTGTAGGCTATTTTGAGTTTTGAAATTTAATCGTAACTTTCAGATGGTTAATCGGTTTTGTTTGAAACTTGTTTTGTGTATCTTTGACATGTATTTGAGGTCCCCGGAGGATGGGCAACATTATATTGGGTTCGGGAATAGAGTAAGGATAGAGACCCCCCGGTCGGGCAACCGAAAGGGAAACCGGCTCTCCCTCATCTTAGTTCTCGAGGTCGATCGAATGTTGATTTGAAGTTAAAGGTAGAACTATAGAGTAGTTCATAGACTTGAATGATATTGTTTTGATGCGTATTAAGTTATGCCTTAAGCTGGCCTCTGAACTTAATACGTGAACTGGTTGTCGTGTATGGGAACATGCGTTGAGTTTTCGCCTCTGAGTTCCATACATGTCTGTTTGTCGTGTCTGGGACATGCGTTGAGTTTTCGCCTCTGAGTCCAGACATGTATGTACGATCGCGTCAGGACATGCCTTAAGCTGGCCTCTGAGTCTGACGAGTAGAGCAACTGCACGACGGGGCAGTCAGGTTGTCATACCTTACCCGGAGTGCAGGTGTTTGGTGCTAGAACATGCGTTGAGTTTTCGCCTCTGAGTCTAGTATCTTGTGATGTGGTAGGGGAACATGCGTTGAGTTTTCGCCTCTGAGTTCCTTACTTGTGATAGTGAATTGAATGCTAGTCCATGCGTTGAGTTTTCGCCTCTGAGTCTAGTGTTTGGTGATAGCCGGTCCATGCGTTGAGTTTTCGCCTCTGAGTCCTTGCTTGATATTGTGAACTTGGTATTTAGGTTATGCGTTAAGATGTCGCCTCTGAACCTTTATACTTGCTGAATTATTTAGTACCTAGGTTATGCGTTAAGATGTCGCCTCTGAACCTTTGTACTTGCTGTTTTATATCTGCTTGCCTTGATGATGGTACAGTGTCAGATATGCATAGTATGTTATTGTTGTTATACGAGTTGTGGTTAAATCATCCAAGGCATTGGATGACTCTTAGTTCGGTTTCATAAATAATTGGATTGAAAGACCCCCCGACTGGGTAACCAGTAGGGAGACCGGCTCTCCTTCCTATTTGTTTATGAAGTTAGTTGAGAGCCGTGCATGGTATTCGCATGATAGCAAGAGATCAGATGATGAGTTGTTTATGCTTCACATGTTGTTATATGTTGGAGTATTCTGTATTGTTTTATATGTTACGTGTTGTCACAAAAGGTGGCTAGGAGAACTCTAGTCACTCCCCACTGATTATGGCGTACATGTTTTCATGTATGTAGGTACATGCTGGTTGGAGATGGGATCACGAGAGCTAGCGAGCGATGATCCGTTCATCATGACTTACCTTATGTCGTTTAGCTGGACTCGTAGTTTGTTACATTCGTTTTGGTGCCTGTAGGGATGTTCCATCCCAGGCTGTGTATATATTTCATTTCAGTACTTAGTACCGTTACTTATCTATTTTGGTTTCAGTTTCAGTTTACGTTTCAGTCTAAGACTTCTCGCATGTTGGTTTATCTTCTAAAAAGTTTAAATTCCGCTGCATTTTTGGTACTTTTGTATGTTTATATTTCCGCTTTCGCGAGGGGTTTTACAGTAACGAAAGTTTAAAATCCTCAGAAAGGAAACAATTCAGAACGGTTACAGAAGTACGGAGACAACAACTTAAGATCAAGGAGGCGGAGGCAACAGAGATCTTCCTCAAAACTCAATCAAGGGGGGAAGTTTACTTGCAAGGTACTTCGAAAAGCAAGTAACAAGGATAAGTCGAAAGGGGATGAAGATATATTTCAAGTAAGATGGTCAATTATTCAATAACAAAGGATGTGCATCCGGATCAAAGAAGACGATGCACAAAGAAAGAGGAGTATCCAGGCTCAGAAGCATTCTCCAACGGTAGCACGAATCGTCCATCTTCGGTATAAAACACCGGTCTTGATCGTCAAATGGATGAGCTCACGGTTCGTCGATTTGAAGATGTAAAAGTGGGATAAATGACAATCAACAAACACGTTAGACCTAGTAAAAGCAATCACATTACATACTACCACTTGTCCTTAAGTCTACCCAAATCTCTCATTCATTATTCAAGTTATAGGTCAAGTTAAGTTTGGGGATTACATGAGTGCGTCGGGAGCGATAACGCTCTGATACCAACTGTAAAACCCCTCGCGAAAGCGTAAAAGTAAACATGCAAAACATGCCAAAAATGCAGCGGAATTAAAACTTTTGACATGATAAACAAAACATGCGAGGTGTCTTAACCAACTAAACATGCGGAAGATGAAATGAAACATAAATAAGTATTAAGTACAATACAAAGCAGCCGGGGATAGCATATCCCTACAGGCACAAAATACTGGAACATAAGTCTAAGGTCTAGCTACGCGATAAGGTAAAAGTCAACGATGATGGATCATCGCTCGCTAGCCTCAACGTAACCCCCTGCAAAACAGCCTCATGTACCTACACACATACAACATGTGCGCCACAGTCAGTGGGGAGTGACTAGAGTGCTCCTAGCCACCTATTGTCAATGACACATAACACGTAAGCATACAATATACTCCATCATATATAAAACATGTGAAGCATACAAATCTCAATATCTCAATCTCATATCATCATGCAATACTATGCAAAGACTCTCAACCAACTTCGGAAACTATTTGGAAGGAGAGCCGGTTTCCCTTCCGGTTGCCCGGCCGGGGGGTCTTTCAATCCAAATCATTTACGAAACCGAACTAAGAGTCGTCCAATGCCTTGGACGAACAATACTAAGATAACCAAGTATCATACAATCGCAATCACAACTAAAGCATGCTCAACGTCCAATTATATCAACAAGAGATAGGTCACCTAGTGACTCGACTCTAACAACTATAGGCCAACCAAGTGACTCTACGAACAAGAGATAGGTCATCCAAGTGACTCGACTCTAACAACAAATAGGTCATCCAAGTGACTCTACAAACAAGAGATAGGTCATCCAAGTGACTCGACTCTAACTAGATTGGTCAGCCAAGTGACTCTACTAGACTACTATGAGCAGGCCGACAATCGACTCGACTATATACCACGATATCCCCAATCTCAGACTATACAACCCCCTGGTAGGACGACATCAAATGACTGTCCTAGTCTAAACCTGGCCAGACTCTCGGAGCGGAACGAATCACGATCCCCGATTCGACAAGTGCACGAGGCACCCCCAAGACCCGAACTAGCTAGGAACGAGATATGCCCGAAGGCGGGCAGACAATCTAAGACCTGACCGTGAGAACCAAGTCACTACGGCTAACCAGCTACACAATGCAGTCAAGTGAGAACTCGAGTACTATAGCAGCGCACAGCAGGTTTACACAAATCACAAATGTCATCTCAAAGATGTACAATAACTCAAACTCGAATGACAATCATTTCTTAAATAATTCATCACTAAACATCCATGTAACACTTAGCCAACTTCGGGAACTAATTTGAGGCGAGAGCCGGTCTCCCTTCCGGTTGCCCGGCCGGGGGGTCTTTCATCCTCAAATCCATTACCGAACCCGACATGAGCGTCGCCCAATTTCTTGGGACTTCAAACAAGCATACGAAACATACGGAAAAAGAATCAATCAAATCCGACATGCGAAACATAAGTTATGTGAAAACAATTCGATCAGGGGCTCTCAGCCGGTCAGCCACAGGCTGCCGGTTGGCCGGCTGAGAGTCCCAATCCCTCATGCTCAAAACCAACAAAAATAACCAAGAGGTACTCCCAGCCGGTCGGCCGGCTGCCGGTCCACCGGCTGGGAACCCTTTTTCCCAAATTCTTACAAAGAACAAAGACACAACAAAATGGTCTCCCAGCCGGCCGGCCGGCCGCCGGTCCACCGGCTGGGGACCCTTTTTCTCAAATTTTGAAAAACAAGAACGACAACAACAAATACCAAATGGGGCTCTCAGCCGGTCCATCGGCCACCGGCCTCAGCCCGGCTGGGAGTCCTCTGTCCCAGAATAACTCATTTCGACATCTTAAAACTTCAATCAAACTTCAAGAATTCGTTCCCATACTTTGCATCTACTTCTAAAATCATAAACTACGGCATATACTACACTCATACAACATCTTAAATTCATAATCAAAGATCAAACATAAAAATTCATACTAAATTAACAAAACCTCCATTTCTCCACATAAACGTATTACCCATCATTAATACTCTATAAATCATGTGAGAAGCATATAATCATCAAACCCTAACATGATACTAACTAATTTACAGCATCACAACCACAATCCACATAACTTAAACATGTTTCTAGTAACTAAACATACTAAAAATCATGTAAAGTGCTAATATTAGACAAAAGGCCGAGTTTCTCATTATCGTCACCTTAAAAGCGGGTTAAGCTCCGAATTCTTCTTCAATAACGAAGCTATCACCCTCCGGGTCCTCTAATCCAACTCTTACAACAAAAGAAAAGGGTTTTAGAAGCTTAAAACGGGATTTACCCAAAACAGCGTCTTTTTCGAGTTTGATAAAATTGAAATTGAAAGAGATAGAAAGCTTGCAAATCTCGCAAGGATTCCGAAAATGTAAGACTTACCGCGATTCGAGTTCGGGAAGAGGTTGAAATGTTGATTTTAAGCTCTTAAGAATGAAGAACAATGGTGGAAATGAAGAAGCAGTGGAAATGAAGATGGATGTCGATGGAATAGGGTTTTGGTGGGGTTTATATTGTCCTTTCCATATTTTGAGTCGGGTTACTTGTTTTGTGAAACGGGTTCAAGTCGGGGTTTGATTTTGCCAAGTTAACATCTTAAGAACTAAAACATTCTTAAGACGGATCTTAACGGAGAAACTTAAAATAAATTTACGATTTATTATTACAATATTATTAAATTCCGTAAACTACTTTTAAATTATTAAAATCACTTTTATAAAAAACACGGGATGTTACAATGAGTGTGTGTCACATACTTCTTGGTAGACCGTGGCAATTCGATATGGAAGTCACCCATGATGAAAGGACCAACGTATATAGTGTGACTAAGGGAAAAACTGTTCACCATCTCCAACCATTATCTATAGCAAGATCTAAACCACCTGATTCCAAGAGGGAGAGTTTGGTTGTGACTTTTGGAGAAGATGAAGAGGCGAGTAAGGTGGCCGAGGGATTAGAGACGCGTAGGGGTGGTCGTGAGGAGATACACGGAGGGCACGGTGGTTGTGAGGGGATTCCAAGCATGGTGGAGTTATTGCCAAGAAAGAGCGTGGGTTTACTTGATCATGAAGGTCACGAGGGGCCGGGAACCGTGGGCTTGTCGAAAGCTAAGCGTGCATTACTCGGAATTAATTTGAGGTCCAATTCTCAAAAACAAAGAGAGTATGATGCGGGAGCATTGGCCTCGAGGAAAGGATTACGCCCAAGACCTAGCTAGACTTGATCACAAGATGTTCGAACTAGGGTCAATACGTATATTCAAGTTAGCTTGGCAAGACGTGTTGAAAGAGCAAGGGAAGCTTCTAAGAAGCTTCATGGGAAAACGTGACAACCGTCCAAAACCCTAGGACGTGTGATTTGCCACACGTTTCTACTACTATTATTATTAGTATTAGAGTTTTTTGTTAGATAGCACCTAACATTTACATTATATGTAGAAATAGTACCTAAAGTTACTTTTTTTGCCCAACAACACCTAACATTTTCTGTTTTTTGTCTAAGAACACCAAAATCAGTTTTCCGTCAATAAACTCAAGATTCCGACGGTAAAATTGATTTGACGCTTTTTTCTTTTCCCCTGATGCATTTCATTACTCTCTTCATCATGCTTTTGTAAACACAATTTCCCCTTTTGCTAATTTTCCTTCAATTAAACATAATTTCCTTCCAATTAAATCCTTATGTAACTTCCTCCATAGTTATTTAATTCCTCCATCCTTAAATTAAAACCCCAAATTGGGCTGACTTTGTCCAGTTTTCTTCTCTCCCCTCATCATCCTTTCAACCCAATATGTCTTATTCAAGCTCATCCTCAAACTCAAGAAAGCGGGTAAGATGCAATTGTGGCATTAGAGTAACTGAGAAAACATCATAGACATATCAAAATATGGGCAGGAGATTCATGGCCTGCAAGTTGTACACTGCAGAGACGAGTTTGCGTGAGTGTGGTTTTTTCAAGTGGATTGATGAAGATATGATTTACTGGTAAAAAAAAGTGTTACAAATGGCTTGTTGAATGAAAATAAGTCACTTAAGAATAAGATCCATTGTCAATTACTTTTACAATGCATTAGTGCAAAGAAAGAATGAATGAAGAAATAAGGTCAAATCAATTTCACCGTTAGTCAAGACGGAATCTTGACTTTTTTTGACGGAAAACTGAATTTGGTGTTATTAGACAAAAAAATAGAAAATGTTAGGTGTTGTTAGGCAAAAAAATTAACTTTAGGTACTATTTCTATAGACAGTGTAAATGTTAGGTGTTATTTGACAAAAAACTCTTAGTATTATTTTAAGTCTTAAATTTATTTATGTTATTAGTTTTAATTAATTTGTTACAAGTTTATTATAGTTAGTTATGATAAGTTTGTTATAAGTTAGTTAGTTACTAGTTTATTAATTAGGTTGTTACAACTAGTTGGTTAAAGTTGTTACAAGTTAGTTATAAATTAGTTAGAGTTTGTGATTAGGTTGTTATGAGTTAGTTTCAACCTAATCTAGTTTACTATTAATTTATTAATAAGGATTTATTTTAATCCATTAGGATAGAAGTAGGACTCCTAAATTGGAGAGAACTCGAACCTTAGTCCCAATGTTTTAGGCGTGTGAGTTGTTTGTGTTGTGACGGATGTCCTTACTATAAATAGGCATCCTTAGTCTTTATTTTAGATACTTTTGAATTATTATTATTTTAAGTTTAAAACTTCAAACCCCAAAGCATCTGTGTGAGTTTTACAATTATTGATTGAGTATCTTAGTGAGCTTGATCTCTAGGTTTAATCTTGGACACTACTACAATATCAGCATATAGAGGCGCTCTTCTTACGACGCTCTTAATAAAAAGTGCTGAATAAGACTAATTCATGCTAAAAAAGAGGCGCTTTCAATAGCGCCTTATCAAAAATCTAAAATTGAAAAGGCGGACTTAATATTTCATTGTAGCGCCATATTAACCCCCCTCACTACTAAAAAAAACCCTTCAAAAATATTAAACCCATTTACATCATCTTCTACAAAAGTTGAAGTTCGGCACCGCCATTGGAGTCATAGCAAATAAATCAGGATCATTTATCTCATAATCAAGTATGATTCATTCCTTAATTTGTTTTTTTATCTATCTTTGTAGTCATTGTTGTCATTAACTGCAAAATTGATTCTTATGCATTTCAATTGAAATTTGGGGGTTTCTTTGTATTTGATATTTTACATATGAATTGAATTCTATTTCATTGATTTAAGTAGAATATCATAACAGGAATGGGTGAGACGATGTAGTTAATACTTGAAATTTGGGGGTTTCTTTGTATTTGATATTTTACATATGCCATTGCTTGACTGATTTCGTTGTTCGAGGGCCACATTACAGGTAATTGAGTATTAGTATTTCATTCTGGAGAATCCTGGATAGTACCAAATCAATTAATTTAAAACTGATAAATTGATTACACGATCCATAGTCGTAGTTCAGTTCGACTTCATTTTGGAAGACAGTGCAATATTGTTGCTCTTATTTTACACAAAACTTGTCCTTAGTTCTTAAGAACATACTGAATCTTTACAGCCCCAGAGGGCTTGATTCTCTATTCTGCATCCCCACATGGAGTCCCGTCTATTACGGTTTGTATCCTTATACAATTGTAAATATAGCTTCAATCTGTGAATCTACCAAACATATGAATGCAACATAATATTCCCTATATTCTGTGTTCAATTTTTTTTTGTTATAATTATGCCAGTAAAATTAATTTTATCCATTAAACCATTTTTACTGTCATTTCAGGTTTATCTACACATCCAAGCAGAAAAGGCTAATAGTTTCCCATCAATGTAAATAAAATATGGGCCTAATGGTTTTTACCCTTCATTCTCAATCCATTTTTACTGGTGAAAGTGATAATACAATTTTAATTGACGATTTATTGTGTTTTTAATCATTGATATGATGCTTTAATTTGATGATGAATTGTCTGATTTATAGTTGTGTAAGTTTATAAATTTGATTATTTTTCTTGAGAATTGATAATGTTTCTATTCATTTATCTAAGATGCATTCAATATTGTTAATACTCACTCTCCTGATCTAGTTATTTGCAATTGGTGTGTGTGTAATGATGTGATCTTTTGTTTGATTGATTTGCCTTTTGTTTTGTTAAAATGAAAATATTATAGATATCAAAACTGGTACATCAAGACCACAAAAACCCAGCTCAAATCCTACCAGTGCAGGAATTAGCTACTACCAGTTACATAAGGTTTTCAATCCAGTTCCTATCCTTCTCCTTAAGCTGCCCCTGCATCTTGATTCTGATTCAACTTCTAATATCCTCTTTGATATGATGAGCACAATTTTATGGTCTAAGGATAGTTCTCTCAAGTCTACTGAGATTTCTCTAAAACCAGGTATGGTAAATAGTTGCATTCATATTGTTATTGTTGACTACTCTTTTCTTAAGTCTGGAGTACTTCATTCTGGCCCTTCAATGTTGCAGTCTTCAGATTAGTTATAAGGATTCTGAGACCAGTCTAATGCTACAAACATTGCACCACTTTTTTTGTTGTACTCACAGGTGAAGAATAAGTAAGTTTTGTCTTCTGGTTACCTGCTCACAAATGCAACAATTCATCTCAGCAGTCACTCCTCATTGATACAGTTTGTCTCTTGTGTTCAAGCTTTGGTGTTGATAAACCCAAGTGATGAAGGCATTTTTAATTTGTTTGCTTTCTTGATTTATTTGATTAATGATAGACCATATAAATTACTCCTTTTAACCTGAGAATTAGAAAGAATTATTATTCTATAACATGAAAGTAGTACCAAGAGTATGTTATCATATATACTTCCGGTATGAAGAGTCATGACCGCTTTTATGAAGACTTGATATCAACTATATTGTTCTTCCAATATTGACTAATATTTACTTTTTTTCACCAACTAAATTTATTTCTACCTTATGTTTGTGGTTTGTCTCAGCTCGACTTCGTTGCAGACTTAGTAGCACTAGTATTGGGGATAGATCAGTATAGTACATACTATGGTTGGGTTCGAGTTTGTGGACTAGGCTTCAGATTCTGATAATGACAATACTAAGGTAATCAACTATATTTCAGCTTTCAGTCATTTCATCAATACTACTAATCAATTTCTGTAATGTTGTATAGGTATCTATTTTATGCATTTTTATTACTCTACTTTTGAAGATTTATACACTCGAAGGTATAGATTTGGAGTAAGATTGGAATTTTAGGAAATTGGTAGTTGATAGTTTTGCTCATAATATGGCTATGTTATTATTGTTGAAGATCTAGTTTCAATAAGTTCCTCCATTCAGTACGTATTGATGATGAAATTTTGCTTTGAACATGTATTTGATAGTTTTGGTCTTTGATCATTGCGGATTTGCTTCTAACAGTCTTCACTTGGATTTACAGTAATGTTGAAAATCTAAGGGTCAAGCTTCCATTACAAGGGGTAGAAAAATGTGATACTCTGGTGCCAACATGTACGTCGAGATGGTTTACAAGCTCAAAAGAGGACTAATTTGCTCATTTGGTGGAGTGTTGATGATGAGTAGTAAATTTAGCAGCATGGCTTATATTAAATTATTGTATTAACTAGCTTAGAACCCGTGCAAATTGCACGAAAATGTTTAAAACATATGAAAAATCAGAATAATATTGTTATCAATATGTTAGAATTAGTCAGGCTACAATTCATCTTTTGGAATTGGAGATTTAGAGTAGGTATCGCGTTTTATCTTTATTTATAATAAGTTTCTATTTTCCGTCGCCTGACTATTAAGGTTTTTCCCTTTACTATTTATTATTTTTGTCATAATTCAATTTGAGAACAATTCTTGTTACATATTCGAAAATAAGCTGACCTGACACTCGAAATTAACCCAAACTATGAACCAAATTCCTAACGAATCTGACTCGGCCCGAAAATAACCCGAATTAATTTGACCCATAACTAATCCAACCCGAAGTGGCATGATCCGAAACCACCCAACCCGAAAATAACCTGGAAAAACGCAACTCCAAAATGACTTGAAATTAGATTTCTCTCTAAATCATTGCTATAATCTGACCCGAATCGAAATGACCCAACCAGACCCGACCCTTATTATCTCGAAAAAATGATGAACCAAACCAACATGACCTCAATTGGCCCGACAAAACCCGAATTAAATTACATTAACAAATATTTCTTTACAAATAAAAAATTATCGACCGCGTAATACTTTATATACATCGAATTACTCAAGTAAATTCAAATAGATAGAAAAGTAAAATATTTATCATATATACGCAGGTGATATGATATTTGACTTGTTATAAACCTAAGGTAATATCATCTTATATAATTAAGAATTTGTGTTAATCCTAGTAATTTTCTATATTCATTACTAATTAAACAAATAAAATAAATATTTTTTGACGTATAAAATATAAAACTTGACTATTTTGTTCATGATATCATATTTATAAAAGAGACAAAAAAAATTAATAAATAATTCATTTCTCCAAGACACAAAATACTGGTCTAATCATTTTTTAAAAAAAAATGATATTCTATATATTATCCGTATACACCACTCTTATTATCCAGTTATCTTGTATCAGGTGTGGTATGTTTTAATATCATGTATAATTTCACATATCTTTGAATAATTTTTACAGAATATTTATATAGAGTATTTTTGCACGGATTTACATAGAATATTTTTGTAGTCTAAAAAACTTCTAAATTTATATAGAATATATATTTGCATGCATATGCATAGAAATTTAAAAAAGTGTGTAAATTTATTAAATATTGCATTGACAGGTTAAAAATTCCCTATTTTGTATACATTAATCAGCGATAATATTTTTCCCAAGATTTTCCAAAATTGAGTTTACATTATGGGAACTTGGCGGGAAATTTTTTAATGTGAGAGCGACACGTGTCCAATTTATTTCTAGTGATTCTTCTTATATAATTTTATATAGATGTATATTTGCTACAATACACCAATTAGTTTTAACTAAACCTCTTCATCATAATATTAGTATCTAAAGCACGGGAATGTGTAAATAAAGAATAATATCTTAGTATCTTCCGTAAGTAGGAATATTCTTGAAATATATCGCAGTGGGAAATATACTCGAGATGATCGGGTTGTGTATATTTGACATAATATTTGCATTATAATATCTTAGTATCTTGCGTAAGATCCCTGCATAAGATAATGAACATATTTTATATTTTAAAAAAATTTACAATATTTTCCAAAATCAATTTTATAACATGGGAAGTTGGGCGGGAAAATTTTTAACGTGAGTGCGACACATGTCCAATTAATGTATAGCGGTTGTTCTTATATACTTTTATATAGATTGTATTTTCACTATTATTCTTATTTTTTCATTTTGGAGTGGGATTTGTACCTGAAATTTATATATATAATTGTTTTATGTTATTTGAATTAATTGTTCGACATTAACGAAATCGACTCGACCACAAATCTGAGTATTAAGAATTATCTTTATTCGAAGTTTCATTTGTCAGTAAATTAGCTTAGCGCAATAAACAAGGTCTTATACCACTTCTACAATTTAGCGACGCTTGAAAAGCACTCCTATAACACATTAATAGCGCGTCTAGGTATGGCGACGCTATATGATGACTTATACCGACATAAATGAAAAGCGCCTGGAAAGGGGTTAGCGGCACAGGTAATGCGGTGCATTTTAAAGCGTCGGTATATCTCATGGCGACGCTATTTAGCACCTCTAAAGGTCATGATATAGCGCAGCAAAACAACTTTTTTTCTAGTAGTGGGATTAGATTAAATTGCAGGGTGATCGAATCTTCTTGGATTGGAGGGCTAAATTATCAACTATCCATCTACAAATCATACACAAAACATACATAACATCGTTCCATACATCTTACATCAATCACCTACGTTCACAACTACCAATCGTGTGTTACACGATCATCAACTACCAAGCACCACCGTTGTTCATCACCGACCACCACCATTGTCACGCCGTTCAAACACCATCACCATCGTTCGTTCATTGTTCATCATCATTCGTTCATTATTTTACTTTGTTATTTATCCTAATTTATGATATATCACATATATTATTATTCCGCTGCAACTTTTAGTATTCTTATTGATCGTCTTATTGATTATCTTGAAGAATACGCACCAACTTTTATGGTGAAGTCACTGAAACATTCTGAAGTTTTGATGTAAAGTCGTTGAGTAATTAAGCGGTTCACCTATATCTTAGGTGAATCTATTTTTTATAATAACTTCACTTCAACCTCCTTTTGTTGACTTTTTAATCATTAATAAATTTATATTTAGTTCCGTTAATATAACTATATTAGCGTAAAATAGTCTTCCATGACTTGCTCATTATTTATACATTAGATCCTTTCATCTATCACAAATTCTCATTGTGACGACAATATCCGTCGAAAGCTTGTGACGGCTCAAATAAAATCCATTTAGAGAGATCAAGACAAACTATTTGTGATTTTTTATGCACCTTTATTCTTGTCTTATCTAATCAAGTGAATATACTTGACCCGTTGCAAGCTTGTGACGGATATATCCGTCACAAGAGAGACCTACTATTCATCTAATTATGTTAAACGATAATGGTGTAAACAAATAATAGGGGTAGTTATGTAAATGAGGGGTTGAGTGTTTTAAGTGTGAGTTTGTCGTTTTCAAATGGTAGAAAAAAGAGATTGAATCAAGTGGCTGAGATGGATTTTGTCCCCATCTTCTTAAGATAAAAACAAACAAATGACGCAACACAAAATACAAATGGAAGAAAAAAAACGTAAAATGGTACGCCTAAAAAAGACAATGATAAAATGAAAAAAGATGAGAAAAGAATGGGGTGTTAGTTGTGACGAGGGAAATATCCAATGGCAGAATAATAATGAAGTTGTACCAGTGTAATATATTATCAATAGGTCTCCCTTATTATGGTTATATCTGTTATAAGTTTGCGATGAGTTAAATAGACTCATTTGTTTATATAAGACAGAAATAAAAGTGCATAGAAAATCACAAAGTTTTGTTTTTATCTCTCCAGGTGGATTTTACTTGGCGCGTCGCAAACTTACGACGGATATTGCCGTCGCAAATGAGAATTTGTGATATATTATACTCCGTATGTTGTTATACAGACTAACATATTAATATTCTACCGTGTACCCTTGTGTTTTTCGGTTTTCTATGTTGTACCCCTACATTTTATAATTTATATAGTATACCCTAAAACTTATTACTCATTCTCCATATGACCTCCTTCAAATCTCCATTAACACTATCCCTATAAAAAGTTATAATTTGACAATTATTTTGACTTATTAATGTGGTATCACCATTTTATATAAAAAGTATCACAAATATCTTTAAATAAGCATAAACTTCTATTAAAAACATATGTTATGAAGCATGAAATAATAACAACAATTTGATGAAATTGAGTTAGATTTGTATACTATTTGATTGGTTAATGGTAATTCAGCGAACAAATAAGTAATGAGAACGTTGTCGAGTAATTGAAATATTAAATAGACGATTTAATAGATAAATTAAGCAATTAAGCTAGCAAAATCAATAAATAAGGTCATTGTATAGACTAATGTATATGGTTTAAGAGCATATCATAGAATTTAAAAAATGTAGGGGTATAAGATAGAAAATTGAAAAATTCGAGGATACACCGTAAAATATCCCATATATTTAATAATATAATGTAGTACGTTACCAACTTACCAATTAGAATGGCTGATGAGCTGAGGTCATCCTCTATCTCCGCTCATAATCCAGTGGTGCTGGTGCATCATCATTCATGCCAATATCAAACTACTCCTCTCTCTACACTATCAATTCCAATCATGTGCTCTAGTACTCTACTCATCAAGTCATCCTTCCAATCACATTTTCGGTCATAAATTTTAAATGATAAGTACATATTACTAAAAATTTATCTTATACAAGTCATATACTCCCTCCATTCTTTTATATCACCCAACTTTTGTTTGGACACTATTCACATTCGACTATTCAACATCGATTTTTTCTCAATCCGTTCATGGAAATATATTCATGTGAAATCTTTTTTGGATTGTCTTGATAAGAGGATTAAGAATATCAAACTTTTATACTTCCTCCATTTTTATCCAAATACAAGATTTGCTTTATTCACGTTTGCCAACGCAAGTTTTGCGTGCTTCATATCTTTAACTACGTATTTGTAAAAATTATAAAAGTTATATATTATCAATGTACTCGTAAAGACGAATTAAACAAGACCCCACATGAATATATTTTTTCTTACGTATTGAGAGAAAAATGAGATTGAAAGTTGATTGGTGAATAGTGTACAAAAAGCAAATCTTGTATTTGGATAAAAATGGAGGAAGTAATTTTTAGTAGTATGTAGCTAAAGATATAATCAAAACAAAATAAACATCGGCAAACGTGAATAATGAAATGGGGTGATATAAAAAAAATGGAGGGAGTAACACTTAACGAATTTTAAATTTAAAATAGATAATATCGTCTTATATAAGATTTTGTGCTATTTTATCCTACCATCCTACCATTCCCGATTTATCTCAGCCAAATCACCTAAGTAGTGTTTTTGATATTACATCGATAAGGGACAATTTCTTACTTATTGGATATTCAGCTACAAGTTTTTAATATTTTCACAATCATATTTTCTTTGTTAATATTATTTAGAAGGTCACTAGGAATTTATGTGGAACATTAACGTGTCCCTTTTTCTTTATCTGTTATTGGTGAGGGACTATATCTTACTTATGGAAAGCAAAAGAAGACTCTATGTAACACCCACATAATCTAAGGTTTTTAGGAAGTACCGCCAGACCATGAAAGTGCTACCGTATCAGTTTCCTGAGGTATAATACCATGATAAACAACAACGACCACCTTTATTATAAGTACGGAGTAATATAAAACGATGTAACAATACAACCTTCTGATAAATGAATCAACCAAAATGAAAGTACGCGGAAGCTAAGTGAACAATCGAGACGCTACAAAAATATAGAGTGTTGTCCCATCCTCCCCCAAGTCAGCGAGCATCAAAATCTACGAACCTGAGACTTTGCTCACCATTACATGGATCATCATAATAAAAACAACAAGCGTCCGAAACTGCTGAATAAGACAGTCACAATACAATAATCTCAATACCACAATCTGATAAACACCATCACTGATATCATTATCACAACAGTACAGGTGGCGGCCTCAAGTCATCAATCCCCCACTTGCTCGCGGCAAGAGGTACCTAGATCCTTAATGTGCACATCCTCTTCGTGGCGGGTCCCACGAAGAGCGATCGTAGGAGTGAGAGCTGTTTCTCGCAACGGTCCCACACATATATTCCCAATACAATCTCAACAACAGTATAGTGGTATCAGGTAAACAATACAACATCGTCACAATCATATTTACACATATCTGAGTAGGGAAACCCTACCTCAAGCCAATTAACAAGCAAGTGCAATCCAAATCCGCTCTACCAATTTTCCTCTATGAATCCTCCTGTTGAACCATATATTCAAATGTATATATTAAGTATATATGTTTATGTTTTGATAATGACAAGTCTAGCTCTATATATTATATACTCGTGCGTATAATCGTGTGCTAAGTGTACAAAATATTAGTTTAGAAGATCTCATCAATCCAGTATAAAAGATTCAAGAATATTAGTCAATGGATTGACTAATCGAAGATTGAAAGAAAATCACAAGTTCATATAGTGAACTAAAGTTATACTTATCAACTATAGCTTTAGTATGAGATCAACTCAAGTTATAGCAAGAAGCTATAACTCCTTAAAGAAGAAATGATCGAAATAGTTGTGATGGTTGAAACGATTTTGTTCTCCTAAAATCGTCGTGTTAAATTAATGGATAATTGGTATTCTAATTTTATGGAATTATTAATCTTAATAGGTTAATATAAAATGTCTAATAGTTAAAAAGGAATAAATAATATTCTTATGAGTTAATTATTTATTTCTAATAAACAAAGGATTTTTATTTAACTTTTTTGTCAAATAATATAATACTAAAAAACGTGCTAAACGGTTTTGGAAACCGTGTAGAATCACACGTTTAGTGTTTGTGTAGGTTTGGTTAAATAAATATTAGGCTATTAAGCATATTACTACCTAATAAGTTTAAAATTTTACATCTTACTACCTAATATGTTCAATTCTTCAAATAACAACCTAATAAGTGTCAAAACTGACACGATTACTACCAAAATGACGGAAATTGCTAAAAAATGTCGGAAATCAGTTTATTTCGTCCCGTTTAAATTTAAAACCTAATTTAATACCTAAATTGTCCTTCCCCCTCCTTCCTCCATTAAAACACCTTTAAAGTACAAGGTGAAACTAAAGAAGATACAAAATTGTTATCGAAAAATGTTATCGAAATATCGTCTCGTGATACCGTGATAGAGTTAAAGATTCTCATTAGTAGGTTGCTTGTGATAAAGAGTTGTTCGTCTTTATTAGCCGAAATATCAAGGCAGACATACCACTATTAGAATTGAACAAATTATTGTCCGTAGTTTCTTGCATTCAAGGTTTTATATGGGGATTGGAGTGTGCTTTGAGTGATACAGGCACGAATTATAAGGATTTGAAAGCAAAATTGATGAAGCATAACCATAAGACCATGTCCAGAATCATCAATTTTCTAGACATGGCGGTTAGATTCATAGGTGAATCTTCTCAATTATATCTTTGCAGCGTTGCGTTAGTCACAAGTTCATGTGATGATCAGGACTTGCAAAATTTGGAAAATGGTAGTCATGGTCCTAGAACAGACGCATCTTTAAATGAGCCCCTTGTTTCTCGAAGTGAATTTAGTGAGAGGCCCTTGGCTTCATCGGAATTTCAGGACTTCGTGAGCTTTTACAGGGAGGGAGAGGGATGGGTAAAATTTTAACAAGGAATAGGTTTATTAATATAAGGGAAGGGTAAGATGGTCATTTAACTTAACCCGAACATTTAAAACTAATTTAAGTTCGGTTTCCGTCAAAAAGGTAGCAAACTGATTAACATTGTGTGATTTTAGGTAGTTAGTTGCAAAATTAATTATATTAGGTAGTAAGATGTAAAATTTTAGATTTATTAGGTAGTTATTTGTCATATTTTCTAAATATTATGTATTTATTTAATGTCCTAATAAACAAACTAGATTATATTATGGAAATATAATTTATTATATTTTGACAAGGTTTAGGAAGTTGATTTTAATAAGGTTGCTATTTGTTTATTATATAAAATCTTTCCTAAATATGAATTAGGAAATTGATTCCTGGTATAATACGTAAAGTATCTTATTAAATCTTTCCTAAATATATTAAGATTAGATTTATGATAGTATTACCTAAAGACTAGAATTCTAGTTTAAGTAATATTCCTAAATCATCTAGGGTTCAAATTACGTAGATATAATTCTATATAAATAGACTACCTATGACACATTAAAAGATACGAAATCATACACATATACACGAAAATCAAGAAAGTCGCCGCCGTTACTTTCTTCAAGATCCGAGCTTTAATAGTCATATTCGTCTCAAGATTCAAGTGCTCAAGCATTGATCTTATTCATTGAAGATTGTGAACTAGAAAAACTCATTGAAGACTTATCTTATTAGCGTAAGATAGATTGAGTATTTAACGGTACTCATTGTAGTCAAGTATTTAACGGTATTTGACGTAGCTAGATATTTAACGGTATCTAGATTGAGTTACAACTAACATCAAAGTTGTACGAGTAGGGTTAATAAAATTGTAATCCGGAGAAGGTACTAATTTTATTAATCGAGAATAGTGGACGTAGGTTTCAAAGTGTGAAACTGAACCACTTCAAAAATATCGTGCCTCTATTTATTTCTTGCTATACTCGACATCCATCATACAAACGGACACATCGAAGAAGATTTTAAAAACAAGGCATACTCAATTCAATCCCCCCTTCTTGAGTATATTCATATCAATAGACTCTTAAATTGGTATCAGAGCCTCGTGCTCTTGATCGCCTACCCGCGGGAGATTGATCCTACTATTGATTCTACATTATATACTCTATCAACAATAGATTCCAAGCATCTCAAGTGTCCTATCTTCAATGGTAAGAACTACAGTATATGGAAGAATATGATGACTCACTATATCAAAGGATGTGATTGGGAATGTGGGAAGATCATTCAAACCGGACCAAAGAAAATCTTGGTCGCCGCCGCCAACGGAACAACCTACGAAAAGATGGAAAGCGATTATGTAGAAGCCGACTACAAAATTGCAGAGAAAAATTCAAAGGCCATGAGCCTCCTACAAAACGGTATGATAACTTCAGAATTTGATAGATTCTCATCCTGTAATTCCGCTAAGGAAATATGGGATGGTCTTGAACTTGCCTAGGAAGGAACATCCGTAGTCAAGAAACATCGTATAGATTTGCTTATTCAAAGATATGAACTTTTCACTATGGAAAAGAATAAATCTGTTGATAGCATGTCTGCACGATTTTCTTGCATTATCAATGAACTACGGAACCTTGGTAGGAAGATCGATTCTGAAGATATCATTCGAAAGATCCTTAGGAGTCTCACCAAGAAGTGGCAACCAAAGGTCACGACCATAGAAGAAGCACATGATCTATCTCAAATAACTTACCAAGAACTCATAGGATCTCTTATGGCTCATGAGATCATGCTAAACAAAGAAGATGACGACGGTCTTAAGGGCAAAAGCGTCGTACTTCAGGCCTCCACTAGCGAAGTATGCGAAGAAGAACTTGAAGACGAGACAGTTCTATTCGCAAGACGATTTAAGAAAGCAGTTTTCAAAGGTAGATACAAGAACCCCAATAACATAACTGTCGACAAAAAGAAAACTGATTCAAAATAAACATTCTTCAAAAGAGGATGTTTCAAGTGTGGTCAACAAGATCACATGATCAAAGATTGTCCAAGCTGGGACAAAATCAAAGACAAATCAAAGAGGGAAAAGACCAAAACGGAATTGAAAAAGGTAATGCTTGCGTCATGCTGGGGAGAATTAGAATCTGAAGACGACGAGGACTCAGAAGAAGATGAGGTAGCAAACTTGTGCTTAAGTAACGTCAGCCTAGATCTAATCTCAAACGACCATGACGAAGATGACGCACCTCATATGTGTCTCCTTGGAGAATCCGACTCAGACGAAGAGGTAAATTTTCTACAACTTAAAAGTCAAGTTAAAAATCTGTCTAAAGCTATGTTAATTAAATACTTTGAGAAAACCCTAGACCAATGTCATGAACAAAGTCTTGAGTTAGATGAATTGAAAGAACAGATCCTCGATATTGCTGAGGAAAATCAACTTCTAAAAGCCAAAGCTAAGAAGCTGAAATCCAAAATAAACATTGAAACCAATGTTAAGTTGGAAACAGTTATGTCTGAGAAAAAGGTTCTTGAGTCTAAAGTTATAGCTAATGAAGCTATAACCTCAAAACTAAAAATCAACATTAAAGAGCTTCAATCCAAAGTTATAGCTAATGAAGCTATAACTTCAGAATTGAGAAAGGCAAATGAGCTTCTAAAGTCTAAATCTTCGACAGTTGTTGAAGATGAGACTCATCTAGAAGAAGTTGAGATTCTCGAAAGCAAAATCATGGATCTAGAATTCAACTTGTCTAACATCAAGAAAGAACATGCTAAAATAGTTTCGGACTTTCATAAAGACATTCAAAAACTAAAAGAGTCTAGTAACATTGACCATAGTGAATGTAAAAAGGAAATAGACTCCTTAAAAAACCTCCTTCTTCATGCTCGGAAAGTTCATGATAAATGGGAAGGAAGTACTAACGTTCTAAACTTCTTGACTGAACAATCCGACAATAACATGAAGATGGGATTGGGTCACGCGTGTTATGGTAGAAGGGATCACTCAAAGTGTAAACAAAGCCCAACAGACCGAGACTTTAGAAGAAGAAAATATGTCGACCTTCCTGAGTATTTAATATGTACTTATTGTGGTCATACTGGTCACCTCCGAGAAAACCGTGTGAAGCATGCACAAGATTTTAAAACCGGAGTTAAGTTCGTTAAATCCTTAGGTATACTAAACGACACTGTCTCCGTCTCTGATAGTGTTGATGACAAAGTTGAGGAAATAAACATTGACCACTGATGGTTCTACGACATGACGTTTGATTACGAAGAAAAGAAAAATAGAACCAAATAAACTCCTCAACCAACAACACACAAAAAATGGTCACCAAAAGTTCAAACTAAGACATACACAAAAACATCAAAACCCAACTACTACCATTATAGAAAAACTTATGTAAGACAAGTCTGGGTGAAAAAGGAAGATGTATTTGTGGGGAATAAAGCATGTATTCGCCCTAAACTTGAAGGATTATAATGAAACATACAATTGTGATTATTGTCATAAGTTAATAAAAAGCATGAAAAAGAAATCAACCTTGGGTCCTTGCTTGAATAGGCCTAACAACAGGAATTAAAGTAAATTCCCTCCTATAACTTGCACCCAAGACTTAGATTGAGACGATGCCGCGTGTGCTAGAAATCCTCTCCAACTGCCTTGCAATATAGGGAGAGCTATTGAGGTTTTAGATGTGAGATCTGAGGTTTTGGGAGAAGAATGCTCTCAAAACCCTAATTATGAGATTTGTGATTCCTGTAACTGACATAAGGAGAAAGACTCTCCTTATGTAGCTATAAGGGGCGGCCGAATTGGTCTTGGGTAAGGGTGGGCTTTCTCCACTCTTACCTTATTCCTTTGCGTGATTCGACCCGTTTTGTTAAATATTATTTGCGGGATTTTTATTATAGATCGCATACGTGTTATCAGATATTAATGCAGTCGATGTATTAATAACGGTCTGATAAAATTACGATATTGTATAATTACCCAAATTAATATAACTGTTTATATTAATACGCGAATACAATATTTAATTAAATATAACTGCTTATATTTAATTTTACGAATTAAACATGTAATCCGTATTAGCTAAAATTATTTAATCCGTATTAAATAATAATCTCAACATCTTATTGACTAATTTAATAGTCAATACCTCTGACTAACTGTTTAGTCATATTCGGCATAAATGTGACTGTATTTTCATACCTTCACATCTCTCAAACGTGTCCTATAGGTGTGACGTATAGGGACCAGTTGATCACCGCCATCCGTATGACAATAACGTCAAACTTATCTAGCAAGCCAACCGTTATTGATAAACGTGGATCAACTGGTAATAATACAGAAGTATGCCCTTGTGATCCTTAAAGAGATTTAATAAGTCATTGTACTTAATTGTCAAGGACACCAGCCCCAACAATCTCCCACTTTTCCGTACAAGGGTATGTGCAATGACGTTATCACACTACATGTGGAGGACACAAGGCTCCAACAAACTCCCACTTGTCCGTACAAGTGTAGGCTCCAACAATTTGCAAATCCGTATTCGCAAAGGTCGTATCTCACAAGCGATTTGTATCAAGAGTGGTTTCCCCGACTAGAGAGTAACTTAACTGATAAAGCGAATCTGTATTCGAGCATGGCCATGCATTTCAGTTACTACTCCTCGAGTGGCCCTGAGAAATGATAAAATCCTGATAAGGGTTTGGATATTTCCCTCAACTCGAATCCTGCCGATATCGCGCAGCATGAAATAACCCAGAAAAAAAAAATCCTCTTGGCCCCTGTTACGATGACCGTGGGAAAGAAACCAAAGTTACCCAAAATCTGCCTTAATCTCAAGAGACAGTTGAAAGTCAAAAGACTCGACTCTAAGGAACACTATGGAGGTCCTATCCACGACCTGGCACCCAATGTTATAAAACATTTAGGACTCCATAACGTTGTCACGGGGTGTCCTACGAGATATCCGTATAACTCGCCTTTGTGATTGGTCAGTCATCCGCGTGACTTATGGCTCGTTGAACCCACCATCAACCAACGTCACAAAATGATTACCTGAGTTATCAGCTCAAGTGGGTAATCAAGGACTAAAACGATGTAATGTTATTCAGTTCACTTTGTGGTGTTCAAAATTGGCGTACAATTCCACATGAAAAAGAAAACATTATATATCATAACAATGAGGTTGAATAGAGTACACGAGAAAATGAATTATTACATGAATTCATAAAAGAGTACTACAACTTAGGAACAGATCTAATTCCCATGGAATGAATGTGCCCTTCATGCTTATCACGTGGTAATGCTTTAGTGAGAGGATCAACTATGTTGTCATCCGTAGCGATCTTATCAATGAAAATCTCCTTTTGCTCCACGTAATCTCTGTTTAGATGAGCTTTCCGTTGTACATGCCTAGCCTTGTTTCTAGACTTATGCTCCTTAGCTTGGAAGATGGCACCTTTATTATCACAATAAACGGTGATTGGGTCATTCGAACTAGGCACTACTGATAGTCCTTGTAAGAATTGACGCATACATATTGCTTCCTTAGCTGCTTCTGAGGCGGCATAGTACTCGGACTCAGTCGTAGAATCTGCTGTAACACTCTGTTTAGAACTTTTCCAGCTGACAGCAGCGCCATTAAGAGTAAAAATGAATCCAGACTGAGATTTCGAGTCATCTCGATCCGTTTGGAAGCTAGCATCTGCGTAACCCGTGGCGCAGAGCGTTGAGTCGCCTCCATAAGTCAATCCCCAATCTTTAGTCCTCCGTAGGTACTTAAGAATGTTTTTCACGGCCATCAAGTGTTGTTCACCTGGATGAGCTTGGAATCGACTGGTCATACTCAATGCATATGCAACGTCTGGACGTGTGCATATCATGGCTTACATGATCGATCCTATTGCCGAAGCATAAGGAATCCGACTCATGCGCTCTTTCTCTTCCAATGTCTTAGCTTCTTGAGACTTGCTCAAGTGAAGCCCACTAGTCATAGGAAGGAACCCTTTCTTGGAGTTCGTCATGCTGAATCTCTCTAGAATCTTATCTATGTAAGACTCCTGACTGAGAGACAACATCCGTCGTGATCTATCCCTGTAGATACGGATGCCCAAAATTCTTTGTGCCTCTCCCAGATCTTTCATCTGGAAATGGTTTTTCAACCATGCTTTAACCGAAGAAAGGATAGGTATGTCATTCCCAATCAAGAGTATGTCATCGACATACAGTACTAGGAAGACAATCTTGCTCCCACTCGACTTGATATAGAGACATGGTTCCTCGACTGATCGAACGAATCCATTCTCTTTTATCACTTGGTCGAAGCGATGATTCCAACTCCGCGATGCTTGCTTAAGTCCATAGATGGAACGCTTAAGCTTGCAAACCTTCTTAGGATGTTCTGGATCAATAAAACCCTCGGGTTGTACCATGTACATCTCTTCCTCCAAATAACCGTTTAAGAAGGCGGTTTTAACGTCCATTTGCCATATTTCATAGTCATGAAATGCGGCTATCGCTAAGATAATCCGAATGGAACGTAGCATGACTACGGGTGCAAAGATCTCATCGTAGTGCAAGCCTGGCACTTGGGTGAAACCTTTAGCAACTAGTCTTGCCTTATGGATATCTTGTTTACCTTCCACGGCATGCTTTATTTTGTAAAGCCATTTGCATTGAAGGGGACGTACCTTTGCAGGTAGGTCCACAAGATCCCACACGTTGTTCTCAAACATGGAGTCCATCTCGGATTGCATGGCTTCTAGCCATAGCTTTGAGTCAGAACTGGTCATGGCACCTTTATAGTCGTGGGTTCATTACCCTCTAGGAGTAAGACGTCATCTATGTCATGTTCCTCGACCATACCAATGTATCTGTCCGGAGGAATAGAGACTCTTCCTGACCTCCTAGGTTCCTCAGGAATATCTACCGCAGCCTCGGTTGAAGTAACTGTTTCCTCCAATGGTTGCTCGGTAGTTGGTTCTTGAACCTCCGATAATTCGAAGGTTCTTTTACTCGACTTGTTCTCGAGAAATTCTTTCTCTAAGAACGTCGCACTAGCCGCAACAAAAACACGTTGTTCGGTTGGCGAGTAGAAGTAATGACCAAAAGTTCCCTTTGGATAACCTATAAAGTATGTCTTGACCGATCGCGGGCCGAGCTTATCCTCGTGTCTCCACTTGACATAAGCCTCGCAGCCCCAAACCCGAATAAAGGACAAGTTAGGGACCGTTCCCTTCCATAATTCGTATGGAGACTTGTCAACAGCTTTAGACGGACTTCGGTTAAGAATTAGAGCGGCCGACAAAAGAGCATAGGCCCACAATGAATCAGGCACAACGGTGTGACTCATCATGGATCGAACCATATCGAGTAGAGTTCGATTTCTCCGTTCGGACACACCATTTAATTGTGGTGTTCCAGGTGGAGTCAACTGTAGCACGATGCCACACACTTTTAGGTGTTGATCAAACTCGTGTGAAAGATACTCACCACTACGATCAGAACGTAATGCTTTAATCTTTCTTCCCAGCTGGTTCTGTACCCGATTCTGGTATTCTTTGAACTTGTCAAAGGATTCACTTTTATGTTTCATTAAGTAGACATAGCCATATCTACTCAAATCATCCGTGAAAGTGATGAAATACCTATAGCCTTCTCGTGCGTTGATCGACATAGGGCCACATACGTCCGTATGTATGAGTCCTAATAGGTCGGCAGCGCGCATTCCAACACCTTTGAAGGAAATACGAGTCATCTTGCCGATGAGACATGATTCACACGTGACATATGATTCGAAATCAAAGGCCGAGATAGCTCCATTCTGTATGAGCTGTTTTACGCGTTTCTCATTTATGTGTCCCATACGACAATGCCACAGGTAAGTTTGATCTTTGTCACCTACCTTTAATCTCTTATTATTCACATGTAATATTTCAGTGGTTTGATCTAAAACATAAATTCCATTCATGGAAACTGCCTTGCCATAAATCATATTGTGTAATGAGAAAATACAACTGTTATTTTCTATTACAAATGAAAAACCAAGTTTGTCAAGTGCAGAAACTGAAATAATGTTTTTGGATAAACAAGGAACATAATAACAGTTATATAAAGATAACTCGAATCCACTTGGAAGCTGGATCACGTATGTTCCCCCCGAGATTGCAGCAACACGTGCTCCATTCCCGACACGCAGGTCAACCTCACCCTTGATTAGGGGTTCTTGGTTTCGGAGGCCCTGCACATGATTACATAGATGAGAACCACAACCAGTATCTAGTACCCAAGTTCCGTAACTTGCATGGTTAATCTCAATCATCTGAATAAAAGAAGAAGAAGACATACCAACAGGAGTAACACGGCCTGCCTTAATGTCCTCACGATACACGGGGCATGAGCGCCTCCAATGCCCAGTCTTGTGGCAATGGTGACATTCCATGCTTGTATCCTTGCTCTTTGTTTTGCCCTGTGAGTTGCTCGACTCACCTGGCCCACTCTTAGTAAATCCTGACTTCTTAAACTTGGGCTTGCCTACTGTTAGGTCGCCCTGAGCTTTAGCTTTACCCTTACCCTTACCCTTACCCTTACTGGAGATCATGAGAACATCTTGCTTCACGCTCCCACTTAATTTCAGATCCTTCTCGGTCTGTACGAGAAGGGAGTGGAGCTCATGAGGAGTCTTCTTCATGTCGTTCATGTAATAGTTGGCCCTGAAGAGGGCGAACCCATCATGAAGCGAATGAAGCATTCGATCAACGATTATGTTCTCACTGATCTTGCAGTTTAGGGCCTCCAGTTTTTCGATATTCTCAATCATGTGAAGAATATGTGGGCTAACAGCTTAGCCCTTATGGAGTTTCGCCTCAAAGAAGCGACAGGTATGCTCATAAGAAACGATCCTCGAAGCCTTTGAGAATTCGTTAGTGAGCGTGGTGAAAATCTTGTTTGCACCATGGGCTATGAAGCGTCTTTGCAAATTGGATTCCATTGCATAGATGAGTACGTTCTTTATCGCACCCGCTTCCATGACGAAGTCGCTATGAGCGCGAACTTCGTTAGCTCTAGCTCCAGTTCCTGGGTGTGCCGGAATGGGCTCAGTTAAGTACTTAAGCTTTCCGTCAGCAATGGCAGCATTCCGTAGTGCTGCCTCCCAGTCAGAGAAGTTTGACCCATCATTCCTCAGTCTAGTAGACTGATTCATGGAGTCCATGAAGGCTTTTAGCCAGGATTCACGTGCTAGCTTGGCACTTGGCATTGGGTCTTCACCAGCCATTAGTTATACAGCAGTTTAATTGAACGTGTTCTACACTGAAAAGAAGATAAAACAGAACCATATAAGCAACTCATTGTTGTGATTTAAGTCTATATTAAATTTGAAATTTAAACTCGTAGACTCATGCATTTATATAATTGATCTCCCTCAAGAATTATATAAACGATCCCAAGACTCAATTTCCGTATATTGATAAGCCCACAGTTTGGCTAATTCCACCGTTGGAACTCTTGGTCGATAGATTTCCGTAAATCCTATCTATTAGTTCATCTCAGTCGCTAGATATTATCGAGTGACCATGATGTTGAGATAAAATAAATCATCTGTTCCCACTTACCCGACGTAGAAGGGGTCATATTATGCCTACCGACGAAGAAGGGATTCATGGGAGTCTGATTTATAAAGACTAGTCTCAATTTTTGGTTATACGAGGAAGACCCCATCGACTTATATTTATCCATATTAAGTGAACTAATATCTAGCATATGCGTGAATGAATGAAATAAAGTGATGGCTTTACATGTGACACGTGACATCTGTATTGTCACAGAAAACTAACGCGTAACCTCTACATGAGTCAGTTTTCAGGCATGTTATAGGTGGTTAGGTTTTAGGCGGAATATGATGCAAGCTATTATCGATGAAAGCATAAAATAAATGCGATAAACGTAAATAAAAGTCCTAGTGTGGCCTATCCTACCAAAATAAACATAAAACAACTTGGAATCCACTGTTGGACCCTAGAAGCTTGTCTTGATGTTCCATCTTGGTCCTTGCAGCGGGAGTGAGCATCCGGTCTCCGTCTTTGGTCTTCACAAAATTACTAATTTAAATTACAAATATAATCCTATTTACATTCTAATTTAAATACAAAAGTAATTACATGGCAAAAACCCAAAACGGAGATACAAGATCTCAAAATTACAAGCAAGACTGTGTCCCATCATTACGGTAACACAATCTACTAAGGCCACACTAAGTTACAACCGTTTGCAAAATTAAATACGTTATTGAAAGCATTCACAAGGCATTCAACAAGACGATAAATAAAATGCATCAACTAAATAAAATTCATACATGACATAATACTGTTATTATGATTAATAAATTTTTACCAAACCACCTTACGGGATTAAAATTATGTGATTATACCGTTTTAATCACCCAATTTTAATAAATATATAATCCTATTATCTTAAACCGTTTTAAAATAATACGTATCATACGAGGGTGAACCGTTTCACTAAATTAATAATATACTATTTCCGTATATAGTATATTACTAAAGGCCATGTGAAAATAAAACAGGTGATTTTCGAAAAATAAAAAAAAACGAGTCTGTTACAGGGGTGGTCTACCGACCCAATAAACAGGTCTACCGACCACCTGACGAAATTATTATTTTTTTTAAAAGCAGAATGGTCGACCGACCCGAAAAACAGGTCGACCGACCACAAAACATGAAACCGAGTTTCTAAAACGATTTCTCACAAAAGATAAACTGCCGAAACAGAAAATTACGCAGGAGGCGGTCGACCGACCGCAACGGGGGGTCGATCGACCGACTTAGCGGCAGAACACGATTTTTCAGATTTTATAACTTTATGAAAAACACAAAAGTAAAATTTCATGGCCTTGGCTCTGATACCACTTGTGGGGAATAAAGCATGTATTCGCCCTAAACTTGAAGGATTATAATGAAACATATAATTGTGATTATTGTCATAAGTTAATAAAAAGCATGAAAAAGAAATCAACCTTGGGTCCTTGCTTGAATAGGCCTAAGAACAGGAATTAAAGTAAATTCCCTCCTATAACTTGCACCCAAGACTTAGATTGAGACGATGCCGCGTGTGCTAGAAATCCTCTCCAACTGCCTTGCAATATAGGGAGAGCTATTGAGGTTTTAGATGTGAGATCTGAGGTCTTGGAAGAAGAATGCTCTCAAAACCCTAATTATGAGATTTGTGATTCCTGTAACTGACATAAGGAGAAAGACTCTCCTTATGTAGCTATAAGGGGCGGCCGAATTGGTCTTGGGTAAGGGTGGGCTTTCTCCACTCTTACCTTATTCCTTTGCGTGATTCGACCCGTTTTGCTAAATATTATTTGCGGGATTTTTATTATAGATCGCATACGTGTTATCAGATATTAATGCAGTCGATGTATTAATAACGGTCTGATAAAATTACGATATTGTATAATTACCCAAATTAATATAACTGTTTATATTAATACGCGAATACAATATTTAATTAAATATAACTGCTTATATTTAATTTTACGAATTAAACATGTAATCCGTATTAGCTAAAATTATTTAATCCGTATTAAATAATAATCTCAACATCTTATTGACTAATTTAATAGTCAATACCTCTGACTAACTGTTTAGTCATATTCGGCATAAATGTGACTGTATTTTCATACTTTCACATCTCTCAAACGTGTCCTATAGGTGTGACGTATAGGGACCAGTTGATCACTGCCATCCGTATGACAATAACGTCAAACTTATCTAGCAAGCCAACCGTTATTGATAAACGTGGATCAACTGGTAATAATACAGAAGTATGCCCTTGTGATCCTTAAAGAGATTTAATAAGTCATTGTACTTAATTGTCAAGGACACCAGCCCCAACAGTATTTGTGATTACTAACAACAAAGGACCCAAGTATGCTTGGGTACCTAAATCCTGGCTTTGAATTTATATGTGCAGATTGTCGCTAAGGAAAATAATCTATGGTATCTCGACAGTGGATGCTCAAGACATATGACAGGCGACGTGAACCTATTTCAAACCCTAAAACCCTTCGACGGAGGAAAAGTCACTTTTGGTGATAACAAAAAGGGAAAAATCATAGGAATCAGTAAGATAGGTATCTCATCATCTCATGCTATAAGTGACGTATACCTGGTAAGTGGTCTCAAACATAATCTAATTAGTATATCTCAATTATGCGTCAAAGGAAACAAAGTTGTTTTTCATGCAGATATATGTCGTATAATAATGGAAGACACTTGCAAAGTAATCCTTGAAGGTCATAGAAAGAAAAACGTTTATATGATTGATTTAAATGCCGTACCTACTAACTCTCTCTCTTGCATGAAAGTTACGTTAGATGATCCTTGTCTATGGCATAAGAGATTTGGTCATATTAGCTCACCTTTTCTAAGTAAGGTGAAAAGATGGGACTTGGTCGAAGGACTTCCAAAGATCAAATTTGATCAAGAAAAGATGTGTGACACATGTGCACGATGTAAACACGTCAGATCATCCTTCAAGCCGAAAAGAGTGGTAAGCACAGAACAAGGTCTTGAACTAGTACACATGGATCTATGTGGCCCTATGAAGGTAAGAAGCAGAGGTGGTTTCAGGTACGTTTTCGTTCTAGTTGATGATTACTCTAGATTTGTTTGGCCAATCTTTCTTCACTCTAAAGACGAAACATTCGATGAATTTGTTAGTCTCATGAAACTTGTCCAAAACAAATATAAATCAAACCTAGTAACAATCTGTACTGACCATGGAACTGAGTTCGACAATCATGCCTTTATTGAGTTCTGTAAGACCAACGGTGTTGGAATAACTTCTCGGCCCCTAGAACCCCACAACAGAATGGAGTCGTAGAAAGAATGAACAAAACCTTAGAAGACATGGCTAGAACAATGCTTCTTTGTAGTGGTCTACCTAGAAACTTTTGGGCTGAGGCTATTAGTACAACTTGCTATATTCATAACCGTGCTATGATTAGACCTATCCTTAAAAAGACACCTTACGAACTTCTTCGAGGTCGTAAACCTAATATATCTCATTTAAGATGTTTTGGGAGTAAATGCTTTGTTCATAACAATGGTAAAAATAGATTAAGCAATTTCGGCCCTAGAAGTGACGAAGCAATTTTTATAGGATATTTGGATCATAGTAAAGCCTACAAAGTTTTGAAGAAACGTACTTTATGCATAGAAGAGAGTATTCGTGTTATCTTTGATGAAAATAATTCCTTCGATAACCCTCTACAGGACGATGAGGAAAACCTAGATGAACCAGATTTCAGGTTGTCAAGGGAAGATCCTCCTGAAATAGAAAATGTCGAAGGTGAGATTCAAGGAACTCATGATGAACTTAACTTGGGAGGAAACGGTGCGAGAGAAGAAGCTACAGTTGATGATACTGTAGATAACTCTCAAACTAATGACTTGGAACCCAGAGTTACAGCTAACTAAGCTATAACTTTGAATCAAAACCAAAGGGAAGAGATCAGAGTTATACCTGACCCTACTATAACCCCAGGTTTGGATTCAGAGGGAACAAGTCAAAATCCCGAGTCAAGTACAGGTAATGCAAATAATCAATCAAGGAACTGAAGATACAAGGACTCTCATCCTTTAGACAATATCATAGGAAGCTTAACAGATGGAGTTCAAACTCGAAGGAGTTTAAACAACTTTTGCTCATTCTACTCCTTTATCTCCACCATTGAACCTTCAAATATCAAGGAAGCTCTCGCAGAACCAGACTGGATAGTTGCTATGCAAGAGGAACTCCAACAATTTGAGAGAAACAAAGTTTGGCATCCTGCTCCTCGACCTATGGACAGATCTGTCATTGGAACTAGATGGGTATTCAGAAACAAATTGGATGACACTGGAGTCATTGTGCGAAATAAGGCCAGACTAGTGGTTCAAGGATACAACCAACAGGAAGGGATCGATTATGACGAAACCTTTGCTCCTGTTGCTCGTCTTGAGGCAATTAAACTACTCATTGCATTTGCAGCACATAAGGGAATGAAGCTATTTCAGATGGACGTTAAGACTGCCTTTCTTAATGTCTATCTCCAAGAGGAAGTATTTGTTGAACAACCTCCTGGATTTCCTGACAGCAAACTCAAGGATCATGTATTCAAATTGGACAAAGCTCTTTATGGCCTAAAACAAGCACCTAGAGCATGGTACGATAGGTTATCAAAGTTCCTATTAGAGAGTGGATTCAAGAGAGGATCCATGGACAAAACCCTAATTCTTAAAAGCGAGAACTCAGATCTACTTGTCGTTCAGATCTATGTTGACGATATTATTTTTGGCTCAACTAACAAAAAGTTGTGCAAATACTTCTCTGAGTTGATGACTTCTGAATTCGAGATGAGTATGATGGGAGAACTAAAGTTCTTCCTTGGACTTCAAATACAACAAATTGAAGAAGGAATCAAAGTTTATCAACAAAAATACGTCAAGGAGTTGCTGAAGAAATTCGGCATGGAAACCTCTCACGCAATGCCTACTCCAATGGTCACAGATAAGAAGCTAACCAAAGACGAAGATGGTAAGTCTGTTGAAGAAACAACTTACCGAGGTATGATTGGCTCACTTCTTTATCTTACAGCAAGTCGTCCACATATAATGTTTAGTGTCTGTGTCTGTGCAAGATTTCAATCTGCACCAAAAGAATCGCACATGATTGCGGTTAAGAGAATACTAAGATACCTAATCGGAACCTCAAAGTTATATCTATGGTATCCTATGGACTATAACTTTAACCTAGTAGGATATTCAGATGCGGATTATGCAGGATGTTCATTAGACAGAAAAAGTACCTCGGGACTTGCTACTTTTGTAGGTCCATGCATAATTTCTTGGGGATCCAAGAAACAAAATTCTGTCGCTCTCTCAACTGCCGAAGCAGAATATATTGTAGCCGCACTTGTATGTTCACAACTTTTATGGTTAAAGCAACAATTACATGATTATGGTATTGATGTTGGATGTGTGCCTATTTTATGTGATAATACGTGTGCTATCATTATATCTAAAAACCCAGCCCAGCACTCGAGAACTAAGCATATTGAAATTGGACATCACTTTTTACGAGACCATGTTGAAAAGAAAAATATAAAATTGGAATTTTGTAGTACGGAAAAACAGTGGACAGATATCTTCACTAAACCATTGGCTAGAGAACGTTTTGAGACTTTGCGATTGGAAATTGGTTTAATCGGTGGCACCTAATCTAATCTTAAAAGCAAAAATAACCCAATGATTTACTACGGTTAAGACGAGATTATATGATTGTGTCCGTATACTCCGCTGCATGTTTATGTGTGTTTTCAATGATTAATTATGTGAACTCGACTATGTTATGCAATTCTCGTACGTTTGTGCTCAACCAAGTCTCACAAAAATAATAAACACATATTATACAAATTAACCTACTATTATTATTTATATATATTAATCAAATTAAAAATAAAAACAACTTACCTTATTATACACTTAAACCGTGTCCCAAGCTACCCTACATCCCCTGCCACGTGTCATCTCACCAACAAACTCAAATCCCCAAATAATTACCTCACCCTCACAAAACCTCCAAAATAAAATCACCAAACTCCATTAAAATCCGATCAAAACTTAAACCCAACCTTTCAAACCACCATGCTGCCATCACGCGCCACTCGCTCACACCATCACCTCCACCGTCCCCAACACCCATCTCCATGTCCATTCCGACGACCGACACCGGGAAACGTCGCAAACTTAACCGAGACTCACCTGTAGTCCCTGAGTATTCGCCGGAGTTCGTCTCAACCGAGAAAAGGTTCCCGTCCTCTGTTTCGAGAGTGTTCCCTGGAAGCCACTTATGGAACACTGTTTTACCAAGACGCGGTGGTCGGGATAAGTTGTCATGTTGTGAAATTGGATGGAGGGAATGAAGGTGAATTTAACTTTCTTGATTTGTTGTAAAATTTGTCAAGTTTCAAGTGTGTTAATCAAAGAAAAGGTGTGCTCCACACTCGACATTCCCTATGGAATGTGGGTGTCAAAGATTCTGTTCAAGAAAGGTGTTATTGACAAAGCGAGTTATGGGGTTATGCCAAGAGATCGGATGTGTAATAAATTGCTTAAGCTCATGGGTATTTCTTTTGACGGAGTTGATTTATCCTTTGGTAAAAGTGTAGGTGTGGAACCGAAACCGTGTGCATCCCCTTTGTTTGAAGGTTTAGATGCCAAGATGGATAAAATTCTTGGTTTATAAAGTTAAAAAGGAGAAGGAAAGCATGGGTGGTAGCGGTAGACGTGGTAATCGAAGTTGTGAAGCCGAGTTAAGGGCGTGGATGAAAAAAAAAATAAAAAAAATATTTGATAAGAGAGTTGAGAAGGTTGGTGTTCGCGCTAAAATTACGTCAATCCTTATGCCAAGAAGCCATGATTCTTGCTCTCGTCCATAGTCAGAATTGCAGTGCTCATACTCTGTTCTTGTTTTAGTTTCATTTTCGGTATTTTCGGCTGTTGTGTTTGAGTCCGGCAATGGACTTCCTCAAACTCTTACTCTTATCCTAGCCCAACTTTGAAACTATCTTTGGCCCAACAAAATCCGAGGCCCACTAGCCCTTATGTTGCCTAATCCCTCTGTATCTTTTGATTAAAATTGTGGCCCATCTAAAACGTTATCCAAGCTGGCCCAAATTTCTCATATTTGACATATATTCGGCCCAGTGGCATAGTATATTCGGTATGGTTGTGTATATTTCTCACACTCGTACTTGCAATTGTATGATATTATGTGTGTTTGTATATTACGTCTTTGATGCATGCTTATTCGTGTTTCGTAGTGTATTAGTCTAGTCGTTTTATGTCTTTGTTCTTGTCTTTTCGATGATGTCAAGAGGGGAAAGATGCGACTTAGATTAGAATTTGCCTAAGCTTGCTCCTTGTCGTAATTCATTGTCTCTTAGGGTTCTTAAAGGATTTGGATTAGTTAAAAGATAAAAACCCTAAGTTGATCTATGCTATGAATGACTCTTATTATATGAATGACTCTTATTATATTCCGGAACTTACACTTAGACACAAATCTAAGAAAGACTTGCCATCATCAAAAAGGGGGAATTTGTCGAACCATATATTCAAATGTATATATTCAAATGTATATATGTTTATGTTTTGATAATGAAAATTCTAGCTCTATATATTATATACTCGTGCGTATAATCGTGTGCTAAGTGTACAAAATATTAGTTTAGAAGATCTCATCAATCAAGTATAAAAGATTCAAGAATATTAGTCAATGGATTGACTAATCGAAGATTGAAAGAAGATCACAAGTGCATATAGTGAACTAAAGTTATACTTATCAACTATATCTTTAGTATGAGATCAACTCAAGTTATAGCAAGAAGCTATAACTCCTTAAAGAATAAATGATCGAAATAGTTGTGATGGTTGAAACGATTTTGTTCTCCTAAAATCGTCGTGTTAAATAAATGGATAATTGGTATTCTAATTTTATGGAATTATTAATCTTAATAGGTTAATATAAAATGTCTAATAGTTAAAAAGGAATAATTAATTTTCTTATGAGTTAATTATTTATTTCTAATAAACTAAGAATTTTTATTTAACTTTTCCGTCAAATAATATAATACTAAAAAACGTGCTAAACGGTTTTGAAAACCGTGTAGAATCACACGTTTAATGTTTGTGTAGGTTTGGTTAAATAAATATTATGTATTTATTTAATGTCCTAAATAAACTAGATTATATTATGGAAATATAATTTATTATATTTTGACAAGGTTTAGGAAGTTGATTTTAATAAGGTTGTTATTTGTTTATTATATAAAATCTTTCCTAAATATGAATTAGGAAATTGATTCCTTGTATAATACCTAAAGTATCTTATTAAATCTTTCCTAAATATATTAAGATCAGATTTATGATAGTATTACCTAAAGACTAGAATTCTAGTTTAAGTAATATTCCTAAATCATCTAGGGTTCAAATTACCTAGATATAATTCTATATAAATAGACTACCTATGACACATTAAAAGATACGAAATCATACACATATACACGAAAATCAAGAAATTTGCCGCCGTTAGTTTCTTCAAGATCCGAGCTTTAATTGTCATATTCGTCTCAAGATTCAAGTGCTCAAGCATTGATCTTATTCATTGAAGATTGTGAACTAGAAGAAACTCATTGAAGACTTATCTTATTAGCGTAAGATAGATTGAGTATTTAACGGTACTCATTGTAGTCAAGTATTTAACGGTATTTAACGGTATCTAGATTGAGTTACAACTAACATCAAAGTTGTACGAGTAGGGTTGATAAAATTGTAATCCGGAGAAGGTACTAATTTTATTAATCGAGAATAGTGGACGTAGGTTTCACAGTGTGAAACTGAACCACTTCAACAATATCGTGCCTCTATTTATTTCTTGCTCTACTCGACATCCATCATACAAACAGACACATCTAAGAAGATTTTAAAAAGAAGGCATACTCAATTCAACTCCCTCTTCTTGAGTATATTCATATCAATAGACTATTCACTCCTCCTATGAATTAAGGATATGCATATTACTCACTAAGGCATAACCAAACTAATGACAAAGAAATGACCAAAACGACACTTACTTGCTAACAACGAACTAGGTAGATGATCGGTGCTTCTAGACACTTGCTAGGGACTCTTGAAGGTCTTTGAGAGAAAAGGGGAAAAAGTGATTAGGGTTTTGCTAAACTAGATTAAGGTGAAAATGAGATTATAACCCCCGGATAAATATTTATAATTAACCGCGACTCAACTCTTGGAAAGACTCACTCGACCGAATTGGAGCAACTCGGTCGAGTTATACTAGCTCGACCGAGTCGAAGTTACTCGGCCGAGTTGAACCTACTCGGCCGAGTTGAACCTACTCGGTCGAGTTCGACCTACTTGGCCGAGTTGATGAGTCACAAGTCAGCTACACTAAGGAGGGATATTACAATCTCCCTCCCTTAAAACGAACTTCGTCCTCAAAGTTCATAACTCATAACTACTGACCAGAAACACAAGACTCGTAAGCACAAGTTTTCAACACGTCACAATATACACTTGCTCATACTATGTACCAACATAAGACCTGACCAAACGACACCGACTCAAAACCTAGCGCGCGATCATCTCCTTTCCCCCTAAAAGAAACAGGTTACGTCCCCGTAACTTCACATACCTGATCAAACAACTGAGGGTAGCGCTCCCTCATAGCTGTCTCAGGCTCCCTGATTGCCTCCTCAACATCGTGGTTTGACCACAATATATTAAGGAGCTTGGTTTCTCCCGTCCCGGTCTTACGAACTTTCCTATCAAGTATGGCCTTAGGTGTCTCCACATAAGATAGGGTCTCATCCAGCTCAATCAGTTCACCTCAAGGATGTGAGATGGATCACTAATATACTTCCGTAATTGGGATACATGGAAAACGCTATGTACTCGGTCTAACGTTGGTGGTAAGGCTAGACGATAAGCACCCTCTCCCACCCGATCAAGAATCTCATAGGGGCCGATAAACTTCTGGCTCAGCTTGCCCCTCTTCCCGAATCTCATAACACCTCTCATAGGTGAAACCTCCAGCAACACCTTATCCCAAACCTGAAATTCAATGTCCTTGCTGTGCAAGTCCGCCTAACTCTTCGGTCGATCCTGAGCTGCCCTCATCTTCTATTGAATCACTCTAACCTGCTCGATTATGTCCTGAACTAACCGAGGACCCAACACTACAGCCTCAGAAGTGTCATTCCAACATACTGGACTCCTACATTGCCTCCCATACAAGGCCTCAAAAGGTGTCATCCCAATGCTGGTATGATAACTATTATTGTAGGAAAACTCAATCAAATCCAGTCTCTCCTCCCAACTACCCCCAAACTCCATCACACAAGCTCTCAGCATGTCCTCCAAAGTCTTGATGGTCCGCTAAGTCTGACCATCTGTAGCTGGATGAAAAAGTATACTCATCTTCAGGGGAGTACCCATCAATTCTTGCCTAATGCTCGAAATGAAACGAGAATCACGATCCGACACAATATCCTTCGGAATCCCGTGTAATCTGACCACGTTCTTCCTATAGGCTAAAGCTAACTCCACACTGCTCCGAGTGTCCTTTATGGGGACAAAATGAGCTGACTTAGTTAACCTGTCTACAATCACTCAAATCATATTGTTACCCCTCTGTGATTGAGGTAACTCCACCATGAAATCCATCGAAATCGGCTCCCATTTTCACTTTGGTACTTCTAAGGACCCAATATTACCCTGCGGTCGATGCTGCTCTCCCTTCACTCGCTGACAAGTCAAACATCGAGCCACGAACTCTACAACATCCCTCTTTATGCCCGACCACCAAAAAGTCTACGTAAGGTCCCTATACAGTTTATCCCCACCTGGATGTACTAAATAAGGCATACTATGAGCCTCTGTCAAAATTCTATCTCTTCCTCAACCCAGCTCTATCCGGAACATACCAACTCCTGTTGAAACGAAGACTCCCATCAGAAAACCTCGACGGTCCACTCTTCTCTAACTTCGCCTTCCACTCCATAAACTTAGGATCTAACAACTGACTATAACGAATCTCACCATTCAACTCTGACTCTACCGTCAGGTCTCCCAGCGTATCTACCTTCCTGATCACATGAATCCCCATCCGATCCACCTCATCTCTCAACCTCTTCAAGGACATTGTTGTGCACAAGGAATGTACACTCTTCCTGCTCAAAGCATCAACAACTTCATTCGCTTTCCCCTTATGATACACAATCTCCATGTCATAATCACCAATCAGCTCCATCCACCTCCTCTGTCTCATAATAAGCTCCCTCTAGGTAAAGATGTACTTCAGACTCTTATGGTCTGAGAACACCTTGAAAGTTTCTCCATATAGGTAATGCCTCTAAATCTACACCACCCAACTCCAAATCGTGAGTAGGGTAGTTCTCCTCGTATTACTGAAGTTGTCTCGACCCATAAGCAATCACCTTCCCATTCTTCATCAGCACACACCCCAACCCATTTTTCTAGGCATCAATATACACCTTGAAGTTATCGCTCCCCTCTGATAAGGCTAAGATGGGAGCTGTAGTCAGACGTTCCTTAAGGATTTGGAACGCCTTCTCACAATCCCCATCCCAGCGAAATCTGGTATCCTTCCTCATAAGTGAAGTCATAGGTCTAACAATCTTGGAGAAGTCCTTCATGAACCGTCTATAATATGCTGCCGAACCCAGAAAACTGCGCACCTCAACCATATTCTTAGGAGCCTCCCAGATAGACACTGCATACATCTTACAAGGATCCACAACCATACCCTCTTTCAAGATCACATGCCCCAAGAACGCTACTTTCTCCAACCAGAACTCACACTTGGAAAACTTAGCATAAAGCTGGTTGTCCCTCAAAGTCTGCAGCACGATCCTCCAATTTTCCTCATGGTCCTCCTTGGTCTTAAAGTAGACCAAGATTTCATCAATGAAAACAACTACAAACTTGTCCAGGTATGGACTAAACACACGGTTTATCAGATCCATGAACACAACAAGTGCATTAGTCAACCCGAACGACATCACCACGTACTCATAATGACCATACCGAGACCTAAAGGCGGTCTTAGGTATGTCTCCATTCCTAATGCTCAACTGATGATATCCGGACCTCAAGTCAATCTTTGAGAACACTCCAGCCTCAGTCAGCTAGTCAAACAAGTCATCTATACTAGGCAAAGGATAACGGTTCTTCGCAGTCACATGGTTCAACTTACGGTAGTCAATACACAACCTCAAACTCCAATCCTTCTTCTTTACGGACAACACTAATGATCCCTAAGGCGATACACTAGGTATAATATATCCCTTATCTAACAGATCATTAAGCTTCTTCTTAAGCTCCTCTAATACCCTCAGACCCATCCGGTAAGGGGCCTTAGAAATAGGTCTCGTTCCCGGCTTCAGCTCAACACCGAAATCGATGTCTCTCTTGAGTGGTAACCCATGAATCTGCTCAAGAAAGACGTCTCCAAACTCCCCCACTACTAGAATTCTCTCAGCATACACCTTCTCAACCCTGGTGTCCCTTACATGACACAAAATCAAAGGACACCCCTTCCTCAGATAAGACTTCAAAGTCAAGACTGATAGGAACTTAACCTTGGGTGTAACTACAAAGCCCTTATAAGACACTCTAACTCCTTTAGGTCCCCCATGGTCACCTTCTTCTGATAACAATCAATGGTAGCCTTGTATCGACCCAACCAATCCATCCCGACTATAATCTCAAAACCATCCAATGGAAACTCAAACAGATCAATAAGAAAGTAAATCTGACCTAATATAAAAGACACACCTCTATACACTTCCCGACACATCACCGATCCCCCATAAGTTATGAATACCTCATCACTATCTATCTCGAAGGATTTAAGCCCTAGACTCCTAGCATGGCTTACAGACACACCAAATGGGTTGCTCCAAAATCAAATAAAGCGAAACTAGAACAACCATGAACAAAGAAAGTACCGATCGCAACGTGCCCGTCCTCAACTACAGCCTGCTTTCCCATGGCAAATAGCTTGCCACTACACTTCTGACCCTCACCCTGAACTGTCGTCGCAGAAGAGGCAGGCTTAACCGCTAATGCATGGCTGCCTCCCTCATTGGGTCTCTGATAGCCTCCAGTACGGTTATAATTATCGTAGTTCTGCTTCCCTTGGTTACCCCACGAATTCACAAGACGACTGCTCCCGAAGCTCTGAGTACTCTGGGAAGGTCCCTGATAGCTACCTCCCCCAAACTTCCTACACTCCAGTCTCTTGTGCCCAGTCGAGCATCTCGCAACAAGGATATCACTAAGACTGTGACCCCCTACTCCTATTACCGACTCTAGCAGAAAACGAACGACTGTGACTGTAGTTCCCCGCTTGTAACCACTCCCAACATTGTCACTACCCGACTTCCTCTTGTCCCCACCCTTCTCTCGGGTGTCCCTAGCTAGATTATCCAACATCTCAGTGTGCCCACCCCTCTCATAGACCTCTTTAGGTCAATCAACACCCCTACATGCAACTTCTCCATGATGCGGAGAGTCAATCTCTTCTCGAACCTAAGAGCCAGCGCCTGCTGGGTCATAACCATCTCCTGTACCCGGCTAGCCAAGTCACCAAACTTAATGTAGTACTCTGAAACTGTCATGTCATTAGACATCCTGAAGCTATCAAAAATAGCCCTCAATTGACTACGGACGTGCTCAGGAACAAAATCACGTCTCATAGCTGCCTTGAAGGCCTCCCATGGTATATAATCCTGCCCCATCTCTACAAAATAGTCACGGCCCCTCTCTCTCGTCCCTACCATTCCCGGGCGAAACCGTGCAGGTAAAAAGCAGTCCGATACACGTTAAGGTCATCAGGGCAACTGACCACCTTGAACACGCTCTCCATCTCCCTCAACCAATCCTCTAACAACCCAGGTGTCCCCGCACTATCAAACACCGTAGAACGGTGACGAGACAAGGCATTGCCGATGTCATGAGCACTCACAGGTGGTGTTCGAGCTCTCTCAGATTTCCGAATAGAAATGTTCAGAGTTTCATTGGTTTCGATTAATTGGGACATCTCTTTGATAGACATTGATGCAGCCTGAACCATGGCATGGGTCGGGTTTTGTAGAAGGTTTAGATGGATAGGTCTCTTTGGGGCTATCGTAACTATAAGAAGCAAAAGGGGTAAAGGTAAGCATATAGCCTACGACTCAAAAGAAAAGAAAAACAGAAACTAATACAGACAGCTCGGTCGAGTAACCCTTACTCGGTCGAGTTACCCCTACTCGGTCGATAGACCCAGCTCAGCTGAGTTACCCCTACTCGGTCGAGTAACACTCCTTCAATCGAATCACACTAACTTGGTCGAGTCTAACCAACTTGGCCGAATTATACCTACTTGGTCGAGTGACACCCACTTGGCCGAGTTACTCCCACTCGGTCGAGTACCCCCTACTCGGCCGAGTCATTACATCAGTCAGGTTTCGTGAAGGGGAAATCACCCTTCACCTATCCTAAGCATCAAGTACCCCTACATGCGCACTAGCATAAAAGCCATTCAATAAACACTCTAATACAGTTGCAATCACTTAAATAATTCCGACTTTCACCAAACTTCATATACTCATGCAACTTTATATTAAAACTTCGTTCCTATCGTTTACATGCTTATCAAACGTGTATCGTATGCAAAAACACCACACATTATACCACACACGTATATGCACACCCTAATATACCCTTAGTGACAAAGTACAAGGTTGTAAGCAATTTCGCGGTTTCGAGACGTTTCCCAAACCTTTGCAGTAGCCTTACAAACGTCTAATTGGGGTTCATTTTATTTAAGACACATCCTAAGTTCATTTGGTTCATTGGTTTAGGTGCCAAGAACTTGGCTCTGATACCATTTGTAATATCCACATAATCCAAGGCCTTTAGGATGGATCGTCAAACCATGAAAGTGCTACCGTCTCAGTTTTCAGAGGTATAATATCAAGATAAACAACAACAACAACCTTTATTATAAGTACGAAGTAAGATAAAACGATGTAACAATACAACCGTCTGATAAATGAATCAACCAAAATCAAAAGTATGCGGAACCTAAGTGAACTATCGAGACGCTACAAAAATATAGAGTGATATCCCATCCTCCCCCAAGCCAGCGAGCATCAACATCTACGAACATGGGACTTTGCTCATCATTACATGGATCATCCTAGTAAAACAACAAGCGTCAGAAACTCTTGTACAAGATGGTCACAATACAATAATCTTAATACCACATTCTGATAAACATCATCACTAATATCACTGTCACAACAGTACATGTGGCGGCCGCAAGCCCCACATCATTCCCCAACTTGCTCGCGGTAAGGGGTACCTAGATCCTTACTGTGCACATCCTCTCCGTGGAGTGAGAGCCGTTTCGCGCAACGGTCCCACACATATATTCCCAATACAATCTCAACAACAGTATTGATACCCGTTGTTGTGGGTATCAAAGACAAGATTTATAATTCCTAGCTTTAACTATAGATAGCGAAAGTCAGGGTCGAACCACAAGGAGGTTGGGAGTGTTTATTGTTTTAGGTCTAAGTCTTAAAGTAACAAGTTGGGGGTTTTGATTGTTGATGATTGTCACTAAGTCTAATAAACAAAAACAAGACAAAACTGAAACAAATATGTGAGTAAAAACTATGATAAAAAGATGTTAGGATGATCGGTTCGTTATAGCTACGATGGAATATAGTCTAGGTCAACATGTATTGCAGTCGCGTAAGGGGTATAACAAATCCTTACGGTCTATGTTATCTAATAGCTCCTTTCGGCCTATACTATTAGTTCCGAGGTCTCACAAATATCGGGTGTCAACAATATAGGTGATTCCTAAACTCTAGGTCACATACCTTTCAGTCTCAGTAACCTAGCTGTCTTAAAACGTTAAATAATTCCCTTCCCTTATCTTTCGATCCCGGGGTGGTCATTATTAAGCATCCTATAAGTCTCCTTTCGGTCTCGTCACAAGATATTGCGATTAACGAAGCAACACATGTCTGATCATACGCGAGGTTGGTCGACCGACCAGCTAATCCAGTCAGTCGACTAACTACCTCAGTCGACCGACCAGATAAGCCGGTTCGTCGACCAAGGTCTACTACAGGTCGCCCTAATTCACGCCATCTACGCCATTACTTACCTACATCCTAACATGTGATATTTAGCTACGCATGAAAACAGTAAAAGCAACAATGATGATAATAACGATACTCATGGCGATAAACATTCAATTAACAAAAAAGGTTTCGGGAATCTATCTAACCGGTATAATGATAACGAATTACAATAATAAACTGAACCGAAAAGAGAAATACCATAACGAGGAGGAATTCCAGAACTGAAAGATTGAATTGAATAAAATATGTGTGGGACATAATGTTGTGTGAATAAAACTATAAAGAATTTATGTAAACTAAAGAATTAATTTGATGAGATTGTATGTAAACTAATAAGCAAAGAAAACCTAAGATCAGAACTTGATAGATTAAAGGATAATTAGCCTAATGACGGGATTAGGATTTTATAAGAATTCCTGAAAGCTTTCTTCCTTGACCTAATCACGCCGTGGGCTTTTGCGAGTTTCTGAAATCTGCGCCGTGGTCAACCGACCAGTGGCCTCGGTCGGTCGACCGGTTATCGGGCCCATAGGGTCTTCTGGCTTTGAGTCTGAACTTCTGGACTTAGTACGTCAGGTGTGCTGGTCGATCGACCAATGAGCACGGTCGGTCGACGGAAGCACCTGTGTATCAACCCCTAGAGTTTTCATAAGTTGTTCCTTTGGCCTTTGAATTGCGCGTGGACTTTGTTCCTTGGTTCCTTTAGCTATGCAAAAATCCCAAGGGTAACATTTGGCTAGAAATCGCCTCATTTTCGCATAATTCTGCAAAATGGCATAAAAATACGAAAGTAGACGAATATAGGCTCTAAAACTCAGGAAATGAAGTAGTTTGCCAAAGGGTCAAGTCAAGGCTCAAGAAAAGCAAAAAGTTTGACAAAAACTCGTAGATATGCATACGACTCTACTACTAAACATGTTGACAAGCAAGGCATATGCATAAACATGTGAAAATGCAAAGTCATCATTGAAATACTATATATCGTTCCGACTCGACCTATATGCTAAAGTAAATGTGCATTTTTTTGAAATTTTCTATTTTTTTTGGATTTTCTTTGTATATTCAAGGAAAAAATGAAAGGGACGACGCAAGACAAAAATGCCGAAAACGTGTGACAAAATGCAGTAAAACAAGTGAATGTGACACAAAACCATTCCCCAAACCAAACCGCACAATGTCCCCATTGTGCAATAGCATAGGCAAAAGTTATGAAAAGTGGATAAAAAATGCGTAAAAGGAAAACAAAGGAAATCATAGAAGGAACTCACAAGATTTAGCGTAAACGGAAACCTCCCCAAACCAGCGGGAGCTTAGGAGGTTTCGGTGGCCAGCAATGCCACCCCAAAGACCTGAAAAAGGGACAAGAAAATAAACCCTTTTCGGGGATTAACGGCGTTTTGGGTGATAGGTGATAATTTAAAAGTTTGAAAATGAGAAGGAAAATGAAAGCATAAAAGAAAGAGTAAGGAGAAAAACTCCCTAATCGTGCTTGCACGCTTCCCGAGGTAAGTACAAACAGGCTGTAGCAGCTACGGTGGTCGACCGACCACACCTCTTGGTCAACCGACCAAGAGACGGGTAACAGTGACCTTCTGGGCCACAGTGAATTGGTCGACCGACTGATGCTTTTGGTCGGTCGACCACACTTCCTGTGCAGTGTCCTTTTTCTTCTCGGAATTAACTCGTTGGGACTGAATTAATCCTTTTTTTAAACCTGTAAACATCATATATGCGCCCAAACAATGTGCTAAATCCCAAAGTACCAAGTCTATTGTCTTAAACAAAAACAACGAAAGCAAAATTGTCTAAGTCTAACGCAAAGCAACAACTAAAAGTCTTTAACGAAAACAGAAAATAGTCTTAGAAAAGCATAAATGCCTAAACTCATCTGCGAAAAATGCGGAATATCTCGGACCACGGCTTTTGGCTACACGTCGTGGCCTCCACCGTGCTTGTCATGATTGCAAAGCACGTCTCCACCCCGTCACAAAGCATATGTGACGGTTCATCCTCTCTAGCCTCCTCTCTTCTTTCTTTGTCCTCCGCATCCACCTCATCGGGCTCATCATCCGACCCGTAGCTCAACATTCCAAGTCCTCCCCTTTGCACGATGGGCTCTTTGACGGTAGGCTCCCCTCCCTTCTCCTTTTTCTTCCCCAAACCGATTCCTGCAAAAGATGTAACAATAGTGTCCTCCATATTGCTCCCGATCTGGGGCGGAGGTGTAAAAACAAGTATCGGTATAGATTCCAAAGTGGGAGACTCGGTGACGACCACATACTTCCTTTCGGAAGTCAAAGCATTACAAGTGATGCGAGTCATGGCATCCTTTTTCCTACAGGATTGCCCGAAAATTATGGAATGTTTCCCCACTTTAAAGGTCAAAGTCCCGCACCCCACATCAATAATTGCACCAGCAGTGTACATAAATGGTCTCCCTAAAATGATAGGTATGTGGGCATCCTCGTGGATGTCCAACACAACAAAGTCAACCGGAAAAAAGAATCGATCGATGCGAACGGGAATGTTTTCCAACATCCCTATGGGTTCTACCGAGGTACGGTCAGCCATCTGAACGATCATGCTAGTTACCGAAAAGGTATTTATTCTTAGTCTCTTAGCTAGACTTAGAGGCATCACACTAATGCTAGCCCCTAAATCACAAAGCACCTTCTTGATTGGGAAGGTGCCTATATTACATGGGACGGAAAAACTACCTGGGTCTTCTAGTTTATGGGGTGTAATAACATGAGATAAAAAACTATACGACTCTTCGGTCAATGCTAACGACTCGACCTTATCTAAAGACCGCTTCCTAGTCAAGAGTTGACGCATGAATTTTAGATAAGATGGGTCTTGTTGAACTAGTTCCAGGAAAGGGACTTTTACATTAAGGCTACGAATTACATCTTTAAATTTTTCGAAGGATACCTGTTCCTTCGTCGGGATTAGCTTTTCTGGATAAGGAGGAATAGTAGAGCCTTCAGCTTTTGTGGCTCTCCACAAGAATTTTGTGGCGTCCTCCCCTTGAAACAAGAATTGCTTCAAATTTTCAGGCATCTCAGGCCTGAACGATTCTGCTTCCTCAGTTATATGGTCGGTCGACCACTCTCCTCGGTCGGTCGACCACTCTCCTCGGTCGGTCAACCGATCTTTGCTATTTCCGAATTTCCAGTAGCTAATGGATAAGCTTCTAGCTTCTCGTCAATGGTCGACCGACTGACAGCACTGGTCGGTCGACCATTCCCACTGCTACTCGCACCATCTTTTTGTTGGTTCTTCTTTTCCATAGCTTTGGAACCTCCCACCTTCGCCCCACTCCTCAAGGAAATGATATTTAGACTCTCTTTCTTTTGATCGGGCTGAGTCGGAAGTTGGCCTGGGGTCCTTGAGTTATTTTTGCTCGCAATTTGAGCAATGTGAGACTAACATTTTAATCCCGACCTCTCTCGCTTGAGACTCCTTTTGCACCATCCCAATGAGGTTTTGGATCATAGTCTCGGTGCTTTGAGGTGGGTTTTGTGGAGTGAAGGGATGTTTCTGGAAATTTTGTTTATGGGGTGGGATGTAGCTTTGGTTCTGTTGTGGTGGAGGTTGTGAATTTTGTACTTTCTGGCTAGTCCACCTGATGTTGGGGTGGACATTATTTGAGTCGTAGAAATTTTTTTGGCGGTAATGTTGGAAGGCCACACAAGTTTCATTAGGAGTTGTGCAAAACTTAGAAACATGGCCTTCCCCACCGCATCTCTCACAAGTAAATGGCCCATCCGTTACCGCATTTACTTGGTACATTCCACCCTTCCTTCCTCCACCAAGCTCGTATTTATCGAAACGAGCTACAAGAGCCTCAATCGTAGCCATCGAAGACTCGGCTTTCCTTTGGTTACCACGGGAAGTCCCGTGTTCGGCTCTATGCACAATACCATCTTCATTTATCTTGAGACCCTTGGTATCCCCACTATTTTCTTGAAACCTCCCATTGGCTGCGGCATCTAGGTAAGCACGGTTGTCATCGTACAACCCCTTGTAGAACTGGTTGCAAAGAAACCATTGTTCAAATCCATGATGAGGAATGGATCGAACAAGTCTCTTAAAACGTGTCCACGCTTCACTGAAGTCTTCAGCCGACCCTTGTTTGAAACTTGTTATTTGGGCCCTCAAAGCATTAGTTTTCGACGCGGAGTAATATTTCCGGTATAAAGCTAATGTTAAAGTGTTCCAGTCTGTGACACCCGCAGCAGTACGGTCCAAATCTCTATACTACTCCCGAGCTGAATCCCGAAGAGAGAAGATAAACATTGTTTGTTTGATTTGATCTTGGATAACACCGTCCGGAGGCGCAATAGAGCAGATATAATCAGTAATATCTTTATGTGCTTTGCCGCGTCTTTTTTTGCCGCGCCCCCAAACTGGTTTTTTTCAACCATAGAGATATAAGAGGGCTTGGCTTCAAAAGGTTTACCCGTCCCCGCTGGTAATGTGAACCCCTTGTAAAGGTCCTTTAACTGCGGCATGGAATGACTAGCGATACTTGCTTCCTCAGCCATCTCTTCTTTGTTGGGTTTAAGGAATTCGGTATTTATAGGTGAGGTGTGTGTGGGTGGTTGATTTGGTGAATGTAGTTGATTTGGTGAATGAGGGTGATTTGGTGATGGTGGTTGGTGAAAGATGTCTTCTTGGAATAAAGAAGATGGAGAACCTCCTTCTTTATCCTGTTGAAAAAGCTTTATCTTTGTCCTAAGTGTCCTCTCAAGCTCGAGATCAAGGGGAAGAAGTTCTCCTTGAACTGACCTGCGCATAAGAGAGAAACTACAGGAAAAAGTGAGAACAGTTTAAGGAACAAAGTTAGTTCCTTAAACTCAAAAATAAAACAAAAACAAAAAACAAAAAACACTAGCGTTACCTCCCCGGCAACGGCGCCAAAATTTGATACCCGTCGTTGTGGGTATCAAAGACAAGATTTATAATTCCTAGCTTTAACTATAGATAGCGAAAGTCAGGGTCGAACCACAAGGAGGTTGGGAGTGTTTATTGTTTTAGGTCTAAGTCTTAAAGTAACAAGTTGGGGGTTTTGATTGTGGATGATTGTCACTAAGTCTAATAAACAAAAATAAAACAAAACTGAAACAAATATGTGACTAAAAACTATGATAAAAAGATGTTAGGATGATCGGTTCGTTAAAGCTACGATGGCATATAGTCTAGGTCAACATGTATTACAGTCGCGTAAGGGGTATAACAAATCCTTTCGGTCTATGTTATCTAATAGCTCCTTTCGGACTATGTTATTAGTTCCTAGGTCTCACAAATATCGGGTGTCAACAATATAGGTGATTCCTAAAGTCTAGGTCACATACCTTTCAGTCTTAGTAACCTAGCTGTCTTAAAACGTTAACTAATTCCCTTCCCTTATCTTTCGATCCCGGGGTGGTCATTATTAAGCATCCTATAAGTCTCCTTTCGGTCTCGTCATAAGATATTGCGATTAACGAAGCAACACATGTCTGATCATACGCGAGGTTGGTCGACCGACTAGCTAATCTAGTCGGTCGAATAACTACCTTAGTCGACCGACCAGATAAGCCGGTCGGTCGACCAAGATCTGCTACAGGTCGCCCTAATTCACGCCATCTACGCCATTACTTACCTACATCCTAACATGTGATATTTAGCTACACATGAAAACAGTAAAAAAAACAACAATGATGATAATAACGACACTCATGGCGATAAACATTCAATTAACAAACAAGGTTTCGGGAATCTATCTAACCGGTATAACGATAACGAATTAAAATAATAAACTGAAACGAAAAGAGAAATACCGTAACGAGGAGGAATTCCAAAACTGAAAGATTGAATTGAATAAAAGATGCGTGGGACAGAATGTTGTGTGAATAAAACTATAAAGAACTTATGTAAACTAAAGAACTAATTTGATGAGATTGTATGTAAACTAATAAGCAAAGAAAACCTAAGATCAGAACTTGATAGATTAATGGATAATTAGCTTAATGACGGGATTAGGCTTTTATAAGAATTCCTGAAAGCTTTCTTCCTTGACCTAATCACGCCGTGGGCTTTTGCGAGTTTCTGAAATCTGCGCCGTGGTCGACCGACCAGTGGCCTTAGTCGGTCGACCGGTTATCGGGCCCATAGGGTCTTATGGCTTTGATTCTGAACTTTTGGACTTAGTACGTCAGGTGTGCTGGTCGATCGACCAGTGAGCACGGTCGGTCGACCGAAGCACCTGTGTGTCAGCCCCTAGAGTTTTCATAAGTTGTTCTTTTGGCCTTTAAATTGCGCGTGGACTTTGTTCCTTCTTCATTCCTTGGTTCCTTTAGCCATGCAAAAATCCCAATGGTAACATTTGGCTCGAAATCGCCTCATTTTCGCATAATTCTGCAAAATGGCATAAAAATACGAAAGTAGACGAATATAGGGAAATAGCGACTAAAACTCGTAATTGAGCTCTGAAATGCGTGTAAAAATAGATGTAAAACATCATAAAATAGACACGCATCAAGTATAGTGATATTAGATAGACAATATAACATCATCACAATCATATTCACACATATCTGAGTAGGGAAACCTACCTCAAGGCAATTAACAAGCAAGTGCTATCCAAATCCGCAGCCTCGGTTGAAGTAACTGTTTCCTCCAATGGTTGCTCGGTAGTTGGAATAGAAATTCTTTCTCTAAGAACGTCGCACTAGCCGCAACAAAAACACGTTGTTCGGTTGCCGAGTAGAAGTAATGACCAAAGGTTACCTTTGGATAACCTATAAAGTATGTCTTGACCGATCGCGGGCCGAGCTTATCCTCGTGTCTCCACTTGACATAAGCCTCGCAGCCCCAAACCCGAATAAAGGACAAGTTAGAGACCGTTCCCTTCCATAATTCGTATGGAGTCTTGTCAGCAGCTTTAGACGGACTTCGGTTAAGTATTAGAGCGGCTGACAAAAGAGCATAGCCCCACAATGAATCAGGCACAACGGTGTGACTCATAATGGATCGAACCATATCAAGTAAAGTTCGATTTCTCCGTTTGGATACACCATTTAATTGTGGTGTTCCAGGTGGAGTCAACTGTAGCACGATACCACAGTCTTTAAGGTGTTGATCAAACTCGTGAGAAAGATACTCACCACCACGATCAGAACGTAGTGCTTTAATCTTTCTTCCCAGCTGGTTCTGTACCCGATTCTGGTATTCTTTGAACTTGTCAAAGGATTCACTTTTATGTTTCATTAAGTAGACATAGCCATATCTACTCTTGAAAGTGATGAAATACCTATAGCCTTCTCGTGCGTTGATCGACATAGGGCCACATACATCTGTATGTATGAGTCCTAATAGGTCGGCAGCGCGCATTCCAACACCTTTGAAGGAAATACGAGTCATCTTACCGATGAGACATGATTCACACGTGCCATATGATTCGAAATCAAAGGCCGAGATAGCTCCATTCTATATGAGCTGTTTTACGCGTTTCTCATTTATGTGTCCCATAAGACAATGCCATAGGTAAGTTTGATCTTTGTCACCTACCTTTAATCTCTTATTATTCACATGTAATATTTCAGTGGTTTGATCTAAAACATAAATTCCATTCATGGAAACTGTCTTGCCATAAATCATATTGTGTAATGAGAAAATACAACTGTTATTTTCTATTACAAATGAAAAACCAAGTTTGTCAAGCGCAGAAACTGAAATAATGTTTTTGGACAAACAAGGAACATAATAACAGTTATATAAAGATAACTCGAATCCACTTGGAAGCTGGATCACGTATGTTCCCCTCGAGACTGCAGCAACACGTGCTCCATTCCCGACACGCAGGTCAACCTCACCCTTGATGAGGGGTTCTTGATTTCGGAGGCCCTGCACATGATTACATAGATGAGAACCACAACCAGTATCTAGTACCCAAGTTCCGTAACTTGCATGGTTAATCTCAATCATGTGAATAAAAGAAGAAGAAGACATACCAACAGGAGTAACGCGGCCTGCCTTAATGTCCTCATGATACACGGGGCATGAGCGCCTCCAATGCCCAGTCTTGTGGCAATGGTGACAATCCATGCTTGTATCCTTGCTCTTTGTCTTGCCCTGTGAGTTTCTTGACTCACCTGGCCGACTCTTAGCGAATCCTGACTTCTTAAACTTGGGCTTGCCTACTGTTAGGTCGCCCTGAGCTTTAGCTTTACCCTTACCCTTACCCTTACTGGAGATCATGAGAACATCTTGCTTCACGCTCCCACTTAATTTCAGATCCTTCTCGGTCTGTACGAGAAGGGAGTGGAGCTCATGAGGAGTCTTCTTCATGTCGTTCATGTAATAGTTTGCCCTAAAGAGGGCGAACCCATCATGAAGCGAATGAAGCATTCGATCAACGATTATGTTCTCACTGATCTTGCAGTTTAGGGCCTCCAGTTTCTCGATATTCTCAATCATGTTGAGAATATGTGGGCTAACCGCTTGGCCCTTCTGGAGTTTCGCCTAAAAAAAGCGGCAGGTATGCTAATAAGAAACGATTCTCGGAGCCTTTGAGAATTCGTTAGTGAGCGTGGTGAAAATCTTGTTTGCACCATGGGTTATGAAGCGTCTTTGCAAATTGGATTCCATTGCATAGATGAGTACGTTCTTTATCGCACCCGCTTCCATGACGAAGTCGCTATGAGCGCGAACTTCGTTAGCTCTATCTCCAGTTCCTGGGTGTGCCGGAATTGGCTCAGTTAAGTACTTAAGCTTTCCGTCAGCAATGACAGCATTCCGTAGTGCTGCCTCCCAGTCAGAGAAGTTTGACCCATCATTCCTCAGTCTAGTAGACTGATTCATGGAGTCCATGAAGGCTTTTAGCCAGGATTCACGTTCTAGCTTGGCACTTGGCATTGGGTCTTCACCAGCCATTAGTTATACAGCAGTTTAATTTGAACGTGTTCTACACTGAAAAGAAGATAAAACAAAACCATATAAGCAACTCATTGTTGTGATTTAAGTCTATTTTAAATTGTATTTAAACTCGTAGACTCATGCATTTATATAATTGATCTCCCTCAAGAATTATATAAACGATCCCAAGACTCAATTTCCGTATATTGATAAGCCCACAACTTGGCTAATTCCACCGTTGGAACTCTTGGTCGATAGATTTCCGTAAATCCTAACTATTAGTCCATCTCAGTCGCTAGATAGTATCGAGTGACCATGATGTTGAGATAAAATAATCATCTGTTCCCACTTACCCGACGTAGAAGGGGTCATATTATGCCTACCGACGAAGAAGGGATTCATGGGAGTCTGATTTATAAAGACTATTCTCAATTTTTGGTTATACGAGGAAGACCCCATCAACTTTTATTTATCCATTTTAAGTGAACTAATATCTAGCATATGCGTGAATGAATGAAATAAAGTGATGGCTTTGCAATTGACATGTGACATCTGTATTGTCACAGAAAACTAACGCGTAACCTCTACATGAGTCAGTTTTCAGGCATGTTATAGGTGGTTTGGTTTTAGGCGGAATATGATGCAAGCTATTATCGATGAAAGCATAAAATAAATGCGATAAACGTAAATAAAAGTCCTAGTGTGGCCTATCCTACCAAAATAAACATAAAAACAACTTTGGAATCCACCGTTGGACCCTAGAAGCTTGTCTTGATGTTCCATCTTGGTCCTTGCAGCGGGAGTGAGCATCCGGTCTCCGTCTTTGGTCTTCACAAAATTACTAATTTAAATTACAAATATAACCCTATTTACATTCTAATTTAAATACAAAAGTAATTACATGGCAAAAACCCAAAACGGAGATTCAAGATCTCAAAATTACAAGCAAGATTGAGTCCCATCATTACGGTGACACAATCTACTAAGGCCACACTAAGTTACAACCGTTTGCAAAATTAAATACGTTATAGAAAGCATTCAAAAGGCATTCAACAAGACGATAAATAAAATGCATCAACTAAAATTAAAATTTATACATGACATAATACTGTTATTATGATTAACAAATTTTACCAAACCACCTTATCAGGATTAAAATTATGTGATTATACTGTTTTAACCACTTTAATTTTAATAAGTTTATAATCCATTATCTTAAACCGTTTTAAAATAATATGTATCATACGAGAGTGAACCGTTTCACAAAAATAATACACTATGTAACAACCCGACCCGCCACCGTCGTAACACACCCCCAATAAGATGGGAGGTAAGCCTTTGGGCCCATTATTTGTCCTCACTTAAGCCCAAAAGCACAAGGCCTTGTTACTAAGTGGTGGGTGGAAGCTATTATAAACATATCACAAGCCTCACATTCTACCGATGTGGGACAACTTTTCCCTCATACTCTTGGGGTGTTACAAACCCCCCCACTTAAAGAACACAACGTCCTCGTTGTGCCTCAAACTTGACCACAACCAGGGCCAGAATCCTCCCCTGCTAGGTGTGTGACCCGGGTACTCCCGACCACATGCTCACCACACGGTCGCAGGGTCGCTCTGATACCATTTGTAACAACCCGACCCGCCACCGTCGTAACACACCCCCAATAAGATGGGAGGTAAGCCTTTGGGCCCATTATTTGTCCTCACTTAAGCCCAAAAGCACAAGGCCTTGTTACTAAGTGGTGGGTGGAAGCTATTATAAACATATCACAAGCCTCACATTCTACCGATGTGGGACAACTTTTCCCTCATACTCTTGGGGTGTTACACACTATTTCCGTATATAGCATATTACTTGGGCCAAGGGAAAATAAAAACAAGTTATTTTCCGAAAAAATAAACGACTGTTACAGGAAAGAGGTCTACCGACCCAATAAACAGGTCGACCGACCTCCTGACAGGAAAAAAAAATTATTTTATTTTTATTTTTTTTTATTTTTTTATTCCTGTAACTGCAGGGTGGTCGACCGACCCAATAAACAGGTCGACCGACCACAAAATACCAAGACGAGTTTCTGAAAACGCGAAATTGCTGTACTTTCAATCAAAACAAGTTTTAACCTTTGATTCAAAACGCGTAAATCAAAATAAACAGCAATTAGGGTTCACATATTGTCAAGAATATCGATTAATTAACAATATGTAAACAGGAATCGAAAACAAGATCGATTATACAAAAGAGAAACTGCCGAAAAAAACAGAAACCCTACGCGGGCAGAGGTCGACCGACCACAATAATGGGTCGACCGACCCACACGCCGACAGAAATCAATTTTCAAAATTTTTAAATTAAAACTTATGAAAAACACAAAAGTAAAATCTCGTGGCCTTGGCTCTGATACCACTTGTGGGGAATAAAGCATGTATTCGCCCTAAAACGTGAAGGATTATAACGAATTTTACAGTCGTGAATATAGTCATAAGATAAAAAAAAACATGAAAAAGAATTTAACCTTTGGTCCTTGTGCTTATGGCCTAAGAATAGGAATTAAAGTAAATTCCCTCCTATAATTTGCACCCAAGACTTGATTGAGATGATGCCGCGTGTGCTAGAAAAATACTCTCCAATTGCCTTGCAATATGGGGAGAGCTTTTGTGAGGTTTTTGATGTGAGATCTGAGTTTTGGGAAAATAATGTTCTCAAAACCTTAATTCTTGAGATTGTGAATTACCAGTAACTGACAAAAGGAGAAAGACTCTCCTTTTGTAGTATATGGGTCGGCCGAACGGTATATGGTAAGGGTGGGCTTTTTCCACTCTTACCTTATTCCTTTGCATGGTTCGACCCGATTTGCTAAATATTATTCGCAGGTTTAATTTATAAATCGCACTCGTGTTATCAGATATTAATGCAGTCGATGTATTAATAATGGTCTGATAAAATTGCGATATTGTATAATTACCCAAATTAATATAACTGTTTATATTAATACGCGAAATCAATATTTAATTAAATATAACTGCTTATATTTAATTTTATGAATTAAACATGTAATCCGTATTAGCTAAAATTATTTAATCCGTATTAAATAATAATCTCAACATCTTATTGACTAATTTAATAGTCAATACCTCTGACTAACTGTTTAGTCGTATCCGGCATAAATGTGACTGTATTTTCATACCTTCACATCTCTAAAACGTGTCCTATAGGTGTGACGTATAGGGACCAGTTGATCACCGCCATCCGTATGACAATAACGTCAAACTTATCTAGCAAGCCAACCGTTATTGATAAACGTGGATCAACTGATAATAATACTGAAGTATGCCCTTGTGATCCTTAAATAGATTTAATAAGTCATTGTACTTAATTGTCAAGGACACCAGCCCCAACAATCTCCCACTTGTCCGTACAAGGGTATGTGCAATGACGTTATCACACTACATGTGGAGGACACAAGCTCCAACACTCTCTTCTCTCAACAAAGCAAATGACGAGATGAAATATGTAAAAGAGGATAAGAAAATGTAGGTTCTCACCTAGACTGTGATCAACAAATCATCCATGCTAAACTAGTATGACTAATGATTTCAAGCACAGTACACACGCACAACCACCGTCAATGTCAATTACACGCCGAACTATTGCAAAATATGGGAATGTGAGGCTAAGTAGGAAATAAAGGACGAGACATGTATGGACATGTGGGGTTAAAGCCAAGCTAGAACCTAACAAACCATGAAAAAAACGTATCCCGATCTTCCAACTCAAAAATAAACTCAATGCCTCTTAATTGACTAGGCACACACATCACAAATCCTGGTAATTTCCAACCGAATTATTATTATTATTTTTTTTTTTCATTTTTATTCCCTTTTTTTTCATCATTTTTAAATTTCTTCTTTTTTTCTTTTTCTTCCTTTCCTTCTCGGTTGTTCAAGCACGATAATTCCAGCTCCTCGATGGACCAATATTCCCAGTCGGTCGAGGACTTTTTCTTCCAAGATTCTCGATCGAGCTAAGAAAGGTCTCGATCGAGTACAATAAGCACTCAAAACAGCTCGATCGAGCAATAAAGCTCTCGATCGAGCAACTACAACATTGCTTCCCTATAAATCTCAATTGCACGCACTCCAAGACATTTGAAAACGAGCCAAAACTGATACAAAATGATAATTCCTCTACTACTACCTAGCTCGGCACAATGGTAGGCTAAGTATGGGATGTAGTTAAGGACAAAAAGGCAGTTATGGCTTAATGTGGAGTTGAATGGGCAAAACGAGAAAGGGGTGATGCAATAGTACGTCCTCCAAACGTGTAATTTCGACCTCTAACCGATGCGTGTAGGCAATAAGAAATCAAAACTCATACACATGCAAAACATGAAATGTAGGGAGTACTACTCACAATTCTAAAATAACTGGTCATGAATGTCACCAGCTTAAGGCTCTAAAACTTAGAAAGTGAAGTAGGTTGCCAAAATTACGAGTCAAGTCTAATTGTCCAACACAAATTTCCACAACAAAATTCGAGAAATCGCTCTAAGTCTCACTAAGCAGAATGTGAAATGGCAAGGCATAGCAGTTAAATGACTATAAAGCGCTATATTATCATCGGTAAACTCCAATCCGACTCGACTAAATGCAAAAATAAACATGAATTTTTTTGATTTTTTTTTTCAAATTTTTCAAATTTACAGAAAGCAATAAACGTGAATGCATACATAATACAAATGCAGACGCAAAAGGATGCATTACCCTTCCCAAACCAAACCAGACAACGCCCTCGTTGTCTGAAGCTAGTCATGTCAAAGGGAAAGTTGACAAGGTTGAAAAACTAAACCTAGCTCATCTCGAGAAAATAGAGGCCTTGACCAAAGAATTGCTTGATGCAAAACAGTTTTATCTCAAGTGGGAAGGAAGTCAAAACGTCCTGGAATTTCTGCTAAAACAATCCAAAGAAAATGAAAAAGCCTTGAAAAATGCTGGACTTGCTTTCAGATGCAACAGTAGCACACACTGTTGCACCCGAAACCATAACCCAAGCTAAACGGATTTCAGAAGACGTAAGTACGTTGGGTTGCCTGAATACATCATATGTAATTACTATGGTAAAACTGGTCATGAGTTCAATGAATGTCCTAAAAGAAAACTTGAGCTAGCAAGAAACACCAAAGTAGCACAAAAAACATGGGTCAAGAAGGACTCGGTGTCTAGTGTAAAGAAGGGACCCAAACTTGTTTGGGTTCCTAAACTAACTGTTTGAACTTGCGTATGCATTAGTGGGAGGCAGCAGCAATTGGTACTTAGACAGCGGATGCTCTCGTCACATGACGGGGGAAGAAAACCAATTCCTCTCACTAGAAGCCTACAACGGAGACATGGTGACTTTTGGCGATAACAAACAAGGTGAAATTGTTGGTATCAGAAAAGTTGGTAAGTCAAAATCACTATGCGTGGACACAGTGCTACTTGTCAAAGGATTAAAACACAATATTCTTAACATTTCACAATTGTGTGATTGAGGTAACATCGTTGAATTTCATGCTCATATGTGTAAAATCCTAGATGGAAAGACAAAAAGAATTGATCCTCGAAGGTAAACGTGTCAAGGATGTATATATGATTGATTTGTGTTCATTGTCCGGTCAAACGCTTTCATGCATGAGTGTCCATAAAAATGATTCGTGGTGTTGGCACAAACGTTTGGGTCATGTAAATGCTAGAACTCTAAACAATCTTAGGTAAAACTTGGCTTAGTTTAAGGTTTATCAATCATGAACTTTAAATTCAACTCCTTATGTGATGATTGTGTTAAAGGAAAACAAGTCAAGAGTTCGTTCAAGTCCAAAAAATGTGTTAGCACATCACGTGTCTTAGAACTTGTTCACATTGACCTTTGCGGACCCATGAGCATCATAAGCAAAGGTGGTAGTAATTACATTTGTGTGATTGTTGATGATTACTCTAGATATGTATGGTTGTTGTTTCTTGGAACCAAAGACAAAGCATTTAGTGAGTTTTTAATTTGGCTCAAAATGGTCCAAAATAAATTTTCTCAAAAACTTGGGGCACTAAGGTCCGACCATGGCACCGAATTTGAAAATCTCGCTTTTGGGGCCTATTGTAATGAAAATGGTGTTAGCCACAACTTCTCGGCCATACGAACTCCACAACAAAACGGAGTTGTGGAACGTATGAATCGAACCTTGGAAAATATGGCTAGGACCATGATCATTAGTTCTCAAGTCATGATTAGAAAAATCACCAACAAAACACCCTATGAAATACTACGTGGAAGAAAACCAAATATCTCATACTTGAAGTGTTTTGGTTATAAATGTTTTGTTCATAACGGGAAGGATACCTTAGGAAAATTTGATGCTCGTAGTGATGAAGCAATTTTTGTGAATTATTCCAACCATAGTAAGGCCTATAAAGTCTTTAACAAAAGGACTATGAAACTAGAAGACAGCATTCATGTCGTGTTTGATGAATCTAGTCTTTTTGTGTCTCATGAACAGGCAAACAATGAAGAAGATGATGATGAGTTTGAAATTGGGATGGTACGTCATGACATGGACCAAGTTTTAGAAGATGAGGATCTCGAGCAACAGTTAGAAGCACCTTTGCATGGGGAAGCACGCCATAACTCAGGGGGAACTGATGCCCCTTCACCCTCAAATGAAGCCAGCACCGGCAAGAGTGGAAGGAGAAAACCAAGGCACATCCACTGATCCACCAAACACCGATGCTCAAACCCCCTCACAAAACCAACCCCATGCAACAGACTCTGAAAACGTTACATCAGAACAAAATGAATAAACTCTCGCACCTAACAACACCATACCAAGGAGATGGAAACACCAAAGCTCTCACCCTCTCGAAAAACTAGATCATCCCTCAGAAACTTCTGTGCTTTCAATGCTTACCTTTCACAAATTGAACCCAACCATATCTCAATAGCTCTTGAGGATCCTTATTGGATCATGGCCATGCAAGAAGAGTTGGACCAATTCAGAATAAGTGAGGTATGACATCTTGTCCCTAGACCGTCGAATCGTACTGGCATCGGTTCTAGGTGGGTCTTTCGAAATAAGTTAGATAATAACGGAGAAATCATAAGGAACAAGGCAAGGCTAGTGGTTCAAGGGTATAATCAACAAGAGGGAATTGATTATGACGAAACCTTTGCACCGGTAGCAAGGCTTGAAGCCATACTAATTCTCATTGCCTTTGTAGCTCATCATGGTGTGAAACTTTTTAATGGATGTAAAATCGGCATTTATAAATGGTGATGAGCTCCATTTTGGTCATCATTTTCTTTACATATTCTTTATTTTCGGTCACGATTCAACCTCGATTTGCGTGTCTTTGGTTGTTTTTACGTCCGTTGCCTCGTATATTCCTATTCTATCCACTTTTTGTAGGTATTACGGCGGGGGCGAAGAAACGGGAGAAATCGAGCCGGATTTAGAGCGAATTATGAAGAAATATGAAAGATTTGTGAAGGAGACATGCCAGGCCTTCTCAGCCGGTCCCCAACCGGCGGCCGGTAGGCCGGCTGGGGAGCCATGACTTGGGATTTTGGCGAAAAAAGAAGAATTTTCCAGAACCATGAGAAAAGGCTCCCAACCGGTGGCCAACCGGCAGCCGGTCAGTCGGCTGGGATGCGTATTCCATACTTAGCCATTTTGAAGAAATGAAGAATTACGTGAGTTGGGCAGATTACTCAAAAAGGACTCCCAGCCGGTGGACAACCGGCAGCCGGTCCACCGGCTGTGGGGACCTGGGCGTTGAAGAATTTGAAGAAGAAATCAGAAGTGGGAATTTGGACTCCCAGCCGGTGCCAGACCGGCAGCCGGCTGGTCGGCTGAGAAGCAGGGCTAATTGAAGTTTGATTTCAGAAGTTCGTAATTTGCCTCCCAGCCGGTCCACCACCGGCAGCCGGTCGACCGGCTGAGAGGCCTTTCTCGGAATTTCGCGCACTATATTAACCCGCACTTGTATCATTTTGTTATCACGCATTTCTAAGCATATTTTCTAGGGTTTTACTGTTTCATTAGCACATACTTAGTCTCAAAAACTCTCTTAAAATATTTAATACTCCTTAGATCCTAGTTTAATCTTTCAATCTAGTTAATCTTTCTTTAGTGATTCTCTCTAGTAATCTTCTTGGGTAATTGTAAGAGGTTTTACTGGGTTGTAATTTGAAGGATTTGAAAGAACTCTTCAACTTGTTATCCAAGTTACTTCCTTTTCCTTTGCTATTGGTATAATCTCTCTAATCTCTACTTAGTTATTGCATTTGTTTAAGTTTCTTTTTATCTATTGTTTGTTTTTGCCTTTTCTTATAATGTTTATCATCTATACTTCACTTGTTCATATGCTTTCCTCAATCATGAGTGAGTAGTTTCATTCTAGGGTTAGGGGTTTGCTTGGGTAGTTTGTAGCCATGAAAAATGCTTAGGGGTAGTCTTGTTTGCTTCTTTGGTTAAGTTTTCACATCTTGCATGTTACGTGTTTGACGAAATGCCTCAACGACGGTTGGGTGTTAGTCTTCGCTTTGTTTGCTTTAGACGATAGTCTTGGGTTTCATGAGCATGCTTGTGTGTTAGGTTAGCTTGGTTTGTAGCGAAAGCTAGGACTAGTCTTGACCTAAGGGTAGTCGACTCGAGAGAAGAGACAACCCTAGACCTACCATAGAAGTGACACAAGACCGTTATCTTACGTTTGGCTACCGACTTACCTAGGTGACCCCCGACACCCTAGTCCTCTTTATCATCAATTTCATCTAGATTTATTTGCTTCTATTGTTTGTCCTTAGTTAATTAGTCTTTTCAAAACCAAACATATTACCCCCCACTCAAGTTACGATTAGAACTTAACTATACAACTATCCTCATCGTCGTCGCGAACGATAACCCTATTATACTACTAATTTGGGTTTTTATAAATGTGTTTGATCGTGAGAACCGACGACTAAATCTCGCGCAAACAAGTTTTTGTTCAACAAAAACTTCTTCATTGAGATAGCCATTTGATGCGTGAGATTTAGTCGTCGGTTCTCACGATCAAACACATTTATATAATCCCAAGTTAGTAGTATAATAGGGTTATCGTTCGCGAAGACGATGGGGATAATTGTATAGTTAAGATCTAATCGTAACTTGAGTTGGGGTAATATGTTTGGTTTTGAAAAGGCTAATTAACTAAGGACAAACAATAGAAGCAAATAAATCTAGATGAAATTGATGATAAAGAGGACTAGGGTGTCGGGGGTCACCTAGGTAAGTCGGTAGCCAAACGTAAGATAACGGTCTTGTGTCACTTCTATGGTAGGTCTAGGGTTGTCTCTTCTCTCGAGTCGACTACCCTTAGGTCAAGACTAGTCCTAGCTTTCGCTACAAACCAAGCTAACCTAACACACAAGCATGCTCATGAAACCCAAGACTATCGTCTAAAGCAAACAAAGCGAAGACTAACACCCAACCGTCGTTGAGGCATTTCGTCAAACACGTAACATGCAAGATGTGAAAACTTAACCAAAGAAGCAAACAAGACTACCCCTAAGCATTTTTCATGGCTACAAACTACCCAAGCAAACCCCTAACCCTAGAATGAAACTACTCACTCATGATTGAGGAAAGCATATGAACAAGTGAAGTATAGATGATAAACATTATAAGAAAAGGCAAAAACAAACAATAGATAAAAAGAAACTTAAACAAATGCAATAACTAAGTAGAGATTAGAGAGATTATACCAATAGCAAAGGAAAAGGAAGTAACTTGGATAACAAGTTGAAGAGTTCTTTCAAATCCTTCAAATTACAACCCAGTAAAACCTCTTACAATTACCCAAGAAGATTACTAGAGAGAATCACTAAAGAAAGATTAACTAGATTGAAAGATTAAACTAGGATCTAAGGAGTATTAAATATTTTAAGAGAGTTTTTGAGACTAAGTATGTGCTAATGAAACAGTAAAACCCTAGAAAATATGCTTAGAAATGCGTGATAACAAAATGATACAAGTGCGGGTTAATATAGTGCGCGAAATTCTGAGAAAGGCCTCTCAGCCGGTGGACCGGCTGCCGGTGGTGGACCGGCTGGGAGGCAAATTACGAACTTCTGAAATCAAACTTCAATTAGCCCTGCTTCTCAGCCGACCAGCCGGCTGCCGGTCTGGCACCGGCTGGGAGTCCAAATTCCCACTTCTGATTTCTTCTTCAAATTCTTCAACGCCCAGGTCCCCACAGCCGGTGGACCGGCTGCCGGTTGTCCACCGTCTGGGAGCCCTTTTTGAGTAATCTGCCCAACTCACGTAATTCTTCATTTCTTCAAAATGGCTAAGTATGGAATACGCATCCCAGCCGGCTGACCGGCTACCGGTTGGCCACCGGCTGGGAGCCTTTTCTCATGGTTCTGGAAAATTCTTCTTTTTTCGCCGAAATTCCAAGTCATGGCTCCCCAGCCGGCCTACCGGCCGCCGGTTGGGGACCGGCTGAGAAGGCCTGGCATGTCTCCTTCACAAATCTTTCATATTTCTTCATAATTCGCTCTAAATCCGGCTCGATTTCTCCCGTTTCTTCGCCCCCGCCGTAATACCTACAAAAAGTGGATCGAATAGGAATATACGAGGCAACGGACGTAAAAACAACCAAAGACACACAAATCGAGGTCGAATCGTGACCGAAAATAAAGAATATGTAAAGAAAATGATGACCAAAATGGAGCTCATCAGAATTCCCCACACTTAAACCTTACTCGTCCTCGAGTAAGAGATCAAGTAACTACATAACCCTTATTAGAAAACAAAGAAACAACTAACTAAGCTAACTATAAGCCGAATCGGGTTTAGCTATACCCGTAGCCCTTTCAACTCACAATTTGACATTCATGAGGGAGAATGCCCTATTGCAAGGCAAGTAAGGTCTTGCTACAAAAATTTTGATGCAAACAAGTAAAAACATAACACGTATAGACAAGCAACATGCATCGGAAAAATCAATGAAAACCGCTTGCCTCATTCAAGTGGGGTTTTGAAAAACAAAACAAAGAAGGTCTATAGCGGAGGATGCCGACTCAAAGTCTAACCAAGGTGTCAAACCCCTAAATCAAGCTCAAGCAACCAAGAATGACATCACCAAAGACCAAGAAACTAATTCAAGGCGGGCAATCGGAAGTACTAAGCTATACTTCCAAGAATGACACGACACACACATGATTCGACTCCATGCAAGACCCATAACCGATAAAAGGAACCTAAGTACCGACTCCAACGGGTGACACTCAACACACAAGGAAAGAAAGGGGGGCGATTTTTGTGACAAAAAGTAACCAAAATCACTCACCTACCTCAACTCGCGAAGCATGCCCGCAATCTAAAATGGTACTCCATCCAAAAATCAATGAAAAATGCAAATGCACATGATGAGAACAACTACAAGGATGTAATGGGGCTTGGGTTGGGTGAAAACGGTTTGGTGCAAGAACCGTTCTAGGACTTGAGGCTCCAAAACAAGAATGGTCGCCATAATCAACACAACACCTTATTACAACAACTAAGCAACGTCTATGCCCTAACTTTGGCTTTTGCAAAACCAAGCAAAAATTGCATAAACCCCACTTACTTTGAAAAAATCGGACCCATCACAAACTTAGACAAAGCGGTCATTATTAGAAACACCGAACAACGTCTACACCCTAACACACGGCTTGAAAATCAAATCTCATGCAAAAAATGTGTAAACCCGGAACGCGTGCAAAAACATCAAAAGACCGCATTATTGTAGCAACGACTTTTTCTATGTTCCCTTGATGGAAGGGACTTGTTGCTAGCCTTTTTCTCTTTCAAAACACGTATTTACATTTTTCTTTTTGGATATTTCAAAAATTTTTCAACTTTTTTCTTTGATTTTCTATTTTTTTTTTTTTTTCATTTTTTTTTGTTTTCTTTTTCAAACTCCCAAACACCAAACAAACACAAAGTAACGACCACAACGGAAGAAGCCACCAACCGGCATTTAAATTCCCGACTCTACCACTAACAAATCACCATAAAAGCAACCATTCTTGATCAAGGAAGGATGTTTTTGTGATGTAGTTCATTTAGTAGTTTAGGCCAAATGAAAAGGTTAAGGCTCAGAGTGGTTAAACAAAAGGGAAATAAGATACAAGGGTCAAAACAAGGCTAATTTGGCAAATGTGAAGTTGATTTATTTGGAACAAAAGTTGTCTCACATGCACATGAACATTAATCACGGAAAAAAGGAATGAGCGTCATACTTATGCGTATAGACATAACACACCACGTAAGGAGGACTACTCACAATCCTAAACTGAGTCGGTTTGATGGACCGACTATAAAGGAGGCTCTATCCTCACATTTGAGTAGCTAAGGTCGGTCTTAGGTCGAGTCAAGGTCTAACACGGTCTCACAAGGTGGTCGAAACTTGGTCATTAAGCCTAGACTTCCGGGTCCTTGCAAGCAAGAACCCTAACAAGGTGACATCAACGGTGCAAGCTATTAGGAGGGGAAAGACACAAGCAAGACAAAAATCATCATTGACGGCATATATCCTCCACTATTCAACCTCCTATGCATATTTACAAACAAAAACAAAACGGAAAAACCGACTAACACATATTCACAAAACTATGAAAATGAAAAGGCATGTGAAACAAAAGCAAACTAAAACTAAACACAACAAACAAGCAACAACTAGAAGGCTAAACTAACAGCACATCAACCACAACAACCACAAGTTCCCCGAAGGAACATCCAAGGCACAAAAATCCCGTTCTCCTTCATGATATCAACGTAAAAAGAAATCGGGAGGGGGAGAAAGAAGTAGGAAAGAGTATACCAAGCATCTTCATTCTCCTAATGCCTCGGGTTGTCGTCATATCTGCAACTTGTTAGTCCAACAAACATATATACACAAACAAACAAAGGACTAAAACAAAGGAAATGAAGAACATATTTTTTTTGAAATTTTTGAAATTTTTTTTGATTTTTTGGTATTTTTGAAGTTTTTTTTTTCACATTTACAAAACCAATTAAATATTCACAAAGTTGATATTTTCCCTCCCCACACTTAAGATTTACATTGTCCTCAATGGAACAAAGTGCAAGGGGGAAATGAAGAAAAAGAACGAAAACAACATGTTTTTGGCTTTTTTGAAATTTTTGAGAAAATAAAACTTGTTTTTGTATTTTTTTTGAAATAAACGCTTCTTCCTCCCCACACTAATTTATATGCATAATGTGAGGAGGAAAACCGGAAAATAAAGAACATGTTTTTGAAAGTTTTTGGTTTTTCAATTTTTTTGGATTTTTGATTTTTATGCCCGACTCTAATTCCTTGTTGTCAACTTCCGAACCGGAGAGGCTTTTTCGGGCCTTAAGGAGGAAGACCATTGCAAGAGTAAGGATTGCCTCTCACGCATCTACTAGCCATAACAACCCCTTTTCACCCGAACCACCAAGCCCCAATCAAAGCAATCCTAGCCCAACATCCGAAAGTTTCGACAATCTGTTTTATCAATCACCACCACCATCACCACACGTTCCAAATCACCGCCAAATTCATATAATGGCCGCTCTTCGTGATCATAACCGGCCCAATCACAATGACACCACAAATCCAATCAACTTTGGTACTCTCGTTCCTCAAAATTTTGAAATACACCCTTCGTAAATGAGTTCTATCGAGAAGAACGCCTTTAGTGGGGCTTCTCACGAAGATGCTCATGGGCACTTGAGAAAGTTCAAGGGTAAAGTCGCAATGATAAAGAAAACGGGAGTGCCCGAGGAGACATTAAGGCTTATGCTCTTCCCCTATTCCTTAACCGACAAGGCGGATAGGTGGTTAAATGTGCATGCTCTAAACACATTCACCACTTGGGACGACTTGGCAACGGCCTTCCTTGCCAAGTACTACCCGTCCTCTAAAACCGCCATGCTAAGGAATAAGATAACTCAATTTTAGCAAGACGAGGGAGAATCTTTGGGAGAAGCTTGGGATAGATACCAAGATTTTCTTGCTAAGTGTCCCCACCACGGGATACCCACTTGGTACACGACCCAAACCTTTTTTCAGACTCTTCTCCCACGGACGAAAGAAATGGTTAATGCATCGGCGGGGGGTAGCTTTGACCACTTGCCGCATGAGGAGGGAACGAAGCTCACCAAAAAGATCGTTGATTCGGAGGAAAATTATGGTACTTGGGGGAATGTCTTGAGAAAGAGTAGCAAGTACCCTAGTGAGCACCTTTCCAACTCAAAGGCGAACGAGGAAACCAATGCCAAATTGGACATGTTAACCAAGAAATTGGAAGAATTGACTAGGGGCTCCACTAGCAAAGAAACCAAGAGCAATGTCCCGGGGATGTACCAAGTAAATAGTGTTGCCTCATGTGATTTGTGTGGCGGAAATGGGCACACATTTGAAGTATGTGCAAACAACTCAATTGAGGGAAGTGGAAGTGAGGAAGAATTGTATGCTTTCCAAGAATTCAATAATCCTAGAGGGCAAAACACTTTCAACCCCAATTCAAACTATTACCATCAAGGGATTAGAGGGAGTCCTTACATGAGTTACAAAAGTACCAGTGTGTTGAATCCTCATCAAATCCAACAACCTCAAGTGCGAAATCCCCCCGGTTTTCAACCAAGGGGTGGAAACTTCAACCCGAGGAACAATTTCAACAACAATTTCTACTAAGGCAACCAATCTAATCAAGCCAATCAAGGCTTTCAAAAAAGTTTCAATGACCCGAACTTTAATCCCAATTTCCAAAACAACCAAAACCCACAAAGTTTCAATCCAAACTTCAACAACAACAACCCAAACTTCAACAATAACCCGAATTTCAACAACAACCAAAACCACAACCAACACCAAAACAAAAACTTCAATCCACCACCATTTCAAAACAACCCCAATCAAAATCAAAACAACTACAACCACAACCCACAAAATCCCAACAACCCAAATTACAACCCAAGTTTCAACAAAAACTTTCCACCAAACAACCAAGGCCAAAACTTCAACAATCAAGCTCCGAAAGGCAACTCCCAAGGTGGGGGTGCAAGGAATGATTATGGGTTCCCCTTGCCCCTCACCAATGCACCTCACCAAGATACGAGTGATTCCCAAGTGGGAGAGTTATTGAAGCTTGTCAAGAACATGCAAGCAACTCACACCAAAGAGATGCGAATTTGAAGAGTGCCAACCAAAGGGAGATACGGGAAATGGAGGCTCGAGTTGCCTCTCAAGCTCTAGCAAATCCACAAAGTCTACCGGGCGGCTTCCTTGCCCAAGGTCAAAGTTCCAAAGATGCCTCACACAATCACCAAGCGCATGCGGTGATCTTGAGAAGTGGAACGGAGCTAGAGGACCCGTACAAAGACTACAATTATTGTGAAGAGGAGCCTATTTTGGAGCTTGTGAAAGAGAAAGGAAAGGAAGTTGATGGCGGCACTTCAAGGGATGATGACTTTTATGTGGAGGACCTCCCTTATGAGGAGAAAGAAGAAGAAGTTATCTTGGAGGAGGTGGATGCTAGACAAGAAGAGTTGGTTTCACAACCAACTACTAAGGTAACAAGCAAACCAACACCCGCCAAGGTACTATCTAACCCTCAACCAACTAGCTTGCCTTATCCTTCAAGGGCCTTGAAGGGAAATGAAAACTTCAAGTTCACAAACTTTTGTAAAATGATTGAAAAACTTGAAGTGACTCTTCCATTTACGGAGGTGATATTGAATATGCCGACTTACTCCAAATTTTTAAAAGAAATCTTGTCGGGCAAGCGAACCTTGGGTGACCAAGAAGTAATGGCTATGAGGGAGGAGTGTAGTGCACTTCTCCTCCAAAAGGAGCCAAAGAAGCTTGGTGACCCGGGGAGTTTCTCTATCCATTGCATAGTCGGTGGCATTCCAATCTCTCGTGCCCTTTGTGATTTAGGAGCTAGTGTAAGTGTGCTCCCTTTGAAAGTTGCAAAAAGAATTGGCTTGAATGATTTAGTTCCCACAAGTATCACCCTCCAATTGGCGGATAGGTCCGTCAAGCGCCCTTTGGGAGTGCTTGAGGACGTACCCGTCAAGGTGGGTAAGCATTTAATCCCCACTGATTTTGTTGTCCTTGATATCCCGGAGGATAGCAATACTCCCATCATCCTTGGTAGGCCTTTCTTGGCTACCGGAGGCGTCTTGATAGACATGAAGAATGGGCGGCTCACCTCTAGAGTTGGGGATGACAAAATTGAGTTTAATCTACCTACTATGATGAAAGGTCCAAAGCATGATGAGGCATTTACATTGGACATTGTGGAGCAAGTGGTAAGGGAGATGGTAGAGATGGAAGAAGAGGAGGAAAGTCACATGGAACAATTATGTGGCATCACAACTTGTGAAGACAAAGAAATGGATGAGAACATTGAGCTAGAAGATGAGGAAGTTGAGAAGGTGGAGGGAATGCTCCCTCCAAAGGTACAACTCAAAACCCTTTCTCCCTCCCTCAAGTATGCCTTTCTTGGGGAGGGAGAGGCTTACCCGGTGATCATCAATGCCAACCTCAATGAGCAACAAGAATCCAAACTCATTTCAACTTTAAAGGATCATAGGAGCTCATTGGGGTATAGCCTTGATGAAATCAAGGGGCTAAGCCCGAGCCTTTGCATGCATAGAATAATTCTTGAGGAAGGGAGTCGACCTAGAGTGGAAGGTCAAAGGAGATTGAATCCGAAAATGGCGGATGTAGTGAAGGGTGAAGTTCTTAAGTTGCTTGAGGCCGGCATCATCTACGAGATCACGGATAGCCGGTGGGTGAGCCCCGTCCATGTTGTCCCCAAGAAGGGGGGTGTAACATTGGTTACACAAGAGGATGGGACTCTCCTACCGACTCGTCCGGTGACGGGTTGGAGGATGTGTATTGATTACCGCAAGTTGAATGCGGCCACTCTCAAAGACCATTTCCCAATCCCCTTCATTGATCAAATGTTAGAGAGACTTGCGGGGCATTCGTACTATTGTTTTCTTGACGGTTATTCCGGGTTTTTTCAAATACCCATTCACCCGGAAGACCAAGAGAAAACAACTTTTACATGCCCCCAAGGTGTGTATGCTTATCGGAGGATGCCATTCGGGTTGTGTAATGCACCCGGCACCTTTCAAAGGTGCATGATGGCCATCTTTGCCGATTTTCTTGAGAAATCTATGGAGGTTTTTATGGATGATTTTAGTGTTCATGGTGATTCTTTTGATCTAGGGCTTTCTAATCTTGTAAATGTGTTGAAGAGATGTGAGGAGCATAACCTTGTCCTCAATTGGGAAAAGTGCCATTTCATGGTAGAGGAGGGGATTGTGCTTGGTCACATAGTGTCCAAGAGGCGGATAGAAGTCGATGGTGCAAAAGTGGCGGTCACTGAGAACTTGTCACCCCCCACCAATGTGAAAGGGGTGAGGAGTTTTCTTGGGCATGCCGGCTTTTACCGGCGTTTTATTAAGGATTTTTCCAAATTTGCCAAACCATTGACTTCTCTTCTTCTCAAGGATGCTCCCTTTTTGTTTACTAATGATTGTCTTGAAGCCTTTTCTAGGATCAAAGAAGCACTTGTGACGGCTCCTATTATTCGTGCTCCGGATTGGGAATTGCCTTTTGAGATCATGTGTGACGCATCCGATTTCGCGGTAGGAGCGGTCCTAGGTCAAGTTGTGGATAGGAAACACCACGTGATATACTATTCAAGCAAGACACTTGATCAAACTCAAGCAAAATATTCCACGACCGAAAAGGAGATGTTGGCAATCGTGCATGCCATTGAGAAGTTTAGACAATATCTCATGGGATCTAAAGTGGTGGTGTACTCCGATCACACCGCTTTGAGGCAATTAATGTTGAAGAAGGATGCCAAGCCAAGGCTCTTGAGATGGGTCCTTTTACTCCAAGAATTTGACCTAGAGATAAGAGACAAGTCGGGGTCGGAGAATGTAGTTGCGGACCACTTGTCTAGATTGACTTTTGAGGATCATGGTTTGCAAGATAGGGATGGCCCGATCAATGAATGGTTGCGTGAGGATAGTTTGATGGCAATAGGCAATAAGTTGCCTTGGATTGCGGATATTGCCAATTATCTTGTCAATGGCTTTATCCCGGAGAAGTTGGAGGCAAGGGATAGGAGAAAGTTGAAAGTGGATGCTAAAAGATATTTTTGGGATGATCCTTACCTTTTCAAGAAGTGTGGGGATGGACTCTTGAGGAGATGCGTATCCAAGGAAGAGGGGCTTGAAATAGTGGATCGGCTTCACAACTCCGCCTATGGAGGGCACTTGGCGGCTTCACCACTACAAAACAATACGCTCTTTGCGACGGAATGGTCCGTCGCAAAAAGGGTTAAATCCGTCGCAAATGATGATTTTGCGACGGAATTGCGACGGACTGTGTCTGTCCCTTATTTTTGTCGCAAAAAGTTATTTTGCGACGAAATTTTCCGTCGCAAACTTTTTGCGACGGATTGACCTTATTTTGCGACGGACTGACTTTGACCAGAAGTCAAGGTCAGTCAAGGTTTGCGACGGAAAGTCCGTCGCAAATAGTCCCTTTTGCGACGGATTTTCCGTCGCAAATCTTGACTGACCTTGACTTTTGGTCAAAGTCAGTCATGATTTGCGACGGAAAATCCGTCGCAAAGGGGACTATTTGCGACGAAATTTCCGTCGCAAACCTTGACTGACCTTGACTTCTGGTCAAGGTTTGCGACGGAAAGTCCGTCGCAAATTGAGACATTTCCGTCGCAAATTCCTGTATGATTTTCCGGTTTCAACCCTTTTTTCAGCCCCCCATTTCCAATGAAATGACTCATTTTTCCCTTTTGCAAGCTCTCCAAACCTGCAATTTCAGCAAAAACAACCTAGCAACAAAGAACTTGTCGGAGACAAGGTTTTTAAAACGTCTTTTCATAACTAAAATGAAGGTTTTACAAATGATCATCCAACTAAAAACTAAACATAATCCGCGGTACAACAACTAAACAACCTAATAAAATCTATCTAACGGTCGTGCCGGTGGGCTGTGGGGTGGCGAAATGGCTCGCCGACCTAGCATTGTCGCCGCCATCATCATCGAAGTCGCGTCTCGGCTGAGAAAAGCCTCCCGGGTTGCAGCTCTGAGTAGTGAACTCCGCCCCCCGTTGACTTAAGAACTCTTCAATTGCCTTTAGCCTTTGGGATGTCTCGAGATCACGTTCTCTTAGCTGAGCATTCTCTCGAAGAACTCTGCCGACGATACCTGCAATGAATAGTCAAACATGATATTATATTCATTTAATAAACGGTTAAATAATTGGTTAGTCTTAATTTTTAATAAACTATAAAATACAAACCTGGGGTGTATGATGATTGGGTCCCAGCACTTGAGTGACGACGACGCTCGTAAATGACTGGGGCTGCATTTCCCATACCGAGTATCAACCCTTTCTTGTTGAAACCGCCTACTTCTTCGAAGTAGATCTCGTTGTCGTCGATATCTTGCTCCGGGATCCCTTCACTTATCATTTTCGACTTTCTTGAAAAAACTTTTTCCTACAAAACAAAAATAAAGTGTTATTAGTATACGTTAATTAATTAGTAAACCAAATTACTAAAACATAAAGAAAAGTTTCTGTTAACTTACAAATAGTGCTTTGGGTTTCGTTGATAGCCAACCCTTCTTGGCATGCTTTTTTGTCTTCTCCAGCAACTTCAAGGCGGATGGTACATCCCTCCCATCTTCTCCAGCCTGCAATTTAAATCCAACGACACTTGTTAAAAAAAAACACTCAAGATTGTCAAAGGGTGAAAATTGTTTAAAAATTATTCAAGACAAGAAAAAGTGAAGTAAAAACTAAGAAATTACCATTTCATCCATCAACTGTAGGGTGTTTTTACGACCCATAATGTGAGTACCTAAGGCCTTGCCTTTTTCGGTACTTCCTGACATCCGATTGGTTTTGTTTTTATCGGATTTGTCTTGAAATTTAGGATCATCCTTTCTAGCCTTAAGTTGTTCGAAGATATCGGCCGGTATCCATTGAGGCCTTTGCTCCGTAGGTTTCCTCATAGCGTAGTGGATTTTTTTGCGGAGGCGGTCTTTTATCATGTCTTCCCACGCCGACCTAACCGCTGCTCTATCACGAGGGTGAAAGGTAACATGTTTCTGTTTCAAAAAAAAAATATAGTTAAATAAATATGAAACAATAAATAGGTAATAAATAATAAAACGGAAATAGGTAAAAAAAAATATAGTTAAATAAATATGAAACAATAAAACAGTTAATAAATACCTCAAACCAATTCCACCACTCTTCCTTGATGGCATCCGACGCATTTGACCAGTTGGGCGCATACTCCTTGTAGTTGCAAATAATGGTCTGTGTTATAAGAGTATAAACGTCTTTGTCACTGAACCTGAAAAAGAGTTAAATGTGAAAATAAAATAGTCAACAAGTAATCATATTATAATCAATATATATACTCATACAATCAATTATCCGTAAACAAATAAGACACTTACCACTTGCCGCCTTCGTAATCAGTCGGATCGAGGTGTACTCGATGTGTAGGCGTCGGCGTCTGAGGCTCAATTATCTCGTCCTGGTCACTACCTCCCGCTCGTCGTCCCTCAGTCTGACGACTACCACTACCTCGTCGTCTTCCGCCCGACATATTATCAAACTAATATAACAACAATTAGATAGAAATGTTTAACATAATTAAAAACTTGAATAATAAGATTAATAAGATAATTTCATTGACATTAAGCCATACGGCATCTACAATGATTTCAACAAATACAAGATTATCAAATCTAATAGATAGTTAAACAAATTCATTGACATTAAGCTCCCAAAAGATGCTTTGTTTCCACCACCCAATCCGTTTCCCTTTAAGCAAATTCAGTTCACGTTCAGATCCATCCACAATTTTCGGTAGATGTTTGACACAATCCCAGACTTCATTGCCTGTTAACCTCTTCGCAGCTACATCGTGCTCAACTTTCCCTTTTCTAAAATGCACCTTATCCTTACGAAAAACATGATTACTGTCTAAAAACTGTCGATGACAATCAAACCAACTCCATTTTTTGCCATGTTGTAGCCAAACTGACTTAGTCTCATTTTTCATACAATATGGACATGCATGCTCACCTTGAGTTGTCCAACCAGATAACATGCCATATACAGGAAAGTCGTTGATCGTCCATAGGAGTGCGGCTCTAAGATCAAAGTTTTGCTTCAAGGAGACGTCATAGGTTAAGATCCCCGTCTCCCATAATTGCTTCAACTCGTGAATAAGAGGCTGCAAATAGACGTCAAGGTTTTTCTTTGGATTGTGGGGACCGGGAATAAGTAATGTTAAGAGCATAAACTGTCTTTTCATACAGAGCCAGGGTGGTAAATTGTATGGAGTAAGTATCACCGGCCAACATGAATATTGCTTCCCGAATTGACTAAACGGTGCGAAACCATCAGTGCAAAGTCCAAGACGGACATTCCTAGGCTCAGATGCAAAATCAGGATGCAGCCGGTCAAACTGTTTCCAAGCCTCCCCGTCACTTGGATGAGACATTGTTCCACTAACACGAGGGTTTTCATAATGCCAACGCATTTCGCCCGCGATGTGCTTTGTGGCATAAAAGCGTTGCAACCGTGGTCCTAATGGAAAATAAGTTAAGAACTTTTCCGGAACTCTTTTGCCATTTGCATTTTTCTCTAATTTGTACCTATTCGTACCACATTTTCTGCACTTATCAAGGTGAGCGTCGTCCATCCAGAAAATCATACATCCTCCCGAGCAGGCATCTATCTTCTCATGGGGAAGTTGAAGAGCTTTAAGAACTTTTTTGGTTTCGTAGTAGTTACGCGTCATAAGATTATGTCCAGGAATCATATCTCCGATATATGACGCAAAACCATCTACACATTTTTCAGCTAAGTTGTATTCACATTTTAAAGTGATCAACCTTGAAGCCGACTGTAGCAATGTCATACGACTTCCTACATAAAGAGGTTGTTCGGCATGTTTTAGCATTTGGAAAAAAGCTAATACATTAGGATTTGGAGATTCATCGACCACCTCGGCGTTTAGAGCATCTTCCCTAATTTGATCAATGCTATCGCGTAACGCATCTTCTACCATATCCCTATAAGGATTGTCGGAGTGCATTGATGAGCTTCCCTCTTTCTCAACGGAGAATTTCTCTCCGTGACACACCCAATCGTAATAGTTATCACAAAACCCTCTCAAACCAAGGTGTTTCCGTACTTCTTGCTCAACTAAATACTTTGTATTCTTACACTTAGAACATGGACACCTAATTTCTCTATTTCTAACGTATTCGTCTTGTTGCTTAACATAGTTAATGAATTCATTAACACCAATTACGAAATCCTGCCTTATTTTTTTCCTAGAATCCAACCTTTCATACATCCATTTTCTTTCTAATCTCTTCATAGTAAATCTACATATTTTAACAAACAATAACAACAATTAATTAACAACAACAATTAAATAACAACAACTACATATATATATATATATATATATATATATATATATATATAACAGCAACTAACAACAAAAACTAGTTAACAACTAATTAACAACAACAACAATTAATTAACAACAACAATTAAACAACAACTACATATATATAACAACAACAACAACAACAACAACAACAACAACAACAACAACAACAACAACTACTACTACAACTACCAACACCACCAACACCAACACCAACACCAACACCAACACCAACACCAACACCAACACCAATCTGCAAAAAAAAAACAATTTACATATATTGGTCTGGGGTCCTTATCTCTCCAGCCTAAACCCATCTTTGAATCTTTCATACCATTAGTAAACACTCTTATATTTTCTTGATTGTAATGAGACAAAAATTGGGCAGCACTTCCCTATTGTTCTCCAAATACATTAATAGAATGTATTTGGAGAACAATAAGGAAGTGTTGCCCAATTTTTGTTTCATTACAATCAAGAAATTATAAGAGTGTTTACTACCTAAATGGCATGAAAGATTCAAAGACAGTCCCAAAACGGGGACTATTCAACAATTACACCTAATGTGTAATTATTGAACGGGTACTATTCAAAAATATTCTAAACAAATCAACAACACTAACAATCAACAACAATGCAAATTTTATATCAAAAATCAATCGTCCTAAACATCTTAACAACAATATGCGACGGATTTGGGACGAAATTAGCTACTAACCTAATATCTCTAACCACCCAACAATACTAACTAAACTAATCAAATAACAATTAAACTAAACTAACTATTCCTAATAACAATAAAAAAACAATTATACGGAATTTGCGACGGAATTTTGCGACGGATTAAACATAACTAATTAAGACGGTATATAAATAACGAAAGTTAGTATACATACATAAGGAGAAATAGAGAAGGAAGAAAGAAGTGGCGGCGGCAAGGTGGTGGTGGCGGTGAGGTGGCAGGTGGAAGGGAGAAGAAAGGAGAAGGAGAGGAAGGAGGAGGAAGGAGGAGGAATGAAGGAGAAGGAGGAAGGAGGAAAGAGGAGGAGGTGCCGGCGGCTGCGGCGGCGGCGGCGGCGGGGGCGTGGTAGGGTGGGGGCGTGGTAGGGTGGTGGTGTCGCAAATCGCCTTTAGGGTTTTAGGTTTTAATTTATGAAATCGATTTAGGGAAAAATAAGACCCGCGGGGTCTGTATAATATAACTTTGCGACGGAAATTTGCGACGGAATTTCCGTCGCAAATCTGGTCAAGGTCAAACTTTGACCAGATTTGCGACGGAAATTCCGTCGCAAATTTTGACTTTTGCGACGAAAATTCCGTCGCAAATCTGGTCAAAGTTTGACCTTGACCAGAATTTGGTCAAGTCTGGTCAATTTGTTTGCGACGAAAATTCCGTCGCAAAAGTCAATATTTGCGACGGATTTTCCGTCGCAAACTTTCCCGCCATTTGACTTTCACTTCGCGGGTCTGAGAAATTTAGGTCCGTCCCAAATTCCGTCGCAAAAAAATAATCCGTCGCAAAGTCCGTCCCAAAACAAAATTTGCGACGGATTTTCTTTCCGTCGCAAATAATCCGTCGCAAGGACAGTATTTTTTTGTAGTGCACGGACTATAGCCAAGGTTCTTCAAGGAGGGTTCTTTTGGCCTTCTATGTTCAAAGACATTCACGATGTAGTTAGATCTTGTGACGCTTGTCAAAGGTCGGGCAACATCGGTAAAAGGAATGAGATGCCCCTAAAAACCATCTTGGAGATTGAGTTGTTTGATTGTTGGGGGATTTACTTCATGGGACCTTTCCCAAATTCATGCGGGAACGAGTACATCTTGGTAGCCGTGGACTGTGTCTCGAAATGGATAGAAGCGGTTGCTGTTGGGAAATGTGTCCTCAACAATAGTGCGATCACGTAATTAAATCTCATAACAAGAATGCTCAAGGGATGATACGATTTATATTAGTCAACTGACCAACATTAATCGGTAATGATTGGCTAGCTAGAGTTTGACATTACTGTCGTATGACGGTGATGGTCAGTTGATCCCTTTAGGTCACACCTTTAGGACAATTTCCTTAATTGATAAAATGATCAAAAGTATATTGATACGATTTGATCATATTCCTTAAAAACGTATATCGAGAAATTAGAGGTTAAATCTTAATGTAAGATTTATGTTTAAAATTGAAACGTGTCAATTGTTAAACAATATACGGTATTTTATAATATCGTAATTAGAATGAATTGGGCTATAATTAATACAAAGGTTGTAAATCGTATTGACGATTAAATTGTCATTTTATATTTGTAATTTCGAATTACATGTCAATTAATAAATACGATTTATTTAAATATACAATATTTATATGATAAATATTTATATTATTATTATTGTATTATCTAGTGACATATAAGATGTCACATTTTGTACAAATTGAACAATTGACATATTGTAAAATGAAGTCCATTTTAAGTGTAAAATGGATGGCTAGTGGAGGTGGTTGTGTGCATGGTTAATGTGTTAAACACACCTTAATCATTATGTTTAAGGGTATATCTTGAAAACACAATCTAGGCCACCCTAAGTTGCATGGGTTAGAGAACTTGTCTCCCCTTTGTAGCTCCCCATACCCGGCCTCCCACTAACCTAAGCAACACCATTTAAAATGTTGTTGCATGCTCACAACTCATTACTAATGCTTGCATAATTTTCTAAGTGTAGAAAAATAGAATAAACTCTCTTCTTACCCTAGCCGAAAAAATTCACTAAGTAAGAGAGATTTTACAACCTCTAATATATTATTATAAGATAATAAAATCATACTATTTTATAGTATTGTAATATCATTCTAATTAGAGAGATTAGAGTTGTTTTAAGGAAATCCGGTTGTTGATCTAGCATACTCGAGATCGGATTATTGAGGGGTTGTCTTGGTGCATCCAAAGGAGGTATTCTAATTTGGGTACTTGGAGGATCATCCTTGCTAGCTTTGGACCGAGTGTAAGAGCACGATTTCTCCCTATTCCGCATATATTAGCATGCACAAGATCACATATAATATGTTAATTAAAGAGTTAATTAAAAGATTGTATTAGTAAGACTAAAATTAGTTTATGAGCAACTAATTAAACCTAACAATTGGTATCAGAGCAATAGGTTGTTTGCATGCTTTCCGTTTACGTTTTTACGGAGTTATAGTGATAACAATATGAAACTTGAAATTTTCGTTTGATATAAGATATGCTCGAAATTAATTTAGCATGATTACCTACTGTTTTCTAAAATGTTTTAGAATATTTGGAATATATTTTGCATGAATATTGCTTAATGGTATATTAAATCTCGGATTTTATAGAGTTTTAATGGTTAAAATCGTTAATTTTGGGAAAAATAGCAAAAGTCATCTTTTGGCCGAGATTTTTCAGTATGTTATCACATGTATTTTCTATAATATGAATATGATTTTTCGTAAATTATGGACTTATAAAACGTGTGATATGAATTTTAAGTGTTAAAATGCAATAAGATGAATAAAAATGGGTTAAAATAGTTATATTATGAATTTGACTATAAAAATTTATGAGGATGTCACATGCAATATTTAAAATTTATGTTGAATTTTCCAGAAATTTATCTCAAATATTGCAATATTATAGATTTTTAATGTAAAAATCGGGTAATTAGTGACATAATTTCGACTTTAATAGCTTAAGTTGGAATTTGGCCATAAAAATTTAAAACGATGTCATATATATTATTTCCAGCATGTATAAAATTTTCGAGAATTTTATCTTATTTTATACTTGAGAAATAATTTTAAAGGTTAAAATCGTACGATATATGACGTAAATCGTTAAAATTTGCAAATATTGTTAAAATGGCCGAAAAATGTAACCCGTTTTAGTCATATGTGATATGTTCATCATGAAAATATTCTTGGGAGCCAAAAGTTTCAGATTTGATTTAATTTTAATTTGTTAAAAGTAGCATTTAAAATTGAATATTTAGAGTCCTTTATTTAAAATTTCGGCTATGGGGCAATGTGCCATTTATTTTCTGTCCATTTTTTGTTCTTAAAATGTTTTGGAAGGTATAAAAATATTGTTAGTATTTAATTTGCATTTATGAAGTTAATTATTGAATTTTCCGACTTAAATTGCTCGTTTTACGTCTTATTTACGAAATAATGTTAAAACCGTATAAATACTAATAATTTAACATTCTGAAAATTTTAATAACATTCTGGATTTTTCAAAATTTGAATTTTGAATTTTCGAAATTTTTATGACTCTTTTGGATTTTTATATTATTTTTCCCGTAAAACCGAGTAATACCGATCAATATTGAAATATATTAAGTTAAGTCATGTTCAAAGTTTGAGTAAGACTAAATTTTGAATCCTATAAGAGTTGGGATGATTAACTTAAGGATGAAAACCGTTTCATATAATGCATAGTGTTGTTAACCGTTAAAACACGCGATTCCATAAACCAAGGTTTACGATAACTATTTAAATAAGTGTTTTAAATAGGACGATTTGGCTTAGGGTTTGCATGTTAATTCATATTTATATAAGCATTGCATATTTTATATTATGAATGTCATGATTTATTTTACGTAATTTTGGGAATTATGTAATTTACTTAGTATGGCCTTAGTTTTTAAATCGGTATTTCCCGTAATGTAAGGGGTTACCGATTCGGTTGTAATTTTGTGATCTCGTATCACCCAATTGTAATTTATTTCTATTTTATAATGTATAAAGTAGACTAGAAAAGTTGTAATATTTGTAAAATCCGGAGTTCCTTGAAGACGGTGCCATTCGGAAAGGAGTTCCGATCAAGACGGTGTTTACCTCGAAGTGCGTGCCGCGTGAAGTTCAAGGGACCAAAGGAGTTGGTTTCCGAATTTGTACTTTGTTATTTCTTTTCTAGGAAGGCCATACTAGGGTTTATTTTATGCTTTTATTTTTGCTTTTTATATGTTTGCATGCATAGCCAAATCGTCCTACATCGTATCATGCATGTTTCGACCTAGTCGACCTAGTCTTTTTATTTTATCGATAATTCACCTACTTAGTTCACTTAAACGGAGATAGATAATAATTCGACTAGATCTCTTACATATAAATATTGAGACTTAGCCTTACCAAAAAGTACGGACCCATGAATCCCTTCTTCACAAGAACGTAGGCTCGGCTACACCGGGGTACTAAAATTGTCACGTTGGGTAAGTGGGGTAATAAGATTACACCTTGAAATTTGGTTGATCTCAACGAAAGTATTCGTAACCGTAGTTGCAATAAGTTCGGGCTAAAGATAATTTTAAGAAAATTGTTGACCGAGAGTTCTAAGAGTAGAACCGATTAAAGAGTTAATCCACCAAATTTTACCGATACGGGTTGAATCGGCTACACCGTGCCCGGATTAGTATGGGTTTGGGTCTCGGGATTGTTTACTTAATTGGGTAAGAGATCATTAAGTAAATATATAACTAAACTTGTTAAAAGTTATAGTTTAAATTATGAATTTAAAATGATGTTGTTTATCCTTTTATTATTGTAGTTTAATTTTTCAACATCATCATCAATGGCAACCAACGCTCCACCTCTCACTAACGTATCATGGCTTCGATCCTTTATGGATCGTTGCAAACTCGATAAGCATGGTTCCAATTTTAAGGATTGGGATGCGCAATTGCTTTTGGCCGCGCAAGGTGACGATAAGAGTCGCTACCTATCCGAAGCCGCTCCTCCCGCTCCGACCGCTCGTTCATCGGTCCAAACTCGTGAGGCCTATGAAGCCTACATAAAAGAGTCCTCCGCTCTTAAAAATGTGCTCATCTTCTCCATGGAGCCGGACCTCCAAAGGAGTATGATTAAGTTGACCACATCGTATGAGATATACACCAAGCTTGCGACCATGTTTTCGCAAACTCCAAGGGTGATTCAGTATGAGGCGGCTTCCGCCTTCTTTGACATTACATTCAAGGAAGGGCAAAAGATAAGCCCTTATGTGCTCAAACTCGTTGAGCTCGCGGAGACTCTAAAAGCTCAAGAAGTTGATGTGCCCGACTCTCTTATCATTGACCGAGTTCTTCACTCGCTCAATAAGGTTAAAGCGTATGCTCAATTCCGGGTGAATTTCAATATGCGAAACCAAGAGACCACGTTGGACGAGTTGCATAAGATTCTAGTCCAAGCCGAAAGGGACATGGGACTTCATGAAAGTTCCACCATGGATGTTTTGAACATCGAAAAGAAAGGGAAAACGAGCTTCAAGAGGAATGCCTCTAAAGGCAAAGGCAAGAAAACGTTCAAGCCCAAGGCGACCAAAGAAAATACCTTTTCGAAAGGCGCTTCCACCTCGTCTTCAAAAGAGCAAGACAAGGCCATTATTGCACGAGGATCGGTCATTGGAAGCGAAATTGCCCCAAATACTTAAGTGATCTCAAAAATGGGAAGGCAACCGCCGTAGGTAATAATTCTCGTTTATGATTCATGTCATTTATCAACTTATGTATAGTGATACAAATGTGTTGATATTTACCCTTTTTTAAATGTTTTAAAGGGGCACCGCCTTATAATGATAAGGGCAAGGAGAAGGAAGTTTGAAGTTCCTTACTTGGATGGCTATGGTAGCATCCAAATTGATCGAAGACTTGAAGAGCTAGCCTCTAATTTTCATATCGTCTTCTTTCATATTTTGCATTTTATTTATGGAACAATTTATTTTCTTGTAAGACAAGGATTAAAATCCTAAAACAATGGTTGTAATTTTGGATATTAGTGACTTGGTTTTCAACCCGAGTCACTACTTTTGTTCTTAATCAATGTTTTGATTTCTCAAATAAATTGCATACCTTGTTTAAACATGAATAATAGTGATTTTATCACGCAACAAACTATTGATACGATCAATATAATATAATCAAAGAGTTGATTAAAACGGAGAACTACACCCCATGAGATACTTTCAATCAAAATGAGACAATATTAGTTCATTGTAAGATTTTCATTTTAAGTGAAAATGAGAATGTATTCATCACACCTATCAAACTTCAAACATTCAGATGCATTGGTTAATCGAAATAGCTATCCTTAAACGAATAAAGGTTATTGTTAGAAGGATAGAGTGGGAGAAAATATTTCGCTCGCAAACCAATGATGAAAATAAAGGATATTAGAGAAGATTCTTACTTGGGAGTCTTAAGAAGAGCCCTAAATGATTTGAAGAAACTACGAGAGGACACTGAAGAAACTACGGGAGGACACTCGAAGAAAGGTTCTTTGTGTTCATTGTTTCATAGAGAGGAGACATGAAACCCCGTATGAATTCGGAAGGAATATCGGCTCCTTGAGATAATGATTTTTTAAAGATTATTAGATAATAGAGGAGAAATCATCTATCTATACGGGAGGAAAGACCGGTTCCTTAAAAATGATTTTTCTAAGTTTATAAGATAAAAGAGAAGAAATCATCTCAATTCTCTCAATGTAGTTAGTTATAAGGAAATTATCATGTCATTTTCGTCTCGAGGAAACGAAGACATGATAAGAAGGTAATGATTGATTGAATGGAAACAGATCACTATAGGGATAGTGATAGTGATAATGATTCGAGTAATAGTTTAACATGCGAGAAATGAAAGGTTCATTTAAGATATCGAGAGATATTGATTTTAGTGGGAGCGATTTTCATTAAAATAATTAAGCCTACCATTTAGAGAGGATGGGTGATTCTTTAAGGTGTAAAGAATAAGAGGTTTGAAATTCTAGATGATCAAATACTTTATATCATAAGATGATGGAGCTTATGGGAAGGTTTATTATATGGATAATAAAAGGTCACCCACTAAAAGTTAGAATGGTTGGATACATTATTCTATCAAATAGCCAAGATGAGTGAAAATTATTAGAATGATGAAATCATTAATAAACTACAAATGTAGATTTCAGTACATAAGTGACTAAAGAGAGTGATTCCTTAATCCCTCCAGTATATCGATACGTCACAAGTTATGAGATAACAGTGGGAGCTTTCCTCCGGAAAGGAAACTCAAAATCTAGAAAGAGTTCTAGAAATGTACTCAACTAGAATCATATTATACGGAATAATATGAGAATGAAGGAGACAAAAATTTGTAAGTTTTGCAATCATGAATAAAGGTTTATTCGCAAAACACTAATACAAATAGATGATTGTGCATCAAATGCAATGTGATAGTATTGACTATTGTTGCATGACAACATCATTTGAGTTATTATTAACTCAAAGTAAAAGATACTTTGTCAGAATCCAAATGGGTTGTATGAGACAATATTGAACCCCATAAGTGAACTGGATTGAATTAGTATGGCCCCTAGCCGCTTACATGAGGTGACGTCTCAAAGCGACTAGAGTGTGAGGCGATTGATGGCAAGTTCAAGTGCCATAGAGTCATATGTGATGACTAGTCGATCACATAGGCAGACTGCAAGAGGCACTTTGTCGGGCAATGTGACCGCTTATAGAGTTCTGGAAATTTTATAGCCGGGTCGTGGCGAGAGCTGCTATAGTATTCTTGTGAGTCAATTCTTAGACTAAAGACTACTCTCCCAAGATGGTACAGTTTAGGCATAACTTTGATCCATTCTCTACGACTTTTCGTAACTGGAGTCAAATGGGATTGCTTTGGGTTATGACTGACTGTGACTAGTTGAAGGAAGTAGTGCGATAGAAATTGTCCACCCCTTGTCAGGGTTGTTCAAATCTCAAGGCCACTCGAGGAGAAGTTAACTGAAAATGCGTGGCCACGCTCGGAAGGTATCTATGGTAGATAATTCCGGTCAAACAGTTATTCTCCAGATCGAGGAAACCACTCATGATATGATCGAATGCAAGTACGACCTTAGAGAGACATCTTGCATTGAGTGGGAGATTGTAATAGGACAAGAGAATTGGTGACGCACACTTGTCGAGGACAAGTGGGAGATTGTTGGGAAATGTGTCCTCAACAATAGTGCGATCACGTAATTAAATCTCATAACAAGAATGCGCAAGGGATGATACGATTTATATTAGTCAACTGACCAACATTAATCGGTAATGATTGGCTAGCTAGAGTTTGACATTACTGTCGTATGACGGTGGTGGTCAGTTGTGTGGGGAATAAAACGCGTATTCACCCCAAAATTACAGGATTATAATGAAATATGCAATTGTGAATATCGTCATAAGATTAAAAACATGAGAAAAGAAGTACAACCTTTAGTCCTCGCGCAAAAAGGCCTAAGAACAGGAATTAATGCAAATTCCCTCCTATAACTTGCACCCAAGACTTTGTCTGAGACGAGGCCGCGTGTGCTAGAAATCCTCTCCAATTGACTTGCAATATAGGGAGAGCCCTTGAGGTTTTAGATGTGAGATCTGAGGTTTTGGGAGAAGAATGCTCTCAAACCCTAATTTTACTTGAGAATTATGTTACAGTGCAACAAGAGTAACTGATATAAGGAGAGTCCTCCTCCTTATATAGTTATTTCGGCCGAAATTAGGGTTTGGGTAGGAGTGGGCTTCCACTCTTACCTTATCCCAATGCGTGATTCGACCCAATTAGCTTTAATATATTTCGCGGGTTTAAATTATAAATCGTAACATGTTATCAGATATTAATACAGTCGATATATTAATAACGGTCTGATAAAATACGATATTGTATAATTACCTAAATTAATATAACTGTTTATATTAATACGCGAATATAATATTTAATTAAATATAACCGTTTATATTTAATTTACGAATTATTCTTGTAATCCGTATTAGCTAAAATTATTTAATCCGTATTAAATAGTAATTCTCAACATCTTATTGACTAATTTAATAGTCAATACCTCTGACTAACCGTTTAGTCATATCCGGCAAAATGTGACTGTATTTTCATACCTTCACATCTCTCAAACGTGTCCTATAGGTGTGACGTATAGGGACCAGTTGATCACCGCCATCCGTATGACAATAACGTCAAACTTATCTAGCAAGCCAACCGTTATTGATAAACGTGGATCAACTGGTAATAATACAGAAGTATGCCCTTGTGATCCTTAAAGAGATTTAATAAGTCATTGTACTTAATTGTCAAGGACACCAGCCCCAACAATCTCCCACTTGTCCGTACAAGGGTATGTTCAATGACGTTATCACACTACATGTGGAGGACACAATCTCCAACAAACTCCCACTTGTCCGTACAAGTGTAGGTGCGATAACCGAATCTCATATCCTTTTAAAATTTCTCCCACTCAATGTAAGACAATTTGCAAATCCGCATTCGCAAAGGTCGTATCTCACAAGCGATCTGTATCAAGAGTGGTTTCCCCGACTAGAGAGTAACTTAACTGATAAAACGAATCTGTATTCGAGCATGGCCATGCATTTCAGTTACTACTCCTCGAGTGGCCCTGAGAAATGATAAAATCCTGATAAGGGTTTGGATATTTCCCTCAACTCGAATCCTGCCGATATCGCCCAGCATGAAATAACCCAGAAAAAATCCTCTTGGCCCCTGTTACGGTGACCGTGGGAAAGAAACCAAAGTTACCCAAAATCTGTCTTAATCTCAAGAAACAGTTGAAAGTCAAAAGACTCGACTCTAAGGAACACTATGGAGGTCCTATCCACGACCTGGCACCCAATGTTATAAAACATTTAGGACTCCATAACGATGTCACGGGGTGTCCTACGAGATATCCGTATAACTCGCCTTTGTGATTGGTCAGTCATCCACGTGACTTATGGCTCGTTGAACCCACCATCAACCAACGTCACAAAATGATTACCTGAGTTATCAGCTCAAGTGGGTAATCAAGGACCAAAACGATGTAATGTTAATCAGTTCACTTTGTGGTGTTCAAAATTGGCGTACAATTCCACATGAAAAACAAAACATTTTATATCATAACAATAAGGTTGAATAGAGTACACGAGAAAATGAATTATTACATGAATTCATAAAAGAGTACTACAACTTAGGAACACATCCAATTCCCATGGAATGAATGTGCCCTTCATGCTTATCACGTGGTAATGCTTTAGTGAGAGGATCAGCTATGTTGTCATCCGTAGCGATCTTTTCAATAAAAATCTCCTTTTGCTCCACGTAATCCCGGATTAGATGAGCTTTCCGTTGTACATGCCTAGCCTTGCTGCTAGATTTATGCTCCTTAGCTTGGAAGATGGCACCGCTATTGTCACAATAGACGGTGATTGGGTCATTCGAACTAGGCACTACTGATAGTCCTTGTAAGAATTGACGCATCCATATTGCTTCCTTAGCTGCTTCTGAGGCGGCATAGTACTCGGACTCAGTCGTAGAATCTGCTGTAACACTCTGTTTAGAACTTTTCCAGCTGACAGCAGCGCCATTAAGAGTAAAGACAAATCCAGACTGAGATTTCGAGTCATCTCGATCTGTTTGGAAGCTAGCATCTGCGTAACCCGTGGCGCAGAGCGTCGAGTCGCCTCCAAAAGTCAATCCCCAATCTTTAGTCCTCCGTAGGTACTTAAGAATGTTTTTCACGGCCATCCAGTGTTGTTCACCTGGATGAGCTTGGAATCGACTTGTCATACTCAATGCATATGCAACGTCAGGACGTGTGCATATCATGGCATACATGATCGATCCTATTGCCGAAGCATAAGGAATCCGACTCATGCGCTCTTTCTCTTCCACTGACTTAGCTTCTTGAGACTTGCTCAAGTGAAGCCCAGGAGTCATAGGAAGGAACCCCTTCTTGGAGTTCGTCATGCTGAATCTCTCCAGAATCTTCTCTATATAAGATTCCTGACTGAGAGACAACATCCGTCGTGATCTATCCCTGTAGATACGGATGCCCAAAATTCTTTGTGCCTCTCCCAGATCTTTCATCTGGAAGTGGTTTTTCAACCATGCTTTAACCGAAGATAAGAGAGGTATGTCATTCCCAATCAAGAGTATGTCATCGACATACAGTACTAGGAATACAATCTTACTCCCACTCGACTTGATATAGAGACATGGTTCCTCGACTGATCGAATGAACCCATTCTCTTTTATCACTTGGTCGAAGCGATGATTCCAACTCCGCGATGCTTGCTTAAGTCCATAGATGGAACGCTTAAGCTTGCAAACTTTCTTAGGATGTGCTGAATCGATAAAACCCTCGGGTTGTACCATGTACAACTCTTCCTCCAAATAACCGTTTAAGAAGGCGGTTTTAACGTCCATTTGCCATATTTCATAGTCATGAAATGCGGCGATCGCTAAGATAATCCGAATGGAACGTAGCATGACTATGGGTGCAAAGATCTCATCGTAGTGCAAGCCTGGCACTTGGGTGAAACCTTTAGCAACTAGTCTAGCCTTATGGATATCTTGTTGTCCTTCCACGGCATGCTTTATTTTGTAAAGCCATTTGCATTGAAGGGGACGTACCTTTGCAGGTAGGTCCACAAGATCCCACACGTTGTTCTCATACATGGAGTCCATCTCGGATTGCATGGCTTCTAGCCATAGCTTTGAGTCAGAACTGGTCATGGCACCTTTATAGGATGTGGGTTCATTACCCTCTAGGAGTAAGACGTCATCTGTATCGTGTTCCTCGACCATACCAATGTATCTGTCCGGTGGAATAGAGACTCTTCCTGACCTCCTAGGTTCCTCAGGGATATCTACCGCAGCCTCGGTTGGAGGTACTGTTTCCTCCAATGGTTGCTCGGTAGTTGGTTCTTGAACCTCCGATAACTCGAAGGTTCTATTACTCGACTTGTTCCCGAGAAATTCTTTCTCTAAGAACGTCGCACTAGCCGCAACAAAAACACGTTGTTCGGTAGGCGAGTAGAAGTAATGACCAAACGTTCCCTTTGGGTAGCCTATAAAGTATGTCTTGACCGATCGCGGGCCGAGCTTATCCTCGTGTCTCCACTTGACATAAGCCTCGCAGCCCCAAACCCGAATAAAGGACAAGTTAGGGACCGTTCCCTTCCATAGCTCGAATGGAGTCTTGTCAACAGCTTTAGACGGACTTCGGTTAAGTATTAGAGCGGCTGACAAAAGAGCATAGCCCCACAATGAATCAGGCACAACGGTGTGACTCATCATGGATCGAACCATATCAAGTAAAGTTCGATTTCTCCGTTCGGACACACCATTTAATTGTGGTGTTCCAGGTGGAGTCAACTGTAGTACGATCCCACAGTCTTTTAGGTGTTGATCAAACTCGCGTGAAAGATACTCACCACCACGATCCGAGCGTAGTGCTTTAATCTTTCTACCCAGCTGGTTCTGTACCCGATTCTGGTATTCTTTGAACTTGTCAAAGGATTCACTTTTGTGCTTCATTAAGTAGACATAGCCATATCTACTTAAATCATCCGTGAAAGTGATAAAATACCTATAGCCATCTCGTGCGTTGATCGACATAGGGCCACATACGTCCGTATGTATGAGTCCTAATAGGTCGGCAGCGCGCATTCCAACACCTTTGAAGGAAATACGAGTCATTTTGCCGATGAGACATGATTCACACGTGCCATATGATTCGAAATCAAAGGGCGAAATAGCTCCATTCTGTATGAGCTGTTTAACGCGTTTCTCATTTATGTGTCCCATACGACAATGCCATAGGTAAGTTTGATCTTTGTCACCTACCTTTATTCTTTTATTATTCACATGTAATATCTCGGTAGTTTGATCTAAAACATAAATTCCATTCATGGAAACTGCCTTGCCATAAATCATATTGTGCAAAGAGAAAATACAGCTATTATTCTCTATTACAAATGAAAATCCGAGTTTGTCAAGTGCAGAAACTGAAATAATGTTTTTGGATAAACTAGGAACATAATAACAGTTATACAAAAATAACTCGAATCCACTTGGAAGCTGGATTACGTATGTTCCCTTCGAGACTGCAGCCACACGTGCTCCATTCCCGACACGCAGGTCCACCTCACCCTTGATTAGGGGTTCTTGGTTTCGGAGGCCCTGCACATGATTACAAAGATGAGAACCACAACCAGTATCAAGTACCCAAGTTCCGCAACTTGCGTGGTTAATCTCAATCATGTGAATAAAAGAAGAAGAAGACATACCAACAGGAGTAACACGGCCTGCTTTAATGTCCTCGCGATACACGGGGCAGGAGCGCCTCCAATGCCCAGTCTTGTGGCAATGGTGACATTCCATGCTTGTATCCTTGCTCTTTGTCTTGCCTTGTGAGTTACTCGACTCACCAGGCCCACTCTTAGCAAATCCTGGTTTCTTGAACCTGGGCTTACCTACTGCTAGGTCGCCCTGAGCTTTAGCCTTTCCTTTACCTTTCCCCTTACTGGAGATCATGAGAACATCCTGCTTAAGACTCCCACTCAACTTAAGATCCTTCTCAGTCTGTACGAGAAGGGAGTGGAGCTCATGGGGAGTCTTCTTCATGTCGTTCATGTAGTAGTTGGCCCTAAAGAGGGCGAACCCGTCATGAAGCGAATGAAGCATGCGATCAACGATGATGTTCTCACTGATCTTGCAGTTTAGGGACTCCAGTTTCTCGATATTCTCAATCATGTTGAGAATATGTGGGCTAACAGCTTGGCCCTTCTGGAGTTTCGCCTCAAAGAAGCGACAGGTATGCTCATAAGAAACGATTCTCGGAGCCTTGGAGAATTCGTTAGTGAGCGTGGTGAAAATCTTGTTTGCACCATGGGTTATGAAGCGTCTTTGCAAATTGGATTCCATTGCATAGATGAGTACGTTCTTTATCGCACCCGCTTCCATAACGAAATCGCTATGAGCGCGAATTTCGTTGGCTCTAGCTCCAGTTCCTGGGTTTGGCGGAATGGGCTCAGTTAAGAACTTGAGCTTTCCGTCAGCAATGGCAGCATTCCGTAGTGCTGCCTCCCAGTCAGAAAAGTTTGACCCATCATTCCTCAGTCTAGTTGACTGATTCATGGAGTCCATGAAGGCTTTTAGCCAGGATTCACGTGCTAGCTTGGCACTTGGCATTGGGTCTTCACCAGCCATTTTAGTTTTACAGCAGTTTTATTGAACGTGTTCTACACTGAAAAGAAGATAAAACAAAACCATATAAGCAACTTATTGTTGTGATTTAAGTCTATATTAAATGTGAATTTAAACTCGTAGACTCATGCATTTATATAATTGATCTCCCTCAAGAATTATATAAACGATCCCAAGACTCAATTTCCGTATATTGATAAGCCCACAGTTTGGCTAATTCCAATCGTTGGAACTCTTGGTCGATAGATTTCCGTAAATCCTATCTATTAGTCCATCTCAGTCACTGGAATATTATCGAGTGACCATGATGTTGAGATAAAATAAATCATCTGTTCCCACTTACCCGACGTAGAAGGGGTCATATTATGCCTACCGACGAAGAAGGGATTCATGGGAGGCTGATTTATAAAGACTAATCTCAATTTTTGGTTATACGAGGAAGACCCCATCAACTTTTATTTATCCATATTTAAGTGAACTAAAAACTAGCATTGCGTGAATGAATTAAATAAAGTGATGGCTTTTAAATGACATGTGACATCTGTATTGTCACAGAAAACTAACGCGAGACCTCTACATGAGTCAGTTTTCAGGCATGATATAGGTGGTTTGGTTTTAGGCGGAATATGATGCAAGCTATTATCGATGAAAGCATAAAGATAAATGCAATAAACGTAAATAAAAGTCCTAGTGTGGCCTATCCTACCAAAATAAACATAAAACAACTTGGAATCCACTGTTGGACCCTAGAAGCTTGTCTTGATGTTCCATCTTGGTCCTTGCAGCGGGAGTGAGCATCCGGCCTCCGTCTTGTCTTTGGTCTTCACAAAATTACTAATTTAAATTACAAGAGTAAACCTAGATACATTCTGATTTAAATACAAAAGTAATTACATGGCAAAAACCCAAAACGGAGATTCAAGATCTCAAAATTACAAGCAAGATCGTGTCCCATCATTACGGTAACACAATCTTCTAAGGCCACACTAAGTTACAACCGTTTGCAAAAATTAAATACGTTATTGAAAGCATTCAAGGCATTCACAAGACGATAAATAAAATGCATCAACTAAAAACAATTTATACATGACATAATACCGTTATTATGATTAATAAATTTATACCAAACCACCTTTTAAGATTAAAATTAAGTGACTATACCGTTTTAATCACCAATTTTAATAAACATATAATCCATTGTTTTAAACTGTTTTAAAAACAATATGTATCAAACGAGGGTGAACCGTTTCACTAAATAACATACTATTTCCGTATACAGTATATTATTTTAAGCCATGTGAAAATAAGAAAACGAGTTATTTTCAAAAATAAACACCCCGAAACGAGTGCACTCGATCGAGTAACAGGGGCACTCGATCGAGTGTCAGGGTCACTCGATCGAGTGCAGCAGGGCTCGATCGAGTGGCTTATTAAATTTGCAAATCGCTGCACTTTTACATTAAAACGAGTTTATAACTTGGATTTAAAACTTGTAAATCATATATAAACAACAACAAAAGATTTACATATTGCTAAAAATATCGATTAATTAACAATATGCAAATTATAATCGAAAAACAAGATTGATTTCTCACAAAAATCACACGCACGGGTCTGCTACGAGGGCACTCGATCGAGTGCAACAGGGACTCGATCGAGTGCCTGCGACAGAATGCACGGTTTTCAAAGATTTTAAAGCTTATGAAAGACACAATTGTAAAATTTTCATGGCCTAAGGCTCTGATACCACTTGTGGGGAATAAAACGCGTATTCACCCCAAAATTACAGGATTATAATGAAATATGCAATTGTGAATATCGTCATAAGATTAAAAACATGAGAAAAGAAGTACAACCTTTAGTCCTCGCGCAAAAAGGCCTAAGAACAGGAATTAATGCAAATTCCCTCCTATAACTTGCACCCAAGACTTTGTCTGAGACGAGGCCGCGTGTGCTAGAAATCCTCTCCAATTGACTTGCAATATAGGGAGAGCCCTTGAGGTTTTAGATGTGAGATCTGAGGTTTTGGGAGAAGAATGCTCTCAAACCCTAATTTTACTTGAGAATTATGTTACAGTGCAACAAGAGTAACTGATATAAGGAGAGTCCTCCTCCTTATATAGTTATTTCGGCCGAAATTAGGGTTTGGGTAGGAGTGGGCTTCCACTCTTACCTTATCCCAATGCGTGATTCGACCCAATTAGCTTTAATATATTTCGCGGGTTTAAATTATAAATCGTAACATGTTATCAGATATTAATACAGTCGATATATTAATAACGGTCTGATAAAATACGATATTGTATAATTACCTAAATTAATATAACTGTTTATATTAATACGCGAATATAATATTTAATTAAATATAACCGTTTATATTTAATTTACGAATTATTCTTGTAATCCGTATTAGCTAAAATTATTTAATCCGTATTAAATAGTAATTCTCAACATCTTATTGACTAATTTAATAGTCAATACCTCTGACTAACCGTTTAGTCATATCCGGCAAAATGTGACTGTATTTTCATACCTTCACATCTCTCAAACGTGTCCTATAGGTGTGACGTATAGGGACCAGTTGATCACCGCCATCCGTATGACAATAACGTCAAACTTATCTAGCAAGCCAACCGTTATTGATAAACGTGGATCAACTGGTAATAATACAGAAGTATGCCCTTGTGATCCTTAAAGAGATTTAATAAGTCATTGTACTTAATTGTCAAGGACACCAGCCCCAACAAGTTGATCCCTTTAGGTCACACCTTTAGGACAATTCCCTTAATTGATAAAATGATCAAATGTATATTGATACGATTTGATCATATTCCTTAAAAACGTATATCGAGAAATTAGAGGTTAAATCTTAATGTAAGATTTATGTTTAAAATTGAAACGTGTCAATTGTTAAACAATATACGGTATTTTATAATATCGTAATTAGAATGAATTGGGCTATAATTAATACAAAGGTTGTAAATCGTATTGACGATTAAATTGTCATTTTATATTTGTAATTTCGAATTACATGTCACTTAATAAATACGATTTATTTAAATATACAATATTTATATGATAAATATTTATATTATTATTATTGTATTATCTAGTGACATATAAGATGTCACATTTTGTACAAATTGAACAATTGACATATTGTAAAATGAAGTCCATTTTAAGTGTAAAATGGACGGCTAGTGGAGGTGGTTGTGTGCATGGTTAATGTGTTAAACACACCTTAATCATTATGTTTAAGGGTATATCTTGGAAACACAATCTAGGCCACCCTAAGTTGCATGGGTTAGAGAACTTGTCTTCCCTTTGTAGCTCCCCATACCCGGCCTTCCACTAACCTAAGCAACACCATTTAAAATGTTGTTGCATGCTCACAACTCATTACTAATGCTTGCATAATTTTCTAAGTGTAGAAAAATCAAATAAACTCTCTTCTTACCCTAGCCGGAAAAATTCACTAAGTAAGAGAGATTTTACAACCTCTAATATATTATTATAAGATAATAAAATCATACTATTTTATAGTATTGTAATATCATTCTAATTAGAGAGATTAGAGTTGTTTTAAGGAAATCCGGTTGTTGATCTAGCATACTCGAGATCAGATTATTGAGGGGTTGTCTTGGTGCATCCAAAGGAGGTATTCTAATTTGGGTAGTTGGAGGATCATCCTTGCTAGCTTTGGACCGAGTGTAAGAGCACGATTTCTCCCTATTCCGCATATATTAGCATGCATAAGATCACATATAATATGTTAATTAAAGAGTTAATTAAAAGATTGTATTAGTAAGACTAAAATTAGTTTATGAGCAACTAATTAAACCTAACAGTTGCCTCCCCCACCAATGACTCCAAGGTAGTGGTAAAGCTCTTCAAGACCATAATCTTTCCCCGTTTTGGTGTACCCCGAATTGTGATAAGTGATGGAGGTTCTCACTTCCGGAAACATACATTCAAAGCCCTTCTAGCCTCTTATGGAGTGACCCACAAGGTAGCACTTGCCTACCACCCTCAAACTAGTGGGCAAGTGGAGGTTTCAAACCGTCAAATCAAGGCTATTCTAGAGAAGGTGGTGCAAAAGAACCGGAAAGATTGGTCCCAAAAGTTGAATGATGTGCTATGGGCTTTGAGGACGGCTTACAAAACGCCTATAGGAATGACTCCCTACAAGCTTGTGTACGGGAAAGCATGCCACCTACCGGTGGAGCTTGAGCACAAAGCTTGGTGGGCCTTGAAGGAGATGAACTTCGACTTAGATATGGCCGGGGAGAAAAAATTCTTGCAAATGAGTGAGCTTGAGGAGCTTAGATATGAGACTTATGAGAGTTCAAAACTCTATAAGGAGCAAACGAAGAAGTGGCATGATGCCAAGTTAATGAAGAAGAATGTGAGCATATGAGACCTTGTTCTCCTTTTCAATTCAAGAGTCAAGAACTTTCCGGGAAAGCTTAGATCACGATGGTCCGGGCCTTTCAAAGTAATGGATATTTCACCTCATAGGGCCTTTGAACTTTGGAGTGAAGGCTATGGCACCTTCAAAGTCAACGGACATCGGATTAAGCGCTATTACCAAGGAGATTCCAAAGGTACCGTAGAAGTTATTGACCTCGGGGACCCACTCCCCGAGGAGGATTGATTTCAAGGAAGTTTGTTCATGAAAGGTTTGGTGGAGTCACTTAATAACCACCGGTTGTAAGTATTAGTTTTCTCTCTTTCAAGTAGTTTGCATGATCGTTTAATGGTTAGTTCGGTTTTTAGTTTAATTTTTAGCTTGCATGAGAAATTTGGATGTGTTGGTTGCTTGTTTGTGGTTATTTCTTGAGTATAGTCGAAGGATTATAGGCAAAACCGTTGTTGGCAAAGTTGATTTTTATGTTCAAGTAAATTATTTCTCGAAATTGTGTACAGGTACTCCCAGCCGGCCTACCGGCCGACGGTCACCTACCGGTTGGGAGGACCTGGACACATTTCTGTTTTTGATAGTTTATTTGGACAAATTTCAGATTTTGCACTCGCAACCTGTACCTAACCGGCAGCCGGTCAGCCGGCTGAGAAGACGTATTACTTATTCAAAATTCGAAAAAAATCAAGAAAGCTTGATTCCTAGCCGGTCGGCCGGCAGCCGGTCAGCCGGCTGAGAATCAAGAGTGTGAGCCAAATTCGAAGAAAAAGGAAGGAGAAGGATCCCCCACCCGGTAGGCCGGCAGCCGGTCCGCCGGCTGGGAATCATGAGTTGTGAACCTTATGCGAAGAAAAAGAAGCGAATAAGGATCCCCAGCCGGTCGGCCGGCAGCCGGTCCGCCGGCTGGGAGTTTTTGTAAGTGAATTATGAAGAAGAAGAGAAGGTTGGAGGAAGTTTGAAGACGTATTTTGAGCCGGTCGGCCGGCAGCCGGTCCACCGGCTTAGAATCAATGCTTAGAAAAAATTTAGCAAAATTGAAAAAATTCCAAACCCTAACTCTCAGCCGGTCGACCGGGGGCCGGTCCCAGACCGGCTGAGAGTCGTCTGTCCGCGATTTATAAAACACTCGAGCCCCTCATTTTTTCCTCACTTCTCTTCATTTCTTCTTCTTATTTCCTTATTTCCTCTTCTCCCTCTCATCCCTTACCTTCAAAAACACATCCAAACACTCCAAATCAAAACCCCCTTTCATTCCCTCATTACCTCACCTCAAAATAGCCATGTCTGGAAGAACGGAAAGGCGATCGAAATCAAGGCACGACCCTAGGGTGGAGCAAGAAGTGCAGAATGTGATGGATAGTAGCAACATCGGTCCGGATCCTTGCTTTCCCGCCCTCCGATTTGCCACCATACAACAGAAAGGTAACTTCACTTACTTTAAACATCGCCCCTTCATCCGTCTAGGTTCATTGATAGGGCAGGCTTGAGGGAGATTGGGATTGAGAAAATTACTGGAGAGTTGTTTGATGGTTTGGGGATGAAGGCTTTGTATGAAACGAGACCGGTTCACACTTCCCCTAGGTTGACTTGGGAGTTTTTGAGCTCCCTTGTAGTTACTAAGAATCAGAATGTAGGGAAGGTTGCTTTCTTGGAATTTCGTTTAATGAATAGGGAACACCGTCTCACCTTAGAAAATTTTGCTTTGATTTTTGGGCTCGACGGAAAATTGCCCATTAAGCCTCCGGAGGGCTTTGATACCGAGGCTATTTGGACCGCCATAACCGGGTTAGTCAGTGATAGAACTAAGAAGAAACCGGCTAATAGGGTGCATTTGGCACCGATTAGGATTTGGCATAGATTCATGGGGTGGACCGTCTTCTCTAGGGATGAGCCTCACAATTTTACCACCACGGAGCTCGAGATTTTGGGGTGTTACTTGGTTAGTGGGCCGAAACTCAAAATTGCTCACCACATGGCCCTTCACTTGAGTAGGTTGGCATCCCAACCTCTGCTTACTACCCCCATATGTGTTGGGGGGATGGTCACTTTGATTGCCAACGACCTTTGTCAAAGGCATTTTACAGTGGACTTCATTCAGGGTGAGAACGTGTTATCTCGCCGGTACTTACAGGAGGCTTTGGGGTGGATAAAGTATAACCCCAACAATCGTAATGAGTATTGGCAGATTCGCGTGGATAATAAGTTCAGGAATTCGGTCCCCTTGCCAAACACCGAGAGGATGAGAGTTGTGCCAGGGAAGCCCTCATACCTCCTTGATATTGAGGTGGACCCCGATGAGCTCCCTCCCGATCAGCGTGCTCCGAGGGTTTATGGCCGAGATAGGACGGGTACCACTCCTTCCGACCTTCAGTTTGGGCCATTTCAGCAGCCCTCCGTCACCATGCCCCCTTTCCAGAGCGGTCCTTCATACTTTCAGGGATCTACCTCCAGCTCCGGTCCTTCTACTCAGTCTACCATACCCCAGGACCTCATTGACTTTATGGCCCGGGTTGATTTGGGGATGAAGAAGGCGGCCGACCTTGCTGACGAGCGCCAAGCTTTGGCGGATGAGCGGTATAGGGATTTGAGCTATAGGCTTGATTACATATACCACGATCAGGCCTATGGACAGTTCCCCAGCTATGACCATTCTGTCCGCCAGGGCCTTCATCATGAGGACGGTGGTCGCCCTTCGTACTACATGCCTCCCGAGAAGGGATATGTGCCTCTTGAGGGGCGTTTTTTCGAGGAGATCAATGTTACTCCGGGTTATTTCTCTAACCCGATCTTTCCCCCCAACTTCCGTGGGGACGTGGACCCGGCACCCCGCCCTCAAGGGCACCCTTCTCCCCATGGCATGTTTGGTGATCCGGGAGCTAGTGGCTCGCACGCCTCTCCCTTCCGTGATTTCGTGACCAACCCGGGCGACTACATGGGAGTAGATGAGGGCAATGGAGAAGGAGATGTAAGCGGTACCGGAGGTGATGGAGATGATGATGATGAGTGACCACCTTTGGAGGTGGTTGGTGATGCCTATGCTCCCCGTTGAAAAATCCAAAGCAAGTAACTCCCTTCATCCAAATTTCACTTTAGTTTACATTTTACTTCATAGCTTGCATTTAGAGTAGCTAGTTTAGTTTAGTTAGTTTGTTTTAGTTTTCTATTCATGTTTTCACATCATTAGTTTAGTTGCATATAGTTGCATTCACTTAGATGCATTAGATTTCCATTTTGTATCATATTGTCACATATAGCTTGCATACATGTAGTTTAGAGCATTTAGTTTGCATTTAGTCTAGTTTTTAGTTTTTCATTTCTTTTGTTTACCTTTGTTTTTATTGCTTTCATAAAAATCAAAAATCCAAAAAAATTGAAAAACCAAAAACTTTCAAAAACATGTTCTTTATTTTCCGGTTTTCCTCCTCACATTATGCATATAAATAAGTGTGGGGAGGAAGAACCGTTTATTTCAAAAAAATACAAAAACAAGTTTTATTTTCTCAAAAATTTCAAAAAAGCCAAAAACATGTTGTTTTCGTTCTTTTTCTTCATTTCCCCCTTGCACTTTGTTCCATTGAGGACAATGTAAATCTTAAGTGTGGGGAGGGAAAATATCCACTTTGTGAATATTTAATTGCTTTTGTAAATGTGAAAAAAACTTCAAAAATACCAAAAAATCAAAAAAAATTTCAAAAATTTCAAAAAAAATATGTTCTTCATTTCCTTTGTTTTAGTCCTTTGTTTGTTTTGTGTATATATGTTTGTTGGACTAACAAGTTGCAGATATGACGACAACCCGAGGCATTAGGAGAATGAAGATGCTTGGTATACTCTTTCCTACTTCTTTCTCCCCCTCCCGATTTCTTTTTATGTTGATATCATGAAGGAGAACGGGATTTTTGTGCCTTGGATGTTCCTTCGGGGAACTTGTGGTTGTTGTGGTTGATGTGCTGTTAGTTTAGCCTTCTAGTTGTTGCTTGTTTGTTGTGTTTAGTTTTAGTTTGCTTTTGTTTCACATGCCTTTTCATTTTCATATTTTTGTGAATATGTGTTAGTCGGTTTTTCCGTTTTGTTTTTGTTTGTAAATATGCATAGGAGGTTGAATAGTGGAGGATATATGCCGTCAATGATGATTTTTGTCTTGCTTGTGTCTTTCCCCTCCTAATAGCTTGCACCGTTGATGTCACCTTGTTAGGGTTCTTGCTTGCAAGGACCCGGAAGTCTAGGCTTAATGACCAAGTTTCGACCATCTTGTGAGACCGTGTTAGACCTTGACTCGACCTAAGACCGACCTTAGCTACTCAAATGTGAGGATAGAGCCTCCTTTATAGTCGGTCCATCAAACCGACTCAGTTTAGGATTGTGAGTAGTCCTCCTTACGTGGTGTGTTATGTCTATACGCATAAGTATGACGCTCATTCCTTTTTTCCGTGATTAATGTTCATGTGCATGTGAGACAACTTTTGTTCCAAATAAATCAACTTCACATTTGCCAAATTAGCCTTGTTTTGACCCTTGTATCTTATTTCCCTTTTGTTTAACCACTCTGAGCCTTAACCTTTTCATTTGGCCTAAACTACTAAATGCACTACATCACAAAAACATCCTTCCTTGATCAAGAATGGTTGATTTTATGGTGATTTGTTAGTGGTAGAGTCGGGAATTTAGATGCCGGTTGGTGGCTTCTTCCATTGTGGTCGTTACTTTGTGTTTGTTTGGTGTTTGGGAGTTTGAAAAAGAAAAGAAAAGAAAAAAAAATGAAAAAAAAAAGAAAGAAAATAGAAAATCAAAGAAAAAAGTTGAAAAAGTTTTGAAAAATCCAAAATGAAAAATGTAAATACGTGTTTTGAAAGAGAAAAAGGCTAGCAACAAGTCCCTTCCATCAAGGGAACATAGAAAAAGTCGTTGCTACAATAATGCGGTCTTTTGATGTTTTTGCACGCGTGCCGGGTTTACACATTTTTTGCATGAGATTTGATTTTCAAGTCGTGTGTTAGGGTGTAGACGTTGTTCGGTGTTTCTAATAATGACCGCTTTGTCTAAGTTTGTGATGGGTCCGATTTTTCCAAAGTAAGTGGGGTTTATGCAATTTTTGCTTGGTTTTGCAAAAGCCAAAGTTAGGGCATAGACGTTGCTTAGTTGTTGTAATAAGGTGTTGTGTTGATTATGGCGACCATTCTTGTTTTTGAGCCTCAAATCCTAGAACGGTGCTTGCACCAAACCGTTTTCACCCAACCCAAGCCCCATTACATCCTTGTAGTTGTTCTCATCATGTGCATTTGCATTTTTCATTGATTTTTGGATGGAGTACCATTCTAGATTGCGGGCATGCTTCGCGAGTTGAGGTAGGTGAGTGATTTTGGTTACTTTTTGTCACAAAAATCGCCCCCCTTTCTTTCCTTGTGTGTTGAGTGTCACCCGTGAGAGTCGGTACTTAGGGTCCTTTTATCGGTTATGGGTCTTGCATGGAGTCGAATCATGTGTGTGTCGTGTCATTCTTGGAAGTATAGCTTAGTACTTCCGATTGCCCGCCTTGAATTGGTTTCTTGGTCTTTGGTGATGTCATTCTTGGTTGCTTGAGCTTGATTTAGGGGTTTGACACCTTGGTTAGACTTTGAGTCGGCATCCTCCGCTATAGACCTTCTTTGTTTTGTTTTTCAAAACCCCACTTGAATGAGGCAAGCGGTTTTCATTGATTTTTCCGATGCATGTTGCTTGTCTATACGTGTTATGTTTTTACTTGTTTGCATCAAAAGTTTTGTAGCAAGACCTTACTTGCTTTGCAATAGGGCATTCTCCCTCATGAATGTCAAATTGTGAGTTGAAAGGGCTACGGGTATAGCTAAACCCGATTCGGCTTATAGTTAGCTTAGTTAGTTTGTTTCTTTGTTTTCTAATAAGGGTTATGTAGTTACTTGATCTCTTACTCGAGGACGAGTAAGGTTTAAGTGTGGGGAATTCTGATGAGCTCCATTTTGGTCATCATTTTCTTTACATATTCTTTATTGTCGGTCACGATTCGACCTCGATTTGCGTGTCTTTGGTTTTTTTTACGTCCGTTGCCTCGTATATTTCTATTCGATCCACTTTTTGTAGGTATTACGGCGGGGGCGAAGAAACGGGAGAAATCGAGCCGGATTTAGAGCGAATTGTGAAGAAATATGAAAGATTTGTGAAGGAGACATGCCAGGCCTTCTCGGCCGGTCCCCAACCGGCGGCCGGTAGGCCAGCTGGGAAGCCATGACTTGGGATTTCGGCGAAAAAAGAAGAATTTTCCAGAACCATGAGAAAAGGCTCCCAGCCGGTGGCCAACCGGCAGCCGGTTGGGATGCGTATTCCATACTTAGCCATTTTGAAGAGTTACGTGAGTTGGGCAGATTACTCAAAAAGGGCTCCCAGCCGGTGGACAACCGGCAGCCGGTCCACCGGCTGTGGGGACCTGGGCATTGAAGAATTTAAAGAAAAAATCAGAAGTGGGAATTTGGACTCCCAGCCGGTGCCAGACCGGCAGCCGGCTGGTCCGCTGAGAAGCAGGGCTAATTGAAGTTTGTTTTCAGAAGTTCGTAATTTGCCTCCCAGCCGGTCCACCACCGGCAGCCGGTCGACCGGCTGAGAGGCCTTTCTCAGAATTTCGCGCACTATATAAACCCGCACTTGTATCATTTTGTTATCACGCATTTCTAAGCATATTTTCTAGGGTTTTACTGTTTCATTAGCACATACTTAGTCTCAAAAACTCTCTTAAAATATTTAATACTCCTTAGATCCTAGTTTAATCTTTCAATCTAGTTAATCTTTCTTTAGTGATTCTCTCTAGTAATCTTCTTGGGCAATTGTAAGAGGTTTTATTGGGTTGTAATTTGAAGGATTTGAAAGAATTCTTCAACTTGTTATCCAAGTTACTTCATTTTCCTTTGCTATTGGTATAATCTCTCTAATCTCTACTTAGTTATTGCATTTGTTTAAGTTTCTTTTTATCTATTGTTTGTTTTTGCCATTTCTTATAATGTTTATCATCTATACTTCACTTGTTCATATGCTTTCCTCAATCATGAGTGAGTAGTTTCATTCTAGGGTTAGGGGTTTGCTTGGGTAGTTTGTAGCCATGAAAAATGCTTAGGGGTAGTCTTGTTTGCTTCTTTGGTTAAGTTTTCACATCTTGCATGTTACGTGTTCGACGAAATGCCTCAACGACGGTTGGGTGTTAGTCTTCGCTTTGTTTGCTTTAGACGATAGTCTTGGGTTTCATGAGCATGCTTGTGTGTTAGGTTAGCTTGGTTTCTAGCAAAAGCTAGGACTAGTCTTGACCTAAGGGTAGTCGACTCGAGAGAAGAGACAACCCTAGACCTACCATAGAAGTGACACAAGACCGTTATCTTACGTTTGGCTACCGACTTACCTAGGTGACCCCCGACACCCTAGTCCTCTTTATCATCAATTTCATCTAGATTTATTTGCTTCTATTGTTTGTCCTTAGTTAATTAGTCTTTTCAAAACCAAACATATTACCCCAACTCAAGTTACTATACAACTATCCCCATCGTCTTCGTGAACGATAACCCTATTATACTACTAATTTGGGTTTTTATAAATGTGTTTGATCGTGAGAACCGACGACTAAATCTCGCGCATCAAATGGCTATCTCAATGAAGAAGTTTTTGTTGAACAACCTCCGGGCTTTGTGGATAATGAATCACCGAACCATGTCTTTAAACTTGATAAAGCACTATATGGTTTAAAACAAGCTCCTAGAGCATGGTATGATAGGCTTTCAAAATTCCTCTTGGAAAATGGTTTCATACGTGGTTCGGTTGATAAAACATTATTCATCAAGGCACATTCGGTTGTAATGTTGCTTGTGCAAATATATGTCGATGACATAATCTTTGGTGCAACAAGTGAAGCTCTTTATGGATACTTTGCAAATCTAATGAAATCTGAGTTTGAAATGAGTATGATGGGAGAACTAGGATTCTTTCTTGGCCTCCAAATCAAGGAAAAAGAGGAAGGCACAATGATCCATTAACAAAAGTATGTGAAAGAAATAATAAGTAAGTTGGGGTTGACCAATGCGAAACCCATCGCTATACCCATGGTCTCTAACCTTAAACTTGATCTTAATCCGAACGGTAAGAGTGTTAGTGAAAAGGTGTATTGAGGTATGATTGGTTCGTTACTTTACTTGACCGCAAGTCGACCCGATATTCAATATAGTGTTTGTGTGTGTGCTTATTTCCAAGCAAACCCTAAGGAATCTCATTTTAAAGCAGTAAAAAGGATTTTCAAGTATTTTATTGGAACTCAACATTTATATCTTTGATATCCTTCTTACTATGAGCTTGATCTTGTAGGGTTTTCCGATGCCGACTATGCGGGATGCATGATGGATAGAAAGAGCACATCCAGAATTGCCACATTCATGGGCCCGTGTTTGCTTACATGGGCTTCCAAAAAGCAAAACACTGTGTCTCTATCAGCGGCGGAAAGCGAATACATCAGTGCCGCACTTTGTTGCACACAAATACTATGGGTTCATCAACAATTGCACGATTTCGGTATTAACTTCGAATCCAGTCCTGTTTTTTGTGATAATACTAGTGCAATTAACATTTCTAAGAACCCAATACAACACTCTCGGACCAAAATTATTGAAATAAGACATCATTTCTTGCGTGATCAAGTTGAAAAGGCAACGATATGTCTTAACTTTTGTAAAACGGAAAATCAAATTGCGGACATTTTTATAAAACCGTTAGAAAGAGAACAATTCGTAAAACTTCGGTTGGAAATTATTTTGTTGAGTGATATGTGACACTAATATATTTCCGTTCTCCAATGATTGACTAGAGTTAAGAACTTACGAGTTTAGGCTTAAAAACGCTATTTGTATCATGTACGGATTTTAATTCGAGTTCATTACAAGAGTAAGCATGCATGCATTGATTAACTTAATAAGCTATTATGACACATCAAAACACCCTTTTTCTCTTACTTAAACCGTCACTTTTCCCTATCACAGTCAACCACCCAAACCATCAACTCCTTTATTACCCACTACATATTAAACAACCTCCTTCATCCCCATAATAAAAAAATTAAACCAACTTCCACATTCAAACTCCCCACATTATCTCCATAAATCGTTACCCCCCTTTATATCCTCCAAAAATGCCACCCAAAAATCTTAGTAGAGAACTGAAAAACCTTTATAACATCTACAACCCCAAATACGTCGCAAAACTGAAAATGACCTTACCTCAACCATCCCTCCCTGCCAAACATCGCCTTGTCAGAACCAAAGCAAAAGCTTCAACTAGTCCGAAAGGAAAGAAAGCTCTGAAAAAGGGAGCTAAGAGCAAAAAGAAAGAAGAGGTTCCCATGGATGTGGCTTCCGAATCTGAGAACGAAAATGAAAATCTTGAAAAATCAAAGGAAGCAGACTCTGTTGCAACCAAGGATAACGGTGTAGATGAACAGGAACTCCCCCACTGACCAACATGCAACAAATGAGCCATCGAGGGTCAGGGATGAAATTGAAGAGGTTGGGGAAATGAATGAACACGAAGGAGGTGAAGAAAGTGAACAAGAAAAAGGAGATGAGTACCGAAAATGAAAAGAGTTGTGAAAAAAAAGTAAAAGAGTGAAGCCAAAGAAGAGGAAAGTGAAAAACAAAAGGATCCGGAGATAGATGACACCGAAGAAAATGTGGATGACTTTCATGCCCACCATGTATTCGAGGATGAGTTTGAACCATTAACTCATGCCACTCCTCGATCTAAATCAAAGAGAAAAATCAGTGAATTCTTTGGTGACGATGAGGATGATGACATTCCCATCTCAAACATGGAAAAAACAAAAACCGAGAAAAAGACCAAGCCAAAAGAAAAACCAACTCGCCAACCAACCAAAAAGGCCAAAACCCAGGAGAAGACCAAGCTACAAAAGAAAACCAAAGCTTCTGAACACCCAGTTCCTCCAACCTGTGTACTACCTTGATAGCTACCCATTTTGATGAGTCCTTCAAGAATGAGGTATGGGCTCATCTCTCCAATCTTCTTATCTCGGAGGAGGTGATCACTCAATGACATGGCCTACTCTCATGCTCCTTCAATATTGGTCGTTGCTACTCCAAAGACTGGTATGATACATCCCCTGCCTTTAGCTTTTTCAAGTTTGAAATGTTTGCCCAACAATGGTTTGAGCTTCTAGACATGTACTGTCATGTGTACTTGTCAGAAGTATTGCAATTTTATGCAACGGTCCGGTTGGACATTGCGTCAGGAACATTGCCTGCTTACATCAACTCCAAACCCCTCGTCCTTACCATCGACCAATTGGCTACCTACCTTAAGATTCTCCCTGTCAGACTTGATGTGTTCCTCAAAGGAACTTTGGGGGACCTAGATGCTTTCATGGTCTCTAACTTCAAAACAACCCTAAGACCAGGCCATGAAGAAGGTCCCTCAAACATCTATGCAACTTAACTAAGAGCCCCTCACCGTTTTATCTTCAACTTCCTTCAGCGTGTTATTGTCCCAAACAACAATACTCGTGGTCGCTGCTCTTACTTTTAAATGACCCTCCTCTACCACGTACTCAAAAGCCGTCCCATTAGCCTTCCCCATGTCATGTTCTACCGCATAAACGACCTTGCCAATGACATTCATGCCGGGAAATATGATAAAAAAAACTCTCATCCCCTACGGCATGTGGGTATCCATAAATTTCCAAAAGAAAAAGCTCATTAAGAAAGGAAGCCCAGCCATTGACAGATTGAGTGATTAAATGACCTTGGGTCTTCAATCCCAAATGGCATTGGTTATCTGTGATGGGAAGTTGGTAAAGAAGTTTGGGGCGAAAGGAACGGTTGGATCAAATGTTGCATAAGGGGCTGTTAATGAGAAGCTGGATCAATTAATGACGCTAGTGAAAAAGTTGGTTGTGTACATGGAGTACTTGAAGGATGAGGTGACTGAACTCAAGACTGTCAATGAAGATCTTACGGAAAAGGGTTGCCGGCAATGTTGAGGCCGAGGATGAAGCCTAACCCCCCACCCACCCTTCCCTTCAATCTTAGCTTATTATCTTTAATGTTGTGCTTGTATGACTTTCACTGTATGCTTTCTGAACTCTGTTTTATTTCATCCGTATGTGTGCTATGAACTGCTGCTTAGACTCGTTTTATCTCTTCTCTTGATGATTCCAAGAGGGGGAAGTGCTATAAAATTATGTGTTGCTATTACTCAATGACTCTTAGGCTAACATTCACTGTAGAAATGTCTTAGCTACCATGATTAGAAGTATTACCTAGGTTAAGTATGTAGACTCCTTTATCACCTTGATTATGTACATTTGATGTCCTATTGATTATGATTAACAAAGACCGAATTACCATGGGCTAAGGGGGAACTTGTCACACAATTTTATTTATAACTTGCCATCATCAAAGGGGGAATTTGTTAGAACACATGTTGTTGATGATGCCAAGTTACTCTTAATCATCTAATGTTTCCTCTAAGTGTTATGAATTTAGCAAGAGACATCAAGCTCACGGAAGTTGAAACATGATCAAGATGGAGTCTCAAGGTGCAAGCATAACACAAGACAAGTCGAGTCTAGAATGAGTGTTGTAAGCTAGGTAATCAAACATATTCTTCTAGTCATTAAGAGTGCAAAATCTATGCAACAATCCAAGACTGTTGCATCCTTGGTTTCTAGTGCTAGCATACGGAGATGTTTTCCAAAAAGAGGTTTTCAAATGTTTGAAAATTGTTTTCAAAATATCAGCTTGTTTTAAATTATTATTATTTGAAACAAGAATTAGAAGAAACAAGTTGAAATCTCATTCAAAAGAGTCTTGGTCATTGTGAAAAAGAGAACTTGCTTTATTTCCTCTTTTGGCTTTGTGAGTCGTTCAACAAGAGAAAGAGGAGTGCACTTCATACCCAAATGAGTGCAACATAGAGCCTCTCAAAGTCTGACCAGTCCTTTTCCTCAGTTTGACAAACAAATTCACCCTATTACCCATTACTGAGTAAAATACTTGTTTAATGCAAAGAGAGTGGCCAAAGCATCTGCCTAGGGTTTCAAAGATTTATACCTCTCGGCTATATATATGGACCTTTGGGTTCCTTTAATACCAAGACTTTTAGAGCATTCAATTCTACTTTGCAAAATATGTCAAGGCTTTATTCTTCAAAGTGTTTTTTGCAAACGTTTTCTGTTTTAAAGTCTTCAACTTGTTTTAAACAAGTTGTTATCTCCTAAGCACTAGTTAGCTCTCTTAATTTCTATGAGTATGTTCGATGAACCTTGTGTTTAGATCGTAAACGTAATCTCCATCTTCTTAAGTGAACCTATGAGATAGAGATCGTATAAACCATAAGGTAGAACATCAAAAACTCTTAGAGTGGAGTAGCTCTAGGTTTGAGTCAAGTCTTACGAGCGGAGTAGCTCTAAGCAAATTGCAACCGGAATAGGTTGGGGAGTTGTTTTATTGTAATTGTTTTAGTCAAGTTGAGTAACTTCTAAACATTCAATAAAATAATGGTTGGATGTAGGCTCCGGAGAAGGAGATGAACCGATTTTTAATATCGTTTGTTTATGCTTTGCTCAAACTCTTACTTCTCGTTTCTTTGCTATTTCCGTAAAAGAACAGATCTGTGCAACAGTTCCATATACAGTTGCTTAGACTCAGTTTCTCGTTGCTTCATTTGCAAACACTCAATTAAATCAGAATTTTTAAAAGGTCACCTAATTCACTCCTCCCCCTCTTAGGTGCTAATTCTTTCTTGACTCTTCACATTATTACCGCGACTTCCCTCATCCTAACATATTAAGAATATTACCTAATCATGGGTTTGGGTTCTACGCTAATCATAACAATACAAACTAAATACGACATGGCGAAATATGAATATAAACTAATAATAATGAGAGAAAATAAACTAAAACGTAAATAAGAGAAGGGATTAAGAAAAGTTACAATAAAAGTGGCAGAGAATGATAACGAACAAGATCGGGAAATGAACTAAAAGCTTCAAGTAAAAACCTAAAATGAACTACTGTATTTGTTTATAAAAATGAGAAATGTTGATCACTGACTAATGAAAACTAAGTAGTGAAAGATGATAAAAGATAATCTGAGAAGTGTTAACCTAATCCTTATATAGGGAGATTAGGTTACACTAATGATCTTAACCTAAAACTGAAATGCGGAATCCGGAGTCTTTAGTGAGTTGCTCGATCGAGCTGAAGAATCACTCGATCGAGTAAATTTCTTTTCACCAGTCTTAAATCGAGCTCCAAAATCCTTCGATCCCACTGACCCTCCTGTATTCTCCTCGATCGAGTAACGAACTACTCGATCGAGCACTTTCTCAGCAAAAACCCTTCGATCGAGCAAACACTAGAGCTCAATCGAGTCTTTATCAGTCCTGGTTGCTCGTTTGTTGTCCCAGCTGCTTCTGTTCTTCGTTTTCCTTCTGTTTTAGGCTCTTATCTTCTGAAATTTGCACTTCTGAGGCTGTCTAGTTCCTTGTCTTTATTCCATCTCCTAAAAGTAGGTTACTTTCGACAAAATGGCATGGTTTTCGTGACTATAGCGTTTCCTGCAAAACAACAAGAAAGACACAAAAAGAGAAATCAGGGCAAAACAGCGCATAAAACGTGTGTAAATGCATGGAAATGCGTGCCAAAAGATGCTAAAAATTGTATATAATATGCACGCATCAAACATCCCCAAACCAAACCTTTGCTTGTCCTCAAGCAAACTAATACAACTACAAGAAAATGCAACTAACTACTACATAATGGAATGGAAGCGCCTCAAAGCCAACTACAGATTATATGTTAACTATCTAAATGCAGAAAATTAGCCACCAAGAAGTTCAAAACCAAAAGCAACGAATTCATACATGCAATGAAAAACAACTTGGACAAATTGACCTCAAATGACTTGTGTACTTTAGACTCTCCCGGATCACTCTTCTCTCATCAAACAAGGGTAAACATTTATGTCCAAGAGAGAAAAATAAGAAAATGAAGACAATCTCCTAACTGCGACCAACATATCATGTAATGCAACTAGTATGACAATTGATTCTAATCACCGTACACACGCATGTCAACCTTTCAATGTCTATCACATGCCGAATACTTGCAAGTTATGGTTATGTGAGGTGAAATGGGTAAAAAGAGGCAAAAACAATATGGACAAGAGGAGGTAACGGCTCGAGCTAGCTACCAAGACTCAACCGAAAGTAGAAACTATATTACTCGCAAAAAAACTCGATGCCATGCTCGGCATACAACTCATACAACCACGGAACTTGAATCGGGCATAAACATACTTAGCTTATTGATTTCCTTCTTCTTTTTTCTTTTTTTTTTCTTTCTTTTTTTTCCAATTCCCAAAGGATACAATGATAAGCACGTGAATGCATTTTCTTTCTCTTTTCTTTTCATGATTTTTTTTTCTTTTTTTTTGCTGAGTTCGTGAAAAACAACAAACTCCGAGTTCAAGTTCCAACATTCTCAAAATACCAACTCCAAAATGAAATCCGAACCAAAACTGATGAAATGAATGAATACCACAAAACAACACTAAACTAGCTCGACACAAAGTAGGCTAAGATTTGGGTGTAGTTTATAGATCAACTGGCAGTTTTTGGCTAAATGTGGAGTTAAATGGGTAACATGAGAAACGGGATATGCAAGTAGTCTCCAAACTTGTGATACCAACCAAAAAACCATGCTTGCAGGCAAAAAGCTGTAATACCCCGTATTTTATGGTATGTAATAATAATAAAATGTTAATATTATTGTATCTACTTGCGTTATTTATACAATTATTTATATAAGCAATATTTTACATACGACATTTTATGTTATATTTTATATCTAATATTTTATTTACGATGACTATATTTTTTTTTGGGAAAATGTAAAAATTGTATTAGAATCATAAGTGAACCATCCAAACTCATACATTACATTAACTGGCTGCCACCATCAGCCAAGATAAGAAAATCAACAATAACTCATGGCCTGTGTAATAACTCTAGCCATCTAGCATCTCTAGTAAGTAATCTGCCTACACTTTTGTTTTTGATTCTGGACCTGATCTCTTGCTTGATAGTATTTGCACATCTCAAAGGTGTATCCAGGATTCCCTCTATTCTGCTCAGATTTCTTTGTCTCCATACAGCATAAACCAGAGCATTCAGTATGCTATCCATCACTCCTGCTTTCAGTCTAGAAAAACGTTTTGATTTCCTCCATTGCAGCAGGTTGTCTTGAGGAATACAGACCCCTGTCCATTCAGATATGATGTTGAGCACTTGAGTAACATATTGACACTTAAAGAAAAGATGCTGAGCAGTCTCAGAAGTGTGGCCACAGATGCAGCAGTCATCCTCTTGTATCAAACCCCAGCTTTTCAGTTTATCTCTTGTTGTCAAACCCCCATGATAGTTGAGCCAACTAATGAAAGCATGCTTGGGGACTGTCCACTTATTCCAGAGATAAGTATGCCAGTCCACCTTTGGTTGTTCTGTCATGAGCCACTGATAGCCTTTTTGCATACTATATTGTTTGCCAGGTATATTTTGCCACTCAGTTTGATCATAAGCATCCTGTAGGGCATCCTTAACTTTACAAATTTTCTTCCATGTCTAGCTAGCATCCTTAGGAGGTTTATACTGTAGCCAGGCCTCTCCTTTCAGGTAGTTATGTTGGATCCATTGCACCCATAGTTTAGTTGGATGGCAATGTATCCACCATACTAATTTCCCAATAGCTGCCTTATTCCAGTGGCTTTCATTCTTGAGTCCCAATCCTCCTTCCTTGTGACTGGTACAGATCTTGTGCCAGGCCACAGAAGGGCTTCTCATGTATTCAGTCCCCCCATCCCACAGATAATTTCTGCATATGGTCTCTATTTTCTTTATAACTGCACTGGGCAGAATGAAAATGGTAGTCCAGTAGGAGTGCAATGTTTTGAGCACAGACCTTACTAACACTAGTCTTCCAGCATAAGACAACTTTCTTGTTCCCAGGCCCCTGATTCTGTCCATAATTTTAGTAATGATAGGCTGACAGTCTTTCACAGAGAGATGGGTAGGCTTGATAGGCACTCCCAGATATTTGAATGGCATTTGGCCCTCTACACACCCTGATATCTGTATGACATCTTGTTTCAAAGCATTTGATACCCCATTGAAGTATACATTAGATTTTCCCTGACTCATCTGTAGCCCAGAAGCTTTAGAGAATGTGGCAAAGGTTCTAATCAGTGTCATGATGGATGGTATATCCCCTTTAGAGAATAAAAGTAAATCATCTGCAAACATCAGATGACTCAATTTCATGGCTTTGTAAAGAGGATGATATTTAAATTCCATGGCATTTGTAGTAAAATTTAGCAACCTTGAAAGGTACTCCATACACAGAGTGAATAAGAGAGGAGATAGGGGATCCCCTTGTCTTAGTCCTCTTTTGCCCCTAAAGAACCCAAAACTGTTGCCATTGAGGTTCAAAGTGTATGTAGGAGTGGTTACACACTCCTGAATCATTTGGATAAAATGATTTGGGAACTTCATAATCCTCATCATTTGAAACAGAAAAGGCCACTCTACAGAATCATAGGCCTTCTGTAGGTCTATTTTGAAAAGACATCTTGATGAAACTGCCTTCCTGCTATAAAGTTTGACCAAGTCTTGACATATTAGGATATTTTCCTGAATGTGCCTGCCCTTGATAAACCCACCCTGAGTAGTGGATATGAGCTGAGGTAGGATAGAGGCTAATCTGGTGCATAACAATTTAGAGATGCATTTGTAAATAACATTACAACATGCTATTGGCCTGAACTGGGTCACTTTTGTGGGGTGCTCAACTTTTGGGATAAGAGTGATATGAGTTGTGTTCAGTTGTTTAAGCAGCTGGCCATTAGTAAAGAACTCTTGTATGGCTTGGCATATGTCAGTCCCCACAATATCCCAACTGTCTTTGAAGAATTTACTAGAGTAGCCATCAGGCCCTGGGGCTTTGTCATTGGGAATACTGAACATGACATGTTTTATTTCATCCATTGTCACTGGTTGCATCAATCTGGTAATATGCTCCTCCTCACATAGTGGCCCTGATCTTACTATTCTCCTGTTCACAGGCTGAGTAGGCTTACAGGTCCCCAGCAGTTCCTGATAGAAATCCAGAAAGCTGTTTTGGATGTCTTGAGGATTATCTTTAAGTTGGCCTGTAGCACTCTCTATTTGTAGGACATTTTTTCTCCTTCTTCTTGTCTTAAGAACCCCATGGAAGTATTTGGTATTTTCATCCCCTTCAGTGGCCCAATGAATCTTTGATTTTTGTCTGAGATACTCTACTTGGGCTGCATATAGGTGTCTATACTGCTGTCTGACCTCCCCTTCTTCCTGGACCAGTGCTGCATTGGCCGGATTACACCCTAGTTCTTGCTGAATTTTTAGCAGTCTGGTCTGTGCCACACCTGTTCTCCTCTCAATATCTGAGTAAAGCTCTTGATTCAACTGTTTTAGAGCAGGTTTCAGCTTTTTCAAATAATTGACCACCCTGTACATGTTTGTGCCTCTGATCCCCTCTCCCCAGACAGATTCTATGATATCATGAAATGTAGGGGCATGGCTCCACATATTGTAATATTTGAAGGGTCTATGGGCTTGGCTAGGTTGATGCTGACTTTGAACCACACAAGGAGTGTGATCAAAGTCTCCTTCAGGTAAATAATGAGCCACATAATCTTCATACTCATTCATCCATTCCTGGTTAACCAGACTTCTGTCCAGCCTACTATAGATTCTCTCTTCTGGGCATTGCTTATTATTCCAGGTGTAATAGGCCCCCTTGGTAGGGCAGTCCATAACCTCACATTGATGGATACAGTTGAGGAAGTTATCAGCAGCAGTTTGATTAAAGCTACCCCCTACCCTTTCATTAGCAGTCAATACACAGTTGAAATCCCCTCCAATGTACCATTTGTCATTGATGTTGCTAGCTATTCTGCTCAGGTTGTGCCATAGAGACTCCCTATCAGCATCCTCATTATAAGCATATACATAGGTGACATACAAAACAATATTGTTATGATTGAGCACTCTCAGATGGATATACTGAGCATCATACTCCAAGGCCTGAACAGTTACCTTGCTGGGATTCCACAGAACCCAAATTCGTCCACCAGGGTGGCAGTGAGTATTGGTGGTGATGCTCCAACTATTAAACACTTGCATGGTTCTACTTTGATTCTTTGGTTTTATTTTGGTTTCAAGCAAAGCAAAGAAATCACAATTCTGCTGTAAAAGAAAATTATTAACAAACTGATTCTTATTCCTCATGTTCATACCCCTTACATTCCAAAAACCGTATATCATTGATCAGGTGGAATGACAGTGGTCTCCTTATTCATCTCATTACTCTCTGACCTGACTGGACTACTCACCTTATTCGGAACACCAGTCTGACTGGATGGTAATGCTGGAAAGTCTTTCAGTTGTTCAAGAACATATTCTGGTTCAGGTGGACTAGGTCTGGCACAGATCACCCTGGGTGTGATCATATTAGTGTTCTGCTCATGTGGGATGGTGGGTTTATCCACTTTCCTCCATATCTGTTTAACTATAGGCTTAGCACTAGGCTTATACCTACAAGCTTTCTGATCATGTCCAAGATTCTTGCAATTCGTACACAAAATTGGCTTCCATTCATATTCAAGTTCAATTTCTCTAATATTACCTTTCTCATCCTGGAATTTCAGAGAGGTAGGGAATTTCTGATTCACTTTCAACTCGACCAGCACTCTTGCATAACCCAATCTGGATTTCATATCAGTGGCCTGGTCTTTTTGCAGATACTTCCCTACAATCCCTGCAAGTTTAGGTAGACTCTGCCCCCAGTATTGGACAGGTAGTTTGTGCATTCTAACCCAGGCAGGTACACTCTTAACATCCTCTTTTTCAAAATCCACATCCTCTGTCCATGGTTTTATAATGACAGGCTTACTGTCAAACATGTAATTTCCTGCATTCAGTACTTTGGATTGCATCTCCATAGTTTGAAAACGTACCAAGAATACACCATTAGGCATGAAAGAGATACTGTCCATAGTATGATTCTTCCATATTCTGCGAAGGAAGCCTTCTATGATAGGGAAGGGTGGGTTTGTACCCAATATGTATCCATACACGGCGCTTTTCCAATATTCCAGATCTTCCTTGATGTCCTCTGTATCTATTTTAAGAAGTTCCTCTGGTTCATCATCAAGGATCTTTTCTATCCTTTTCCCGTGAACCCTAAACCAGTCTCCATCAGTATCATTCATGGTTAAATCTGTCTCCTTGTCATCCTCATTGTCCATCTCTACCGAGGCATCATCATCCTCAAGATCAAAAGGTGCAACCCCTACAATAGCCTGCATGCTTCCATGCTTTGTTGCCTCGTCTATAGGGTGTTGCTGTTTGTTCCCAGTAGTCATATCCTTATCATTGCCTTGTTGTTTAGAACCCTTCCTTCGAGTAATATTGCTAATCTTGGGAGATTTTGACGCTGAATTCCTAGCCATGGATGCACAGAATTCAGCCTCAAAATCGTCTTCTTGTCGCCTTGCTAGGGTTTCTTTTTTTAATTTATTTATGTACGATGACTATATTAATTACGCTATACGTATCGTCTTTAATAATCAGATAATGCGATATTATGTGATATTATGGAACGATAGTTAAAGGCATAATAATTGTAATACTCCGTATTTATCGTATTCTATTGTCTTAATATTTTATAAGTATGTTGAACTTTTAATTTCCGATGTTATAATGTAGTGTCGGGTTGGAGTTTTAAGTCCGCGTTTGGGACCTCGTTTTGTGTGAGACTAAGAGGATATGTATAAGGTGATAAACCGTGTCTAAGAGAGGGCTTTGGGCCTCGGTCTGCGTGCAACACCAACAGCCGACCATAACACAATTCACACGTAAAACACATGTAACACACCAACCCCTCACAACTTCCTCAGCCGTCCTCTATAAACAAAACCACAAAACCCTAGTCTGACCTAATCGACTTTCCCTCACTCACCAAATCTCCTGCCGCCACATCTAGGTTTGCAAAGGTGAGTCCTACACAGTGGTTTAGGGGTGCCAGGGCTGTTCGAAACACCAGTGAAGTAGGTACGTCAATCAGCCTGCGATCTCTGTTCCTGTTTCCCTTCCTTTTTAATTCGATAATTCAATTTGTATGTCACGTTTTAGTGTCTGATCTGATATGTTTAGTACTATGGGATGTGTAGTAGTCGTATTTGGACTTTAGTTGAGTCGTTTAGGGCTGCCTGAGACCACCGTCGAAGGGTGTTTTCCCGGCTATGTCAAAACGTGTTTTTCGTTTCAGAACAAGGGATTTTAACGCAGTGTTTTGTCTGCGTTTTCGATGTATTTTATGTGCTCGTTTATCATGGGAGTTTTGGGTTCTATCTTGTTTGTAGTCGTGGGGTTTGATCGGTGGTAGGTGCGGTGGTCTAGGGTGGTTGGGTTCGCTGGTAGTGTAGTTTTCGTTTGGGCTGATGCGTGAGAAACAGAGGGGCAGTGGGTGGTTCTGGTTTCTTTTGCGGTTGTTTGCTGGTGGTTGGGAAAGTCGACAGCCATCAACACCTTCCCTGGGATCACCGTGGCTCAGAGGTGAGCACGGTGGTGTCAGGGGCGAGGTTAGAGGCGGCGTGAGGGATTAATGGTGGTCTGTTTTGCGCGGGTCAGGGGACTGCTACGGTTTCGAAATGTTGGCCTGTTCACGTGTGTTCTTAGCTGCGTTTGGGGTCTTTGATTCTAATTGTTAGTTGTGTTGTTTTGGGTTGCTTGTCATGGGATTCGAACCCAGGTCTGGGGGAGGGGGATGTTTTGTTACATAAGCCTTTTTATTGTTATTGTTGTAATATTATTATTATTATTATCATTACTAATATTGTTTTTATTATTGTCACTATGATTATTATTACTAGTATTGTTATTATTGTTGTTTTGGTGTATGGGTTAATATTATATTATTATAATTATTATTATTATTATTAGTATTATATGGTAATTGTAGTAGTTGAGTTATTGTTGTTGTTTTGTCCTTATTGTATTATAGTATATTTTTGTGCTATTGTATTTTATTAAGAGGAATGTTGTTAATGTTTGTATCTATATTATTATTGAGAATATGAGTGGTATCGTTAAAGGAGTCGTATTACGTTAGTAATAATTGAATAGTTGATCGTGTGCTATATTTAGTAAATTCATATTTAGTAAGTCTATATTTCGTGAGTTTATGATTAGTTGTAACATGTATTGTACGAATAGCTTTTAATATTAAGTATTACTATAGGAACGGAATTCGAGGTGGAGTATTTCTAGGCGGTGTTGCTTATTTTTCAGACTGCTATTCCAGGTAGGATACACTGACCCTATACTCTATGATGTGTTATGAATGAGTGTTAAATTGTGTGTTATGGATGCTGAGCATGATTGATATGGTAATGATATTGGTTGGATTAAGTGTTGATTATTATTGGTGGCGTGAGCATTGCATTATTTAATAGTATGACTGATTAAGAGTATTGTTTCATTCATGAGCATGGCATATGCATTGGTTACTGAGAAAGATGTGAATCAGATGTTGTTCTGATATAAAGCCCAGGGTGGTTCTGCAGACCAGGCCTGGTGTCTTATCAGCTATTGAGCTGGTGTTCGGTGACGACCGATTATAGTCTGCCGGGAGGTTCGGTATGGCTGGGTGTTTCGGGTTTGAGATTGTGGTTGAGATTGAGATTGAGAATGAGATTGAGCTCGAGCATATCATGACATTTGCATATCATCTTTGTTGCATTATTTATTATTGTGTTACCCTACTCAACCGCGAGGTTGACAGTGTATTCGTGTACACCTACGATGATCCGGAATGGGGAGTAGATTCTACAGGTCAGAGACAGATGGACTAGGAGCTTGGGCAAGGAGTGAGACATGGCTTGGACCTACTTAGAATTAGATCACATACTTAGATGTTATCATCAGTTGTACTTTTAATCTTGCGTAGTAGTTGTAATATTTAAAGTTTAAATTTTATCGTATTTTATATAAAGTACTTTGGTTTGTTTTTACTTTGTTATTCACTACCTCGGACATTCCGAGATGGTAACAGTCCTATTTATTTGAGAATGTCTTGCTAAAGGCTCTTAAATAAATGGGGGTGTTACAAAAGCAATCAAAAGTCATACGTGTGAATTGCGATGAAATGAAGGGAGTATTACTCTCAATCCTAGATGAACTGGTCATGAATGTCATCAGTTATGGGCTATAAAACTCAGAATTTTTAAGTAGTTTGCCAAATACAAGTCAAGTCATGTCCAAAAGTCCAAGTAAAATGTTCCAAAACAGAATTCGGGACATGCTAGATGGTTTTTACAACAAGGTGGTGAAAACCTATAGTAAACAATCAATATACATAACCTAGAAGGTAGTATCATCACCGTAAACTCCATTTTGACTCGACTATATGTAAAAATTAACGTGCATTTTTGTTGTACTTTTTAAAAAATAAATGAAAAAGATAAAATAAAATGAAAAATAAAACTAAAAATGCATAAAGTAAACGTGAATGCATGCCAAAATGAAAAATGTAGATGCAAAAGGATGCATTACTCCTCCCCAAACTAAAACAGACAATGTCCTCATTGGCTATAGCATACAAGGGGAAATGGGATACACAACCTAATACATGTTCCTAAGGGATGTATATACAAAAACTAAGAAAACAAAAACCAAAAACAAAAACAAAAATATGGAAAAAGGAACAAGGGAACTTACAACCTCCTCAAACTAGCGTCTAACCATCACTCTCCTCAGCTTCATCCTCATCCTCCTCCTTCGAATTCCCATCCTCAGCACTACCACTCTCATCACTACTACTCCCCGCACCACTACCACTCTCCTCCTCAGCCTCTGAACTCTCCTCAGCCTCCTCTTCAGCTCAAGCACTGGCCCTCTGGACTGCCGCCTCCGCTCGTAGCCTCACCTCTATCTGTACCGCTGGGTACCCGCTATCTGGGTATCAGTAGAAAGAGGGGTGTGCGCCACTAGGAGGACAAAAGGTGTCAGTGCACATCCTCTCGTCGTACGCAGGGAAGCTTGCTAATGCAAAATCTCGGTGAGAACCGACTCTGCCCTGAGAAACTAAAAAAGTAGAGGACCACGGTACCCTCGCTCTCCGACCGGAGGTACCTCAAAAAGTGGAGGAAGAATGAGATGGGCTGGAAAACCCAATGAAGATGATGATGCAGGGGTGGGGGTTGGTGTAGGTGTATGAGTGGTGGTGTGTGTGGTATGTGTGGTGGTCGGCTGAGATGATGAGGAGGGTCGAGAACCAGAAGGTTCTCTAACCTCCCTCTCAGGTGAAGAGCGCTTCATCTTTGCAGAGGAAGTTGTGAAAGGCATACGGTAGGATGGTGGGGTAGGTTTCACCCCCTTAACGGGGGTGAGGGGTGAAAGTGCAAGTAAAGTCTCGCATGGGAGGACTACTGAGGGAGCCCCAACAATCCTCCAAGTCCGGCGGTGAGCATGGGCAAACCAGGTTAGCTGGACCATGGCTGCCACAGAGAGGTGGATGTCGCGGGAGATAGGCTCGCTACTAGGCAAACTGTCAAAGAGATATCTGTATATCCTGGTGACGAGAGCGCCAGTGACTCGGCGCCGTATGTCGTTAAAATGGGTAGCCACTAGGTAGGCTGTGTTAAGGATTATTTGTAACTCAACATCAAAATAAAGTGGGTAGAGATGAAATTAACCACACAAAAAAAGAAAAATAGGAAAATGAGTCTATTGTTTGAAACATGTGACGATCCAAACATGTAAAAATGCGCAAAACTTGCATAAAAGAAAGGGAATAATTTTGTGCACGAAAAACATAAACATGATTCAGAATCAAGAAGAAGAACTCAACAAATACTACTGAAGATGAAGGTAGGTGACAAGATGAGAGAGTGATTTTCTAGCTTGTAAAATTCAATTACGCACATGTACTTGGATAAGTAGATGATAAAGTCACAATGATTACTCATTCGAAGTAAACTTATATTGTAAATTCAAAATAATGAGTTTATTAAATCTCCACATCAAAGTTGGGTCTCCAAATGATTCTGTAGCTTCAAATTTTACGAAACCAATTAAACCTAAAGTCAATCCGAAAGAAAATAAAAAAACAAAATCAATTCGAAAAATACATAAGATGATTAAGATGCGGAAATATTGAGAAAATCAACCTTATTGTTGCAAGCGGTAGCAAATTGAGTCGATGAAAGCATCAAAGTCTGAAATTGACAATGGAAAAAACCTACAGACCAATAAATTCGGTAGATCTTGTAATATAAGTTAAAAAAAACATTAGATCTAGAGCTATATCTACAGTATGGGGTTGAAAACTGAAATCTGAGTGCATGAGCAACAAATCAATTATTATTATTAAGACGATAAGAAAAAAAAATTGTGTTAGGGGAAGAGAAAGACAACCTTACACAAATAAAACTCCGAAAATCTTCGATAAAGTTCTCTCTTGATTGTTGATTCTGCAATTGAAATATTGGAAAAAAGGGTGGGAGAGTAATTGAGAGGCGGCAAGAACTTCAAACTTTAGATAGAGTTTTGTATAATGGGGAGTGAGTACCGCGTAGTAGTGGAGAGTTGGGTGGAAGTTGAGAGTTTTTAGTGTTTTTTATTTAATAATTGGTTTCCGCAATTAACGAAGCACTAAAAGCATGTGACACTTCAATAAGCGACGAACACGTACAAAGCGTCGGCAATTGACGGGATTTGTAGTAGTGCTAGCACGAGTGGAGAGATCAACGCGGGGAAGTCGGGTACGAGTGGGTTACTACAATCCAAATCCAATCCAATTCCAACATCGAACGAGATCAGCCTATCTAAAGCTAGGTGCTTTAAGTGCCAAGGGTTTGGACACTTCAAGAACGCGTGTCCTAACAAAAGGGTTGTTACGATGAGGGAAGCCCTAAATTGCTTAAATTTGGTAGGGGAAGGAAGGCCGGAACCATTCGAGGCACCAAACTCTAATACGCTAGTCCTTAAGACCGTACAAGCCCAATCCACACCGATCATAACCGAACAACGAGACAATATTTTTCATACTAAGTACCAAGTCAAGGATAAGTGGTGTAGTATGATTATAGATGGGGGAAGTTCTACCAACGTAGCATCCGAGGAGATGATGACTAAGCTAGCCTTACCCACAATGAAACATCCAAAACCATATGCCTTACATTGGTTAGGTGACGGGAACAAGGTTAGGGTGACTAGGCAGATACGCGTGGGGTTCGCCATAGGTTCATACAAGGGTGAGGTGCTTTGTGATGTAGTTCCAATGGATACTTGTCATATCCTATTAGGGCGTCCTTGGCAATTCGATAGGGATGTCTTACATCGGGATATAGTCAACGAGTATGAGCTAATGGACAAGGGAAAACGAATCATACTTAAGCCCATGAGTCCAAAGGATGTGGGGTTGGTGAGAGGTCAATCGGAAAAGAATACTCAACTAACCAATTCGGTCTTTGCCATAGCTAGGGAGGACGAGGAGGTAGAGGAGGTATTAGGCGCTGATTCGGTCATGGAGGAAGGTAAAGAGGTAGTAGTGAGCACGGTGATGCTATGAGATAACCTAGGGGCGCGTGAACCAAGGGTAGCCACATCAAGTTTCGAGCAATTGAGCAAGATGTTGCGCAGGGTGAGTTTGATGCGTATCAAAGGCCGTGGGGCAAAGGGGGTAATGGTCGAAGGGGCTAGTCAAAAGCCAATCAAACTAGACCTAGGTCACTTTCTTGGGGATCATGGTCGAGAGTTTAAGGAGGAGGGCGTGGTGGTGTTGCGTGTTGGTGCTAGGAGGCGCGGCGACATGAGGATTAACTTGACAAACCAACCCTTATTATTTATTGCAGGAAATATGTCCGGGGATCAAAGGTTCTTGAGCATTAGACATCAAGAATTGAGGTCAATTATCTTTAAAGGAGGAGGGGATGATCCGATTATGGATAGGGTTCGATCTCATTGCAATGAATGGGGCCTGAAGGGACGACTAATGCTAGTCTTATTATCTTTACTGGTCTTAAGACTCATTTATTGTCCAAAGAAGATTGGGTGGATTCTACAACCTTGGCCCAACGAGGTATTAATAAATATTGTCACAAGGTAAGTGTGGGCGGAGCTAGGGTGGACGGACCACTTAGGGGACGATGGTCGTGACATGGCCTAAAGGCCGAGTTTTTACTCGGTGGCTTCAAGAACTCCGATTCTATTTTAGAGTATATTTATTTTTTATGTTGTTTTAATAAGTTTAATATTTTTAGGTTGTTACAAATTAGTTATAAGTTAGTTATAATTAGTTTGTTACAAAGTAGTTAATGTTGTTAGGTTGTTACTAGGTTGTTTCAAAAGTTGTTACAAGTTAGTTACAAGCTAGTTAGTTATTCTAAGGTTGTTAGAGTTAGTTAGTTAATTAGTTATTTAACAGCCTAAGTTAGTTGATTTAATAAAGATCAAGTTTGATCTATTAGGATAAAAGTCGGACTCCTATTTTGAGGAGGACTCGAGTTGATCAACCGAGTCTTGGGCGAGCATTGGGACGTGTGCCTCTATTATAAATAGAGCTCATCGTTCTCTTTTATTTTACAAAATTCAAGAATAATAAAAATTCAAACTTTCAAATTATAAGGCTTTTATAATTTCTGGACTCATCGCGTGTTGATCCAAACCATTGTTATTTGTCGCGTTTCAAGTAATTACGCGAATTATAAATTATAGGTCTAGGGAGTAATTCACCATTGTTTGATCTATAGGTCTAGGTTAAACAAATATCCTTCTCCCTTGAGGATTCACCTCAAGATCGTCACAAATACAATCATCATCACCATCGACGATCATCTCACCTTCGACGCCACCATCATCACCACCAACGTTCATCATCACCACCATATTCATCCAAGATACATCAAAGATCGTTCCGTACATACATCCAATATACTGTTTTCATTCAAGATTGTTCTTAAAGTTCTAGAAGCTTCCGCGGACGATTTCTTTGCTATGAATTATTATCATCATTCCTTTGCTCAGTGTGGGATGGAAGTGGCCCCGGTTGCCGCGACGATTGTTTAACCGCTAATTGAGCGATTTGCGACTCGAGCAACTTGATCGACGCATCTCTAGATTGCTCACTCTTCTGCATTTGAGAAGCCAATGACTGAACTATTGACTTGAGCTCACTTATTTCTAAATTGCCTCGGAATGAGGACTACTAACAGAACGTTGCCAAAATCAGCTAAGAACAGATTTAGAGAGATTTTACAAGAAAGGGGGAATGAGCGTGAATTGTTGTGTCTCAAATGACTAAAGTATTTGGTATATATATTGGATGTGATAAGGATCTAGATACAATCATTAAAGGATCTCGTAAATGTCATATAGTAATTTGCACAGTCAGATTTGTAAATAAAAGTCAGTGTGGAAGACTGAACTTTTACCTTAGAAAATCACAACATTCAGAGTAGAAGACTATGCCATTCAATTTCGAAATTTGTGTAAAAGACTATTTTGTTTTGAACCATTGACTGAGCCATTCAATTCCGAAATTATAATCTTTTATATTTTTATATGATTCCTAATAATAATAATAATAATAATAATAATAATAATAATGATGATGATGATGGCCGGAAATTTTAGTAATAATAATAATAATAATAATAATAATATGTAATATTAGTAATATAGTAATATTTATAATAAGGTATTATTCAAATTAATAATAGGAATTCTATTTCTTTCCGAATTAATAGTTTCATAATTCCACTCAAATAGCTCTTTACTACTCCCATATAATGAGGACGATTAACTCATAATAATTCACAATAAGTGAAGGATAATTTTAAAGAGGAGCGCCTGATTTTATAGCAAACGTAGTTGCCGCAAGTAAGTTTATAAAAAAAATGTCTTATAGCTAATCTATCTTTCAATTATCTTACGTATTTGACCCAGCGTGACCATGGCCTAACTGTGAAACTTGACGACCGAGACTTAACCACTGTGGGACCTGACTCGACTACCGTTGACTGAAAGGTTGAAGGTTTCACCGAGGAGTTTAGTTGGTTGTTATAATCCTATGAACCATGCTATATTAGGGAAGCTTGTTCACCCTTTAACCATGGTCGGACTTCAGGGGTGTTGGTATGGGATTGTGTCGTAGGTGGTTGCATGAGGGTTGCTTCCAGAGGTAAGGTAGTGGCCAATAGTAGTTGTTTGGGTGGCGTTGGTTTTGGAATAATCACATATAATGGTGGTGTGGATGTGTCATGGGGGTAGGGTGGTACAATTGTCGTAACTGGGATTGGCAAGATGGCTACTGGTGGCGCATGGTGGTTATTATTGAAGATACTAGTCAAAGATAATACTTATTTCCTTCCTAAACTCACGCTGATCATTTCCATCCAAGAGTCCCACAAATCTTGGTAATTATGGAGATAGTTATGTATATTCCTTAATATATGCTTTGTAATCTTTTGTAATCTTTTCTTTCCTTTATTCTCTCTATCACCTAAGATTAGTTCCTAATTTCTAGTATACTAACCTAGTTTGTATTTCTATATTAACATAGCCATGTAACAGTAGTTTTTATCAATATACAAAAACTTTAAACCTTTCATTGTTTATATGGTATCAGTCACCAAATCGATCCTAACCATACTACCTCTCCTCTTCGTTTTACTTGACACACCAGCATCCATGGCCAACCAATCTACGACCATTCCTAACTCCGACAAACCTACCAAACCACTCATCTCCATCTCGTTCCCAACATGTACCAAACTCACTCCTACAACATTCTGATCATGGCGATTTCAATTAACCCGTCTTCTCCATGGCTTCGGCCTATTCAGTTTTTTAGATGGCACCCTTACACCTCCGCCACAAACCATCACCCCCGCTGCTACAACCGCCAAACCAAATCCCGACCCTATTCCTAACCCCGCCTATGGCACTTGGTTCAAACAGGACCAACTCATTCTTGGGGCGCTAGCGGGCACGCTCCATGACTCCGTCGCACCAATTATCCTAGATTGCACAACCTCTCACGACGCCTGGAACCTCCTCGCCACGACCTACGCAAACCCCTCACGTGGTCACATACTACAACTAAAAGACCGTCTCAAAAATATTACCCATGGCGACAAATCCATCACCGATTATATGCTTGCTATCAAAACATGTGCCGCTAATCTCGCTCAACTCGGCAAACCGATTGACAACGAAGACATTACTAGCCAAATTCTCGATGGACTTCACCAAAACCTCTATAAATCCGTCATCGATGCCGTTCGTGCACGTGACGTACCCATTACCTTTGATGCCCTACATGAAAAACTCATACACCAAGAATTGCTCATAGGTAAACAAACCAATTCCACTCCCTTCGTACCTTCTGCGAATGCGGCCCAACACCGATCAAACAACTATACAACTCAAAACCGACATCACAACAACTACACCAATTCCAAAAACCAATACCAGCGTCGGTATCCAACATCCAACCAGCCTTCGACCCATAACCATTCGAATGCCCCGAAACAGTTCCTTGGTAGATGCCAATACTGCCGTGGTCAGGGGCATGTTATAAGTGACTGCCCCGACTTCAAAAGAGATTACCCGAATGTCACCTTTCCTCCACCACCACGTCGGCAATATCCCACCGCTCACACAGCCACTGCCACGCCAACCCCGTCATCCTCCTATCTCATTGACAGTGGTGCATCCCACCACGTTGTCAACGATCTCACAAACCTCTCTTTTCACACCCCGTACAATGGACCCGATGATCTCATAATCGGAGATGGATCTTCTCTCCCGATTACTCACCATGGTTCTTTTTCTATAAACTCTCTTCATTTTAATAATGTCCTCGTTGTTCCTACTATCTCACGAAAACTTTTATCTGTATCTCAGTTTTGTCGTGATAACAATGCAATCGCAATTTTCTCACCCGACTCTGTTTGTTTTAAGGAACGCACGACGGGACTGCTTCTCCTTCAGGGCCCTTACCTTGATTGAACCTACACCTGGCAACCAACGCTCCGCACCCACGCCTACTCTGTCTCCATGAGCCCTTGGCACCACCGCTTGGGACATCCATCAACCTCCACTCTCAAATTACTAAACTCCAAATTTAATTTAAGTATTTCTGATTTTCCGCATTGCACTTCCTGTTTAATGAATAAAAGTCACAAGTTACCTTTCTCTGTATCCACGTTAAACTCTACTGCCCCACTTGATATTATTTATTCCGACGTTTGGACCGCACCTATTTTATCTCACGATCAATTTAAGTATTATATTATTTTCGTTGATCATTTCAGTCACTATTTCTGGCTTTATCCTATTAAAAATAAATCTGATACTCACAAAATCTTTCATCAATTCAAATCAATTGTTGAAAAATACTTCAACAAACCAATAAAAGTTTTCTATTCCGATAATGGGGGAGAATATAAGAAATTAAACCAAGCACTTCTTAATGACGGGATCACTCACCTAACCTCACCACCTCACACCCCCGAACACAATGGCTTTGCCGAGAGACGACATCGCCACATCGTCGAAACCGGTCTTGCTCTGCTTCACCAAGCCCAATTACCAACGCCATTTTGGCCATATGCCTTCTCCACGGCCGCATACTTAATTAATCGTCTTCCTACACCAACACTTAATAACAAATCTCCTTATGAAATCATTCACCAAAGACCACCAAATTATCACAAACTTAAACCCTTTGGTTGTCTCTGTTTCCCTTGGCTACGACCATATACGGCTCACAAAATGGAACCACGGTCTACACCTTGTATATTTGTTGGTTACTCAACCACCCAAAGCGCTTATCTATGTTATGACCCGTCTCTATGTAAACTCTTCACCTCTCGCCATGTTCGCTTCATTGAAAACGACTTCCCATATCCAACGCTCTCAAAAACCGTGCCACCCTCCTCTACTTCCACGGATACATGGTGCACATTAGCACTACCTATCCTAGACCTCAATCCCCCGCATACTACTCCTATTCCATATAATAATTCTTCACCTACCATTCTATCTCCTACCCAACACACTCGTCCTCACTCTCCTGACCCACAATCCTCTCAGCCCACACCTCCTGCTCCACCTTCAACCGACACCCCTACCCCTACACCTTCAGCTCCAACGCCACCACCACCCCCACCTCCTCCACCCCCGTCTCACCGTATGGCTACCCGGCTTTCTCACAACATTGTAAAACCAAACCCTCGGTATGCGAAAACAGCCCAAACAGCAACCCTTCCGCTCACTCACACCACCCCGACTACAACGAAGCAAGCTCTAATTGACCCTCGATGGCGAAATGCCATGCTCGAGGAATACCAAGCTCTCCTTCGCAACAAAACCTGGACACTTGTCCCTCGCCACCAAGCCCAAAACGTAATTGGTTGTAAATGGGTCTACCGTGTCAAGTATAACCCAGATGGGAGTCTCAAACAACATAAAGCTCGTTTGGTTGCCAAAGGTTTTCTACAACGACCGGGTGTTGATTACTCGGAAACCTTTAGTCCGGTAATAAAACCCACTACTATCTGTCTTATACTAACTCTTGCTGTCACGCAGGGATGGCATCTCCACCAACTCGATGTCAACAACGCATTCCTACAAGGTACTCTTCTTGACACAGTTTATATGTCCCAACCGGCAGGCTTCGTTGATGCCGACCAACCCGACTATGTTTGTCAACTTCACAAGGCTCTCTACGGGCTTAAACAGGCCCCACGGGCCTGGTATACCGAACTAAAATCTTATTTAACAACCTACGGTTTTCAAAATTCAGTCACTGACCCGTCATTGTTTATCATTAAAACACCTACAATACATCTATTTGTTTTAGTGTACGTTGACGATATCATCGTCACGGGACCGAACCCAAACCATATACGCTCCTTCATCACTCAAATTGGAACAAAGTTTTCACTTAAAGACCTAGGGCCGTTGTCTTTCTTTCTGGGTATTGAAGTGACACCGACAGTAACCGGAATGCACCTCAATCAAACCAAATACCTATCCGATTTACTACACAAATATAACTACCAAGACTGCAACCCCGCGACTACACCCATGCTACCTCATCCTCCTCTCCTACTCGACAAAACCCAACCCATAGAAAACGAGTCCGACTACCGTGCTATCATAGGTAGTCTACAATATTTATCATTAACGAGACCCGACATTGCGTACTCAGTTAATAAACTCGCTCAATTTTTAACACACCCGACTCAAACTCACTGGACCGCTCTAAAGAGATTGTTACGATATCTTCGTGGCACTCTCAGTTTCGGTGTTCATTTAGCGAAACAGTCCCCACTACGACTTCATGCATTTTGTGATGCGGACTGGGCCGGCGATACTACTGATTATGTCTCTACGTCCGGTTATATCATTTACCTTGGCTCTAATCCGATAAGTTGGTCCTCACGAAAACAACGCGCCATTTCATGCTCATCTACTGAGGCCGAATTCCGGGCTGTCGCTGCAACAACCACTGAACTTCTATGGCTCACTGACCTATTAAAAGAACTTGACATTGGCCTATCTCAGCCCCCAGCAATTTATTGTGACAATTTATCCGCTACTCACTACTCCACAAATCCGGTTTTTCACTCACGAATGAAGCACTTAGCCATTTCGTTTCATTTCGTCAAAGAACAGCTCCGTACCGGTCATATACGAGTTCAACATATCAATGGTACCGATCAATTAGCCGACACTCTAACAAAACCATTACACAAGCCGAGATTTATCGAATTGTCATCCAAGATTGGTCTTCGTCTCCGACCGACCATCTTGAGCGGGAATATTGAAGATACTAGTCAAAGATAATACTTATTTCCTTCCTAAACTCACGCTGATCATTTCCATCCAAGAGTCCCACAAATCTTGGTAATTATGGAGATAGTTATGTATATTCCTTAATATATGCTTTGTAATCTTTTGTAATCTTTTCTTTCCTTTATTCTCTCTATCACCTAAGATTAGTTCCTAATTTCTAGTATACTAACCTAGTTTGTATTTCTATATAAACATAGCCATGTAACAGTAGTTTTTATCAATATACAAAAACTTTAAACCTTTCATTGTTTATAGTTATGAGGTATATGAATCGTGTTATTATTGTTGGTGTCGTGAGAGTGTAGCTAGAGTGTAGGTTTGTGGTTGTGTCAGTGGTCGATGGTGTTAGTGTTAGACCAAGGCTGGATGTTTAGCATAGGTGGCCCATAGTGGGGCTAGGGGTGGTTGTTGGTTTAGGTGAACTTACAAAGTTTTTGACTTGGGGTTGATCAGGTGTGTTGGTATTCAGGTTTCTGGTTTTTGTGGGATATTACCTCATTGTGGTGGGCATGGTAGGTGGTGGTTCACGGTGGTGTGGATTGTGGTGGTTGTCGTGAGGACTGGACATGATATGGGGTTTTTTGGGCCAGGTGTATGGTAGCCAGGTTTGACGTAGAGGTTAAGTAGTATAATTAGGTTATGTGATAGGTTAGTTATAATTATATAATTATTCACAACCTTACGCAAATCGAGGTGGTAACAATCTCATTTATCTCAGAATTTCTTGCTAAAGACACTTATATAAATGGGAGTGTTACATTGTTATCCAATTATGGATAGGGCTCGGTCTCATTACTATATGTGGAACTCGAATGGAAGATTGATAATAGCCTTGATCAAATTACATTCCATGAACGAACTGTTTTATTATCGAGACAAGGTTAAATGGATTCAACGACCTTGGCCCAACGAGGTAATTATAAAGATGTTAACAAGAGAAAAAAGAGGCTAAGATATGGTGGACGAACCACCACCAAGAAGCATGGTGGCCCACGGCGTGGTGGTCTAGCCCGGGGTCAAAGATCCGAGTGATCACTCAGACATGTCAAGACCGAGTATTTACTCGGAATTCTCCAAGTATGTTTTGGAGATTATTTTCTTTTTTATTTTATTTTAATAAGCTAGTTAATAAGTTAGTTATTAAGTTGTTACAAGTTTGTTACAAGTTAGTTGTAATAAGTTTGTTACAATTTAGTTAGTTTGTTATAGTTTGTTATTAGTTAGTTATTAATTAGTTAGTTACAACTAGTTAGTTATTATAAGGTTTTTAGGAGTTAGTTACAACCTGATTTTTTAGCTAGTTAGTTATTTAAATTAAGATGAACTTTGGATCTATTTAGGATAGGACTAGAACTCCTATTGGGAGTAGGAGTCTATGGCTATTCAGCCGTGTAGCATAGGGCGTGTGATCCCCTATATAAAGGGCTATTGCATTCAGATTTTAACAGACATTGAAGTATTAATAAACAAGCAAATTTTTGATTATAAGGTTCTTATAATTGTCCGGACTCATCGAGTGTTGATCCAAACCGTAATTATTTGCCGCGTTTCAAATAGTAGCACGAGTTATAACCTATAGATCTAGGGTATAATTCACCATTGTTTATCCTGTAGGTCTAAGTCAAACAAATATCTTTCTACCTTAGGGATTCGCCCTAAGACAACCAACAACCGTCACCACCATCATTCACGTCAACTACTTTCACCACGATCATAATCATCAACGTCCATCATCATCATATCATAACCGTTCATCTTCATCAAGATTATTCATATCCGTCACAAAACAGGTTGTTTTAGTCGTTTATCATACACAACAATCTAGAAGCTTCCGCGGACGATTTCTTTGCTCAAGAATACATATCATCAGTGGTATCAGAGCTTCAACTCTTGATTTCCTTAAATTTAGACGGTCGAAGGCGTGTCAAAATCAAATTATTAGTTGAATTTCTGATTGTGATTGGGGTTCAAGGGTTAAAATTAAGCAGGTAGCTTAAGGGTTGATCGATTTTGATTACTTATCTCAGGAGCAGGTTCTAGTATATTGGTTTTTTTTGTGAAAATGTAAAAATTATATTAAAATAAAAAAGAACCTCCTACAACCCAATCATTCATATATTAGACACATTACATCAACCAGACTGCATACTCTAGTCTATTAGCTTCTTAAGTGTTGTATCCATTTGCTATCTCTCTCTGTAAGTTTCCCTTTAAGGTTGTAGTTAATCCTTATAAGAATGTCTTGCTTAATAATTTGAGTACATTTTGTCGGCGTCGCTAGTATTCCCTCCAATCTACTGGTATTCCTTTGTTGCCATACATGATAAACAATAGCATTAAGAATGTTGTCTATCACCCCTCCTTTGAGTCTTGAGTACCTCATAGTTTTCCTCCAATCTAAAATGCCAGTGGTAGGAATCTTCACTCCCGTCCATGTTGATAAATAACGAGTAATATGAGCTGCATATTGACATTTGAAAAAAAGATGCTCATAGGTCTCTGGTTCCTATCCACAAATGCAGCAGCTACTGTCAATAACAATTCCCCAATTCAACTGTTTGTCTCTTGTAGCTAAACCCCGTTGGTAGTTCATCCAGTTAATGAACGCATGCTTGGGAATAGTCCATTTATTTGTTCCAAATATGAGTGTGCCAGTCCACTGTCTGATGCTCCGTAGTAAGCCAGGCATATCCACTACTACATTTTGATTCTATAGCAACACTCCACTATTGTTGCATAATGTCATATAAGTGTTGCTATAGAGTTTATGCAACACTTAATGAAGTGATGTATAAAGTCTCGTTGCATTAGCTCATTGCAACACTTTATGCAACACTTTTTGAACTATTACAACACTTTTATAAAGTGTTACATATGTTACTTTTATGCAACACTTTTTTCAAATGCAAAGGCAACATTTTTATTTTCTAATGCAACACTTCTTATGAAAAATTAGCAACACTTTTCGTAGACAAATGCAATACTTTTTATATTAAAAAGCAACATTTATATCGAACAAATGCGACATTTTTATTTTGAGAACGCAACGCTAGTTACGTCCAAAAACAACACTTATACTAAACAAACGCAACACTAGTTCATCCAAACACAATAGAGAATTGCAATTCTTAATAATCGTGTATTATTGCATATCATTCAGAAATTACAATAGAATTATTCAATCTCAAAAATGAATGTCAATTACATTTCCAAAAAGGATTAAAAATAGAACTTTACAAATGTTTAAGTACAAAAAATGTACTAATTGTTTAAAATATAACAAATGATTTAACGATTATTATTACATAAACTCTTCATGTCGTTGTAGTACTCCATTATCCCACGAGATATTGATGTAAGTTGCTTGCCATCCGAACAAAAAATCATCCGACAACATGCATAATAGTAATACCTCAAATGCAACCTGTTTTGCAAAAGGAAGCACAAAATCAGCGTGAGTGTGAGTGTGTGACATTATAAAGCCAATCACTGCTTGCAACACCTGTTTCAATATATGGCAACTGTGCTTACACAAGATACATTATAAAGTAAAGTGGTAATCAGTGGCTGCGAGAGAAAGGGGTGCTAGTTAATTGACATCATTTCATTGCTTGGATGTTTCACCATTGAGCACCTGTTTTGCAACTGTGCTTACAGCAAGATACTGCTCAAGGCAATTGCAGACTGGCAGGGGTGTAAACGTACTGAATGCCACAGTTCAGACAGAGTGGAGACTGAAGATAAGAGGGACTAAATGTAGGAGGGCTATGATTAATGGTGCCCTTAATGCAATACTATATCTTAAATTGGAAAGCTAATTAACTTTTAAGGTTCCATTTAAACCTGCAATTCTGCAAAAGACTAGAGACCAGAGCATAAAACGATAACTTAAATTGGAAAAACTAAGCTAATTAATTATTACCATCCACCGAGATGCAACATTGACATGATGCCTCACTTGAGAGAGGGGAATAAACCAACACGTCACCAGTGAGATGCCAATTTTGCCTTTTTGGGCTGCCTATGATAGTAAATGAAAACAATGTCAGCGAGATTGAATTCATTCATGATAGGGATGACTATGATTGATTATGTCGGTTTTGGAAAAAAGTTATACTATGTAGTAGTATTTTGAAAAGTAGTGTCTATATATATTACTTTGCAAACAAAAATATTTTCAAAAATGTCGCGATATAGACGTATCTAACACACACCCGTATCCAACAATCGTAGCGGAGTCTAAGTAGTATAAATACCATTGAGGTGCACTTTGTGCCTCGTTAAGGACAAAAAAGACGTAGGCTTGAGTCTTGAGAATATGACAATCACCTGATATTTTTGTCGGTACAAATCCTCAGCAGTTGCATGAGCAAGAAGCAGATGATGAGTAACCAAGTAGGGCTCAGTAGCAGAGTCTCCACCAGTGCAATTTAGTTGCAGAAATGCTGAACAATGCCTTGGTGGGAACCTTCCTAATGCATATCCTAGAACGCTATATGTCCAAGGTTAATTTAATGTGATCCAGTTCTGCACCTTGTGACCATATTCCTTGAAGCAGAGATCAGCATAGTAAGCAAATAAACAACAATTCAAAAGATGAATCAGATAGGGCATATTCCATTTTATGACCAGAAAGTAAATCCAAGAACGAAAAAGATCAAATTTTCTCATGGGAGAGCAAGAGAAGTGTGAAAGAATCATTTCACATAGCAACCGACTTCTAATAACTATAATTAATAACTTTTAGTCTATTAGAGATGGGTGTGTTTGAAATCTGACTAGAAGACTAGAAGTGTTCCGTTATGCCTGGATAGATTTCAAGGCTAATATTAAACCAAATTACGAAAGAATGCTCAATTAAATCATTCTGAATTGACCTGTAGCTAAATTTGAATATGAATTGAATCAGACCCATTACTGCAGAAGTTTAAATGAGAGATAATACCAAAAACACAAAATTTCATGAAGAGGAATCAACAATACATCACTAGCACCAGAAGCACGACAATAAGAAAGCACCAGCGAAGCAGCAACACAGGAATACAATAATAAAGTACAATATCAGTCGCACGGGTATCACAAAACCCTCATCACAACAGCTGCTGACCATCAGCACAACAATAGCATCAACAGATGGAAACATTAACTGCTGACAACAACTCTGACAGGAAGCAACATTAGATACTAAATAACAATAACAATAGCAGCCCACCTGCACACATATACACACACGTACACAAGAATAATGACTGTCATACCATCCATGTTAGCTACCTTCATATATACCGTATTTGGTAGATATCAATACGCTGCACAAACGACATAATAAAAATTTGAAATAGGTTAATTAAAAAGCCATGTGGATTAATTAATGAGGCAAGTGACATGTGATAATGCTCTTTTTGTCTCTAGTGAGTCTCGTTCTCTCAATTCCAGCATGGGCAACACATTTCATTGTTACGTTTGCTTTCATTTGCTGCATTTTTCATAATAGTTCAGTGGGTTAGTTTAATGAAACAAAAGCTACATAAATAACAAATAAAGTAGAAGAATGAAGAAGAAGTATGAACATTTACAAACATGTAGTCTGATAGCAAGTTTTGCTGTGCAGAACATTAGTAGTTTTAGAGAAAGCATACCCATATGGAGCATCATATTCACTAAAAGGTACATAATCACGAAACGTAAATAAAATTGATAAGACAATACACTTAAGTCCCTCTATTCGGTATTCACATATCTGATTAACCTTAACATTTTAAAGCTTTTATTTAATAATGTCCCTCTCTCCGCTAATGGGTCATCGAGTAACCCCCCACCAACAGAGAACTGCTGGGGGTCGTCAGTGAGTGGCAACAACGGGTGGCACGAGTTGCGGACGACATATAATCTGAGGGGTGTGGTGGTGTGAGTGGATTTTAAGGGTGGAGTTGGTGGTGGGGGTGGCTTTCAGGGTGGAGTCAGTGGTGGTTGGGTTTGGGGTATATTCCCTTTTCATGTTTCAAACAAACAATTTAGGGCATCACATACGTTTCCCCTTGTAACCCTTTCCTCATTCCTTTCCCTTTCGCTAGTGTGAACAAAAGGGCCCCATAGTGACCTATGTTTCTAAAATACATATGAGATCGTTTATATTCCTGGAAAAATAAATATAAAACTAAATCAGCTGAAGAGAGTTACTATATAGGGATCAATTTAGACAAACCTCCCATCTGCAATACAAGTGCCACAGATGCTCCACTCTTTGGCAACAACGGTTTGCCTATCGCCTTTTGCAATTAGTTTATGCCTAACCCGACCTGCTCCGATCCCTTGTTCTGATCCTGCGTGCTACTAGGAATTCCCAGTAGAGTGTCTTCTGAAATTTTTTACCTAAGAGGTAGACAGGTCCCGAGTCTGGTTGAACCATTACTGCTACGAAAAGTGACCTTTTGACTCTCACATAAACTTGGATCTAGATGTCCACAGTCAATCCCAATCGCTCTTGGTTCATCATCAAGAATACAACGGCACCAGATAATCCAGTATGTCAACAACTTTAAGATTACTCTTTATCCAGCCCACTAAAATGTCAAAATTAAGACCACAACTACGTAAAGTGAAAAGTTTGAAAAATGAAAGATCAGTCACCAAATTAGAACTTCAGGCTCCTATATGAATTATGACTATCAATTGATTACTTAGAGGTGAAAATAGTCTCTCGAATTACAGAGACTTCCATAGAAAAGGAAGTTATCAGTACGTTACCTGAAGTGCCCTGCGTGATAACTGAGCAGAACGAATGCGATGAGTGATATTAGAAACCCTTTCTCGTACAAAGGAATTATCAAGAACTGAATCACCACCAATAGCACGAATTGCAGCATCCATAGCAGCAGCATCACAGCTTCCAGCGTTCGGGATAGAAGATAATAAAGAAGCCTCAGCAATCTCCTTCCATTTATGCTCTTCTTTTTTCTAAAAGGCTTTCCTCCTCTCCTTGCCACAACCCTCCTCTTCAATACCTGAATATGTCCCAAAAAGAAATAACTTAATCATCTTTGTTGATGATCCGAATTATGAAGCGTATCTGTAATTCGATTAAAGCAATTAAAATTACAATCAATAATAACATAAAAGTAATTGAAAATGAATGATAAAATTGTACCTATGATATGTAATAATAAGCAGATTGCATCTTTACGAGTTGAAAAATTAGAAATAATTGACAGATTGGATTGTCTTTGCGATGATTATTGAACGAGGATTTAGATGGTTATTAGGGTTTTTCTTTGATGCAAGACGATGAGTATGTATGTAGTGTACTGTGGGTATAGTGGATGGGTTTATTGAAGTATTCATTATGCGCCTCTTTTGTTTTTTTGTAATTTTAATTGAAAATTTCAAGCGCTTAAACGAAATTGGAAAATTTTAGAGATTGAAAAATTTTAGAGATACATATATTAGGGTTTAAGATTGATTAATATATGTATGTGACCAAAGTGTTGCACAAGTGTTGCTAGAAAATGCAACAATTGTATAAGAATGTTGCAATTAAAGTAATATATTGCAACACTTATTTTGAAGTGATGCATTATGTAGGTAATAAGCAACATTTTTAAATAAAGCGTTGCATAATTAAGTAAAAATTGCAACACAACCCGTAAGTGTTGCACACAAAATGTTGCATTAGATCTCTTTTTGTAGTAGTAGTGATCCTTTCTTAACGCTGTAATGTTTGCCAAGTATGTTTTGCCATTCATTTCCATCATAAGCATCCTTAAGAGTCTCCTTTACCCTGCATATTTTTGTCCAGGTCCAGCTAGAGTCTCGTGGGGGTTGATACTCTAGCCAACTCTTCCCCTTCAGATAGTTATGTTGTATCCATTGTACCCATAGTTTTGTAGGGTGACAATGAACCCACCAAACCAGTTTTCTTATAGATTCTTTGTTCCAGTTTCTTTCATTTTTCAGACCCAGCCTCTCTTCCTTGTGGCTAGTGCAAATTTTACTCCAAGCCACATGAGGGGTCCTCATATATATTCTGTTCCTCCATCCCACAAGTAGTTTCTGCAAACTGCTTTTAGCTTTTGGAAAATAGCAGTGGGAATTATAAAAATTGATTCCCAGTAAGTATGCAATGTTTTTAGCACTGATTTGACCAGTACTAGCCTACCAGGATAGGAGAGTTGTTGACACCCGTCGTTGAGGGTGCCAAAGATAAGATTTATAAACCTCAGCTTAAACTAGATAGAGTAAGTCAAGGATCGAACCACAAAGAGACAAGGTTAATTATGTTTGTGAATTTAAAGTCTATTAAAGTAACTAAGGGGGGTTTTGATTGTTGGGTTTGAAACTAACAACTAAGATAACAAAGTAAAAAAAAAAAGAATCTAAGACAATGGTAAAAAGATGATTAGGAACTTCGGTTCACCATGGCTAAGGTAAGTCAAAATTGGGTAAACAACTCATGAACACAATCTCAAGGGACAAAGAAAAAACCTTTAGGTCAATATTCTACCCAATCCTTACGGTCTTAGGGTTCCTAGAAAGCACTAAACTTTCGTTCATAGGACAACTCAATAATTGTTGTTAAACTAATTCTACCAATCTTTCAATCTAGAATAATTAGTTCACCAACAATAATGAAGATCGGTACAAAAGCATATAACCATTAAAACCTAGTTTTTGCCATGGTTCCCCTAATTCCCAATCATAGGGATTAGCTACTCATAATTGTAAAACTTACTAACGAATTCCAAGAACATCATGCGAGACAACATAATTAAGAAGTAATGATTTAGGAGAACGATATATAAATTTAAACACAAACAATAACAAAGAACAAGAGTTGAAACAACGGAAAGGATTAATTGCATTAAAACTTACAATGAAACGGAAAAGCATGAACGAATCTCAAATTGGAGTTCTTCTCCCTAAGTCTAGAGTGTTTTTGTGCTAATGACTGCTTTACCTAATTATCATTCACGAGGTTCTACTAATAGTCCTCTCTAATTACAAGCTTAGGGAAATAAACCGAAATAAGGTAAAACAGCGAAACCCGTGAACTGGTCGGCCTACCGGGTATAGAGGTCGGTCGACCACTTAAGCTGTAAGTGAGTCTTTCTGTAACTGCGACATGGTCGGTCGATCGACCGTATAGACAGGTCGGTCGACCGCTTCCTGTGTGTTTCAGCTTCTTTTCAGTTCACAAACGCCATAAAAATCACGAGTTCGGATCCTTGCTTCGTGCATTCCCTTAAGATGGCTTCCGGAGGACGGGTAAAGCTTAGTTTTGTAAAAACCCGACCCACCACGGTCGTAACACACCCCCAATAAGATGGGAGGTATGCCTTTGGGTCCGTTATTTGTCCTCACTTAAGCCCAAAAGCACAAAGCCTTGTTACTAAGTGGTGGGTGGAAGTTATTATAAACATATCACAATCCTCACATTCTACCGATGTGGGACAAATCTCCTCTCATACTCTTGGGGTGTTACAAACTCCCCCACTTAAAGAACACAACGTCCTCGTTGTGCCTCAAACTTGACCACAACCAGGGCCAGAATCCTCCCCCGCTAGGTGTGTGACCCGGGTACTCCTGACCACAAGCTCACCACACGGTCGCAGGGTCGCTCTGATACCATTTGTAACACCCCGGCCCACACCTAGGACCGAAAATGTTAGCCACGGTAGCTCGCCAGGCTATGTACTGGCCCCACAGACCAACACGAGTCCTTTCCAGCGCATTTTGTCCTCACTCATGCGCATCCCGGGAACCTTCCCAGGAGGTCACCCATCCTAAGACTACTCCCAGCCAAGCAAGCTTAACTTTGGAGTTCTTTCGCTTGGATAACCAGAAAAGAAAGTGCACTTTGTTGATATGAGCAGTACTTTCAATCCCTTTAAGCACTAGTCATATAAGCCTATCAATGGAACTCTTCAAAGGGTTACCCCACCCGAATATCCTATTCGGTTCAATGGAGTATTACACACCCCATCTTGAAGAACGCAACGTCCTCGTTGCGCCTGGCAGCATCAGACCGCAGCCGAGCCAAACCAGGAATCCTCCCCCTCTTGGTTGGTGCCCCGGCTCACTTCCGCTTGTTCCTACATTTAAAACATAGAAATGCCAAAGTAAACCGTTTCGGGAGGAAAGGTAACTAAAAGTTACAAATATGAATAGAAATACGTGCTGAAACTATAAATAAAATGAATAGTAAATGCACGTATCAAATCTCCCCAAACCAAACCTTGCTTGTCCTCAAGCAAGCACTAAGACTCAATTAAAAAAAAGAAAACTTCTACTGGAACGGATTTCATGCTCAGAGCCAAACAAAACGCCATGCCTAACCAATTTAATGCAACTTTCAAAAATCAAGCACATTGTCAAATGCAAACGAATTAAACATTTTGAGGCAAATGCTTAACTTTTCGACCTTGCAAGACTCATTCAATTTGGACTCTCACGGGTCGCTCCATCACTCAAACAATCAAAGGGTGAGATATATGTGAAAGACAAGAAGATAAACAAGAATATAGACTATCACCTATCTACGACCCATAAGAACATGCCTGCAATCTAACATGAACAAAGTCTCTATAACCGTACACATGCATTCCAACACTGTAATAACCATGACACATGCCGAGGCAATTTGGGATTGTGAGGCTAAAGGTAAGAAAGGGTTAGAATGAATTTGGGAAAGATGGGTGTAAACCGAGCTAACAACCGTCAAACCCAATTCAAAAACTCTTTCATTCATATTTTCAAACAACCAATGCTACAAACAAATCAAAAGCATGGTATCACAAATCCTTTATTTTTCTTCCTTTCTCTTTTTTTTTCTTTTTTTTTTCATTATTTTTTTCTCAATGCAAAAGAAAGAGTCCCTGTACAGCGACGGTGGTCGACCGACCTGGAGTGTCAGTCGGTCGACCACCTCAGATACCAGGCGGCTTCTGTTTTTTCCCATTTTTTTCATTGAGTTCTTTCTTTTTCTTTTCCATGTCTGAACTCATCATTTTTTCTTTTTCTTTTTCTTCCTTCCCACACATTTTTTCAATGGAGCACAATAACCATAATTATCGAAACAAACCCAACACATCTTGTCACTAGCTCGGTTAGGGTAGGCTAATTAAGGATGTAGTAAATGAGACGAAAAGGCAATTTGGCTATGTGGGGGCTATGGGTCAAACAAGAAAGGGAAACCTCTACCACATGTGTCAACAAACCACAAACCCGAATGCATATAGGTATCAAGTAGATAAAGTTCATGCTTATGCAAGTTTATGTGACATGCCTTAGGAGGAGAAATTACTCTCAATCCTACATGAAATCGGTCATGAATGTCACCGATTTATTAGGCTCTAAAACCGAGAATTGAAGTAGCTTGCCAAAAAGGGAGTCAAGTCTAGTTATTTAGCATAAAATCAACAAAAACTCGTAGACAATGCAAAAGACTAGCTTGAAATTTTTTGAAAATGCAAGGAAAGGCAATTAGGCGAACTATAAGGCATAATCATCGTAGTAACCATCCGTTCCGACTCGACCTATATGCTAAAAGAAACGTGCATTTTTTGAATTTTTGGTATAAATGCAATAAAATAAGAGAAACTGTTGGAAACTAAGTTCCTGATTTTATACTCAAATCTAATGTGAGTTTTGTTTCTTTAAGTTTAGGTTATAAAACTTAATAAGATCTTATGCATGCATGATGATATCATAAGATGTGATAGTCCTTACATTGGTTTTAGAAGGTTTATACTCAATAATCACCTATTATTTGAGTCTTCAAAACCCGAAATCCTCTTGTAACGATTGAACAAAAATCGTCTCCTAAAGGTGCGCATCATGGACCCGATCTCAAACTAATACTATTTTTGTTACTAGAAAAATAGAATTAGTATACTAGAATTAATAATAATAATATTACTCTTATAATATTATTAATATGGAAATAATTTATTACTTAGAAAAACTATTTTTACTAAGGAATTAATGAGAATGATGTTTTTAGTGTAAGATGGGAGTAAGCATCCATATAACCATTAGTGTGAGTATGTAGTATAGAGTAGTATTTAAAGGACAAAATTGAGCTTGCTTGCTCTTCATTTTGGCCGGCCATCACAAGCCATCTATGGCCTATGCATGCCTTACTATCTCTTACATAAAGCATGTAAGATGCCTTACATTCCTTTTGTGTAAGATGCACACAATCTAGCTTGTACATTCAAACACACAACCCTCACACATGCACATCAATACACGGCTGAAATGGGGTTATTTTAGACCCCATTTTATCTTTGTCAATTGTGTTAATTTGTAACATGTCACACATGTCCCATAACACATGACCCAATTTGTTAATTATGCAATTTTAACTATTAAAATCCATAATTTACAAATTTATTACATTTAAATAATTATACTAACAATTCGAAATTATTTATTGTATAAAATGTAATATCATAATTTTAATTACGACTCTTTGTAATTCGATGATCAACCGTGTTCATTCTCAATTTAATCGTTTCCCAAACGAATAAATAAAAACCGAGTAATAAAACGATTTTATTACTTTGACTATTATTATTATAATCCCATTATAAAATATTCGTCAAATAAAATTATTTCCAAAATTTCTAGTTATTAATTAATTTGTATCCAATACAATATTAATTAATTATTCCATTGAGACGGAATTCCCTAAAGATATGACCTTAAGGGATCAACTGATCACCACCATCATATGACGATAATGTCAAACTCTAGACAGCCAATCATTATCGATAAATGTTGATCAGTTGACTTTAAAAGAGTAACACTCCCAGTTGTGTTTCATTCAAATGAGTTTTAATTATGTCAACACACTATTGTCGAGGACACTTCCTCCAACAATCTCCCACTTCTCCGAGAAAAGTGTGTGTTACCAATTCTCTTGCCCTATTACTATCTTCCACTCAATGCATGGCGTCCTCTCAGGTCGTGTCGGCAATTGATTAAAATCTAGAGTGGTTTATCTCGATCTGGAGTTATAACTACTGACCGGAATTATCTACCATAGATACCTTCCGAGCGTGGCCACGCATTTCTAGTTATTATTCTCCTCGAGTGGCCTAGAGATATTGTTCAACCCTGACAAGGGGTGGACAATTCCTAATCGACTCATTCCTTCCGGCTGGCCACAGCCCATCATAACCCAAAATATCTCCTTATAAACCTCAGTTACGAAGGTGTTAGGACATAAATCAAAGTTAATCTGAAAACTGTGCCACCTCAGAGAACAGTCATTAGTCCAAGAACTGACTCATGTGAAACACGATAGATGCTCTCGCCACGACCAAGCAGTCTTTTAACAAGAGTACGCCAGAGCTCTATCAGCGGTCATTAGCCCGGCAAATGTATCTTAACATGTCTATGCCTAGGTGATCGATTAGTCATCCCGTATGACTCTATGGCAATCGAACTCGCCATCAATCGCATCACACATCCGGTTGCATTGAGATGTCACCTCACTTAAGCAACTACGGGCGAGGTCATGATAATTCAATTCACTTTAATGGGGTTCAATATGGTCTTACCATCCCATTTGAATTTTACTTGACCTTTCGTGAGTTATAAATAACTCAAACAATTAGTGGATTACACCATCCAAGTGGTCAACCTTTGAACACCATTTAATTTACAATGAGCTTGAGGGTCTCTCGTTTAAATCCCTTAAAATTGTAATTATCTTCATTTTGAGTAAACCAGGTTTACCACGGTTCGTGCAAGCGTTCACTTTGCGAATCTCATCCACATATGCTATTTCATTTCAATGAGATAAGTCATCTTATGACCAACAAATATTATGTGCATTGTGTAACTCCCAGCTACGGCAATGCTATCACATAATTTGTGAACTTACGTATTTTGTAGAATCTTGTGATGACCATGTAGTTAAAATACAAGTCATTGAGAATTGAGATGCATAGTCAATGAATGTAAGCCAAAGATTATTTTGAATCTTTGCCTGATATCTTGGAACTTGAGTCGTTGTAAACCTTTTACCCATGACTAAGTTATCTTCCAAGATCTTGAATTTGTCTTTCATCTTCATTGGAGAATACTTTGACAATTGATCAAGGTTTAATCATTGGTTTAACACCTGCTCAACAGGTTGTCCTGCAAGCGATGCGCATTCACTTTACACGATTACACTAATGGCGGAAACATTAACAATTTAAACGTGCAAACGATAGTACTTAAGGTTCGATAAATTTTCATGATCCCATCATGGCTATACTATCTTCATCTCCATGAACAACCTTAACACTAATAACAAGATGTCTTTTATAATCTCAACTAAACATCACATGTTCAATTAGATTTAATTCATATCAATATGTCATCTAGAACCAAAACTCGTGTACCTTTTATAAGTATCAATGCTTCATTCCAAACGAGCAATGAGTTGTTTTAGATAACGTTTACTCCCACTAAACTCTTGTTCTTGCCTGATTTTGAAGATCCCGAAGTCATGCCCATGACTCAATAGGTTCAAATCCTGGAGCGAGAACTCCCACTGAACTTTACATTTAACCATAAATCATAAAGCTCCCACTCAATTCAATGTTCCTTAACATTTAATGAATTGAAATGGTTGGAACTTAACCATATGTGCTAATAGTCACATCCCTTTCAAATACCCTTTTGAAGAGCGGTTACTGAGTTTACTGAATTCATTCTCAATGAATTACTTTACTACTTTCAACAAAGTTACCCTTAACTTTGTAGATTGTTGGCATCCACATGTCAACCCATGCTTCTCTCAATAAATCTTATTTATTAGCATGTATATCTTATAAATTTCATGGGTCCTAGAATTTGCATTGGCACATTTTGATTACCATCTGAATCCAAGAACTCTTTCTTGAGTCTTTGCAAAATCTCTTGAATATTTTTCTTCGAGTGTCCTCCCGTAGTTTTTATAAGAGTCTTTTCTTATGGTATATAATTTTTGTGTGTGGAACTTTCAGTCCCCACATTTATCTTATCCTATACTGTATGAGGACTCTATCATGGATCTTATCTATGTATAGAATTTTTCTTACAAACTTCTAGAATTTATTCTTAAAGTATCCCCCAGGGCCGTGGCCGTTGGGATATAAGGCGTAGATTTTTACCAAACCGTAGATCTTATCCACAACCTTTGGGCTTATCCACAGGTTTTTGGGATGATAAGGCGTAGAATCTTATCCACAGCCTAATCTACCTTTTACAACCATAAGGTGTAGATTTTCTAATTCGTAGATCCTATCCACAACTTTATCTACCTTCTAAATCTGTTACACAACCAAAACACAATAAATCCTACTATTCACTAATAGATCATATCTATTGTGTTTTACAAAATCATGTGCTATTTGTGGCCTTTTCAAATTTCTCCCACTCTATCTTTGTAATAATAATCTCATTTCATTATCAAAGATAGCCACTAAGGCCACAAGCAATGACTTTGATGTCGGTTTGTGTACCCTTATGATTTATTACAGAAAATATTCAATTTAAAGCTTAGATAGTTTTGGATGGTTGATAACTTTTCCTCTTAATTGAGTTCTAAACTTAATTTGCTTTTGATTTGATTTGAATTGGGTATCCTATACCTATTCTGTTTCACAATCAATTCTATTTTATGTTTTTAAGATTTGCAAGTGTTAAACTAAATAAGAACATAATTATAAAACCGATAGTGACTTGGGTTGAAAACCAAGTCACTACTTTATCCAAAATACAACCAATTGTTTCAAGGATCATCCTTTCCTTGTCCAACAAGGAAATAAAACACAGATTTTAATTGTTCTTACAATACTTCAAATCTAAGCAAAATAAGTGAAAAAACAAAGCTCCTTGATCATCCTGAGAGGAGCTACTCTTAGTTCCCATTGATCCATCATGCTTGGTTTTTCTTTCCCTTACCTTTGCTTTCATGCCCTAATTCAAGTAAGAAGAGCATTCACATCACAACTTGTATCATAATACATTAATTGAGATTATCATAAAATAGGGATAGTTATCATACCAACTGGAAGAATCTTCCCAGCTTTGAGATCGCTGAGATATTTGGAACAATTCCTCTTCCTAGGTCCTTTATCATTGCAATAAAAGCACTTGGCTCCTTGATGAGAGCTCTTGTTGGGATCTGATGTACTTGCCTCTGAAGACACTTTCTTTGAACCTTTGGAAGGTTGCTTCCCCTTTGCCTTACCCTTCCTATTGAACTTTTCTTTGCCCCTAACATTTATGTTGGGCACATCCTTAGGGGCACTAACATTTAGGCCCATGTCCCTCTCTACTTGCACGATCATATTGTGTAATTTATCAAGAGAGATGTCTTGGTTCCTTATGTTGAAATTCATCCGGAATTGACATAAGTTTTTACCTTAGACAAGGAGTGGAGGATTCTGTCAATCACAAGTTCCTTAGGAATGTCCACTTGATTCTTCCTTAGGGTTTCTGCATGCTCAATTAACTTGAGCACATGTGGGCTAACCTTTTGCCCCTCCTTAAGGTTGAGATCAAAGAAGGCCGAAGCCGCCTTGTATTGGACAATTCTCGAAGCTTTTGAGAACATTGTCAGAAGCCTGCAATAGATCTCATAAGCTGTGCCAATCTTTATGGCACTCCTTTGGAGTTCCGGCTCCATCGAGAGGATCAAAACATTTTTCATTGCCCAAGACTCCTTGTGATAAGTATCATAAGGTCGTCTTGCCGCGGCGGTGGCATTTTCTGCAGGTTCGGGAGGTGATGCTTCAATGAGGAATTCGGTCTTACAGTCACCTTGTGTCGCCAACAACATTTGGGCATCCCAATCGGCAAAGTTTGCCCCATTCTTTTCTAGCTTACAACGATCCATGAAGGAATGTAACCATGAAGTGTTCGTAGTAGTGGTGGAAGTGGTCATGATTGATATTGAATTGGGGACTTAACTACAAAATTTTAAACATATGAAGAAATTAAATACTAATCGTTTTTATGTTCATTTTTAACTTGTAAACATATTTATCAAGCTAATGCATCTATAAAATGACCTCTATCCAATTTTATAAATGATTCCAAGAGCCAAACCCATACTACCGAAATCGTGAACCACTGGAACTCCGATCCAATAATATGGTTTGGTGGGTTAAAATAAACCGGTTCTACCATAGAACTCTTGGTCGATGACAAATAATTATTTATTCATCTTAGCCCGGAACACATTGACCACTGGTCCTCTACACTTCCGTTGAGTACAAACCAAATTTCAATTGCATCGAGATGCGATCCGCCCACTGGACTGAATCCACCTCATTGCCCCACTTATCCTACGTAATGGGGTTCGTACTGCCCACTGGACTAGCACCACCCCACGAAATAGAAGCTCATGGGTTCTACTATTTGGTAAGGCTAATTCTCAATTGTTTTGTTAAATATAGAGGTCTTGTCAATTTATTATCTATCTCCTTTAAGAGAATTAAATCGGTGAACTCGATAATTATAATTGACATGGTCGTTTATAACGATCTAAACTAATATGCATGTTTATGGCGATTTGGCTATGCGTGCAAACATATTAAAATGCAAAACTAAAAACAATAAAGCAATAAAATCCTAGTATGGCCTTCCTAGTAATAGTAAAAACTAATTGACTATTAGAAATTCGGAAACCAACTCCATGGTCCCTTGAACTTCATTGGCACGCCATCCAGGAAAACACCGTCTTGTCGGAACTCCTTTCCGTATGGCACCGCCTTTTGGATCTCCGGAATTACAATAAAATAATACAACTACTCTATTGTAAAATTGAAAATTTAAATTAAATTACAAACCCATGATACGAGATCACATAAATTACAACCGAATCAATATTCCCTTTCATTACGGGTAATATTGATTAAAACTAAGGCCATACTAAGAAAATTACATAATTCCAAATTATATAAATAACATTCAAAATATGACATTCATATTTAATAAAATGCAATAATAAAATATGTATGCACATGCTCAATTTTTAATGCCAAATCGCCTTATGGGAGCAAATATCTCATATTTGTTTACGGTTTTTACGGATATGCGCGATTTTAACTATTAAAATCATCAAAATTACATAAATCTCATTTATGTCCAAGTTAATCATCCTAACTTACTTTAGGAATCAATGTTTAGTCTCTACTAATATTTGATCATGATCTAACTTGATTTTGCATTATTGTTCATAAATTACTTGTATTTTCGGGAAAAATAAACAAAATATGGCCAAATGAGTCAATAAAATTCGAAATTTAAAATTCAAAATTTTAAACTTTCTGGAAATTTTCTAAAAATTCAGAAATTAATAAAATGGTCTTTTGCAAATGTTTATGGTTTATTTGTTAAATAAATCATATAAAAGTCGTTTTTATGGTTAAAAATCCGATTTAAATTATAAAAACTTACAATAATTTGCCATAAATTTTTAGTCATCCTAAAATATATATTAGAACCTGAAAATGACCAAAAATTACAGACCATGCTCGAAATTTTATTTTTACGACTCATAAATTACGATTATTAACTATTTAACTCATAAAAATTAATAATCATAAAAACAGAAACTTTTTGATATTCATCTTTTAGATCTGATGTTCCTATTATATAAGACATCTATGGGTAAAATTTTATGCCATAATATTGAGATTAACTATTTTTAACACAATAAGTCATTATTTAGCCGATTTTAACTATTAAAATCATAAAACATGCATCACTTGAGAATAAATTCTCAAAAATTACATACATTCTGTAAATATTGCATATGATATTGTGTTAAATGTTTATGGCAAAATTCCAACTATAACTATTAAAGTCGAATTTGAGTCACTATTAATCCGATTTTTACTATAAAAATCATTAATCATGCAAAATAAGTCCAATAATTTCGAAAATTCATACAGGAACTTTATATATTGGATGTGACTTCGCATAAAATTTTTAAGGTCAAATTCGAAATATAACCTTATATACCCATTTTTACTCATATTATGACTATTTATCTCATAAAATTCATAATCCATGCATATTAACTCCATTTCTTATGAAAAATAATATACAATATATTAAATATGCATGTGAGAACATATCAAAAAATATCGGCCAGAAGTTAAGTTTTACTATTTTTCCCATTAATTGTTGTTTAAAACCGATTTAAACTACAAAATATACAAATAAATATGAAAATGAACAATAAAAATCCATAAAATTATTTTTATGTCCTAAAACCATTTTAGAAACAGAAACTTTAACATGCAAAATGATTTTGTGATTTATCATAATAAATACAAAATTTTCGAAAAAATCGAAATATATATGTTAATCCGTTTATAACATAAATCATGAATCCGATCATGCATGCAACAACCGTAATGCTCTGATACCACTTGTTGGAAACTAAGTTACTGATTTTATACTCAAATCTAATGTGAGTTTTGTTTCTTTAAGTTTAGGTTATAAAACTTAATAAGATCTTATGCATGCATGATGATATCATAAGATGTGATAGTCCTTACATTGGTTTTGGAAGGTTTATACTCAATAATCACCTATTATTTGAGTCTTCAAAACCCGAAATCCTCTTGTAACGATCTAACAAAAATCGTCTCCTAAAGGTGCGTATCAAGGACCCGATCTCAAACTAATACTATTTTTGTTACTAGAAAAATAGAATTAGTATACTAGAATTAATAATAATAATATTACTCTTATAATATTATTAATATGGAAATAATTTATTACTTAGAAAAACTATTTTTACTAAGGAATTAATGAGAATGATGTTTTTAGTGTAAGATGGGAGTAAGCATCCATATAACCATTAGTGTGAGTATGTAGTATAGAGTAGTATTTAAAGGACAAAATTGAGCTTGCTTGCTCTTCATTTTGGCCGGCCATCACAAGCCATCTATGGCCTATGCATGCCTTACTATCTCTTACATAAAGCATGTAAGATGCCTTACATTCCTTTTGTGTAAGATGCACACAATCTAGCTTGTACATTCAAACACACAACCCTCACACATGCACATCAATACACGGCTGAAATGGGGTTATTTTAGACCCCATTTTATCTTTGTCAATTGTGTTAATTTGTAACATGTCACACATGTCCCATAACACATGACCCAATTTGTTAATTATGCAATTTTAACTATTAAAATCCATAATTTACAAATTTATTACATTTAAATAATTATACTAACAATTCGAAATTATTTATTGTATAAAATGTAATATCATAATTTTAATTACGACTCTTTGTAATTTTATGATCAATCGTGTTCATTCTCAATTTAATCGTTTCCCAAACGAATAAATAAAAACCGAGTAATAAAACGATTTTATTACTTTGACTATTATTATTATAATCCCATTATAAAATATTCATCATATAAAATTATTTCCAAAATTTCTAGTTATTAATTAATTTGTATCCAATACAATATTAATTAATTATTCCATTGAGACGGAATTCCCTAAAGATATGACCTTAAGGGATCAATCGATCACCACCATCATATGACGATAATGTCAAACTCTAGACAGCCAATCATTATCGATAAATGTTGATCAGTTGAATTTAAAAGAGTAACACTCCCAGTTGTGTTTCATTCAAATGAGTTTTAATTATGTCAACACACTATTCTCGAGGACACTTCCTCCAACAGAAACAATGCAAACTGAAATGCAATAAACGTGCGACAGAAAAAGATGAAATACAGCAGATGCAAACACAACTAAAGGAAAAAGACAGATGAGATAAAAACAAATGTAGACTCAACAAAAGGATGCAAATACTCTCCCCAAACCAAAACGCACAATGTGTTGGAGCTAGTGTCCTCAACAGTTAGTGCGACAACGCGTATAAATCTCTTAAAGGAACACAAGGTATACTTTGTATTTTAGCCAGTTGATTCACGTTTATCAATAACGGTTGGCTTGTTAGAAAGTTTGACGTTATTGTCATACAGATGGCGGTAATCAACTGGTCCCTAAGAGTCACACCTAAAGGATGGAACCTGAGAGATATGATTAGATGAAAATGTAATCATATTGATACCCTATATGACTAAACGGTTAGTCAATGTAATGATGACATAATTATTTAATACTGATTAAATAATATTAGCTAAGACGAATTAAAATGTTAATTCGTAATTAAATATAAAATGTTATATTTAATTATGTGTAATGAAATTATTTAGTAAAGATTAAAATGATTTAATTAAATATAAAAGGTTATATTTAATTAGTGGATTATAAATATAAGATATTTATAAGATAAAACATTACACAAGAGAGATATAACCGATTCTATAAAGATAGAATTTCGGTCTGAGCAATTATTAAGTTGTTCAGTTGTTATGAAGTGTTGTAGGTAGAACCAAATACTGATTTGGGGAATCCTAGTTGATGTCTAATAGTAAGGTTGTTTGCAGCTATAAATAGGACATTCACTCTGCACTTAAAGGGCACGAGTTACACGACATACATACTCCCTCTGTCTCCCTAGCTTTCATCTTACACAAAATTAAAGGTAATTTTGCAATTTCTAGCTCAAGAAAGGGTATTTCTCAGGACATCTTGTGTGCAACGATTAGGAGGATATCTGTTTTGATATCTGATCTTAGGCCTTTGCAAGGACAGAAGGTTAATTCTTAATCCCAATCTTTGTATCTTGTTCTTCGTTTATGACTATAAATTGTACATTATAAATTTGTTATAATCCTGCATTTAAAGAATTGGGATTATATACAGATATTTTCCCACAAGTGGTATCAGAGCCCAAGGCTTACAAATTTTATTTTTGTATTATTTTCATAAACGTTTTGAGAAAATTTAAAGAAAAAAAAAAAAACAACCGTGTATGTTTGTAGCCGAGACAAATTTTCTTGTTCGTCGCTTTCCTTTTTGATTTATTGTTGTTGTTGTCTTAAACAGTTAAAATAACAAAATAATAAATTTGTTGATGTTTTAATTTAATAAAGATTGAATTAAAACGTGAAAGGAAACCATCTCACATGTTCTTGAATTACATAATTTGCTAAAGGATCGATCCCACAATAATCTTGATATTCGTCTTAAAAGGTTAATTTGAATGATTAAGATTACAACAATATCTAATAAAGATTAGAATTTTGAAGGTTATCGATCTCGTATTTAGCAACCCGACATTATTTATTCAAGTTCATGATGTTTTTTTTAGAAAGAAAAAAAAAACGTGAATAGGCTGTCAAACAGCGTTTTGTTTAGGACAATTTCCGTTTGCAGCGGTTTTTATTCTCTATTTGCAACTTTTTCTCTTAAAATATTACAGCCTTTTGTTAAAAGTGTCAGAAATTGTTACAGGTTGTTCTTAGTCAACAGCGTGTTTCCTTGATTAGCTGCGTTTTTTATTCAGTGTTTTTTTATCGTATACTCTATGTCTCGGTTGTTTTAAAATTCTTTTTGGCTGTTTTTAATTTTTACGTTATAAAGATAATGTGTTTTTTTTTTGGGTGAAAAAGTTCACTAATTTTGATACCTAATTATTTTAAAACGGTTTAAAATAATGTTGGATTAATCATATTATACGATAATATGAATATGTTTGTTTGATTAAATTATGAGAATAAGTACTGAATTATCACATAATTTAAATCAATAAATGGTGGTTTGGGTAAATTACTCTACATAATTACGGAATTATGTCTTGAAAGATTAATTTAATTAGTATGATGCATTCTATATATTATATTGTTGAATGAATGAATGGATTTATTTAGGCTTTTACAATCAGTTGTATCTTGTAATACTTAGTGTGGCCTTAGTAAATTATGTTTTCGTAATGAAGGAAGCATAATTTGTAATATATTTTTGAGATCTCGAATCTCCCTTGTGCAATATTTTTTTTTACGTTTTTGGGAATTAGAATGTAATAATAGGATTTTATTATGTAATTCTTCAAATGTAAATAAGAAGACCAAGACGGAGATCGGATTGCTCACTCCCACTACTTCACCAAGAAGGAACATCAAGACAAGACAAGCTTCCAGGGTCCATTACTGAATGGATTCCAAGTTGTATTTTTGTTCTTTTTGGTAGGATAGGCCACACTAGGACTTGCTTTATTTCCGTTTTGTTTTTCATTCACATGTTTGTTTTGCATCATTTTTCCGCCTAAACCAAACCACCTGAATTGCATGAAAATTGACTCATATAGTATGTATGCTAGTCTGTGTCGACATAAAGATGTCACACGTTTTTCCCTTAAAGCCATCACCTTAGTTTATTCATTCTCGCATGCTAGATATTTGTTCACTTAAATGAATTAAAATTAGGGTTATTTCATAGGAATAATCCAACCTATACCCCATCTTCTCATATTAATCCCTACTAACGATTAACTGAGAAAAATCCAACCTATGACCTCAATTATCTTTCATTGAACTTTGTCTATTTTTGAACTCTTATTTTCGATAAGCAAGCACGTCACCTTGACTTACCTTTTGTTTTTTCTTCTTCCTGGACAAAAAGTAAGTGAAGATGACATGCTAACCTACCGATAATAAAAGTTTAAAAATAGTCAAAGTTCAATGAAAGATAAATGAGGTTATAGGTTGGATTTTTCTTAGTTAATCAGTAGTATGGATTAATATGAGAAGATGAGACATAAGTTGGATTATTCCTATGAAATATCCCTTAAAATTAAAGATGATGGGATCTTCCTCTATAACCTAAAATTGAGATTAGTCTTTTATAAGTCAAATTACTATGAATCCCTTTTTCGTCGCCAGGCATATATGACCTTACTCTCCATATGACCCCTTCTACGTTGGGTAAGTAGTAGCTGTACTTATTTTACCTCAACATCATGACCCTCGTACGATCCTGTGGTTATGGTGGACTAAAGATAGAATTTACAGAAATTTGTCGACCAAGAATTCTAAATGTAGAATTAGCCAAGAGGTTGGCTTATCAATTTACTGAAATTGAGTCTTGGGATCGTTTATATAGTTCTTGAGGAAGATCAATTATATAAATGCTAAAGTCCTCGCATTAAATTGTTTTTGCTAGACTATTTACAGAACGATGGTATGCTTATTATGTTTTAATTTCTTCTTTACAGTGTAGAATGCACTTAAACAAAACAATAATACTGCAAATACTATGGCTAGTCATAATGATGCCCCTATGCCTAGTGCCACACTAAGAAAAGAATTCTGGCTTAAGGCTTTCATGGACCACATGAATCAGTCCACGCGACTGAAAAATGATGGGTCCAACTTTGCGGACTGGGAGGCTGCATTACGGAATGCAGCTGTAGCTGATGGTAAGCTCAAGTATTTAACTGAGCCTTTACCACCTAACCCAGGCCCCAATGCTAGAGCTAACGTATCACAAGCTTATAGTGATTTCGTTATGGAAGCGGGTGCGATAAAGAACGTACTCATTTTTGCAATGGAACCCAATTTGCCAAGACGCTTCATTTCCCATGGTGCAAATAAGATTTTCACCACGCTGACAAACGAATTCTCAAAAGCACCGAGAATCGTTTCATATGAGCACATCTGTCGCTTCTTCGATGCGAAACTCCAAAAGGGCCAACCAGTTAGCCCACACATTCTCAATATGATTGAGAATGTCGAGAAATTGGAGTCCCTGAACTGCAAGATCAGTGAGAACGTAATCATTGATCGAATGCTTCATTCACTTCATGATGGTTTTTCCTTATTCAGGGCAAACTATTACATGAATGACATGAAGAAAAGTCCTCCTGAGCTACACTCCCTTCTCGTACAGACCGAGAAGGATCTTAATTTGAGTGGGATCATGAAGCAATACGTTCTCATGATTGCAAAGAAGGGAAAGGGAAAGGGAAAAGCTCAAACAGAGCTAACAGTAGCTAAGCCTCCTAAATTCAAAAGGGCCGGCTTTAAGAGTGGGCCTGGTGAGACAAGTAGCTTTCAAGGCAAGACCAAGAGCAAAGACGGTAACATTTAGTGCCACCATTGCCACAAGACTGGGCATTGGAGGCGGAACTGTCCATTGTACCGTGAGGACATAAAAGCAGGTCGTGTCACTCCTGTTGGTATGTCATCTTATATTCATATGATTGAGATTAACCAGGCAAGTTTCGGAACTTGGGTACTTGATACCGGTTGTGGTTCTCATCTGTGTAATCATTTGCAGGGCCTAAAAAACATCACACCTCTCGCAAAGGGTAATGTGGACCTGCGAGTCGGGAATGGAGCAAAAGTTGCTGCTGCTTCCATGGGAACATATGTGATCCAGCTACCGAGCGGATTCGAGTTATATCCGTATAACTGTTATTATGTATCCAGATTATCTAAGAACATTATTTCAGTTTCCGTACTCGATAAAGACGAATTTTCATTCTTAATAAAGGATAATAGCTGTATTTTCTCTTTAAATGGAATGCTTTATGGTAAAGCGGTTTCCATGAATGGTATATATGTCTTAGATCAATCGACTGAAATATTACACATGATTAATAAGAAACTAAAGGTTGGTGACAAAGATTAAACATATCTATGGCACTGTCGTATGGGACACATAAATAAGAAACGTGTAAAGCAGCTAATACAGAATGACGCTATATCTCCATTTGATTATGAATCATTCGGCACATGTGAATCATGTCTCATAGGCAAAATGACTCGTATTTCCTTCGAAGGTGTTGGAATGCGCGCTGCTGACCTATAAGGCCTCGTACATACAAATGTATGTGGACCTATGTCAATCACCGCACGAGACGGCTATAGATATTTCATCACTTTCACGGACGATTTAAGTAGATACGGATATCTCTACTAAATGAAGCATAAAAGTGAATCCTTTGAAAAGTTCAAGGAATTCCAGGCGAAGGTTGAAAACCAACTGGATAGAAAGATTAAAGCACTACGATCAGATCGTGGTGGTGAATATCTTTCACATGAGTTTGATCAACACCTTAAAGACTGTGGTATAGTACTACAGTTAACTCCACCTGGAACACCACAATTAAATGGTGTGTCCGAACGGAGAAATCGAACACTATTAGATATGCTTCGATCCATGATGAGTCACACAGTTGTGCCGGATTCATTATGGGGCTTTGCTCTATTATCAAGTGCTCTTATACTTAACCGAAGTCCGTCTAAAGCTGTTGACAAGACTCCATATGATATATGGAAGGGAACCGTCCCCAACTTGTCCTTAATTCGGGTTTGGGGCTGCGAGGCTTATGTCAAGTGGAGACACGAGGATAAGCTCGGCCCGCGATCGGGCAAGACATACTTTATTGGTTATCCAAAAGGAATGTTTGGTCATTACTTCTATTCGCCTACCGAACACCGCGTTTTTGTTGCGGCTAGTGCGAAGTTCTTAGAGAAAGAATTTCTCGAGAATAAGACAAGTAAACGAACCTTCGATCTGTCGGAGATTCAAGAACCAACTACTGAGCAACCAATGGAGGAAACCGTTCCTTCATCTTCTGTTGCGGTCAGTATTCCTAAGGAACCTAGAAGGTCGGGTAGACACTCCATTCCTCCAGATAGATACATCGGTATGATCGAGGAACTTGACGGAGTTGACATTTTTCTCTTAGAGAGTAACGAACCCGTGACCTATAAAGGTGCCATGACCTGTTCCGACTCAAAGCTATGGCTTAATGCCATGCAATCCGAAATGGACTCCATGTATGAGAATGACGTATGAGAGTTGGTTGATTTGCCTGATAAGGTACGACCTCTTCAGTGCAAATGGCTTTATAAGATAAAGCGCTCCATCGAGGGACAACCAGACACCTATAAGGCACGACTAGTGGCAAAATGTTTCACTCAAGTGCAAGGGTTGCACTATGATGAGATTTTTGCACCCGTAGTCATGCTGCGTTCCATTCGGATTATCTTAGCGATTGCTGCATTTCATGACTACGAAATATGGCAAATGGATGTGAAAACTGCCTTCTTAAACAGTTATTTGGAGGAGGACTTGTACATGGTACAATCCGAAGGTTTCACAGATCCTAAAAATCCTAAGAAAGTGTGCAAGCTTAAGCGTTCCATTTATGGACTTAAGCAAGCATCTAGGAGTTGGAATCATCGCTTCGACCGAGTGATAAAAAGGAATGGTTTTATTCGATCAGTCGAAGAACCATGCTTATATATCAAGTCGAGTGGGAGTAAGATCGTCTTTCGGGTGTTGTATGTCGACGATATACTCTTGATCGGAAATGACATCCCTCTCTTATCTTCGGTTAAAGTATGGTTAAAGAATCATTTCCAGATGAAAGATCTGGGTGAGGCACAATGTATATTGGGGATCCGTATCTATAGAGATAGATCACGACGGATGTTATCACTGAGTCAGGAGTCTTATATAGATAAGATTCTTGACAGATTCAGCATGGCCAACTCCAAAAAGGGGTTACTTCCGATGATCTCGGGGGGTGCATTTGAGTAAGACTCAGGCACCTAAGACACCGAAAGAGGTCGAGCGCATGAGTTGCATTCCTTATGCGTCAGCTATAGGATCGATCATGTATGCCATGATATGCACACGTCCAGACCTGGCATATGCTTTGAGTATGACGAGTCGGTACCAAGGCAATCCAGGTGAACCACACTAGATGGCTATGAAAAACATTCTTAAGTACCTACGGAGGACTAAAGATTGGGTATTGACTTATGGTGGAGGCACTGAGCTTTGCGCAAACGGTTACGCAGATGCTAGCTTCCAAATGGACCGAGATGACTCGAAATCTCAGTCTGGATTCGTTTTTACTCTTAATGGCGCTGCTGTCAGTTGGAAAAGCTTCAAGTAGAGTGTTATTGCAGATTCTACTACTGAGTCCGAGTACTATGCCGCTTCGGAAGCTGCAAAGGAAGCTATATGAATGCGTCAGTTCTTACAAGGACTCACTGTAGTTCCTAGTTCGAACGACCCGATCACCATCTATTGCGATAATAGAGGTGCCATCTTCCAGGCTAAGGAGCCTAAGTCTAGCAACAGATCTAGGCATGTACTGCGGAAAGCTCACCTCATTCGAGACTACGTGGAGCAAAAGGAGATAGTGATAGACAAGATTGCGACAGATGACAACATCGCAGATCCTCTCACTAAACCATTAAGACATGATAAACATGAAGGGCACGTTATTTCAATGGGAATTAAACGTGTTCCTGAGTTGTATTAGTACTTTTTGTGAATTCGATATTGTATCTATTTCATATACTATTTATAACACCATCGATTTTGTTTTATATATTGTTTTTCATGTGGATTGTACTGACAACATTGAACACCACAAAAGTGAACTGAATTACAATATATTTGTTTTAGTCCGTAATCGCCTACACGAGCTGATAACTCTGGCAATTATTTTGTGATGTCGATTGATGATGGGTTCAATAAACCATAAGTCAAACCGTTGACTGATCGATCACAGATACGAGATTATAACGATAACTCGTAGGACAATTTTCGTGACGACGCAATGGAGTCCTAAATGTTTTTGAACATTCGGTGTCGGGTTGTGGATAGGACGTCCATCGTGTTCCTTGAGTCGATTCTTTTGACTATCGACTGTTTGTTGAGATAAAGGGCAGTTTTGGGTGACTTTGATTTCTTTCTCACTAGCTGACCGTAACTGGGGCTAAGCAAATTTTTTTGGGTCATTTCATACTGTGCTTACATCTGCAAGATTCGAGTTGAAGGAAATATCCACCCCTCATCAGGTTTTAATATTTCTCAGGGCCACTCGAGGAGTAGTAACTGAAATGCTTGGCCAAGCTCGAATAATGATTCGTTATCAGTTGAGTTACTCTCTAGTCGGGAAAATCACTCTTGATACAGATCGCTTGTAAAATACGACCTTTGTGAATACAGATTTTCAAATTGTTTTACATTGAGTGGGAGAAATTTAATTGGATATGAGAATCGGTTATCGCACATACACTTGTACGGACAAGTGGGAGATTGTTGGAGCTAGTGTCCTCAATAGTTAGTGCGACAACACGTATAAATCTCTTAAAGAAACACAGGGTATACTTTGTATTTTAGCCAGTTGATTCACGTTTATCAATAACGGTTGGCTTGCTAGAAAGTTTGACGTTATTGTCATACAGATGGCGGTAATCAACTGGTCCCTAAGAGTCACACCTAAAGGATGGAATCTGAGAGATATGATTAGATGAAAATGTAATCATATTGATACCCTATATGACTAAACGGTTAGTCAATGTAATGATGACATAATTATTTAATACTGATTAAATAATATTACCTAAGACGAATTAAAATGTTAATTCGTAATTAAATATAAAATGTTATATTTAATTATGTGTAATGAAATTATTTAATAAAGATTAAAATGATTTAATTAAAAATAAAAGGTTATATTTAATTAGTGGATTATAAATATAAGATATTTATAAGATAAAACATTACACAAGAGAGATATAACCGATTCTATAAAGATAGAATTTCGGTCTAAGCAATTATTAAGTTGTTCAGTTGTTATGAAGTGCTGTAGGTAGAACCAAATACTGATTTGGGGAATCCTAGTTGATGTCTAATAGCAAGGTTGTTTGCAGCTATAAATAGGACATTCACTCTGCACTTAAAGGGCACGAGTTACACGACATACATACTCCCTCTCTCTCCCTAGCTTTCATCTTACACAAAATTAAAGATAATTTTGCAATTTCTAGCTCAGGAAAGGGTATTTCTCAGGACATCTTGGGTGCAACGATTAGGAGGATATCTATTTTGATATCTTATCTTAGGCCTTTGCAAGGACAGAAGGTTAATTCTTAATCCTAATCTTTGTATCTTGTTCTTCGTTTATGACTATAAATCGTACATTATAAATTTGTTATAATCCTGCATATAAAGAATTGGGATTATATACAGATATTTTCCCACACAATGCTCTTATTGTGCTCATCAGCATAAATCCACAGCAGAAAGTTGGGGATGAGTAAAAGCAAACAAAGAAAGAAAGAGAAGGAAACTAAAGGAAAAAGAAAGAAACAAAACCGGTGACTTACAATATGTATGTACCTCCCCATACAGAACGTCGAAGAGGGGCGGTTTGGGCTCAAATCTAATCTTCTGGGTCATACACAGACCCACTAGCTTCTGCTTCCTCCTCCTCATCCTCCCTGGACCCACTGCCGTATCCTGAGGCATGTCCAAATGCTTCCCCGGATCCCTGGCCGCCTTCCTGAGGGGTGTAAAAGGATGGATGAGTCCAGGGGCCTGTGGGGAGCTTACCAAGCGAGGCATACTCCGAGTAAATCGGGTATTGGACGAGGCAATCGTCCAATCTCTTATTGTTGAACTGCCTGCAAAGATTTGCCAACATATGTGAGAGTGACATGTTGTCATAGACAGCAGGTATATCAATGTTGGGTGGGGCAGTGAAGTCAGAAGGGTAGACCGTCCCATGTGCAGCGTGGTGGGTGCTAGGGCCGGCTCCTCTAGAGCCTCTAGAGGTCCCTCCCCTAAGTGGGAGGCGCTAAGAAGGAAGAAGTGGTGTAGGCCCATCCTCTAAATCATCAAAGGGTAGCATGGGAGGGGCGTTAGTGATGGGGATGCGATCACTAGTATAGGTGTCAATCTTCCAACACCCCTGACGGTCCACCCAATGCACGGACCTGACATAAGGCATGCCCATGTAGCGGGAGAGAGGGTGAAGAGCATCCTCAAACGGGGAAACTGAAAAATAAGGCAGTTAGCCAAACGGGTAACTAACCCACCGCAAACAATGGTGGTCAAAGAAGTCCCCTCCCCAACCGTCACAAAGTGAGAGGCGACAAAATAAGCAATGTTGTAAAAATGAGAACCCCTACGCCTCACATTAAGGTATCCCGACAAAATCGAAAGCTCGATTGTGTTGACGTTTTGGGATTCCTTACGGCCGAAAACAGTGTTGGCCAACAAACGTAAATAATACTGAGCGCGCGGGCAAGTGTACGGAAATGCTCTTCCTTTTCCCGTCGCGGGAATCAGAGAGATAAGACCAAATGGCGTTATACGACTCAGCAGGTTCACCAGTATGACCCTCAGTACTTAAGCCCAAGAAACTTCCAAATTCACCTAATTTCAAAGCATAGGTGACATTGAACAAACGGAAGGAAATACACTTAAAATCATCTCTTGTATTGTAAGCCTCAAGGTCGAAGCAAAAGAACGAGAAGAACTCTAGGGTGAGAACGGGATATGTAAACTCATCCATGGTAACGAGTCCCAAAAGACCCGTACCATTGAGCAAGCCCACAACATCCCTAAAACACCCCAACGCAGTGAGCGTCGGCTCATGAATAAAGCGAGTCACTGTCACATGACAGTGAGTCACCAAATGTAAGAACCGGACCCTTTGGTCTGGGGTGTGAAAAATAACCTGCGGATAGTCCGGTAGACTATCCGTACTTTGCTCGGCCATGCCCCTAGATGATGCGATTTAACAGCGGAAGTCTGACTTACACAACTATTAGACAGTCACACAAACTGTCTGATTGTTCTGAGAATATGAAACTGCAATGGAATTTGTATTTTTTTGAACGGTTTTACGGACTGTTTGTACTAGATACGCGCAGACCTGTTTTGTAAGGATAGTATCTCGACAAGTAAGACCTATTACTTGACAAGGGTTGATTAAGACCAAGACCTATTGATCTATAATCAGAGAATTCAACCAAGATCGCGTCTCGGATTAAACCAAGTTTTGTTCTCTACGCAAGAAAACGATTTTGTGAAATAACACAAGTTTTGTCTTAAACATTCGATGATCCTTTATTCAAAGTAGTCCAAGGCTTTATATAGTAGCCTAGGACGAAACTACAATCGGCTAGGTGAAGAGGTAAACATTATCTCTTCAGTTAATACTACTTAATACATCCATAATTGATATAATAAAAGAGCCCTCATAATCACATTCATAATGCATGTAATAATGAGAGGCTTCACAAAATATCTAAACATAAGATAACATAAAATTGTAAACTTGTATTATTTTATTTTTGTAGCATGCACCGTGTGATAGGCTGCATTGGAGCGTGTGACAAGCTCTTATGGACCATGCCTCCATACGTCAAGATCAGCCCATCAACCACACCTTCAAGATCAGCCCATTGTCCAAGTAAGCAATGACACATAACAAGGTGTAGACAAGCCCAAGTAATGTTCAATATTACTGCCCATTTTCGTGCTTAACACGAGCTCTTCCTCCATGTCCTCATCATTGACTTGACTCACATCATCCCCTCCCCCTTTGAAAGGAATTGACCTCAATTCAGCTATGCCATCGTCATCCAAGTAAGGAGAGAGATCCCCAATGTTAAAGGTAGCGTGCACACCATAATCTCCTGGAAGTTCAACTTTATAAGCATTGTTGTTGACTCGTTCGACAATCTTGTAAGGACCTTCTGCTCTAGGCATTAGTTTGTTCTTCCTTTTGCTTGGAAATCGCTCCTTCCTCAAGTGCACCCAAACCAAGTCTCCAACATCAAATTAAACACCCTTGGCTTCTTATTATTACTTGACTTGCGTTTGTAAGTAGCATTCACGGCCTCAATACGGTGACGCACTTGCTCATGTAATTTCAACATTGCCTTCAACTTAGCCTCGGCATCTTTATGGACCAATTCTTCTTTTGGTAATGGAATTAAATCCAAAGGAAGATAAGGATTAACACCGTACACAACTTCAAATGGTGAATGGCCCGTAGCATGAGTAGGTGATCGATTATAAGCAAATTCGGCTTGAGAAAGCTTGAGATCCCAATCCATTTGAGTCTTGCTCACAAGCCCACGCAACAAGGTTCCCAAAGTCCTATTCGTGACTTCTGTTTGTCTATCCGTTTGGTGATGGTGAGAGGTACTAAACAACAACTTTGTTCCCACTTTCCGCCACAATGTATTCCAGAAATAGCCCAAGAACTTTGAATCACGATCTGACACAATCGTCTTTGGAATTCCGTGCAATCTCACAATCTCTCTATAATATAAATCAGCCACATATGAAGCATCATCGGTTTTATGGCAAGCCACAAAATGAGCCATCTTTGAAAACCGATCTACCACCACCATGATAGCATCCATACCACGTTGGGTTCGTGGCAAAGCAATAATGAAATCCATGGAAACATCATCCCAAGGTCTGACTGGAACCGGTAATGGAGTATATTCCCCTGGTTTGAACTTTCTTTTCGAAATTTGACAAGTAACACACTTGGCTATGATGTTATGCACATCCCCTTGCATCCTTGGCCACACGAAATGTTCCTTCAATACCTCCGAAGTCTTAGCAACCCCAAAATGTCCAGCCAACCCACCTCCATGTGCTTCTCTAACAAGTAACTCTCTAATAGGATGTTTTGGTACACAAAGTTGGTTCCCCTTGAAGAGAAAACCGTCTTGGATCAAATACTTCCCTTTAGCCCCTGATTTGCACTCATTGAACAGTGTCCCGAACTGTCCATCCTCCTCATAATAACCCTTCAATGTTTCAAACCCCAAAAGACGCACATCCAGCGTGGAAAACAAGGTATAGCGTTAGGATAAGGAATCGGCCACCACATTGCTCTTTCCATCCATATATTTGGATGAGAAATGGAAAGATTTCAAAAACTCAACCACTTTGCGTGCCTTGGACTCAATTTTTGTTGCCCATTAATGTACTTCAAGGATTCATGATCGGAATGCAATATAAAGTGATTAGAACGAAGGTAGTGAGTCCAATGATCGAGAGCTCGAACGATTGCATAAAACTCCTTATCGTATGTGCAATAGTTCAAACGAGCCCCACCCAATTTTTCTGAGAAGTAAGCTATATGTCTTTTCCCTTGAATCAAAACAGCCCCTATACCCACCCCACTAGCATCACACTCTACTTCAAATGGTTGGGTAAAGTTGGGTAATGCTAAAATAGGAGCGGTTCACAACCGTTCCTTAATCTCCTCAAAAGCCTGCCTGGCTGCCACACCCCATTCAAACCCCCCTTTCTTTAAACACTCTGTGATAGGGCTGGTTATGGTGCTAAAGTCTCCAATAAATCGACGGTAAAAAGATACAAGCCCATGAAAAGACCGTACCTCACTCACGGTTTTAGGTTATGGCCATGATCTAATTGCTTCAATTTTTGATTGATCAACAGAAACCCCATCCTTGGATACCATGTACCCCAAGAACACCACACTCTCCACAAGAAAAGAGCACTTCTCGCGCTTCCCATAAAGCTTCTGATTGCGCAAGGTATTGAACAGTAGTCGCAAGTGTTCAATATGATCTCTAATACTCTTGTTATACACCAATATGTCGTCAAGATAAACAACTATGAATCTGCCCAAGAAAGATTTAAGTACCTCGTTCATCAACCTCATGACGGTACTTGGAGCATTAGTAAGACCGAAAGGCATGACGGTCCATTCATACAATCCATGCTTTGTTTTGAAAGCCGTCTTCCATTCATCACCTTCACGCATTCTTATTTGATGGTATCCACTCCTAAAATCTATCTTTGAAAACACCACCGAACCATGGAGTTCATCGAGCATATCATCAAGTCTCGGAATTGGGAAACGATACTTGATGGTAATGTTGTTCAAGGCACGACTATCAATGCACATCCGCCATGTCCCATCTTTCTTTGGCACGAGCAACACCGGAACGGCACAAGGACTAAGACTCTCACGCACATAACCCCTAGCCATCAATTCATCAATCTGTCTTTGAAGCTCCTTTGTTTCTTCCGGATTACAACGATAGGCAGCCTTTAGGAATGGATGAACCTGGAACAAGATCGATTTGGTGCTCAATGCCTCGAATAGGAGGCAAACCAGCCGGTAATTCCTCGGGAAACACGTCCCCAAATTCACCAAGTAGATCATCAATTGGGCTATGTTCCTGTAAAACGACATTGGTACTCGGCTTTTCGTTAGCAATAAGCAAGTAAACTTGCTCTCCATGATCAGTAGCACGCTCCACCTCCCGTTCTCCAATTAGCATAGCGGTGTGAGCTTTGGGATTTGGCTTAGGATTACCACCACGAACGGCTTGTGGTGACATTGGTTTAAGCACAACTCGTTTTCCCTTATCCCTCAACTCATACTCGTTACTCCTCCCTCTATGTAATACATCTCGATCATATTGCCACGGCCGTCCCAACAAAATATGACAAGCATCCATGGGAATAACGTCACACAACACCTCATCGACATAGGAACCCATAGTCAAACCAACACGGGTCTTTTTTGACACCTTCACGCTATTACCATCATCTAGCCAATGTAAAGCATAAGGTTGTGGATGATCAATGGTTACAAGACCCAATTTAGACACCATTTCGGAAGAGGCTACATTAGTACAACTACCCCCATCGATAATTAGGCTACACCACTTATTCCCCACTCGACATTTGGTATGAAACAATTAATTTCGTTGCTCCGACTCATTAGGTGAGCCCTTAACTTGTAGGGTACGCAAAACCAGGCTGCCTCATAACTCTCTACGAACTCGTCCTCCTCTCCCTCCTCAAAATTGAACAGTTCGCCCAACTGTTCTTCCTCAGCCAGTATCTCATCCCTACAATCTACGGCTTCTCCCAAGGTCACAACTCGTTTGTTTGGGCAAGTACTTTGATAATGACTGAAGCCTTGACATTTGAAACACCTTACTTTTGACAAACTGGTCTCCTTAGCCGTGGTTTTATGGGTCGAATTTGGGTATGACGTAGCTTTGCTAGGTGTGTCAATTTTTAATTCATTTTCATTTTTGGCTACAAACTTCCCCTTACCCGACTCTGAACTTGACCCTCCCCCATATTTAGGCTTCCCTTGTGACTCCACTTTTAAACAAAGACTACAAAGAGTATCAAAATCTGAATATGGGTACAACTAACTCAACGGTATTAGCAATATTATAATTTAATCCCCGTAAGAATCGAGACATTTTCTGCTCTTCTACTTCCTCTAATCCACCCATTAAAGACAAGTTCTCAAATTCATCAACATATTCACCAACACTCATTTTTCCTTGTCTTAAATCAGCAATCTTACGGTATGTAGTTAATCTATGGGTCGCTGGTACATACCTTTTACGAAGTTTACGTTTCAAGGACTCCCAAGAGTCGATCTTCTCCTTTCCCTCACGCACCCTCTTGGCCTTCAACCCATCAAACCAGAGAGATGCTCCCTTGCTCAACTTCAGAATTGCGTACTTGCATCTCTGATCATCTTCTAAGTCCTTGAATTCGAACATACGATCCATTTTCCTTTCCCACTCCAAATATGCCTCGGGATCAGCCCCTCCAACGAACTCAGGAAGTTCGTTCACCTTGAATATTTCATTCACTCTCTCACCACGCCTGGGTTGCCAACGTGGTCCTCCGTCTTGGAGATTGCGTAGGGCATCACGCAAATTCTCCATGAAATTTGGGTCATCAAAATTCATCTTCCAAATTAGTAACAGGAGTCGAAGCTCGGATACCACTTATGATGCGATTTAACAGCGGAAGTCTCACTTACACAACTATTAGACAGTCACACAAACTGTCTGATGGTTCTGAGAATATGAAACTGCAATGGAATTTGTATTTTTTTGAACGGTTTTACGGAGTGTTCGTACTAGGTACGTGCGGACCTGTTTTGTAAGGATAGTATCTCGACAAGTAAGACCTATTACTTGACAAGGGTTGATTAAGACCAAGACCTATTGATCTATAATCAGAGAATTCAACCAAGATCGCGTGTCGGATTGAACCAAGTTTTGTTCTCTACGCAAGAAAACGATTTTGTGAAATAACACAAGTTTTGTCTTAAACATTCGATGATCCTTTATTCAAAGTAGTCCAAGGCTTTATATAGTAGCCTAGGACGAAACTACAACCGGCTAGGTGAAGAAGTAAACATTATCTCTTCACTTAATACTACTTAATACATCCATAATTGATATAATAAAAGAGCCCTCGTAATCACATTCATAATACATGTAATAATGAGAGGCTTCACAAAATATCTAAACATAAGATAACATAAAATTGTAAACTTGTATTATTTTATTTTTGTAGCATGCACCGTGTGATAGGCTGCATTGGAGCGTGTGCCAAGCTCTTATGGACCATGCCTCCATACGTCAAGATAAGCCCATCAACCACACCTTCAAAATCAGCCCATTGTCCAAGTAAGCAATGACACATAACAAGGTGTAGACAAGCCCAAGTAATGTTCAATGTTACTGCCCATTTTCGTGCTTAACACGAGCTCTTCCTCCATGTCCTCATCATTGACTTGACTCGCATCACTAGAGCTGTTGGCCCGTCCCCTAGATGTGCCTGTTTCCCCTCTCTAGCTAATCGCCTCGAAAGTGCGAGATCGCTTGTTTCCTCTAAAGCGTCCAGACATACTTGAATCTACAAAAAAATTATAATAGTACTCTCAATAACTGAACTTCCTTCAAAAATAACCAAGTTATCTAGCAAAAGAAACTCAGCCAAATCCCAAATGAAAAGTTCCTGTAACAGTACTCTGTTTGACCGACCACACTACGTGGTCGACCGACCGATTAATAGTATAAGCAAGGCTTCTGGAAATGTCGATTGGTCGACCGACCTATACTCCAGGTCGACCGGCCTACTATTTGATAGGTCGACCGACTTAAAGCGCTGGTCGGTCGACTGATCTCTGTACCAGTTCGAGCAGGCTTCGCAAATCTCAGTAGTTTTCAAGCAAGGAAATGGGCGGAAGAACACAAAACAAACCTAACAACTACAAAACTGCGGCAAAGAGACGAGATCTAAGGGTAACAAACGAAAATAAGAACAAACTATAACTAAAACATTCTCTTAAGTAAAAAAAAAAATCAAAGTAGGAAGATCTTCTACTAATGGACGAAAGAAAAGAGGCTAGAAAACGAAAAGAGAGCAGAAATTGAAAGGAAAACATACCTTAATTAGGAAAAAAAGAAAGAACTAGGTTGAACGAAGGAGCGAAGGAGTTAGGGTTTTGTTGAGGAGAGGGGATTCAGGTTTTCTGATTTTGAAGAAATGTGAATAAGGTTTAGTTCAAAAATAGACTTAAAGGACCCGACTTCCTCAACACCTGGTCGATCGACCAACAAGTTTGGTCGGTCGACCAGTCCCCAATTACCTTAAATTTCCAGTGGTTGTTTTACACGAGCCTTCGGTCGGTCGGCCCAGTTACTCGGTCGGTCGACCCAATGACTCGCATTAGTATTCTGATTTTCTGCTCAAACTTCAAATTTCCGTTAAAAAGTATAAAGAACGAAAGGGAAACGACTAAACTTAGAAAGAAAACTACAAAAGGGAAAACATAAATTACGACACGGGCTGCCTCCTGTGTAGCACTGGTTTAAGAGATCCCGCACGACCTTTTTACCTCACTATAAAGCAGCCGAAAAGGGGTCAAAGTTTAAGACTTCAACCTTCCCTATGAACTCATTTGCTCCATGGAAATGCTTCACATACTGGCCATTAACTTTGAACCTCTCACCGGCTGAGGTTTCCAACTCAGTTGACCCAAATTTCGATACCGCAGTGATGGTGTATGGTCCACTCTACCTGGATTTCAACTTACCAGGAAAAAGACGGATACGAGCATTAAATAACAGAACCTTATCACCTACCTGAAAGTCACGCTTTATTATTCTGTTGTCATGCCAGCGCTTGGTTTTCTCCTTGTAAATCCTGGCATTGTCATAGGCTAGCAGCCTAAATTCTTCTAGCTCGTTTAACTGCGACAAACGTTTCTCACGAGAAAGGTTAGGGTCTAGATTAAGATCACAAATGGCCCACCAAGACTTGCGTTCCAACTCAACTGGTAAATGACAAGTCTTACCATAAATCAACCGGAATGGTGACATTCTGATTGGAGTTTTGAACGCAGTTCTATAGTGTAACAACCCGACCCACCACGGTCGTAACACACCCCCAATAAGATGGGAAGTATGCCTTTGGGCCCATTTATTTGTCCTCACTTAAGCCCAAAAGCACAAGGCCTTGTTACTAAGTGGTGGGTGGAAGCTATTATAAACATATCACAAGCCTCACATTCTATCGATGTGGGACAACTTTCTTCTCATACTCTTGGGGTGTTACAAACTCCCCCACTTAAAAGAACACAACGCCCTCGTTGTGCCTCAAACTTGACCGCAACCAGGGCCAGAATCCTCCCCCACTAGGTGTGTGACCCGGGTACTCCCGACCACAGGCTCACCACACGGTCGCAGGCTCGCTCTGATACCATTTGTAACAACCCGACCCACCACGGTCGTAACACACCCCCAATAAGATGGGAAGTATGCCTTTGGGCCCATTTATTTGTCCTCACTTAAGCCCAAAAGCACACGGCCTTGTTACTAAGTGGTGGGTGGAAGCTATTATAAACATATCACAAGCCTCACATTCTATCGATGTGGGACAACTTTCTTCTCATACTCTTGGGGTGTTACATATAGGCCCATAAAACATCATCTAGCTTAAGACTCCAATCCTTCCTAGACTTAGAAACAACTTTAGCTAGGGTCTCCTTAAGTTCTCTATTAGAGATCTCAACTTGACCACTAGTTTGAGGGTGATATGCTAGACCCCTACGATGTTGGACACCGAATTTAGTTAGCAAAGCACTCAATTGTTTCTCTTTGAAATGCATACCTCCATCACTAATGACAACCCTAGGGACGCCAAAACGAGGAAAAATGATTGTTTTGAAAAGTTTAATCACAGCTTTTGCATCACAATGGGCAGTAGCAATAGCTTCTACCCATTTAGACACATAATCAACGGCGACAAGAATATACCTGTTACCTTGACTGCTCGGGAAAGCACCTTGATAATCGATGCCCCAGACATCGAAAATCTCTACCTCCAAAATACCAACCTGTGGCATCTCATGTCTTTTTGTTACATTCCCTGACCTTTGATAAGCATCACAGCTACTCACAAAATTTCTAAAATCAGCATGCAAAGTAGGCCAATAAAATCCAGACTGCAATACCTTGGTCATGGTCCGAGATGGACCGTGGTGACCACCATAAGCACAAGAGTGTCATGCTTCCAGAATGTTCTTCACCTCCCACTAGGGAACGCATCTCCGGATAAGTCCATCTCCGCATTCTTTGAAAACATAGGGGTCATCCCAAAAATACTGTTTTGCATCAAAAGCAAACCTCTTCTTCTGTTGCCATGACAGCTCAGGAGGGATTTTACCTGTGACAGCAAAATTAGCAAAATCAGCATACCAAGGAGGGGGGTAAGAACCTGAACTATTAATGATAAATAAACTCTCATCAGGAAAAGAATCATCAATAGGTAAAGGATCTTCCCTATCAGGCAGCTGTAGGCGTGATAAATGGTCAGCTACCACATTCTCTGCGCCTTTCTTGTCCCTAATCTCCAAGTCAAACTCCTGTAAAAGGAGTATCCACCTCAATAGCCTCGGCTTTGCATCTTTCTTCAAAAAGAGGCCCTTCAAAGCTGCATGGTTAGTATACACAATAACCTTATTACCTACCAAATAAGAGCGAAATTTCTCCAAGGCAAAGATTACAGCTAGCATCTCCTTCACCGTGGTGAAGTAATTGACTTGAGTCTCATCTAAAGTCCGGCTCGCATAATATATGACATTCAGAGCCTTGTTCTTCCCTTGGCCTAGCACAGCACCCACAACATAGTCACTGGCATCACACATGATCTCAAATGGGAGGTCCCAATCTGGTGGCTGGATGATTGGGGCTGAGACCAAAGCCTCCTTCAACCTATTAAAAGCTGCAAGACACTCATCAGTGAACTCAAAGACAACATCCTTAAGGAGCAACTGTGTAAGTGGTTTAGCAATCTTAGAGAAGTCCTTAATGAAACGCCGGTAAAAACCTATGTGACCTAGGAAAATTCTCACCCACTTAATATTCACAGGACGAGGCAATTGCTCAATCACTTGCACCTTTGCTTTATCAATATGAATACCCTTATGTGATATAATCTGCCCTAACACCACCCCCTCATTGACCATAAACTGACAGTTTTCCCAATTTAAGACAAAGTTTACATCAATACAGCGCTGCAAGACTTTATCAAGGTTAGCTAAGCATTGATCAAACTCATTACCGTAAACAGATAAATCATCCATAAATACCTCGATAATGTTCTCAATAAAATCATAAAAGATCCCCATCATGCACCTTTGAAAGGTGGCAGGGGCATTACACAACCCAAAAGGCATTCTGCGATAAGCAAAAACACCTTGTGGACAAGTAAATGTAGTCTTACTCTGATCGTCAGAATGAATAGAAATCTGGAAGAAAGCTGAATATCCATCTAGAAAACAAAATAATTTATTAGATGCAAGTCTTTCAGTCATCTGGTCAACAAAAGGAAGGGGGAAGTGGTCTTTCTTGGTGGCGGCATTTAACAGTCTATAATCAATGCACATCCGCCACCCACTCACAACTCTAGTCGGTATTAATTCATTTTTTTTCATTCTTAACCACGGTGGTCCCTCCTTTATTGGGAACCACCTGAACCGGGCTAACCCACTTGGAGTTTCCAACTGAATAAATAACACCTGCATCGAGAAGTTTCATCACCTCAGCCACAACTACCTCCTACATTTTCGGGTTCAACTTACGTTGACCCTGTCTGTAGGGCTTATGCCCTTCCTCTAACTCTATCCTATGCATGCAAACATCAGGGTTGATGCCCTTAATGTCAACCAAAGAATAACCTAAAGCTTTCCTATTCTTTTTGAGAACAGTCATTAAGGCAGAAAGTTGGTTAGGATCAAGTTTAGCACTAACTATTGCAGGGTACTGCTCTGTATCATCAAGGAAAACATACTTAAGATTAGGAGGAAGTGGCTTCCGCTCTGGTACCTTTACCTCAATGACATGAACAGAATCAGAACTAATAGCATAACACATGTTTACCAGTTTAACGTTAGCCAAGCTTGTGAGCTTCTCATCATCTTCCTCAGTCAGTTCATATTCCTCTATCTCTGCTTCCAAAACATCCAGCTCTTCAGCATTATCAGCTGGATTACCTGCACACTTATCCAAAACGGTCAGATCATCTAAGGGATCCTTGGTCAAGGATTCCCTCCAATTATGGATAACATTCCTGTGAATAATGTCAAGGGAGAAACATGTATCATCAGCAGGTGTAGTTGCCTTATGGGCAAGACTAAACTCGATAGTGTCATCCCCCAACCTCTAAAGTACTAATCCCGCGTTTGACATCAATCACAGCCCCAGCCGTGTGCAAAAAAGGTCTACCTAAAATAATAGGTATCTGACTATCCTCAGCAATGTCTAAAACAACGAAATCGACAGGAATAAAAAACTTTCCCACTCTAACTGGGACATCCTCCAAGACCCCTAATGGTCTTTGGGTTGATATATCTGCCATCTGAAGAGTAATGTTGGTGACCTTAACTCTACCTATGTTAAGCCTCTCACAAACAGAATATGGCATAACACTGACACTGTAATACCTCGAATTTTTAGTTACGATTTTTACCTTGCTCTTATATAGTGGTCGTACGATGAAGCGATTAGCGTAGCGATGGGTTAATAAATTGGTTATGTTAGTGCACGAGTACTCGTTTTATGGCGTGTTTTGGTGATCGGTGGGGCTTGATAAGGGGGATCTATCCACCCTAGGTTGACACTTGTAGTAGGTGCTTGTTGGGATTCGAACCTAGGACCCATGGCAACACGGCCATGGGCCTCGACATGCGTGCAAAGTACAGCCCACGGTGGGAATTCTGCAACTCAGCATATATCCCCACCCCAGCCGCCTTATTTAAGCTCCTTTCTACCCTAACCCTAGGCACGAATCTCAAGATCTCAAAACCCAAAAACCTAGCCGCCACCTTAGAGAAGAGAAAGCACCAGGGCACGGTGGTTGTAAGCATCCCTAAGACATCTCGTTTTGGCCAAGCAGCAGGGCTGATCACCACGATTCCTGTAACGTTACTGTATGCATCTTTTTGTCGTTTGTTTTAGAGTAGATTTACACTTTATATTCTGGTTGTTTTTACATAATCTTATGCTAGTATGTACAAAGTTTACATGTTGGTAATAGTTGTGGCGTCGTGGTTGTTTTTACACGCTTTTCGAGGTTGTCAAACACGGGGTCAGGGAAAGGGGTTGTACGTTTCAATTTGGTCGTGGTTGTTGCGTCTTTTCTAAATCAGTTTTTTTTGTGTTGGTCGTTGGTCGTCTGTTCTGGGTCTTTGGGTGCTGAAACTGGTGGGTCATAGGGGTTGTTTGTGGTGGTAGTCTCAGGTTATGGTGGTGCGTAGTCACGGTGTTAAAGGGTTGGTTGTCAGGGGTGTTTATGGGTTGTTTCTGTCGAAGTCAGGGGCAGAGGTTGTTCAGGTGAGCGCATGGGTGTTTGGGGGTGGTAGCATTGAGGACTCGGGGGAGGTCAGTGCTTTGCTACCACCATGTCTCGAGTCTGGTGTCCAGGGAAGGTGCTGGTGGTCAGAGGGGTTGATGGCGGTGGTTGGTGTGGTGTCGTTTGGGTGTCAAAGAAGGTCTGGTCAGAAGGAGGGGCAAGAGTCGTGTTGGGTTTGGGAGTCTGTTTCAGGTCACCGGTGGCCGACGAGGCTGCTGCTGGTGGTCGTGTCGGTGGAAGGCGGTTCTGGGGTCAGGTTGTGGTGGCTGTCGATGGTGGATGGGTGTGTGACGAGGTGGTTTTGGGGGTGTTTGTACACGGGTGTCACCACGAGTTGGCTGGGCTGTTTCACGTTTTTTTTAATTATTATTATTATTATTATTAGTATTATTATTATTATTTTTATTATTACTATTATTATTATTAGAGATATTATTATCTTTATTATTTGATTTTCTTTAAAATGAATATCTTTTATGGCAAGTATATTAATATTTATGGTAAAGTATATTATTTATTAAGGAGATGATTTTGGGCATTTAATGTAAGATTTAGTATTTATGCACATCTTAATAATTTGAATTTCAAACCAAGTTACTATTTTTGGAAGCTGCTATTTATAGAAAATTACTATAATTGGAATGTGTATACGTATTATGTGAGTAGGAAGTTTATTAATTAAGTAATATACTTTTAGGTGGAAGTTTTCGTGTGGAGCACTTTTGAGAACGGTTGTGCGTTTTGCCATTTGTTTCTGCAACTACAGGTAGGGGAAATACAGTGAATGTTATAAAGATTACTCAGTTGCTATTGATGTTTACCATGAATGTTTTATATTTATACTTGAATGATTTGTTATGATATTGATTATACATTCTGTGATATGTTATGAGAAGAGGAGATGAAGGGTCTGTGTTTGGTGCGGAGATAAAGGGTCTGTGTTTGGTGCGGAGATAAAGGGTCTGTGTTTGGTGCGGAGATAAAGGGTCTGTGTGGCGTGGAGAAAAAGGGTCTGTGATTCGGAGTGGAGATATTAAACTTTCTATTTATAGTAATGTTTCTATTTATGGTTTTCCCTACTCAACCTCGTGGTTGACCCTGTGTATTCGTGATCACCTGTGATGAACCAACTATTGGGGAGCAGATTGACAGGTTAAAGACTATGGGAGCTTAGGGAAGTGAGAAGCTTGGACCCGGACCTGATTAGAGCATAGATCACTTGAGAATAGTCTATGAGTTGTACTTTCTTTTTGATCCGAACAGTTTTATCTTTTGGTTATGTACGAACATGTTTGAGTTTAAATCTTATATAAAGTACTGTTTATCTTCCTTTGTATCTACTGCCTCGGGAAACCGAGATGGTAACACCTTTATTTATCTGAGGAGTCCTAGTTCAGGCCCTTAAATAAATGGGGGTGTTACAGACACTAGCCCCTAGATCACAAAGGGCTTTCCCAATCACGTGGTTACCTATAGTGCATGGGATAGAAAAACTACCTGGGTCCTTCAACTTGGGTGGAATATTGTTTTGTGAAAGAACATAACATTCTTCCACAAAAGCAATAGCACCTTCGTCCTGAAACTTTCTTTTACGACTCAAAATATCTTTCAAAAATTGAGCATAAGAGGGTACCTGGGTAATTAAGTCAGTGAACGGGATGGTTACCTCAAGGGTCTTCACCATCTCCAAAAACTTAGAAACTTCCGATCCTCTTTTGAATTTTTCAATCGTTCGGGATACGGAACGGTAACATTAGCTGTAGGATCAGCTATCTATGGCTTCTTCAGCTGTAGAATCTCTGTGAGGTCAGGAATGAGGGAAGAGTCCGGCAATTCAAGAGTGGAATCTGCATTCTGCTCAGGAACCATGGTCGGTCGACCAGAAGTGGCGGTCGGTCGACCAGATGAACTGATGTCAGTAGGCTTCTGTTTTCCAGAAACTGATGTGTCGTCAGGTGAGTCAGTCGATTGACCGGGTATGTTGGTCGGTCGACCAACTTTTTATTGGGCATGGGACCAGTTTCTTTAGCAGAAACTTCTGTAGATTCGTTCATGGACGCAGGTCCATCATATGAGCGACCACTTCTGAGATTTATTGCGTTAATCGTCTCTCTGGAACTCTCGCAATTGCTCGGGGAGCTAGCAATATGATTAGCAGCTAAGATTGCTAATTGGCCTTCAAAGGACTTCAAAGAAGCAACTTGAGCCTTTTCCATTTCCAACATTTGGGACATTAGAGCATGAACTAGCTCTCTCAACTCTGTCGTTTCACTCGTGTTGTCAACCGTAGTAATCAGGTTCAAACTCTCTTGCTTCAGCTGGGCTGCTTCAAGCTTTTTAAAACGAGCTTCAACGGTTGTCTCAAGAGCTAAAACTTTATCCATCTCAACATTCAACCTTCGCGAATTCCCACGCAAACTCCCAAATTCAGCCCTATACACTGCCATATCTTCAATGGTATTCCAACCTTTCATATGGTTGGTGTTATTCTGGAATCTCCCATTGGCTACTGCATCAAGAATCACCTTGTAATCATCATAAAGGGCATTGTAGAATTGGTTGCATAGGTACCACTGAGGAAAACCATGATGAGGAATAGACCGGACCAATTTCTTGAACCGACCCCACGCTTCATAGAACTCTTCATCGGGACCTTGTTGAAAATTAGTGATTTGGCTTCTCAAGTCATTGGCCTTCGCAAGTGGGAAGTACTTTTTATAGAAAGCCAATGCCAAGGAAGTCCAATCTGTAATCTTCTCAGCTACCCTATCAAGGTAACGGTACCAATCCCTAGCATAATCCTTCAAGGAATAGAGGAACATCATTGCCTTCACCTCATCTTGAGTCACCCCAGCTGGTATATGTATGGAGCAGCAGTAATCTGTGAATGTCTCAACATGCCTCAACGGATCCTCATCGGGTAGACAAGAAAATTGGTTCCGCTCCACAAGAATGATGTAGTTCGGGTGGAGCTCAAAAGAACCAATAGTAGGAGTAGGCAAACTGAACCCCTTTGGTAGATCCTGTACTTTCGGTTGGATGTGATCATAGATGGTAGTCAGGATCTCTATGGATGAGAGTACTCAAGCCTTCCTCTCAAAAACCAGTCTTCTAATATGCAAAACAAAACTAGAAGAAAAGGTAAGTAACGGTCTTAAGGAACCGAAGTTCCTTAAGGATAAGGAAAATAAACTAAAAATTAACAAACAAAATTATACCGTCTCCCCGGCAACGGCGCCAAAATTTGACACCCGTCGTTGAGGGAGCCAAAGATAAGATTTATAAACCTCGGCTTAAACTAGATAGAGTAAGTCAAGGGTCGAACCACAAGGAGACAAGGTTAATTATGTTTGTGAATTTAAAGTCTATTAAAGTAACTAAGGGGGGTTTTCATTGTTGGGTTTGAAACTAACAACTAAGATAACAAAGTAAAAAAAAGAATCTAAGACAATGGTAAAAAGATGATTAGGAAGTTCGGTTCCCCATGGCTAAGGTAAGTCAAAATTGGGTAAACAACTCATGAACACAATCTCAAGGGACAAAGAATAAACCTTTAGGTCAATATTCTACCCAATCCTTACGGTCTTAGGGTTCCTAGAAAAGCACTAAACTTTCGTTCATAGGGCAACTCCAAAATTGTTGTTAAACTAATTCTACCAATCTTTCAATCTAGGAAGAATTAGTTCACCAACAATAATGAAGATCGGTACAAAAGCATATAACCATTAAAACCTAGTTTTCGCCATGGTTCCCCTAATTCCCAATCATAGGGATTAGCTACTCATAATGGTACAACAAATACTAACGAATTCCAAGAACATCATGAGAGACAACATAATTAAGAAGTAATGATTTAGGAGAACGATATATATATTTAAACACAAACAATAACAAAGAACAAGAGTTGAAACAACGGAAAGGATTAATTGCATTAAAACTTACAATGAAACGGAAAAGTATGAACGAATCTCAAATTGGAGTTCTTCTCCCTAAGTCTAGAGTGTTTTTGTGCTAATGACTGCTTTACCTAATTATCATTCACGAGGTTCTACTAATAGTCCTCTCTAATTACAAGCTTAGGGCAATAAACCAAAATAAGGTAAAACAGCGAAACCCGTGAACCGGTCGACCTACCAGGCATAAAGGTCGGTCAACCACTTACGCTGTAAGTGAGTCTTTCTGTAACTGCGACATGGTCGATCGACCCTATAGACAGGTCGGTCGACCGCTTCCTGTGTGTTTCAGCTTTATTTCAGTTCACAAACGTCATAAAAATCACGATTTCGGATCCTTGCTTCGTGCATTCCCTTAAGATGGCTTCCGGAGGATGGTTAAAGCTTAGTTTGGCTCACTTCCGCTTGTTCCTACATTTAAAACATAGAAATGCCAAAGTAAACCGTTTCGGGAGGAAAGGTAACTAAAAGTTACAAATATGCATAGAAATACGTGCTGAAACTATAAATAAAATGTATAGTAAATGCACGTATCAGTTTTCTTGTTCCCAGACCCCATATTCTGTCCAACAACTTATCAATAATAGGTTGACAATCTTTCAGAGTTAGTTTAGCAGGTTTGATTGGCACCCCAATATATTTGAAAGGCATTTGACCTTCTACACAGCCCGATACCTGCACTATCTCTTGTCTAAACCCCTGAGGGACCCCATTGAAATACACATTGGTTTTACCTTGACTCGTCTGAAGCGCTGAAGCTTTGGAAAATGTAGCAAATGTTCTTAAAAGAATCATTATGGATTGCACATCTCCTTTTGAAAATAAGAGCAAGTTATCAGCAAACATAAGATGATGCAATTTCATGGCTTTACATAGTGGATGGAATTTGAAGTCCATGGTAGATGTAGTATGGTTGAGCAACCTAGACAAATACTCCATACAAAGAGTGAATAACAATGGGGATAGAGGATCCCCCTACCCCAGTACTCTTTTGCCTTTAACGAAACCCAAAACTATTCCTTTTGAGGTTGAGAGTGTAAGTAGGTGTAGTCACACACTTCTCCACCATCTGGATGAAGTGAGATGGGAACTTCATAGTCTGTAGTATTTGGAAAATAAAATTCCATTCAATAGAGTCATATGCTTTCTGCAGGTCAACGTTAAAGAGACATCTAGGTGATACTGCTTTCCTTCCATAAAGCTTGACCAGATCTTGACAAATGAGGATGTTTTCCTGGATATGCCTTCCATGTATGAACCCCTCTTGAGTATTAGCAATGATCCGAGGAAGCACTGGAGCAAGCCTTGCACATAACAATTTTGAGATGCATTTATACACCACATTACAACATGCTATAGGTCTGAATTGGGTGACTTTTGTAGGATTATCTACCTTTGGAATCAATGTGATATGAGTTGTATTCATTTGTTTCAACAGTCTGCCATTTAGAAATAATTAATTGATTGCTTTGCACACTTCTGGTCTAACAATGTCCCAACAATCCTTAAAGAATTTGCTTGAGTACCCATCAGGTCCCGAAGCCTTCTCATTGGGTATACTAGACATAGTTTTCTTGATTTCCTCTTCTGTCACTAGTTTCATGAGCATCTGTATGTGTCTCTGGTTACAGACTGTTCCTTGTTGTATTACCCTTTTATTGACAGGTGTAGTAGTTTTATTGGTACCTAACAACTCCTGATAAAACTCCAAAAAGCAATATTGGATATCTTGTTGTGAGTCTTTAATAGTGCTTGCTACATCCTCTATTTGGATGACCAAGTTTTTCCTTCTTCTAGACTTGAGCAAGCCATGAAAGAAATTGGTATTATCATCACCTTTTGTTGCCCATTTCACCTTCGCTTTTTGTTTTAAATATTCTATTTGGGCTTCAAACATATGTTTTTATTGCATTCTGACCTCACACTCTTGCTGCACAAGATGCCCATTATTAGGATTGCATCCAAGCTCTTTTTTAATCTCCATGAGTTGGACCTGTATCACCCTTGTTCTCTTCTCTATGTCAGAGTAAGTCTTTTGATTCAGCTGCTTGAGAGCAGGTTTGAGTTACTTCAGATAGTTAACCTGTTTATACATGTGAGTGCCCCTAATCTCTGTTCCCCAATTGGCCTTAACAATATCTATGAATTGAGGTGCTTGGCTCCGCATATTAAAGTACTTGAATGGCCTGTTAACTCTACCTTGTTGCTGCTGATTATTGATCACACAAGGTGAATGATCATAATCTCCTTCTGGTAGATAATTTGCCACATAATCTGCATACTCATTTAGCCATTCCTGATTGACCAGACATCTATCTAGTCTGCTATATATTCTGTCCTCAGGGCACTGCTTGTTATTCCAGGTATAAAACGCTCCCTTTGAGGGGTATTCAATTACTTCACACTATTGAACACACTGTATAAAATGGTCTGCAACTATTTGATTAAAACTGCCTCCCACTCTTTCCTCTGCTAACATAACACAGTTGAAGTCTCCTCCAATGACCAAACTATCATTCATGCTACTGGCTATTCTATTCAAGTTCTGCCATAGGGGTTCCCTATCAGAGTCTTCATTGAACGCATATACAAAAGTCACATACAACACCTGATTGGTCGGTTTTAGTTGCATTTTAAAATGTATATATTGCGCATCATAGTCTAGAGCTTGGACACTCACCACACTATAATTCCAGAGGACCCATATTCTGCCTCCTGGATGGTAAGCAGTATTGGTCGTAATGCATTGAACAATTGAGTAGTTCTATATTGATTCTTAGGTTTTATTTTGGTTTCGAGTAAATCAAAAAAATCAAAATTATGCTGTAACAAAAAGCTATTCACAAACTGTTGCTTATTCCTCCTATTCATGCCCCTAACATTCCAAAATCCATAATTCATTGATCAAGGGATAATAGACTAGTTTTTGCTGACATACCTCTACTGGTAGACCCCTACACTCTCTCTGCATAGGTCATGTTGTCCATGCCTACTGGTAACCCAGAAAAATCCATAATTTGTTCAATTATATGTTTTGGCAATGTTGTTTCTGGTGTTGGCACCCTAACAGTGATCATAGGGTTTTCCTGTGCAATAGTTTTCTCTATTGGTTGCATTAATGGTTTTTCTACTCTCTTCCATATCTTCCTAACAGGTAAAGGTGCTTATGGCTTATTTCTGCACTCCCCCTTGGCATGGCCCTGATTCTTACATGATTTGCAGAGTATTGGCTTCCATTTACATGATTTTTCAGAGTATTGGCTTCCATTCATACTCCATTTCAATTTCTCTGACATTGCTTTTCTCATCTTGAAACTTAATTCTGTCAGGAAATTTTTGGTCTACATTCAATTCAACTAATACTCTGGCATATCCCAGTCTGGCTTTAGTTTCTATTGCTATATTTTTCTGGATATACGTGCCTATGGCACATGCTATTTTTGGCAGTCTATTCCCCCAGTATTGTACTGGTAGCTTGTGCATACGCACCCAAGAGGGTACACTCTTCACATCTTCTTTCTCCAAGTCCACATCCTCCTACCAGGGTTTAATAATGACATGTTTACTGTCAAACATGTAGTTTCCTACTTGTAGTACTCTGGTTTGCATCTCTATTGTGTTAAACCTCACCAGGAATACTCCATTAGGCATGAATGATATGGTATCAATGATATGGTGCTTCCAAATTCTACGCAGATATCCTTCTAACACAGAAAAAGGTGGGTTTGCTCCTAAGACATAGCCATAAATAGCCTGCTTCCAATACTCAACTCCTCCTGAACATCTTCTTTGTCTAGTTTGATTATCACTTCTAGTTCTTCTTCAATGATCTTGTCTATCTTTTTACCATGAACCTTGAACCATTCTCTTTCTTCATCATCTTGCTCTGAATCTGGTAAAGTAATATACTCTTGGTTCATCTCCACAGATTCATCATCATCGAGATTAAAGGGAGCAACCCCCACAATATGCTGCATACTTCCATGTTTTGTTGCTTCCTCATCATTTGGATGCTTCTGTTGCTCCATATTCTGCTTAGTTCGATCTCCCTCACTTGCTTTAGACCCCTTCCTGCGAGTGATGTTACAGAGTTGAGCAGATTTTGATGCTGAATTCCTAGTCATTGATGCACAAAATTCAGCATCAAAGATGCCTTCCTACCGTCACAAAATCGTGTGCTAGGGTTTTGTTGTTGTTGTTGTTGTTGTTGTTGTTTAGTAGTATATTGTTATTCAAGGCGTGAAGGTTAAAAAAAAAAGAAAAAAAATACTGTTCACACGTGGTACTGTTCATCCGCAGCAAAAAAAAAAACAAAAAAAAACAAAAAAAAAGAAGGAACAACAACCATGATGTTTACCAACCCTATGGAGGAGATGTTGGGGCTGGTGTCCTTGACAATTAAGTACAATGACTTATTAAATCTCTTTAAGGATCACAAGGGCATACTTCTGTATTATTACCAGTTGATCCACGTTTATCAATAACGGTTGGCTTGCTAGATAAGTTTGACGTTATTGTCATACAGATGGCGGTGGTCAACTGGTCCCTATACGTCACACCTATAGGACACGTTTGAGAGATGTGAAGGTATGAAAATACAGTCACATTTTGCCGGATATGACTAAACGGTTAGTCAGAGGTATTGACTATTAAATTAGTCAATAAGATGTTGAGATTATTATTTAATACGGATTAAATAATTTTAGCTAATACGGATTACATGATTAATTCGTAAATTAAATATAAACAGTTATATATATTTAATTAAATATTGTACTCGCGAATTAATATAAACAGTTATATTAATTTAGGTAATTATACAATATCGTATTTTATCAGACCGTTATTAATATATCGACTGTATTAATATCTGATAACATATTACGATTTATAAATAAAACCCGCGAACAACTTAAAGCTAAATGGGTCGAATCACGCATGGGGATAAGGTAAGAGTGGAAAGCCCACTCCTACCCAAACCCTATTTTCGGCCGGCCAGTGTTACAAAAGGAGGAGACTTCTCCTTTTGTCGACTACTCTTGTTTCACTGCTTAAACAATTCTCAAGAAAAATTAGGGTTTTGAGAGCACTCTTCTCCCAAAACCTCAGATCTCACATCTAAAACCTCAAGGGCTCTCCCTATATTGCAAGGCAATTGGAGAGGATTTCTAGCACACGCGGCCTCGTCTCATTCAAAGTCTTGGGTGCAAGTTATAGGAGGGAATTTGCTTTAATTCCTGTTCTTAGGCCTTTTGCGCGAGGACTAAAGGTTGTACTTCTTTTCTCATGTTTTTAATCTTATGACGATATTCACAATTGCATATTTCATTATAATCCTGCAAATTTAGGGTGAATACGCGTTTTATTCCCCACAAGTGGTATCAGAGCCTTAGGCCATGAAAATTTTACAATTGTGTCTTTCATAAGTTTTAAATTTTGAAAACCGTACATTCTGTCGCAGGCACTCGATCGAGTCTCTGTTGCACTCGATCGAGTGCCCTCGTACCAGGCCCGTGCGTGTGATTTTTGTGAGAAATCGATCTTGTTCTTCGATTATTATTTGCATATTGTTAATTAATCGATATTTTTAGCAATATGTGAATCTTTTGTTGTTGTTTATATATGATTTACACGTTTTAAATCCAAGTTATAAACTCGTTTTGATTTAAAAGTGCAGCGATTGCGTTTTAAAGAGTCACTCGATCGAGCCCCTGCTGCACTCGATCGAGTGACACTGGCACTCGATCGAGTGCCTCTACTGCTCGGTCGAGTGCTCATGTTTCGGGCTCTCTTTTCGAAAATAACTTGTTTTCTTATTTTCACATGGCTTAAAATAATATACTATATACGGAAATAGTATATTATTTAGTGAAACGGTTCACCCTCGTATGATACATATTGTTTTAAAACAGTTTAAAATAATGGATTATATGTTTATTAAAATTGGTGATTAAAGCAGTATAGTCACATAATTTTAATCTTAAAAGGTGGTTTGGTATAAATTTATTAATCATAATAACAGTATTATGTCATGTATAAATTTTATTTAGTTGATGCATTTTATTTATCGTCTTGTGAATGCCTTGAATGCTTTCAATAACGTATTTAATTTTTGCAAACGGTTGTAACTTAGTGTGGCCTTAGAAGATTGTGTCACCGTAATGAAGGGACACGATCTTGCTTGTAATTTTGAGATCTTGAATCTCCGTTTTGGGTTTTTGCCATGTAATTACTTTTGTATTTAAATTAGAATGTATCTAGGACTACTTTTGTAATTTAAATTAGTAATTTTGTGAAGACCAAAGACAAGACGGAGGCCGGATGCTCACTCCCGCTGCAAGGACCAAGATGGAACATCAAGACAAGCTTCTAGGGTCCAACAGTGGATTCCAAGTTGTTTTATGTTTATTTTGGTAGGATAGGCCACACTAGGACTTTTATTTACGTTTATTGCATTTATCTTTACGCTTTCATCGATAATAGCTTGCATCATATTCCGCCTAAAAACCAAACCACCTATATCATGCCTGAAAACTGACTCATGTAGAGGTTACGCGTTAGTTTTCTGTGACAATACAGATGTCACATGTCAATTTAAAAGCCATCACTTTATTTAATTCATTCACGCAAATGCTAGTTTTTAGTTCACTTAAATATGGATAAATAAGAGTTGATGGGGTCTTCCTCGTATAACCAAAAATTGAGATTAGTCTTTATAAATCAGCCTCCCATGAATCCCTTCTTCGTCGGTAGGCATAATATGACCCCTTCTACGTCGGGTAAGTGGGAACAGATGATTTATTTTATCTCAACATCATGGTCACTCGATAATATTCCAGTGACTGAGATGGACTAATAGATAGATATACGGAAATCTATCGACCAAGAGTTCCAACGATTGGAATTAGCCAAACTGTGGGCTTATCAATATACGGAAATTGAGTCTTGGGATCGTTTATATAATTCTTGAGGGAGATCAATTATATAAATGCATGAGTCTACGAGTTTAAATTCAATTTTATATAGACTTAAATCACAACAATAAGTTGCTTATATGGTTTTGTTTTATCTTCTTTTCAGTGTAGAACACGTTCATTAAAACTGCTGTAAATCTAAAATGGCTGGTGAAGACCCAATGCCAAGTGCCAAGCTAGCACGTGAATCCTGGCTAAAAGCCTTCATGGACTCCATGAATCAGTCAACTAGACTGAGGAATGATGGGTCAAACTTCTCTGACTGGGAGGCAGCACTACGGAATGCTGCCATTGCTGACGGAAAGCTTAAGTTCTTAACTGAGCCCATTCCGCCACACCCAGGAACTGGAGCTAGAGCCAACGAAATTCGCGCTCATAGCGATTTCGTTATGGAAGCGGGTGCGATAAAGAACGTACTCATCTATGCAATGGAATCCAATTTGCAAAGACGCTTCATAACCCATGGTGCAAACAAGATTTTCACCACGCTCACTAACGAATTCTCCAAGGCTCCGAGAATCGTTTCTTATGAGCATACCTGTCGCTTCTTTGAGGCGAAACTCCAGAAGGGCCAAGCTGTTAGTCCACATATTCTCAACATGATTGAGAATATCGAGAAACTGGAGTCCCTAAACTGCAAGATCAGTGAGAACATCATCGTTGATCGCATGCTTCATTCGCTTCATGATGGGTTCGCCCTCTTTAGGGCCAACTACTACATGAACGACATGAAGAAGACTCCCCATGAGCTCCACTCCCTTCTCGTACAGACTGAGAAGGATCTAAAGTTGAGTGGGAGTCTAAAGCAGGATGTTCTCATGATCTCCAGTAAGGGAAAAGGTAAAGGGAAGGCTAGAGCTCAGGGTGACCTAGCAGTAGGTAAGCCCAGGTTCAAGAAACCAGGATTTACTAAGAGTGGGCCAGGTGAGTCGAGCAACTCACAGGGCAAGACTAAGAGCAAGGATACTAGCATGGAATGTCACCATTGCCACAAGACTGGGCATTGGAGGCGCTCATGCCCCGTGTATCGCGAGGACATTAAAGCAGGCCGTGTTACTCCTGTTGGTATGTCTTCTTCTTCTTTTATTCACATGATTGAGATTAACCATGCAAGTTGCGGAACTTGGGTACTTGATACTGGTTGTGGTTCTCATCTATGTAATCATGTGCAGGGCCTCCGAAACCAAGAACCCCTAATCAAGGGTGAGGTGGACCTGCGTGTCGGGAATGGAGCACGTGTGGCTGCAGTCTCGAAGGGAACATACGTAATCCAGCTTCCAAGTGGATTCGAGTTATTTTTATATAACTGTTATTATGTTCCTAGTTTGTCCAAAAACATTATTTCAGTTTTTGCGCTTGACAAACTCGGCTTTTCATTTGTAATAGAGAATAATAGCTGTATTTTCTCCTTACACAATATGATTTATGGCAAGGCAGTTTCCATGAATGGAATTTATGTTTTAGATCAAACTACCGAGATATTACATGTGAATAATAAAAGAATAAAGGTAGGTGACAAAGATCAAACTTACCTATGGCATTGTCGTATGGGACACATAAATGAGAAACGCGTTAAACAGCTCATACAGAATGGAGCTATTTCGCCCTTTGATTTCGAATCATATGGCACGTGTGAATCATGTCTCATCGGCAAAATGACTCGTATTTCCTTCAAAGGTGTTGGAATGCGCGCTGCCGACCTATTAGGACTCATACATTCGGACGTATGTGGCCCTATGTCGATCAACGCACGAGATGGCTATAGGTATTTCATCACTTTCACGGATGATTTGAGTAGATATGGCTATGTCTACTTAATGAAGCACAAAAGTGAATCCTTTGACAAGTTCAAAGAATACCAGAATCGGGTACAGAACCAGCTGGGTAGAAAGATTAAAGCACTACGCTCGGATCGTGGTGGTGAGTATCTTTCACGCGAGTTTGATCAACACCTTAAAGACTGTGGGATCGTGCTACAGTTGACTCCACCTGGAACACCACTATTAAATGGTGTGTCCGATCGGAGAAATCGAACTTTACTTGATATGGTTCGATCCATGATGAGTCACACCGTTGTGCCTGATTCATTGTGGGGCTATGCTCTTTTGTCGGCCGCTCTAATACTTAACCGAAGTCCGTCTAAAGCTGTTGACAAGACTCCATTCGAGTTATGGAAGGGAACGGTCCCTAACTTGTCCTTTATTCGGGTTTGGGGCTGCGAGGCTTATGTCAAGTGGAGACACGAGGATAAGCTCGGCCCGCGATCGGTCAAGACATACTTTATAGGCTATCCAAAGGGAACGTTTGGTCATTACTTCTACTCGCCTACCGAACAACGTGTTTTTGTTGCGGCTAGTGCGACGTTCTTAGAGAAAGAATTTCTCGAGAACAAGTCGAGTAATAGAACCTTTGAGTTATCGGAGGTTCAAGAACCAACTACCGAGCAACCATTGGAGGAAACAGTACCTTCAACCGAGGCTGCGGTAGATATCCCTGAGGAACCTAGGAGGTCAGGAAGAGTCTCTATTCCACCGGACAGATACATTGGTATGGTCGAGGAACACGATACAGATGACGTCTTACTCCTAGAGGGTAATGAACCCACAACCTATAAAGGTGCCATGACCAGTTCTGACTCAAAGCTATGGCTAGAAGCCATGCAATCCGAGATGGACTCCATGTATGAGAACAACGTGTGGGATCTTGTGGACCTACCTGCAAAGGTACGTCCCCTTCAATGCAAATGGCTTTACAAGATAAAGCATGCCGTGGAAGGACAACAAGATATCCACAAGGCTAGACTAGTTGCTAAAGGTTTCACTCAAGTGCCAGGCTTGCACTATGATGAGATCTTTGCACCCGTAGTCATGCTACGTTCCATTCGGATTATCTTAGCGATCGCCGCATTTCATGACTATGAAATATGGCAAATGGACGTTAAAACCGCCTTCTTAAACGGTTATTTGGAGGAAGAGTTGTACATGGTACAACCCGAGGGTTTTATCGATCCAGCACATCCTAAGAAAGTTTGCAAGCTTAAGCGTTCCATCTATGGACTTAAGCAAGCATCGCGGAGTTGGAATCATCGCTTCGACCAAGTGATAAAAGAGAATGGGTTCATTCGATCAGTCGAGGAACCATGTCTCTATATCAAGTCGAGTGGGAGTAAGATTGTATTCCTAGTACTGTATGTCGATGACATACTCTTGATTGGGAATGACATACCTCTCTTATCTTCGGTTAAAGCATGGTTGAAAAACCATTTCCAGATGAAAGATCTGGGAGAGGCACAAAGAATTTTGGGCATCCGTATCAACAGGGATAGATCACGACGGATGTTGTCTCTCAGTCAGGAATCTTATATAGAGAAGATTCTGGAGAGATTCAGCATGACGAACTCCAAGAAGGGGTTCCTTCCTATGACTCCTGGGCTTCACTTGAGCAAGACTCAAGAAGCTAAGTCAGTGGAAGAGAAAGAGCGCATGAGTCGGATTCCTTATGCTTCGGCAATAGGATCGATCATGTATGCCATGATATGCACACGTCCTGACGTTGCATATGCATTGAGTATGACAAGTCGATTCCAAGCTCATCCAGGTGAACAACACTGGATGGCCGTGAAAAACATTCTTAAGTACCTACGGAGGACTAAAGATTGGGGATTGACTTATGGAGGCGACTCAACGCTCTGCGCCACGGGTTACGCAGATGCTAGCTTCCAAACAGATCGAGATGACTCGAAATCTCAGTCTGGATTTGTCTTTACTCTTAATGGCGCTGCGGTCAGCTGGAAAAGTTCTAAACAAAATGTTACAGCAGATTCTACGACTGAGTCCGCGTAAAAGAAGATATTCATTGATAAGATCGCTACGGATGACAACATAGCTGATCCTCTCACTAAAGCATTACCACGTGATAAGCATGAAGGGCACATTCATTCCATGGGAATCGGATGTGTTCCTAAGTTGTAGTACTCTTTTATGAATTCATGTAATAATTCATTTTCTCGTGTACTCTATTCAACCTTATTGTTATGATATAAAATGTTTTGTTTCTCATGTGGAATTGTACGCCAATTTTGAACACCACAAAGTGAACTGATTAACATTACATCGTTTTGGTCCTTGATTACCCACTTGAGCTGATAACTCAGGTAATCATTTTGTGACGTTGGTTGATGGTGGGTTCAACGAGCCATAAGTCACGTGGATGACTGACCAATCACAAAGGCGAGTTATACGGATATCTCGTAGGACACCCCGTGACATCGTTATGGAGTCCTAAATGTTTTATAACATTGGGTGCCAGGTCGTGGATAGGACCTCCATAGTGTTCCTTAGAGTCGAGTCTTTTGACTTTCAACTGTTTCTTGAGATTAAGACAGATTTTGGGTAACTTTGGTTTCTTTCCCACGGTCACCGTAACAGGGGCCAAGAGGATTTTTTCTGGGTTATTTCATGCTGGGCGATATCGGCAGGATTCGAGTTGAGGGAAATATCCAAACCCTTATCAGGATTTTATCATTTCTCAGGGCCACTCGAGGAGTAGTAACTGAAATGCATGGCCATGCTCGAATACAGATTCGTTTTATCAGTTAAGTTACTCTCTAGTCGGGGAAACCACTCTTGATACAGATCGCTTGTGAGATACGACCTTTGCGAATGCGGATTTGCAAATTGTCTTACATTGAGTGGGAGAAATTTTAAAAGGATATGAGATTCGGTTATCGCACCTACACTTGTACGGACAAGTGGGAGTTTGTTGGAGATTGTGTCCTCCACATGTAGTGTGATAACGTCATTGAACATACCCTTGTACGGACAAGTGGGAGATTGTTGGGGCTGGTGTCCTTGACAATTAAGTACAATGACTTATTAAATCTCTTTAAGGATCACAAGGGCATACTTCTGTATTATTACCAGTTGATCCACGTTTATCAATAACGGTTGGCTTGCTAGATAAGTTTGACGTTATTGTCATACGGATGGCGGTGGTCAACTGGTCCCTATACGTCACACCTATAGGACACGTTTGAGAGATGTGAAGGTATGAAAATACAGTCACATTTTGCCGGATATGACTAAACGGTTAGTCAGAGGTATTGACTATTAAATTAGTCAATAAGATGTTGAGATTATTATTTAATACGGATTAAATAATTTTAGCTAATACGGATTACATGATTAATTCGTAAATTAAATATAAACAGTTATATATATTTAATTAAATATTGTACTCGCGAATTAATATAAACAGTTATATTAATTTAGGTAATTATACAATATCGTATTTTATCAGACCGTTATTAATATATCGACTGTATTAATATCTGATAACATGTTACGATTTATAAATAAAACCCGCGAACAACTTAAAGCTAAATGGGTCGAATCACGCATGGGGATAAGGTAAGAGTGGAAAGCCCACTCCTACCCAAACCCTATTTTCGGCCGGCCAGTGTTACAAAAGGAGGAGACTTCTCCTTTTGTCGACTACTCTTGTTTCACTGCTTAAACAATTCTCAAGAAAAATTAGGGTTTTGAGAGCACTCTTCTCCCAAAACCTCAGATCTCACATCTAAAACCTCAAGGGCTCTCCCTATATTGCAAGGCAATTGGAGAGGATTTCTAGCACACGCGGCCTCGTCTCATTCAAAGTCTTGGGTGCAAGTTATAGGAGGGAATTTGCTTTAATTCCTGTTCTTAGGCCTTTTGCGCGAGGACTAAAGGTTGTACTTCTTTTCTCATGTTTTTAATCTTATGACGATATTCACAATTGCATATTTCATTATAATCCTGCAAATTTAGGGTGAATACGCGTTTTATTCCCCACAGGAGATGACGAGCAGTAGGGAGTTGGGACAAGTAGGCGAGTGTAGAATCGCAGGGGAGTTGCAAGGAGGACGGGCCGACCGTGAGGGAGAGGGTGAGGGGGAGATGCCAAGTACATTCTAAACATCAAAAAAGTTGTAAATTTTATTAATATGTAATTAATGATACGAATAAAAAAAACGAAGATTAATAAATGAAAAACGTATAAAATTAAATAAAATGGATAAGTATAAATTTAGTTTACCCTAAATGGTACAAGCGACGCTACACATATAGGGTGTGTTTGGATATCAAATTGGGATGGAAAGGGTGGGGAGGGGGATGGAGGGAAGAGAAAGGGAAAGAAAGGAAATGGAGGGGGAATAAAGAGAGGTTGTTTGGATAACAAAAATAAAGTAGAAGGAATGGGAGGACGATGAAGGAAGAAGGTGATTTTAGTGCATTGGAGGATGGAGAGGGTTAAGCCATATTAGAAAAGTATATGGTCCTATCATTTTTAAATAGTGAGATTATTTTAGTTTGGTCTAAATGATGAAAAATGAATCATTCCATTCCCCCATTCCATTTCCTTCTTCCATATATTTTAACCAAACAATGAAAGATGAACTTCTCCCTTTACTGATGCAGGAGCATTGGTTAGGAGGAAGGGTCGTGGTCCACGACCTAAACGTGATCTCAAGATGTTCGAATTAGGTTCGATACGTATTTTCAAGTTAGCTTGGCAAGACGTATTGAAAGAACAAGGAAGGCTATGGGGTGGTTCGTTGGTGGCTAACTAACGCCCTAGGGCAACGTGTGGTTCCACACGGTTCTAACTAGACCTGGCAATCGGGTGGGTCGAGTCGGGTTCGAGTCAGATTGTTATCGGTTCGGGTTATTGTATTGTCGAATTGTTTCGACTCCTATGGATGACTGGGTCGACTCGGGTTCGGTCGGGTTGGTTTAGGTCATGACATATATGGAGTATCGGGTTTGAGCGGGTAACACTTGGTCGGGTTTCGGTTGTTATGCAGTCGGGTTACTCAACTAACATGTCGCGTAATAGTTCATATCGGGTCAATAATATTCTCAACCAATTCATATCGAGTCAATAATATTCTCACCCGATTGATATCAGGTTACATCACTTACATGTTATATTTTATTCTATAATTTATTCTTTCTTTTGTTTTGCAAATGTTACAATTTGTTCTTCTTTTAAATTCAATCTCCAAAACAAATTAATTTAACTATTATGAAATCACACTTAGATTATACTATAAGCGATAAAAAATGGTAATTGTCGGTTATTTGATACTCATTCGGATCGGATATTATTCTAGCTTGTCGGGTTTTAATCGGCTTGGGTGTTGTCGGGTTCGGTTATACCGGTTATCGGATAAGATTAAGTATCGGGTTATGTTAGATCAGAGTGGGTCGATTTCGGGTACCATGATTGTATAATATTATCGATTAACAGACAGGTCCGATATCGGACGAGTCGGATCGGTTTTGTCGAGTTGGGTCAGGTTTTTCCAGGTATAGTTCTAACATTATTATTGTTAGTAGTATTTTAGTCTTATTTTATTTATGTTATTAGTTTTATATAAGTTTGTTTCAAGTTTGTTATAGTTAGTTATAATAAAGTTGTTACAAATTAGTTAGTCAGTTACTAATTTGTTATTAGGTTGTTACAACTAGTTTGTTACTAGGTTGTTGCAAGTTAGTTATAGGTTAGTTAAGTTTGTTATAAGGTTGTTAGAAGTTAGTTACAACCTAATCTAGTTTATTATTATTTAATTAATAAGGATTAAGTTTAATCCATTAGGGTAGTATTTAGGACTCCTAATTTGGAGAGAACTCGAGCCCTAGGCCGAGTATTTGTGTCGTGTAGTATTGTTCTTTGTGACGGATGTCCTTACTATAAATAAGCATCCTTTGTCTTTTATTTTCATAGATTGGATTATTATTATTTTGAGTTAAAAACATAAACCCGAAGCATCTGTGTGAGCTTTACTATTATTGATTGAATATCTTAGTGAGCTTAATCTTTAGGTTTAATCTTGGATTAAATTAAATTGCAGGGTGATCGAATCTTCTTGGATTGTAGGGTGATTTCATCAACTATCCATCTACAAATCATACACAAAACATACATAACATCGTTCCATCAATCTTTCATCAATTATCAACGTTCACAAGTCTCAAACGTGTGCCTACACGTCCGTTCACGTCGCCATCACCATCATCATTGTTCGTTCGTCGCTTGTTCGTGCATCACAATCGTTCATCACCATTCATCGTTCATTGTTTACTTATTTACTTGTTCTAATTCGTGATATATCACATATAGTTTAATTCCTCTGCAACTTATAGTATTCTTGTTGATTATCCTTTAGATTATCTTAGGAATACGCATCAAATTGGTATCAGAGCTTCGACTCTTGATCTAATTTTTATTACATCGGGTTCTTGGGAAAGCTTGTTACAATGGTATAAAACCCCTCGCGAAAGCGAAAATATAAAACATACAAAGTACTAAAAATGCAGCGGTATTAAAACTTTTTAAAACATAAACATCATGCGAGGTGAATTAAAACTGAAACTGATATAAACAAAATAGATAAGTATAACAGTTCTAAGTACGGAAACCAAATATATACAAAGCCTGGGATGGAACATCCCTACAGGCACCAAAACATGAACTGTATCAAAAACTAAGAGTCTAGCTAATCGGTGAAGTGTAAGTCATATGATGAAAGGATCATCACTCGCTAGCTCTCAAGTGAACCCCGTCCAACCTGCATGTACCTACATACATGAAAACATGTACGCCAAAATCAGTGGGGAGTGACTAGAGTTCTCCTAGCCACCTTTTGTAACGACACGTAACAAGAAATACAAACATAACACTCCAACATATATAAACATGTGAAGTATATCAATATCTCAATAATTGATCATCAACTATCAAGCAATCACTAATGCACGGCTCTCAACCAACTTCGGAAACTATTTGGAAGGAGAGCCGGTTTCCCTACCGGTTACCCGGTCGGGGGGTCTTTCAATCCAAACCATTTACGAAACTGACTAAAGAGTCATCCAATGCCTTGGATGAATAACAACAAAGTCAAGGTACTATAAACATCACTATCATTAAGCATATCTGACACTATACCAACTCAAGGCAAGCAGATATAAAATTCAGCGAGTATAAGGTTCAGCGGTCAACTTAAGACATAACTTATATACTAACACACTTTCACTATCAAGGACTCAGAGGCCAACTTAAGGCATAGGCCAAAATATTAGTAAACACTAGCAATGGGTCCAGAGGTGAACTTAACACATATCCCACTACTAAAACAATGTCGGGTCCAGAGGTGAAATTAACACAAATCCCAACATACAATTCAAGTAAAGGGTCCAGAGGTGAACTTAACACATATCCCTAAACATCGACAAGCAAAGGGTCCAGAGGTGAACTTAACACATATCCCAGTGCTACAAACAAGTATTGGGTCTAGAGGTGAACTTAACACATATCCCAATACACAGCTATCGCACACCGGGTCCACAGGTGAACTTAACACATATCCCGTGTACGACAACCGATCACGTGTCAGGTCCAGAGGTGAACTTAACACATATCCTGACACGCCACAAGCAAAACACGTAATGGGTCCAGAGGTGAACTTAACACATATCCCATCACGCGACAAGCAAAACACGTAATGGGTCCAGAGGTAAACTTAACACATATCCCATCACGCGACATACAACTCAACCATTAACATCCAAAGATAGAAACTAACCTATAGTCTTAACTTCTTAAACCACTAAACAACACTTAGTTGATCCCGGGAACTAAGATGAGGGAGAGCCGGTTTCCCTTTCGGTTACCCGACCGGGGGGTCTCTATCCTCTCTCCATTCCCGAACCCAATATAGTGTCTCCCATCCTCTGGGGACCTCAAACACATATCAAAGGTACAAGGAACGAGTTTCAAACAAAATCGAACAACCGTTTAAAAGTTACGGACTAATTACGAATTCGAAATAAAAACAAGCTTCAGGGGTCCCCAGTCGGTTGGCAGGCAGCCGGCCTACTGGCTGGCAACCCTTTCCTCTCCTCACGATTCTACGTCTGAAACAGAACACGGGCCCTCAGCCGGTCGGCAGGAAGCCGGCCCACCGGCTGGGGAACCCACTCCCTAAACTTTGCTTACGAAACATAAAACCAAAAAGGGCTCCCAGCCGGTCAGCAGGCAGCCGGCCTACCGGCTGGGCACCCAAGCCTCCTATAAATCAAAACACGCGAAATGTTCAATATGCACTCCCAGCCGGTCGACCGGCGGCCGGTCGACCGGCGGCCGGTCGGTCGACCGGCTCAGAGTCCCTGAGCCTAAAAATCGCAAAACGCAGTGATTCCCAAATTCGACCAAAATCGATTCAAGACTTCTAATCTAGCAACATACAATGTTTACCCATTATCTCAAATCATCAAATACACTATCTATCAGCACATAAACCCACAAACAATCCTCAATACGAATAATATTTGTATCCGTCGCAAGTATACAATTTCTGAAATTTGACAATAAGCATGTGGAACATCATCTAAGCACAAAAACGTCATATACGTATATTCCTAGCATGATTTCTAGGTCCTTGAACATAAACCTCAAGCAAAAACAGAAACTTAAACAAGAACACAACACAAAACTTGCTATTTTAACAAAAAGGCCGAGTTACTCGTAATCGTCACCTTTTTCGCGATTAAGCTCCTATCTTCTCTTCAATATCGCCACAAACCTCCTTGGGATCCTCTAAGCCTCTCCCTACAACATGAAAAACGGATTTAGAGGCTAAAACTCGGATTATACCCAAAATAGCCCAAATTTCGAGTTGAAGGAAACGAGAAACGGAAGTGACGGATGACTTGCAAATTCGATGAGGATTCCGAAAATGTAATTATTACCTCGATTCGGTGAACGGATGATGACGGAATTTGAGAAAGAAGATAAAGGTTTAGGAGAGAAATGGAGAAAAGAGTTTACAATGTTTGTTTTTGAGGAAGTGTTGAAATGTCGACATATTGGGGTTTACGAGGGTTTATATGTGTCCTTTCCCGTTTCAAGGAAAACGGTTTAGTAACTTGAACGGGTTTTAGGATATGAGTTTAAGTTGCCAAGTTATATTCGTCTTAAGGACTTAAGGTTCTTAAGACGGATCTTATGAATTTTATTAAAATGCTTCTCAATAAACTATAAAAATATATTTTATTACTTAAAATAATTAAAAGCCTTTAAAATATAAATCACGAAAATATGGGATGTTACAATCACCCATTCTTCAAAAAGTTTCGTCCTCGAAACTCGAAGGTAGAAGTAAGTATGAAAACAACTCTAACGTTCAAATGAACCATACGGGTCATGATAACCCAAATCTTTATCTTTCAAAAAGGTTTTAAGACGCAAAAGATTTCAAGGCACAAGTCTTGTCAATGGACATTGGGATTCTCGTTACGTATTCAAGAGTCCGACATTCCAAATCTGAGACAGGTCCCAAAATTTTGTTCAAATTAAGCTCAAAATTAGATTGATTCGGTGTTGACAAGCACAACACAGGTTATCAGACGTCTCCAATAACAAGTTCTAGTGGCAGTCAACGCTGAAATCTGACAAAATCGTAAAATGTTACGCTCTTTAAAACCAAGTTTTCTTCAAATCGACCACTACTCCCAAATTCTTGAAAAAGTGAAATTGTAACAATGACCAAAAGCCGCTTCCAACGGAAGAGAAAGCAGTTTCAAATTCTCAAAACAACTAAGCTTTTTCTAAAACAATAAGTTTAAAGTCAACAATTGGGGAACAAGTTTCAAACAGGCGTTTTGAGAGCACGGAAACAGACGCAGAGCTTATTTTCAACACGCAGAATTAGGGTTTCAAGCCTTGCGGCTGTCAGAACACCAAAAAAAGGAGGGTTGAAGGAACGGAACAATCAAGTCGAAGGTTAAAGAAGACGGTAACCTTTGCCAAACATGGGTACACTAACCGCTCAATTCATAATCAAAACATCGTTACAACGATTCTTAGTATATCCCAAGAAGGACAATTCAAGCGATCTCTAGTCTCTCAATGGTTGCATGATCCCTCTTACTATCATCTCATCCACGGGATAAGGTATTTTCCTCAACAAGAAGGTTCCCAAAACTCTCACTCAGTCCACACCAAATCTGTTTAATTATGGTTAAGAATCTCTTACTCAAGGTGGAAGCCTAATAAACAAACCTCAGACCACGGTTCACGTACTCCCAAACTCTAAACCTGAATTCTATCACCATAACTCTTCCCAATCAGTCGGCCATAGCCGAAATCACCTATATCCTTTAGCCCTACATAGTTCAATTCATCAAATCTACTCTATAGGATACTTTTAATTCTAAGTTCTCCAGAGTCATCTATTACCATAAAACGAACATTCCAAGGTAAGGTCTCACTAAGGTAACCACTTCCAAGTCAAGCAAGTGTATGACTGGTTCTCATGACTAGTTCCTCAGAACGATTCAGATCTCAAGGTTTCTCAAAGTCTAAAGCAACATTATCCTTTCGATGATTTATTCCTCAAGAGTTTAGATAATTAATCCCAGATGGCTCCCAAATGTCAATTCAACCAAACTCTCAGACTACTCAACTCATGTGATATATCTACTATACTTGTATCACAGTCCACAGAATAACCATACACAAATCACGCGTTTCTGGACATACATCTCTCAACGAATCATTCATTCCCAAACTGATGATGTATCCTAAATTTTCCTTTAAGTACTTCACTAGATGAATGCTAAGATCCATTAAGTAACTTAAGATCAACCACTCAGTCAATTCCACAAGTTCGGGTAAATGTTCTAATGTTCTCACGCCGTTACTAACAGCTCTCGTTCCTCGAGTTCAACAGCATCAACTTACCTCATTCACTTATCCGACCACATCAGTAATTTAAGAATATTCCTCGAAATCAATCTTTACTCCAAGTTCCTCTAAATTCTCTAATGGCAATTACAAACTTGCAATCATCCATGACTCAGCAAGGTTCTCACACCTAAGTTCCATCGAAAGCCATGTATAACACTCTACCTAGCACAATTATCCCATCGTTCACTTACTCTTCAAATTAGTAACATATAGACACTAAGATCAACAAAACATCCCCTCAGCTCCTTAGGTCTTTCCTCAAATAGCAACACTCTCCAAATAACGGTCTATAGCTAACTTCAAGAAATTCCCAAGTTTATCGATGGTAGGTTACCGCATGAGGTGTTTCAGGGAAGCAAGTTATTATATTGAGTAAAAAGGAAATGAAGATAGATCCCAAAGAAGGTTAACAGGAATCTAAGGGAAGAGGTTAAGATCTTAACGGCTACGACTACATCAACCATAAATAAGATGGTAGGTATGAACATACCAGTAGGTGGGTCAGGGTGAACTCCAGTCTCAGCTTGATCCTGAACAATTCTAGCTCCACTGGTCTAAACCTCTAGGTCAGTAGTAACAGCTCTGTCAATAGAGGTATTTCTCTCGGGGCATTCGAAGGAGCAATGATCGGGCTTCTTGCAGGAGTAGCATAAGTAAGGGTTACCGTCACAGGTAACTCTAGGATGAAGGGCTTTGCGACACTTGAAACACTTCAGGTGTGCTTCTGTCGAGGGTTCCATGTCTCGATTCTGGGAAGCCTCAGGGTCAATAGTGACAGTCCTGTTGACGACGACATTCCCTACGAGGCACTCGAAAGAGCTATGTCCCAATCCCTCGCAGGTGAAGCACTGGTGAGGGTTGCCATGGCAGTCAAGTCCAAGGTGAAGATCCTCGCGGCACTTGAAGCACTTTAGGGGAACGTCCGATGGAAGGTTCATGCTCCGGGCTTGAGAAGTCTTAGCTCTCTGGGACTTCTTGTTCTTCTGGGGACGCTTCCGTGTTCCAAGAAGGGGGGAAACAGGAGGACTAAGAGGTCTCCCGCTTCGGCATACATGTAAAGGCGGTGGAGGAGGAGAGAAGGCTCTAGATCCTTCACAATAGATCTGGTAAGGGTCCTCTGCTCGTAAGACACCGTAGTAACTCTGGAAGTAAGAAGTCGGGTCACCACTGGCTACACTCCTAGTCTCAGCATTAAGCTTGCTCCGGAACAGGTAAGCTTTGTCTTCTTCTCTCTCAACCAGCTGTGGAACAAAGTGGATCAGCTCCTCAAATTGATTGGTGAAGGCTTGAACAGAAAGGGTTCCTTGGCGCAGGTTCATGAACTCGGTCATCTTATCTTGGCGGATGTCCCTGTGGTAAAACCTCATGCCAAGAAGAGTCTTGAAACGACTCCAAGTGAAAGTAGGGTCACGAGTAGCAGGAGCACTGATCGTCAACCACCAGCTCCTAGCTTCAAGAACCAAGAACGGATATGCTACTCGGGTCTGATCCTCAGGACGAACACCATAAATCATGAAGTTCCTTTCCATGTCAAAGAACCAAGCGGTGAGGGTCGCAGCACTAGTCTCTCCGTCGAATGTCTTAGCTGCATTCCTCCACATCTGGGTGATAATCCAAGCCAATCCTCCAGGTTAGTTACTTCCCGAGGTTTGAAATGAAGAAGAAGGCATAGATGACCTAACTATGCAATCCTGAAGAGTTTGAATGAGGGCTTGCGTCTCAGCACTCTCTTCATTGGTTGGTTCTGTCATTCTTCAATCATAAGAGAGTAAACCGTTAGACGTGTTCCTAACAAGGCACAAAAAGACTACAATATAAGTCCTTAAATCTACCCCATTTCTCATTCATTATTTGTTTATTTGGTCAAGTTAAGGTTGGGGTCACATGAGTGCGTCGGGAGCAATAATGCTCTGATACCAACTGTAAAGCCCCTCGCGAAAGCGGAAATATAAAACATACAAAGTACTAAAAATGCAGCGGAATTAAAACTTTTAAAAACATAAACATCATGCGAGGTGAATTAAAACTGAAACTGATATAAACAAAATAGATAAGTATAACAGTTCTAAGGACGGAAACCAAATATATACAAAGCCTGGCATGGAACATCCCTACAGGCACCAAAACATGAACTGTATCAAAAACTAAGAGTCTAGCTAATCGGTGAACTGTTAGTCATATGATGAAAGTATCATCACTCGCTAGCTCTCAAGTGAACCCCCTCAAACCTGCATGTACCTACATACATGAAAACATGTACGGCACAATCAGTGGGGAGTGACTAGAGTTCTCCTAGCCACCTTTTGTAACGACACGTAACAAGCAATAAAAACAGAACACTCCAACATATATAAACATGTGAAGTATATCAATATCTTAATAAATGATCATCAACTATCATGCAATCACTAATGCACGGCTCTCAACCAACTTCGGAAACTATTTGGAAAGAGAGCTGGTTTCCCTACCGGTTACCCGGTCGGGGGGTCTTTCAATCCAAACCATTTATGAAACAGACTAAAGAGTCATCCAATGCCTTGGATGAATAACAACAAAGTCAGGGTACTATAAACATCATTATCATTAAGCATATCTGACACTATACCAACGCAAGGCAAGCAGATATAAAATTCAGCAAGTATAAGGTTCAGTGGTCAACTTAAGACATAACTTATATAGTAACACACTTTCACTATCAAGGACTCAGAGGCCAACTTAAGGCATAGGCCAAGATATCAGTAAACACTAGCAATGGGTCCAGAGGTGAACTTAACACATATCCCACTACCAAAACAATGTCGGGTCCAGAGGTAAACTTAACACATATCCCAACATACAATTCAAGTAAAGGGTCTAGAGTTGAACTTAACACATATCCCTAAACATCCACAAGCACAGGGTCCAGAGGTGAACTTAACACATATCCCAGTGCTACAAACAAGTATTGGGTCTAGAGGTGAACTTAACACATATCGCTATACACAGCTATCTCACACCGGGTCCAGAGGTGAACTTAACACATATCCCGTGTACGACAACCGATCACGTGTCAGGTCCAGAGGTGAACTTAACACATATCCTGACACGCCACAAGCAAAACACGTAATGGGTCCAGAGGTAAACTTAACACATATCCCATCACGCGACAAGCAAAACACGTAATGGGTCCAGAGGTGAACTTAACACATATCCCATCACGCGACATACAACTCAACCATTAACATCCAAAGATAGAAACTAACCTATAGTTCTAACTTCTTAAACCACTAAACAACACTTAATTGATCCCGGGAACTAAGATGAGGGAGAGCCGGTTTCCCTTTCGGTTACCCGACCGGGGGGTCTCTATCCTTTCTCCATTCCCGAACCCAATATAGTGTCTCCCATCCTCCGGGGACCTCAAACACATATCAAAGGTACAAGGAACGAGTTTCTGTTGGGAAATGTGTCCTCAACAATAGTGCGATCACGTAATTAAATCTCATAACGAGAATGCGCAAGGGATGATACGATTTATATTAGTCAACTGACCAACATTAATCGGTAATGATTGGCTAGCTAGAGTTTGACGTTACTGTCGTATGACGGTGGTGGTTAGTTGATCCCTTTAGGTCACAGCTATAGGACAATTCCCTTAATTGATAAACTGATCAAGTGTATACTGATACGAGTTGATCAGATTCCTTAAAATAGAATATCGAGAAATCAGAGGTTAAATCTTAATGTAAGATTTATGTTTGAAATTGAAACGTGTCAATTGTCAAACATTAATCAATGTTTATGAAATATCGAAATTAGAATGAATCGGGTTGAATATTATTACAAGTGTTGTAAATTCGTATTGACGATTATTAAAATAACCATTTTATATATAGGTAATTATGAATTACTATTCAAATTGTTAAATATGATTTATTTAATTTATAAGTGATATTTACTTGATAAATATGCATTTTAAATTAAAAAACAATTGTTTTATAATTGTGACATATTGTATGTCACATATAACTATACAATTGTACAAAATGACATTTATAAAATGGGTGTCGATTTTATTACATAGGGTACCGGTTTTGGAAGGTGATTATGTGTGTTTTGTGTGTTAAGTACACAAGGAACACAATAATTAAATAAAGCCTTGAAACTATTACATTGTGTAACCCTATGTGTGTTGGTAAGACCAAAAGCATTCTTGATGCTTTCTATGGTGAGCTCACGGCTCAAGCAAACAAAACAACCCTATCATATGCAAAAGGTGAACATTCATTTTGGATTGATTCATTCAAAACATAAGTGAGTTTCTAGTGTGAGAAAAACTCAAGAAAATCCTCTCTAATACTATTTCATATATTCATATAATAAGATTATATTGTAATACTATAAAATTTCTAGTATTATATTAAGTATTCTAACAAGATTAGAATACGATTTTAATTTAGGAAAACTGTTCTTTTTACACCTAGCTCGTGTGGTTTACGGTCTTAAGGGGTTGTCTTGGTACATCATAGAGGAGGTGTTCTTGTTGAATACTTTGGAGGATCATCCTAGCATTAATATTTGGACCGTGTGTAAGGGTTCAAATCTCGTTATTTCCGCATTTCCATTAGCATGCATAAGATCCACAAGTAAGATAATTAAAATGTTAATTATAATTTGTTTAGTATGACTAAAATAATTAGTTTATGAGATAACTAAATCTAACAATTGGTATCAGAGCAACTAGGTTGTTTGCATGCTTTCCGTTTACATTTTTACGGAGTTATTAGGATAACAAAAGTAAAATTAATATTTCATTTAATAATAAGATATGGCCGAAATTAATTTAGCATGAATACCTACTGTTTTATAAAATGTTTTAGATATTTGGAATATATTTTGCATGAATATTGGTTATTGGTATATTAAATCTCGGTTTTATTAAGTTTTAATGGTTAAAAATCGTTTATTTTGGGAAAAATATTTAAAATCATCTTTTGGCCGAGATTTTTGCAGTATGTTTTCACATGTATATCCTATGTTATGAATATGAATTTTCGTAAATTATGGACTTATAAAACATGTGATATGAATTTTAAAGGTTAAAATGCAATAAGATGAATAAAAATGGGTTTGTATAGTTATATTACGAATTTGACTATAAAAAATTATTTGTATGTCACAAGCAATATTTAAAATGTATGCTAAATTTTCCAGAAATTTATCTCATATAGTGCATTATTATAGATTTTTAATGTAAAAATCGGGTAATTAGTGACATTATTTCGACTTTAATAGTTTAAGTTGGAATTTAGCCATAAAAATTGAACACGATGTCATATATATTATTTCCAGCATGTATAAAAATTTCGAGATTTTTATCTAATTTTATGCTTGAGAAATAATTTTAAAGGTTAAAATTGTACGATATATGACGAAAATCGTTAAAATTTGCAATAGTTGTTAAAATGGCCGGAAAATTTAACCCATATTAGTAATATATGATATGTTCATCACCATAATTTTATTGGGAGCCAAAAGTTTCTGTTTTATTTAATTTTAATTTGTTGAAAAGTTGCATTTAAAATTGAAATAACAAGAGTCATGCAATTAAAAATTTCGGCTATTGGGCAGTGTGCCATTTAATTTTCTGTCCATTTTATGTTCTTAAAGTGTTTTGGAAAGTGTAAAATATTATTAGTATTTTTTTTGCATTTATGGAACTAATTATTGAATTTTCCGACTTAAAATGCTCGTTTTACGTCTTATTTTCGAAAGAAATGTTAAAACCGTATAAATACTAATATTTTTTAAAGTTCTGAAATTTTAAGAACATTCTATAATTTTCAAAATTTGAATTTTCAAATTTTCGAAATTTTAATGACTCTTTTCGATTTTTATATTATTTTTCCCGTAAAACCGAGTAATACCGAACAATATTATTATAATAAGTTAAGTCATGTTCAAAGTTTGAGTAAGACTAAATTTTGAAACCTAAAAGAGTTGGGATGATTAACTTAAGAGTGAATTCCGATTCACATTATGCATAGTGTTGTTAAACGTTAAAACACGCAATTCCATAAAACCGAGGTATACGATAACTATTTATATTATTGATATTTAAATAGGACGATTTGGCTTAGGGTTTGCATGATAGTTCATATATTTATAAGCATTGCATATTTTAATTATGAATGTCATGATTTTATTTACGTAATTTTTGGGAATTATGTAATTCACTTAGTATGGCCTTAGTTTTTAAATCGGTATTTCCCGTAATGTAAGGGGTTACCGATTCGGTTGTAATTTTGTGATCTCGTATCACCCAATTGTAATTTATTTCTATTTTATAATGTATAAAGTAGACTAGAAAAGTTGTAATTTTTGTAAATTCCGGAGATCCTTGAAGACGGTGCCATTCGGAAAGGAGTTCCGAAAAAGACGGTGTTTACCTCGAAGTGTGTGCCTCGTGAAGTTCAAGGGACCAAAGGAGTTGGTTTCCGAATTTGTACTTTTATTATTTCTTTTCTAGGAAAGGTCATACTAGGGTTTATTTTATGCTTTTATTTTGCTTTTTATATGTTTGCATGCATAGCCAAATCGTCATATATCGTCTCATGCATTTTTCGATTTAGTCGACCTAGTCATTTACTTTATCGATAATTCACCGACTTAGTTCACTTATACGGAGATAGATAATAATTTGACTAGATCTCTTACATATAAATATTGAGACTTAGCCTTACCAAAAAGTACGGACCCATGAATCCCTTCTTCACAAGAACGTAGGCTCGGCTACACCGGGGTACTAAAATTGTCACGTTGGGTAAGTGGGGGTAATAAAGATTACACCTTGAAATTTGGTTGATCTCAACGAAAGTATTCGTAACCGTAGTTGCAATAAGTTCGGGCTAAAGACGATTTTTAGAAAATTGTCGACCGAGAGTTCTAAGGTCGAACCGATTAAAAGGTTAATCCACCAAATTATACCAAAACGGGTTGAATCGGCTACACCGTGCCCGGATTAGTATGGGTTTGGGTCTCGGGATTGTTTACTTAATTGAGTAAGAGATCATTAAGTAAATAAACTAATTAACTTGTTTAAGTTTTTAGTTTAAATTATGAATTTTAAAATGATGTTGTTTTATTTCCTTCATTTTATTGTAGTTTAATTTTCAACATCATCAATGGCAATCAACGCTCCACCTCTCACTAACGTGTCATTGCTTCGATCCTTTATGGATCGTTGCAAACTCGATAAGCATGGTTCCAATTTTAAGGATTGGGATGCGCAATTACTTTTGGCCTGTCAAGGTGACGATAAGATTCGTTACCTATCCGAAGCCGCTCCGACCGCTCCGACCGCTCGTTCATCGGTCCAAACTCGTGAGGCCTATGAATCCTACATGAAAGAGTCCTCCGCTCTTAAAAATGTGCTCATCTTCTCCATGGACCGGATCTCCAAAGGAATATGATCAAGTTGACCACATCATATGAGATATACACCAAGCTTGCGACAATGTTTTCGCAAACTCCAAGGGTGATACAATATGAGGCGGCTTCCGCCTTCTTCGACATTAGCTGGAAGGAAGGGCAAAAGATAAACCCTCATATGCTCAAACTCGTTGAGCTAGCGGAAACTCTTAAAGTGCAAGGGGTTGATGTTCCCGACTCTCTCATCATTGACCGAGTTCTTCACTCTCTCAATAAGGTGAAATCGTATGCACAATTCTGGGTGAATTTTAATATGCGAAATCAAGAGACCACATTGGATGAATTGCATAAGATGCTCGTCCAAGCCGAGAGGATATGGGACTTCATGAAAGTTCCTCTAAAGATGTTTTAAACATCGAAAAGAAAGGGAAAACAAGCTTCAAGAAGAATGCTTTCAAAGGCAAGGGCAAGAAAACGTTCAAGCCCAAAGCGACCAAAGAAAAGACCTTTTCGAAAGGCGTTTCCACCTCATCTTCAAAGGTTGAAGACAAGTGCCTTTACTGCACGAGCTTAAGTCTTAGGAAACGGAATTGCCTCAAATACTTGACCGATCTCAAATATGGAATGGTTCTTGCAGTAGGTTATAATTCTCGTTTACTTTCATGTTATTTTGTTAACTTTTGTATGGCGATACAAGTAGTTGACTATCACCCCTTTTAAATTGTTTTAAAGAGGCATCTTATAAAGACAAGGGCAAGGAAAAGGAAGCATGAAGTTCCTTACTTGGATGGCTATGGTAGCATCCAATTGATTGAAGACTTGAAGAGCTAGGCTCTAATTTTTATATTGTCTTCTTTCATATTTTGCATTTTATTAGAACAATTTATTTTCTTGTAAGACAAGGATTAAAATCCTAAAACAATGGTTGTAATTTTGGATATTAGTGACTTGGTTTTCAACCCAAGTCACTACTTTTGTTCTTAATCAATTTCTTGATTTCTAAAAAAAATTGCATATCTTGTTAAAACATGAATAATAGTGATTTCATCACAAAATAAGAAACATTGATACGATCAATATAATATAGTCAAAGTGTTGATTAAAACGGATAACTCACCCCATGAGACACTTTCAATCAAAATGAGACATCGCATTAATTCATTATACGATGATCATTTTAAGTGAAAATGAGAATGTATACATCACACCTATAAAACTTCAAACATTCATATACATTGGTTAAATCGAAATTGCTATCCTTATACAAATAAAAGTTATTGTTAAAAAGATAGAGTGGGAGAAAATATTTCGCTCGCAAACCAATGATATACATGTAGGATCTTAGAGAAGATTCATACATGGGAGACTTAAGAAGAGCCCTAAATGAATGAACTGAAGAAACTACGAGAGGACACTGAAGAAACTACGGGAGGACACAAGAGGAAATGTTCCTTATGTTCATTGTTTCAAAGAGAGGACATAATGAAACCCCGTATGAAATAGGAAGGAAAACGGTTCCTTAATAAATGATTTTTCTAAATTTATAAGATAAAAGAGAATAAATCATCCCAATTCTCTCAATGTAGTTATAAGGAAATAATCATGTCATATTCGTCTCGAGGAAACGAAGACATGAAAAGAGGGTGATGATTGATTGAATGAAAATAGATCAATATAGGGATAGTGATAGTAATAATGATTCAAGTGATAAATAAAGATTTACATGCGAGAAATGAAAGTTCATTTAAGAGATCGAGTGATATTGTTTTCAGTGGGAGCGATATTCATTAAAAGAATTAAGCCTACCATTTAGAGATGATGGGTGATTCTTTAAAGTGTAAAGAATAAGAGGTTATTGATTCTAGATGAACAAATACTTTATATCATAAGATGATAGAGCTTTACGGGAAGGTTTATTATATTGATAATAAAAGGTCGCCCATTAGAAAATCAAAGTGGTTAAATATGTTATCCACATTGATGAAATAGCCAAGATATTTGAAAATAGTAAGAGTGATGATATCACTAATAACTACAATATAGATTTCAGCATATAAGTGACTAGATAATTTCAAGTGATTCTTTAATCCCTCTAGTATATCAATACGTCACAAGTTATAAGATAACAGTGGGAGCTTCCCTCAAGAAAGGAAACTCAAGATCTAGAATGAGTTCTAGATACGTGCTCAAATAAGTTCATATTATATGAGATAATATGAGATGGAAGGAGACCAAAATTTGTAAGTTTTGCAATCATGAATAAAAGGTTTATTCGCAAAACATTAATACAAATAGATGATCGTGCATCAAATGCAATGAAATAGTATTGACTATTTTGCATGACAATGTCATTTGAGTTATAATTAACTCAAGATGAAAGATACTTTGTAAAAATCAAAATGGGTTGTAAGAGACAATATTGAACCCCATAAGTGAACCGGATTGACTTAGTATAGCCCCTAGCCGCTTACATGAGGTGACGTCTCAAAGCGACTAGAATGTGAGGCGACTGATGGCGAGTTCAAGTGCCATAGAGTCATATGTGATGACTAGTCGATCACATAGGCAGACTGCAAGAGACACTCTGGCGGGCAAAGTGACCGCTTGTAGAGTTCTGGAAATTTTATAATAGCCGGGTCGTGGCGAGAGCTGCTATAGTATTCTTGTGAGTCAATTCTTAGACTAAAGCCTACTCTCCCAAGATGGTACAGTTTAGGCATAACCTTGATCCATTCTCTACGACTTTTCATAACTGGAGTCAAATGGGATTGCTTCAGGCTATGACTGACTGTGACTAGTTGAAGGAAGTAGTGCGATAGAAATTGTCCACCCCTTGTCAGGGTTGTTCAAATCTCAAGGCCACTCGATGAGAAGTTAACTGGAAATGTGTGGCCACGCTCGGAAGGTATCTATCGTAGATAATTCCGGTCAAACAGTTATTCTCCAGATCGAGGAAACCACTTATGATATGATCGAATGCAAGTACGACCTCAGAGAGACATCTTGCATTGAGTGGGAGATTGTAATATGGCAAGAGAATTGGTGACGCACACTTGTCGAGGACAAGTGGGAGATTGTTGGGAAATGTGTCCTCAACAATAGTGCGATCACGTAATTAAATCTCATAACGAGAATGCGCAAGAGATGATACGATTTATATTAGTCAACTGACCAACATTAATCGGTAATGATTGGCTAGCTAGAGTTTGACGTTACTGTCGTATGACGGTGGTGGTCAGTTGATCCCTTTAGGTCACACCTATAGGACAATTCCCTTAATTGATAAACTGATCAAGTGTATACTGATACGAGTTGATCAGATTCCTTAAAATAGAATATCGAGATATCAGAGGTTAAATCTTAATGTAAGATTTATGTTTGAAATTGAAACGTGTCAATTGTCAAACATTAATCAATGTTTATGAAATATCGAAATTAGAATGAATCGGGTTGAATATTATTACAAGTGTTGTAAATTCGTATTGACGATTATTAAAATGACCATTTTATATATAGGTAATTATGAATTACTAGTCAAATTGTTAAATATGATTTATTTAATTTATAAGTGATATTTACTTGATAAATATGCATTTTAAATTAAAAAACAATTGTTTTATAATTGTGACATATTGTATGTCACATATAACTATACAATTGTACAAAATGACATTTATAAAATGGGTGTCCATTTTATTACATAGGGTACCTGTTTTGGAAGGTGATTATGTGTGTTTTGTGTGTTAACTACACAAGGAACACAATAATTAAATAAAGCCTTGAAACTATAACATTTTGTAACCCTATGTGTGTTGGTAAGACCAAAAGCATTCTTGATGCTTTCTATGGTGAGCTCACGGCTCAAGCAAACAAAACAACCCTATCATATGCAAAAGGTGAACATTCATTTTGGATTGATTCATTCAAAACATAAGTGAGTTTCTAGTGTGAGAAAAACTCAAGAAAATCCTCTCTAATACTATTTCATATATTCATATAATAATATTGTATTGTAATACTATAAAATTTCTAGTATTATATTAAGTATTCTAACAAGATTAGAATACGATTTTAATTTAAGGAAATCGTTCTTCTTACACCTAGCTCGTGTGGTTTACGGTCTTAAGGGGTTGTCTTGGGTGCATCATAGAGGAGGTGTTCTTGTTCAATACTTTGGAGGATCATCCTAGCATTAATATTTGGACCGTGTGTAAGGGTTGAAATCTCGTTATTTCCGCATTTCCATTAGCATGCATAAGATCTACAAGTAAGATAATTAAAATGTTAATTATAATTTGTTTAGTATGACTAAAATAATTAGTTCATGAGATAACTAAACCTAACAGTTTCAAACAAAACCGAACAACCGTTTAAAAGTTACGGACTAATTACGAATTCGAAATAAAAACAAGCTTCAGGGGTCCCCAGCCGGTCGGCAGGCAGCCGGCCTACCGGTTGGCAACCCTTTCTTCTCCTCACGATTCTAAGTCTGAAACAGAACACGGGCCCTCAGCCGGTCGGCAGGCAACCGGCCCACCGGCTGGGGAACCCACTCCCTAAACTTTGCTTACGAAACATAAAACCAAAAAGGGCTCCCAACCGGTCAGCAGGCAGCCGGCCTACCGGCTAGGCACCCAAGCCTCCTATAAATCAAAACACGCGAAATGTTCAATACGTACTCCCAGCCGGTCGACCGGCGGCCGGTCGGTTGACCGGCTCAGAGTCCCTGAGCCTTAAAATCGCAAAACGCAGTGATTCCCAAATTCGACCAAAATCGATTCAAGACTTCTAATCTAGCAACATACAATGTTTACCCATTATCTCAAATCATAAAATACACTATCTATCAGCACATAAACCCACAAACAATCCTCAATACGAATAATATTTCTATCCGTTGCAAGTATACAATTTCTGAAATTTGACAATAAGCATGTGAAACATCATCTAAGCACAAAAACGTCATATACGTATTTTCCTAGCATGATTTCTAAGTCCTTGAACATAAACCTCAAGCAAAAACAGAAACTTAAACAAGAACACAACACAAAACTTGCTATTTTAACAAAAAGGCCGAGTTACTCGTAATCGTCACCTTTTTCGCGATTAAGCTCCTATCTTCTCTTCAATATCACCACAAACCTCCTTGGGATCCTCTAAGCCTCTCCCTACAACATGAAAAATGGATTTAGAGGCTAAAACTCGGATTATACCCAAAATAGCCCAAATTTCGAGTTGAAGGAAACGAGAAACGGAAGTGACGGATGACTTGCAAATTCGATGAGGATTCCGAAAATGTAATTATTACCTCGATTCGGTGAACGGATGATGACGGAATTTGAGAAAGAAGATAAAGGTTTAGGAGAGAAATGGAGAAAAGAGTTTACAATGTTTGTTTTTGAGGAAGTGTTGAAATGTCGACATATTGGGGTTTACGAGGGTTTATATGTGTCCTTTCCCGTTTCAAGGAAAACGGTTTAGTAACTTGAACGGGTTTTAGGATATGAGTTTAAGTTGCCAAGTTATATTCGTCTTAAGGACTTAAGGTTCTTAAGACGGATCTTATGAATTTTATTAAAATGCTTCTCAATAAACTATAAAAATATATTTTATTACTTAAAATAATTAAAAGCCTTTAAAATATAAATCACGAAAATATGGGATGTTACAAATGGTGAATACTAATGATGGAGAAACTGGAGAGAAACCGTGGGAGGTAAACCATCTAGAACTTAAAGCCGAGATGCAAGAACTCAAATACCTCATCAAGACTATGATGACTAAAGGAGGTAACAAGAAAACGGGAGAATCTTCGTCCAAGGCTAGAGATTCCGAGGAAGAGGACGAACCTAAGGTACGAGGTTGGGACAAAAACGAAGACGATTGTGGTCTCAAACTTGATATACCTGATTTCAATGGTGACATGGATCCGGAGGATTTCTTGGATTGGCTAAGGCAAGCTGAAAGAGTATTTGAATACAAAGAATACGATGATCGGAAACAATTCAAGGTTGTCATATTGAAACTTACAAAGTATGCCTCTCTTTGGTATGAAAATTTGAAGAAGCAACGAAAGAGGCAAGGGAAAGAAAAGATCAAATCTTGGGCGAAATTAAAGAAACACTTGATGAAGAGATTCTTACCTAAGGATTATGATCAAGAAAATTACTTAAAGCTCCACTCTTTATCGCAAGATGGCATGACCGTATCAGAATATATTAGGGAGTTTGAAAGGATGACCATTGTATGTGATCTTGAGGAGAAAGAAGAGTTAAAGGTGGCAAGGTTTATTCGTGGTTTAGCACCAACCCTAACTTCATGGGTTGAGGTTCAGAACTATGATGCCTTTAATGATGTGTGCAGGATAGCTTTGAAATTTGAAAGACATGATAAGGCAAGGAAAACATAAGCCTATAATAAAAGCACAAGAGTCGGTGAAGGCTCAACATCATCAACCACCAACGCCTCATCTAAGGGGAAGGAGGCGACCAAGGACGAGACTAGTGGCAAGGGTAAGGAAGCGGTTAAAACGACTATGCCCGATCCTAGAGGAAGCACCATAAGGAGATGTTATAGGTGCCAAGGCTATGGTCATATTGCGACGGATTGTCCAAAAAAAGAGAACCCTAACCATTCAAGAACTACAAGATATGGTTCCTAATTGTTATGCCTGAAGTCGAAATAAAAGAAGAACAGGAGGAGGGAGAATTGAAGGTAGAGGCAGAAAGTGATAGTGATGTAGAATGCTTAGTTTTTAGGACTCTACACATGGAGGCTACTTCAAAAGAGGATGAACAAAGGGAGAATGTGTTCCACACTAGGTGTAAGATTGAGGGGAATAAGTGTAGTTTAATCATCGATAGTGGTTCATGCACTAATGTCGAATCCAAAACCTTAGTGTCCGAGTTGGAGTTAAACGTGAGGGCTAGGGACAAACCTTATAAGCTTCATTGGGTAGATGGAGACCGAGGGGTGCGAGTGGAAAAACAAGCATTGGTGGCATTCACCATAGGACCTTTGGTGTGATGTGGTTCCAATGAGTGCGTGCCATATACTTCTTGGTAGGCCGTGGCAATTTGATAGGGAAGTCACCCATGATGGAAGGACCAACGTATATAGTGTGACTAAGGCAAAAGCTATTTACCATCTCCAACCATTATCTATAATAAGGTCTAAACCACCCAAGCACAAAAGGGAGAGTTTGGTTGTGATCTTAGGAGAGGATGAAGAGGCAAGTGAGGTAGCCGAGGGGTTGGAGGCGCGTAGGGGTGGCTATGAGGGATACATGCATGGAGGGCACGACGGTTGTGGGGGCATTCCAAGCGTGGTGGAGTTTTTGCCAAGGAAGGGTTGCGTGGGTTTGGTTGAGCACGGGAGTCACGAGGAGCCTAGGACCGTGAGCTTGATTGGACTAGGGAGTCGTGGGTTGATAACATCAAGGGCGAGTTAGTCGAAGGCTAAGCGTGGATTACTCGGAATTAAATTGAGGTCAAATTTTCAAAAACAAGGAGAGTATGATGCGGGAGCATTGGCTAGGAGGAAGGGTCGTGGTCCACGACCTAAACGTGATCTCAAGATGTTCGAATTAGGTTTGATACGTATTTTCAAGTTAGCTTGGCAAGACGTATTGAAAGAACAAGGAAGGCTATGGGGTGGTTCGTTGGTGGCTAACCAACGCCTTAGGGCAACGTGTGGTTCCACACGGTTCTAACGTTATTATTGTTAGTAGTATTTTAATCTTAGTTTATTTATGTTATTAGTTTTAAATAAGTTTGTTACAAGTTTGTTATAGTTCGTTATAATAAAGTTGTTACAAATTAGTTAGTTAGTTACTAATTTGTTATTAGGTTGTTACAACTAGTTTGTTACTAGGTTGTTGCAAGTTAGTTATAAGTTGGTTAAGTTTGTTATTAGGTTGTTACAACCTAATCTAGTTTATTATTATTTAATTAATAAGGATTAAGTTTAATCCATTAGGATAGTATTTAGGACTTCTAATTTGGAGAGAACTTGAGCCCTAGGCCGAGTATTTGTGTCGTGTAGTATTGCTGTTTGTGACGGATGTCCTTACTATAAATAGGCATCCTTAGTCTTTTATTTTCATAGATTGAATTATTATTATTTTGAGTTAAAAACTTAAACCCGGAGCATCTATGTGAGCTTTACAATTATTGATTTAGTATCTTAGTGAGCTTAATCTTTAGGTTTAATCTTGGATTAGATTAAATTGCAGGGTGATCGAATCATCTTGGATTGGAGGGTGAGTTCATCAACTATCCATCTACAAATCATACACAATACATACATAACATCGTTCCATCAATCTTTCTTCAATCATCAACGTTCACAAGTCTCAAACGTGTGCCTACACGCCCGTTCATGTCACCATCACCATCATCATTGTTCGTTCGTCGCTTGTTCGTGCATCACCATCGTTCATCATCTTCATCGTTCATTGTCTACGTTATTTACTTGTTCTAATTCGTGATATATCACATATAGTTTAATTCCGCTGCAACTTTTAGTATTCTTGTTGATTATCTTTTAGATTATCTTAGGAATACGCATCATTTTCTTTCCCTCCCTTGCCTCCAATTTTCTCAATCCAAACACACCTGTAAAAGACCAATAAATCTTGCTTGTGACGCATACTATTCATCACAAGCCGAAAACGGATATGTATGTCTCACAACTACACAAGTGGGAAGACAAACGAGAGAAAGTGGAGCATTCTATGGGTTTTATCACTTGTATTTGTGAGAGAAAAATTATTCGTTTTCAGCTTGTGATGAATAGTGTTCGTTTTCAACGAGAATTTGTGATAAATGAGACGCACGGCCCAGCAGAGGTCCAAAATTTACTTGCTCTTCGTGAGATGCGATAAACTCTGGAAGTTTACCGATAACCACAATCATGGAGTATTGGAGTAATAGGACTGGTGTCGTAATCCCTCCCAGGTTCCCACAAGCCAATTATTAAAACGCAGAAGAGACAAAGGGAGAATAGTTTTAGATGATGTCACACTAAGATAAAGCTCATTAGGACCAATCATTCGCCGAAAGCTGTATCGTATTTGGTCCTACGATTGTCCATAAACATATGCATCTCATTCATTTCATGGTATGACTTAATGGGGCCGTACTTCCACCTCAGCAAATATATTATCTTAAACAGCGACCTCACTCTCTCTTCTTAAACCACCTCTAAGTACGGTCACCAAATAGATGATTAAGGGAGTGGTCAGTGGATTATCTTAATTATGTATTAAGAAAAAAATTAAGAAAATTATTTATGAAATAAGATAACCCCATGATCTTTGTGGGTTGCCTTGTGACCTTCTACATGTCATTCGGTTATTTGTTATACACAAATGTGATTGACACAATTATGTGAGAAAGTGGAAAATGATTTGGTTGACTACCTAGGTCGCGTCGTTCTGCCTGTAATTGTAAAAGTGGGTCAAGATAAATTCGGTGAGATTACGAGATTAAACTAGGTCGCGACTTAGTTAGCGAGACCTTGCTTGGGGGATGGTTTTAGTTTCTCTACCAATAACAAAGATAAACAAATAATCAAGAGATAAGAAAGGGTCTGATAATATTGTAAAGATAAGGGCCATGATTATAAAATATAACATGAGAAGAGAAACACGGACAATAATAAAGTCAAAAGAGAGAGAACAAGAGACAGACACTAGTGTGTTACAAAAACCGATCATCTCACAAATATGAACACGACTATAATCTGCAAGTAATGACATGTTTAGTTTATATCACGATTTTTTGACCATTTCGTAAATCTGTTAATAAAAGATAACTGATACGATTAAACTAGCCGTCGTTATATGCACTAATTATCTTACCAAACAAATTATTTATACCTAAACTACACTCTTTTAAACTCTAAACAATAATAGCAAAGTGGAAGTAAAGGGTCTAACCCAAGAGAAGAGATCAAACTAAAACTTGTTTAAAACAAGTCAACAAAAACTAACTATGCGACTAAATACGATTATGACTTACTGACTACTAATTATCACAAACTATGGTTATCAACAATGAGCAACAAGGATGACATAAATGAGAAAGTAATGATTGACAAGCATTAAACGAAAAATAATGAGTAAAAGTTGGGTTTGGCATAAACACAAACAATAAATAGGCACAAATCAAATTGGGAGAAAGTCTTGGTGTAAGCTTCTCTTAGTGACCAACAATGACAAGTTCGACTTCTAAGACAACACCTAATCAAACAATCCACAACTAACATCTTAAGCTAATGAATCACATTACTAAACCGTAAGTGTAATTCCTTAAATTTTCTACCCAAATTATTAAACCATAAAAAGGGTTTCAACCAAGCATTTGAATACAAGACCAAAAGATGTAGCTAGAGACTTATCCTACCACAATAAACCATAATAGTAAGTCAAACCATGAAATTTCCTACTTAAAGCATGCATCTTTTAAACCAAATCAACATACAATAAGCTTGCTTCAAACAATCCTACGTAAACAAAACCGATTCCTTAGGATTTGCAATATTCAACTAACTAAGATGCTAGGGTGATCAATCCACGCAAACAATTACTCAAAATAAGAAATAAAACTCAAAGGAGATAACAATAGATAAATAAAAAGGTGTTGAAAGAGTCTTACAATATCAAAGTAGGAAACTTTGATGAGATTACATCAACAAATGAGAAGATTAACATCTCATTTGAAAGATTACAATACAAATTAAGGAAAGATTAAATGTTTTTAACCTAAATTCTAGAGTAAAGATGAGATGTAAGAAGATGATTGCTGCTCTTCTTGACTTCCGTATTTATAAGGCTTCACGAAAACCTAGGTTGATCCTCCGTTTAGAAGCCCAACAGTAAAATTAGAATCCCGCAAAACAGGGAAGCGCAGGCTGCGCAGGCTGCGCAGGATGCGCAAACGCCCCTACGCAATCGGGCGCAGCTGCGCAGTGTTGAAGAGAAGGTTGCGCTAAGGCTCGAAATAAAATCCTTGCATTTCTGGCGCTGCTGCGCGACCTCCAAGCGCAGGCTGCGCATGGGCTCGCTGCCTTGGATTCCTAATTATTTGCTTCTTCTCATCTCCAATAATTGTTCCCATTCTTTCCACTCATCAATACTTCACTTCCCAATGCTAGATAGATGGTCAAAATTGATGTTCTTGGGCCATGCCTTGACCGTAGAACGGTTCTCCTCGATTCTCGGATCCCGAGCATAAAAATAAAAATAAAACAAAGGTAAAATGGACACAAATCCAAACCTTAACCAAATACAATTTATTAGACAAAACACAAATAAAGACCCATATTAAAAGTCACGATTGTGATCAAATCACAATCTTAAACCGCCATAAAACACTACTATCAAATACCCCCACACTTGGACTTTTGCTAGTCCCGAGCAAAACCCGAAACAAACAATCACGCAAGTGTACAACGGAGCATGGGTGTATGTAATCTCTCTTCCCTCACTACACCCTTCTTATATCTCCCTTAAAACAAACCACCTATTAAAAGGAAAATCTAGACTCAAATTGTTGGCACTCACTCTTCCTTCACTCGGCCTCCTTATATCGCCCTCAAAATAAAGACACGACACACACCAACTCCGACTCATCGCAACTCCGCCCCTCTTTTGTTACCAAGTAAGACAGTTGCCGCTCTCACTTTTTTCCCTAGGTGATAGCAAAGTGACCTCATCATCCACCTACATCAACATACCTCCCATTTATATCACCCCCTTATCCCTCCATGCATTGAAAAACCATGTTCTTAGTTGCCCAATCACCTAGCATTAAACAACACAAGTAACACAAGAGAAATCCACCGATTTGGGACAAATTTTTGTGACTCAAAAGAGGAAAATAAACCTAGTCCTAACCTTCTTTCAAGACCCTCCTTATTACTCCCTTCTTATCCCTTCATCGTTTTGGTGTTGCATTTTTCTTTTATCTCTCATTTTGCCTAAGGTGCCCTTTCGGGTTTTCACCTTAGCTTTCCTTTCCTCTCATCGGTGGCTCGCAACTCATTTCTTCATTTTGCCCGGAATTCCCTTTCAGGTTTTCATTCCGTCCTTGGCCACCTTCCCAATTTTGCATAGGTGCCCACCTTTGTGGGTTTTCACCTAGCCGATATTTTATTTCAATTAATTTTTTTTTCAAAAAAATATAACATAAAAATACCAAAGAAATTTTCATTGGAATGGGATGATTCCACAAATGAAACATAACAAAGCTACATACCTCCCCCACTCTTACATTTCACATTACCCTAAATGTGAAGGAAGTAGTCAACTAGCCTTGTTCACTCATGAGAACTCGAGGTACCTCCTTTTTCAAAAGTACCTCGGTTCTTCCTTCTCTCTTCTCTTCTCCTCCGTTCTTATTGATCCCCGTTATATGTCTCATCAACAAAGGTTTGGTCTAGAAGAGGAGGGGCACTAGGGTTTAGTGACATGCCAAAGAGGCCTCGAATAATGCCAAGAGAGTCTTCATGCAAGCGGGAGTCCTCATAAGAGTCATGGAGGTACTCTTGATGTCTTTGATTTTGGACATCAAAGTGTTGCATTGTTTGGAGCTCTTCTTCCCGGTATCGATCTTGTTGCATTCTCCACAACTGGTCCTCCTCTTGGCGTTTTTCCATGTCTTGCATCATTTTTATTTGGGCTTTTCCCCAATGTACTCTTTGTGGAGTCATAGTAGTCAAATAAGTGTTGCTCCCAAGGAGCAAATGGGTTAGGCTCTCTCCCACTAACATCGGTCATCTGAGTGTCTTTGAAACCTCTTTCAATGAATTCAACCTCCCGTTCTTCCTCTATGTGGAGGTTTTCGGATGGCTCCACGTGTAACACCCTCATAATCCAAAGCCTTTAAGTAGGACCGTCAGATTATGAAAGCATTACTATCTCAGTTTCCTGAGGTACAATATCAGGATAAACAAACTGAAAGCAACATTTATTAAAGATAAAGATTAATGTATACATTACAACTGTCTGATATACATTCATAAAACGAAACCAAAACAAAACTGTCCGCGGAAGCTAGATAACTATCAAGGCACTATATGACCACGTGATTCCCATCCTCCCTGAGCTATAAGCATCAACATCTACGAACCTGAGAATCTGATCACCATTACGTGGATCATCACAGCGCACAAACCACAAGCGTCAAAAACTGTTGTAATTAGACAATCACAATACAATCATTCAAATCACAATCGGATAACCATAATCTGATAACCACAATCCACTGATATCACTGTCACAATAACCAGGTGGCGGCCTTAAGCCCCACATCAATCCCCCACTTCCTCGCGGCAAGGGGTACCTAGATCCTTAATGTACACATCCTCTCCGTGGCGGGTCCCACAAAGAGCGATCGTAAAAGTGCGACTTGTTTCCCGCAACTATCCCACACATATGTTCCCAATACAATCTCAACAACAGTATAGTGATATTAGATACAACAACAATCATACCGTCACAATCAAATTACACAGAAATTGAGTAGGGAAACCCTACCTCAAGCAATCAACAAGAAGGTGCAATCCCAATCCGTTCTACCTACGCTCCTCTACGAATCCTCCTCCTAGAATATATATACATACGTATTACTCACTAACCATAGCCAAAATTGTGAAAACTATACAATAAGATGACACTTACTTGACAACCACGGACTAGACTAGGTGAAAGGCGCTCATATACTCTTGTTACGGACTCTAGAAGGAAATAGGGAACAAGGGGGATGAAAGGTAATTAGGGTTCTGTGATTTCTGAATTAGGGTGAATGAGGTTATAATTCTCAGTTAATATATATAATTAAGCGCGGTTTAACTTTTGGAAAGTCGCACTCGGCCGAATAAGACTCCCTCGGCCGAGTAACACTTACTCGGCCGAGTTACACTTATTCGGCCGAGTATCACTTACTCGGCCGAGTTTGACTGACTCGGCCGAGTTCGAATGACTCGTCCGAGTTTAGTCACAACTCAGCATCTATAAAGAAGGGGTGTTACACCACGACTGGCAAAATTCCAACCCTTTCTCCAACACTTACAATGAACGTACAAAATTTCATCCAAATATTTCTTACAAGAGTACCAATGTTCTTAACCCACAACCAAGACCAACACAAAATGTTACCCCACCTAGTTATCAAAATAAAAGCCAAAATAACCAATTTCAACCAAATCTTCAACAACCCTTCCAAAATCAACAACATTTCCAAAATCAACAACCTTTTCCAAATCCACCACCATTTCAAAATCAACAAGCTCAATTTTCAAATCCCTAACAATTGATCACGTTGGAGACTTTATTGACGCAAGTGGTCGAGACACAAAGGAATATGGTCTTTCACATTCAAAAGACCGATCAAGCTAGGAATGCTACTATCAAAATGCTTGATGCCCGTCGTTGAGGGTACCAAAGATAAAATTTATAATTCCTAACTTTAACAATAGATAGTGAAAGTCAGGGTCGAACCACAAGGAGGTGGGGAATGTTTATTGTCTTAATGTTAATGTTTAAAGGTAACAAATTTGGGGGTTGATTGGTTGATTACTATATCTAAAGCAAAGATTAAAATAAAACAAGAATTAAAAGATGAGAGTAAAATATAATAAAAGAGGATGCTAGGATGTTTGGGTAATAAATAGTTAAGGTAAAGTAAATCCTAAGGTCAACATGTATTGCAGTCGCGTAAGGGGGTGTAACATATCTTTTTAGGTCTATGCTACCTAATAGCTCCTTTCGGCCTATGCTATTAGTTCCTAGGTCTCACAATTATTGGGTGTCAACAATAAGGGTGATTCCTAAATCCCAGGTTACATACCTTTCAGCCTTGAGTAACCTATCCGTCTTAAGGTGTAAACCAATGCCCTTCCCGTATCTTTCAATCTTGGGTAGGTCATTACTAACATCCTACAAGTCTCCTTATGGTCTTATTGCAGGATATTATAATTGACAAGAAAAGACGAAACAAGAATACATACGCGAGTGGTCGACCGACCGGCTACTCCAGTCGGCCGACCACGGCCTCGGTCGACCGACCGACTATTCCAGTCGGCCGACCGTGGTCCTGCTACAGGTCGGTTTTTCGGATTTTATTTACCTCTGCATATTATCCCCTACATCCTAACATATGAAAATTAGCTACTCATGACTGTTAAGACGATTGTAAAATTGGGAATAAACATGGAGAACATAGTAAATAATCTAAGCATGCAAGATTCAATAAAGCTTGGGATTCTAACTTAACAATTGTAATAAAAAACAAGAACTATAATAAAGCAAGATTTAAAAGAGTAATTACCACAATTTGGAATTAGGGCAGAAAGAAACTAACTTTATTGATGAATGCTTGGGAACTATTGAAAGATTACAAAACTAAAGCTTGAATAAAACTGAATATGATAAAGACTTGATACTAAAAGATTCGATAGAAGAAAGATATAAGATCAAAAAAAGATATTAGAAGATATCTAACCCTAATCACAAGATTGGCTTATATAGAAAGAAACTAAGAGTTTCCTAAAGACTCTAATTCTACTTTATTTCCGAAAAAGAATCGCATGGGCTTCGTTCTGGTCGGCCGACCCGTTTGGCTGGTCGGTCGACCGCTTCTTGCTGGACTTCTCTTATTTCCGGCCCTTCTTGAAAATTGGGCTTTATGAAAATCAGGCCTGGTCGGCCGACCCGTTTAACTGGTCGGTCGACCGCTTCTGTACGGAAGTCTTCGGATTTTCTTCTGTTTTGACTCTTGGTACTTGATTTTGACTCCAGTTGACTTTTCATTTATTCCTTAATTAAGCAAAAGACTTGAGGATACGAATTTGGTGCCAAATCGTCTCTTTTCCGCATAAATCTGCAAAAGTGCATAAAAATACGAAAGTACACAATTTGTGGGAAATAAAGGCTAAAACATAGTAAATAAGCGACCAAATACGTGTAAAAATAGATGTAAAACATCATAAAATAGACACGTATCAAATTCCCCAAACCAAACCCTTGCTTGCCCTCAAGCAAGAAATAGACTCGATCTTAACTAATGGAACGATTTCAATCTCAGAGCGAAATTTACATGTTAGCCTAAACCAATGTCAAGTACAAAATGAGAAAGCATTTAAATCATGCAACGAGTTATAGGGTTGTCAAACTTGCAAATAAAGAAACTATAGAGACTTAATACCATGGACTCTCGCGGTACGCTCGAGACACTCATGAAGCAAAGGGTGAGTATATGTAAAAGATAGAAAGAAGTAATTTTGTAGAGACACTCACCTAACTGCGACCCACGAAAACATGCCTGCAATCTAACATGAACAGGAATTCTACAACTTTGTATAACAATCTCATTTAAGTGACTTAGATACATGCAAATGAGGTACGAAAGATATGTGAGGTAAAAGGTAAAAGTGGTTAAGATGTTTTTGGATATGTGGGGTTAGTAGCCAAGCTAGTAAAACCGATTCCCAACAACATACTTCACAACTTTTTTGATATTAAGAAAGTGCTCTTTTGTAGCACAACTCTCACATTAAATATAAGAAAGGACTCCCAAATATTTTTGAATGAAGTACGGGAGTGATAACATCTAAAAGAAAGGGAATTAAGCAAAAAAAATTTCTGATGATGTCAGGTGGTCGGGCGACCTGTATATGTGGTCGGTCGACTGACTTTCGTATTTTTCGTATATTTTTTCCGTTTTTCTTTTCTTTCTTTCTTTGAATTTTCTGTTCTTTTTCTTTTCTTGCTTTCTTTCTTTCTTTTCTCTTTTTGCTCATGATAGCATACAAACCAAGATGCCTCAAAAAATAAACCAAAGACCACAAATACTAGCTTGGAAGGGTAGGCTAAGTATGGGATGTAGTTTTGGGGGAATAAAAAGGCAATTCTGGCTATGTGAAGCTTATGGGTAAATATGAGAAAAGGGATCCCAAATGCACGTATCAAGACTCACAAAACGAGAAAGTAAGACAAGTATATAGCAATTCAAGCTCATGTTTATGCATATTGATGTAACATGTTCCAAGGGGAGCACTACTCACATCCTAGACAACTGGTTTAAGAATGAAACCAGGAAATAAGCTCTAAACCTTAGAATGTATAGTAGATTGCCAAGGTATAAGTCAAGTCTCAAGATATGCAAGTTGACAAAAACTCGTAGATATGCGAAAGACTCTCATACTAAAACAAGTTGACAAGGCAAGGTAAAGGCATAAACATGTAAGATAGCTAAATCATCCTTGAAATACTTTCGTTCCGACTCGACCTATATGCTAAAATAAACGTGCATTTTTTTGAATTTTTAAATTTTTAAATTTTTTTGGATTTTTTGTATATATAAAGAAAATAAAGAAAAGAACGATGCAAGACAGAAATGCAATAAACGTGTGACAAAATGCAATGCATGTAACACGAAACCATTCCCCAAACCAACCCGCACAATGTCCCCATTGTGCATTAGCCTAAGTAAAGGTTTCACAAAATTAAAAGACAAATGCAAGTAAAATAAAATAAAGAAAAAAAACTGGAAAGAACTCACTGGGTTATTAGATGTATGAGAAAAACCTCCCCAAACCAGCGTAAGCTGGGAGGTTTTGGTGGCCAGCAGTGCCACTCAAGTATCCAGGTCAACTTTACGAGCTCCAAGGAAAAAAAACGAAAGACGGTAACGGACAGTAGGTCGACCGACCGGTGATTCTGGTCGATCGTCCTCCTGTGAACAGCGGAAAAAATCTGCGATACAGCGCCTCTGGTCGACCGACTGATGATTCTGGTCGGTCGACCAGCGGAGTTCTGGAGGTCTTCGTTTTTTCTCGTAAATCCTGAAAAAACAAGAAAATATGCGCGCCCAACAATGCGCGAGATGCCAAAACGATTCTTAAAGTCTTTAACTACTAGTAAACAAAACTAAAAAGTCTCACACAACATAAAGTAAATTGTCTTAAAATTGCAACTTAAAAACAACTATCCGCTGAAGATGCGGAAAATATCCGACCACGGCTTCTGACGGCATGCCGTAGTCTCCACGGTGTTTGCTTTAGTGGCAAAACACATCTTCTTTCCGCCGTCGCAAAGCATATGCGACGGTCTCTCCTCTTGAGCCTGCCTCTTCTTCTTTTTCTCCTCTCGATCCACGACGTCTGGATCCTCATCTTCTTCATAGCTTAGGCATCCCATTCCTCCTCTCTGGATGATGACTTCCTTCTCCTTGGGTTTCCCCAAACCAGTTCCTGCAATAGTCATAACAGAAGTGTCCTCCCTATTGCTCCCAATCTGGGGCGGAGGTGTAAAAACAGATACAGGAACAGGTAATAAAGGTGGAGAAGTAGTGATGACCTCATACTTCTTCTCAGAAGTGATAGCATTACATGTGATGGGGGTCATAGCATCCTTCTTCCTATAGGATAGGCCATAGATAATAGAATGTTTGCCTACCTTGAAAGTTAGAGTTCCAGTGCCTACATCTATAATGGCACCTGCAGTGTGAAGAAAGGGTCTTCCTAGAATTATGGGTATATGGGCATCCTCTGGGATGTCTAAAACAACAAAGTCGACTGGGAAGAAAAACCTGTCAATACGCACAGGGATGTTTTCTAACACCCCTACAGGTTCCATAGATGTGCGATCTGCCATCTGGACGGTCATACTGGTTACTGCAAATTCGGTCATTCCCAGTTTTAAGGCAACGCTTAGGGGCATGACACTTATACTAGCACCTAAATCGCATAGAGCCTTCTTAACTGGGAAGGTTCCTATATTACAGGGGACAGAAAAACTTCCAGGGTCCTCTAGTTTATGAGGGGCAATGACATGAGTTAAAAAACTGGATGACTCTTCAGTGAGAGCCACAGACTCAACCTTTTCTAGAGACCTCTTTCTTGACAAAAGTTGTCTCATGAATTTAAGATAAGAAGGAACTTGTTGAACTAATTCTAAGAATGGAACTTGAACATTTAATGAACGAATCACATCCTTAAATTTGTCAAAAGATACCTGATCCTTTGAAGGCACGAGTCTCTCTGGGAAAGGAGCAGCTGAGGACTCCGTATTTGCAGCCCTTTTTAAAAACCTGGGGGTCTTATCACCCCGGAAAAGAAAATCCCGCAAGTTGTTCGGCAATTCTGGACGAAAGGGAACTTCAGGTTCTGCTTCAGTGGTCGGTCGACCAGTACCTTCGGTCGGTCGACCAGTATCTTCGGTCGGTCGACCAGTCTCCTGTTCAGGCGAAAATTTCGGATCCTGCTCTGCGGTCGGTCGACCAGATTCTTCGGTCGGTCGACCGCCTTCACTGCTACTCGCCTTTTTTTCTTTCTCAGCCCCCACTTTGGCTCCACTTCGCAGGGTTACGATATTAAGAGTCTCCTTCTTCTGGTCCGGTTTGGTTGGAAGTTGACCCGGAGCCCTAGTATCATTTTTGCTTGCGATTTGAGCAATCTGGGACTCTAACATCTTCATCCCTGCCTCTCTAGCCTGCGACTCCTTCTGAACCAACCCAATAAGATTTTGGATAAGAGCGTCTGTGTTGGGTGGCGGATTAGAAGGTGGTTGAGGGTTGAAAGGTGGTCTTTGGAAATTTTGTTTATGTGGGGGTACATCGGTGGAATTTTGCTGAGGTTGCATGTGCTGTGGGTTTTGAACATTCTGGCTTGTCCACCTTAAGTTGGGATGGACATTATTATTATTTGGATCATAGAAATTGTTCCCACGGTAATGCTGAAAAGCGGCACATGTTTCATTAGATGAAGTACAGAACTTTGACACATGCCCTTCTCCACCGCACCTCTCACAAGCAAAGGGTCCGTCCTGAACGGCGTTCACCTGGTATATTCCTCCCTTGCTTCCACTCCCTAGATCGAGCTTTCCTGCAGCCTCAAATTTTTCTAGCTTGGCTGTTAAGGCCTCAATTGCTGACAGGTTGTACTCATTTTTCCTCTGATTTCCTCTGGAAGTACCATGCTCAGCACGGTGTACAGCAACGTCTTCTATTAACTTGAGACCCTTAGTCTCTCCTGAATTATCCTGGAATCTTCCATTAGCTGCAGCATCTAAGTAGGCCCTGTTGTCATCATAGAGGCCATTGTAGAACTGGTTGCAAAGAAACCATTGTTCGAATCCGTGATGTGGTATGGATCGAACAAGTCTCTTGAACCTGTCCCACGCCTCGCTAAAGTCTTCATTGGGACCTTGCTTGAAATTGGTGATCTGCGCTCTTAAAGCATTTGTCTTTGATGCAGAGTAATATTTCCTGTAGAATGCTAAGGCTAAGGTGTTCCAATCTGTAACTCCCGCAGCAGTGCGGTCAAGGTCTCTGTACCACTCTCTCGCAGAGTCCCTAAGGGAGAAGATAAACATGGTCTGTTTAATCTGGTCCTGCGTCACTCTTTCTGGGGGTGCTATAGAGCATATGTAATCTGTGAAGATTTCAATATGCTTAGCAGCATCCTCATTGGCCGAGCCTCCAAATTGGTTTCTTTCAACCATAGTAATATAGGCAGGCTTGGCCTCGAATGGCTTCCCAGTACCTGCAGGTAAAGTGAACCCTTTGTATAGGTCCTTTGCCTGAGGCATGGAGTGACTGGCAATAGTAGCTTCTTCAGCCATATTATCTTCTTCTTTAGGAAAAACTGGAAAGTAGGTAAAAGGTGATGTTTTTGGTGAAAGCGGATTGATGGGTGAATTCGGTTGCGAAGGTGGTGTTTTTGGTGAAGATGGTGGTAACTCGAAAAGGTCTTCTTGAAATAAAGAGGATGGTGACCCTCCCTCTTGATTTGCTAGAAGTTGCTTTCTTCTTTCCCTAAGAGTCCTCTCAATTTCGAGATCAAGTGGTAGGAGTTCTCCTTGAACTGACCTGCGCATAAGAGGAAACTACAAGAAAAAGGTGAGAAGGTTTAAGGAACAAAAAGTTCCTTAAACAAAGAGAAACAAAAACAAAAAACAATAAACACTGGCGTCACCTCCCCGGCAACGGCGCCAAAATTTGATGCCCGTCGTTGAGGGTACCAAAGATAAAATTTATAATTCCTAACTTTAACAATAGATAGTGAAAGTCAGGGTCGAACCACAAGGAGGTGGGGAATGTTTATTGTCTTAATGTTAATGTTTAAAGGTAACAAATTTGGGGGTTGATTGGTTGATTACTATATCTAAAGCAAAGATTAAAATAAAACAAGAATTAAAAGATGAGAGTAAAATATAATAAAAGAGGATGCTAGGATGTTTGGGTAATAAATAGTTAAGGTAAAGTAAATCCTAAGGTCAACATGTATTGCAGTCGCGTAAGGGGGTGTAACATATCTTTTTAGGTCTATGCTACCTAATAGCTCCTTTCGGCCTATGCTATTAGTTCCTAGGTCTCACAATTATTGGGTGTCAACAATAAGGGTGATTCCTAAATCCCAGGTTACATACCTTTCAGCCTTGAGTAACCTATCCGTCTTAAGGTGTAAACCAATGCCCTTCCCGTATCTTTCAATCTTGGGTAGGTCATTACTAACATCCTACAAGTCTCCTTATGGTCTTATTGCAGGATATTATAATTGACAAGAAAAGACGAAACAAGAATACATACGCGAGTGGTCGACCGACCGACTACTCCAGTCGGCCGACCACGGCCTCTGTCGACCGACCGACTATTCCAGTCGGCCGACCGTGGTCCTGCTACAGGTCGGTTTTTCGGATTTTATTTACCTCTGCATATTATCCCCTACATCCTAACATATGAAAATTAGCTACTCATGACTGTTAAGACGATTGTAAAATTGGGAATAAACATGGAGAACATAGTAAATAATCTAAGCATGCAAGATTCAATAAAGCTTGGGATTCTAACTTAACAATTGTAATAAAAAACAAGAACTATAATAAAGCAAGATTTAAAAGAGTAATTACCACAATTTGGAATTAGGGCAGAAAGAAACTAACTTTATTGATGAATGCTTGGGAACTATTGAAAGATTACAAAACTAAAGCTTGAATAAAACTGAATATGATAAAGACTTGATACTAAAAGATTCGATAGAAGAAAGATATAAGATCAAAAAAAGATATTAGAAGATATCTAACCCTAATCACAAGATTGGCTTATATAGAAAGAAACTAAGAGTTTCCTAAAGACTCTAATTCTACTTTATTTCCGAAAAAGAATCGCATGGGCTTCGTTCTGGTCGGCCGACCCGTTTGGCTGGTCGGTCGACCGCTTCTTGCTGGACTTCTCTTATTTCCGGCCCTTCTTGAAAATTGGGCTTTATGAAAATCAGGCCTGGTCGGCCGACCCGTTTAACTGGTCGGTCGACCGCTTCTGTACGGAAGTCTTCGGATTTTCTTCTGTTTTGACTCTTGGTACTTGATTTTGACTCCAGTTGACTTTCCATTTATTCCTTAATTAAGCAAAAGACTTGAGGATACGAATTTGGTGCCAAATCGTCTTTTTTCCGCATAAATCTGCAAAAGTGCATAAAAATACGAAAGTACACAATTTGTGGGAAATAAAGGCTAAAACATAGTAAATAAGCGACCAAATACGTGTAAAAATAGATGTAAAACATCATAAAATAGACACGTATCAATGCTTGAGACACAAATTGCTCAACTTGCTACTTCTAACTCCCAAAAACAACAAGGTCAATTGCCACCCAAGGAGCACAACCCCATGAGCAAGAAAATGTCATCACTCTAAGGAGTGGTACCACCTATGATAAACCTCTAATGCCCAATGATGCAAATAAAAAAGTGGGTAAGAAAACTTTTGGTGGAAACAAGGTTGATAGCTCTAAAAAAAGTGAGGAGTCCCAGAAAGGCGATGAGCCGATAATGGTGTAAGATGAGGAGGATGAGCCTTCAAAAATGGATGACAAAGCTAAGGAGTCGGAGAAAATTCAAGTGTCATTTCCACGTCGTTTGGCACAAGCTCAAAGAGAAACCCGACTTGGTAAGTTCATGGAAATGCTGAAGAACCTCAAGGTAATTATCCCCCATCTAGAACTTATCACTCAAATACCTTCATACACTAAATTCATGAAGGACATTTTAACTAAGAAGAGGACTATTGACAATATTGAGACATTGGCCTACACTTCCGAGTGTAGTGCTTATTTGAAAAACTTGTCCCCTCCTAAGTTAAAAGGTCCCGTAAGCTTTTCCATACCATGCACCATAGGCAGTTTTCCAATTGATAAAGCTCTATGTGACCTTGGTGCAAGTGTAAGTGTCATGCCCGACTCGATTTGCGAAAAACTGAATTTAAGAGCTCTTAAGTGTACTAGTGTCACCCTAAAAATGGAGGATCGTTCTATCAAACGTCCTTGGGTGTTTTGGAGGATGTTCCCGTCAAAGTAGGAAAATTTTTCAGTCCGGTTGACTTTTGTAGGAACATTTCTTAAATTTCCATTAAAGCATTAATCTAATTGGATTAATTGATAAAAATACTCTGAACTATGGGTGTCCTGCTCAAAATACTTCAAACTCTATTTTAACTACCAATATAACCAACTAATGTTTTCATTCGCTTTTATTATAACATATGACCTACTACCAGCTAAATAAGTGAGGAAATTTCTAACCCTTTTTTAACCTATTTTTCTCTTTTATTTCTTTGTTAATCTATTCATCTAATCACATCAATAAAACCTGCTACAATAAGTTTACAAAACAACAAATTCTATTCAAAGCAAATGAGGGCATTAGTTTGTTATATTGGTAGTTAAAATAAAGTTTAGAGTATTTTGAGCAGTTCACTCATGGTTTGGAGTATTTCTATCAATTAATCCATTAATATTGCAATTGATTATATCAAAAGACGATTTGATGCTAAAACTATAATTGAATTAAAAAGACATGAATGTAGAAATGACCTTTAGATCTATGGAGAATCGGCCTAAGAACAACTGTAACACCCCAAGAGTATGAGAGGAAAGTTGTCCCACATCGGTAGAATGTGAGGCTTGTGATATGTTTATAATAGCTTCCACCCACCACTTAGTAACAAGGCCTTGTGCTTTTGGGCTTAAGTGAGGACAAATAATGGGCCCAAAGGCATACCTCCCATCTTACTGGGGATGTGTTACGACCGTGGTGGGTCGGGTTGTTACAAATGGTATCAGAGCGACTCTGCGACCGTGTGGTGAGCCTGTGGTCGGGAGTACCCGGGTCACACACCTAGCGGGGAGGATTATGGCCCTGGTTGTGGTCAAGGTTGAGGCACAACGAGGACGTTGTGTTCTTTAAGTGGGGGAGTTTGTAACACCCCAAGAGTATGAGAGGAAAGTTGTCCCACATCGGTAGAATGTGAGGCTTGTGATATGTTTATAATAGCTTCCACCCACCACTTAGTAACAAGGCCTTGTGCTTTTGGGCTTAAGTGAGGACAAATAATGGGCCCAAAGGCATACCTCCCATCTTACTGGGGATGTGTTACGACCGTGGTGGGTCGGGTTGTTACAACAACCTAGTAAACCCAAATTTCAATATAGAAATTCTCCTTAGATTGCACCCAAAATGACCGAGAAAATTGCCCTTCAAGTTACCACCTTGATTACTATTAATTTTGGAGGCTTTTGTTTTAGGATTTTTAGATGATGAACTTCATGTGGAAAATAAGAGAAAGTTGTTCTCTTATATGTGTGATTCACACGGCCCAAAAGGCCTATCCACCGTGTGATTCACACGGCCCAATATCACCGTGTGATTTGGTGTGTTTATTTCACCTATCCGAACTTCTATTAAAATATCTACATATATTTTAATGCATGTTCTCGGAACTAAATATCCTATATTAATTTCCGGAGAATATTTTTGAAAATGTAACATAGACACATTTTTAGGAGAATGTTAATTAATTATCTTATAATTAATTAACCCAATTATATTATTATGAAATATCATATATTAAAATATATATAATTATTAATAAATATAACATTTATATATATTTGTTAGAATTAACATTTAATTCATTTCTTCCAATTATTATTTAGTCATATTAAATGTTTATCATCTAATTAACTACATTTAGCTAAGTTTGACAATTACGTAATTATATCAATATATAATCACATTTCTCAGTACTATCATATAGGTGTGACCTTTAGGGATTTGCTGATTACCGCCATCATATGATTATAACGTCAAACTTCTAGTAAGCCAATCGTTACCGATATACGTTAACCAACTGATTAATATACTAAGTATTCATGTGTGATCTTGTAAAAGATTTATTTAAATAATCACACAATGTGGAGGACATTAACTCCAACAATATCCTACTTGTCCTACAAGTGTGTGTGCTATTACGATTCTCATATCCATAAATTTCTCCCACTCAATGGAAGACAAATTGAAAAGTCCCACCTTACAAGGCCGTATCTCCCAAGTAATCATATCAAGAGCGGTTTTCTCGACTAGAGAGTAAGATACCTGATATACGAATCATATTCGAGCATGGCCATGCATTTAAGTTACTAGTCCTCGAGTGACCCTGAGAATATATATACAAAACCTGAAAGAGGCTGGATATTTTCCTTGACTTATAACCTGCCGATGGAAGCACATCATGAAATAGCCCAGTAAAAGTCCGATTGGCCTCCTTTTACGGTGCGACCTAGGACAGAAACCTAAACCACCCAAAAACTGTCTATATCGCAGGAAATCGTCAATTGTCAAAAGAACCGACTTTAGGAATCACAATAGACGTCCTATCCACGACCAGACACCTAATGTATCTTAACTTTTAGGACTCTATGTAGTGGTCACCATGTCCTATGCAGTATCAGATACCCATATTTGTTATTGATCAGTCAAACGTTTGACTTATGGCATTTTAAACCATCCATCCTTCAACTAACAAAAAAAATGACCTGAGTTATCAGCTCATTGTGGTGTTTACAGACAAAACATATATATAAAGTAAAACAATTCACTTTGTGGTGTTCAAAATTGTCATACAATCCACATGAAATACAATATAAAGAAATTCAATGATTTTATTAAGTAGTAATTGAAATGATCAAATATCAATCAAATAATATCTAATACAACTCTGGAACAAGTTTATCCCCATGGATGTGATGTGCCCTTCATGTTTACTATGCGGCAACGCCTTAGTGAGCGGATCTGGAATGTTGTATCCGTTCCAATCTTGCACAACGCTATCTCCACGTAGTCTCTTATTAGATGAGCTTTTCTGAGTACATGTCTAGATTTGGTACTAGACTTGGGCTCCTTAGCCTAGAAGATAACACCACTATTATCGCAATAAAGGGTGATTGGATCTTTCACAATAGGTACTACTTGTAGTCCTTGTAAGAAATAACGCATCCAAATAGCTTCCTTTGCAGCTTCGGAAGCTGCCATGTCCTCAGACTCTGCTGTAACGCTTTGCTTTGAACTCTTCCAGCTGACTACTCCACCATTAAGAGTAAAGACAAAACCCGACTGAGATTTGGAATCATCATGATCGGTTTGGAAACTAGCATCTATTTAACCTTTAGCACATAGCTTCGTGTCTCCACCATATACCAGCGCCATGTCCTTAATCCTTCGCAAGTACTTAAGGATGTTTCTGACGGCCATCCAGTGACTTTCACCTGGATTCTTTTGGTAACAGCCGACCATACTCAATGCATATGCCACGTCTGGACGTGTGCACATCATGACATACATGATCGATCCTACTGCCGAAGCATAAGGAATCTGATTCATGCGTTCTGTTTCTTCTGGTGTTTTAGGTGATTGAGTCTTAATCAGATGTACCCCATGAACAACAGGAAGGTAGCCCTTCTTGGAGTTTGTCATACTGAGTCTGTCAAGAATTTTATCTATATAATCTTCTTGACTCAATGCTAACATCCTTTTCGATCTATCTTTATAGATACAGATGCCTAGAATCCTTTGTGCCTCACCCAAATCTTTCATTTTGAAATGGTTTTTAACCATGTCTTAACCTACGAGAGCATGGGAATGTCGTTTCTAATAAGTAGTATGTCATCTACATACAACACTAGGAACACGATTTTGCTCCCACTTGACTTGATATACAGACATGGTTCCTTGACACTTCGAATGAATCCGTTATGTTTTATCATGTCATCAAAACGATGATTCCAACTCCATGATGCTTGCTTAAGTCCATAAATGGAACGCTTGAGCTTGCACACTTTCTTAGGATGTTTGGGATCTATGAAACCCTCAGGCTGTATCATATACAGTTCTTCTTCAAAAACCCGTTTAGGAAGGCGGTTTTCACATCCATTTGCCAAATCTCATAATCATGAAATGCAGCCATCGCTAAGATAATCCGAATAGATCTAAGCATTACAACTGGAGCAAAAATCTCATCATAGTGCAACCCATGTACTTGAGTGAAACCTTTTGCTACCAATCGTGCTTTATAAACATCTGATTGTCCATCTAATGCGCGCTTTATCTAATAAAGCCATTTGCACTGAAGGGGTCTCACCTTTTCAGGCAAATCAACCAAATCTCTTACTTGATTCTCGTGCATGGAATCTATTTCGGACTGCATGGATTCGAGCCATAGCATAGAGTTAGAATAGGTCATGGCTCCTTTGTAGGTAGATGGTTCGTTACGCTCAAGGAGTAAAATGTTTTCTACACCACCCTCCTCAACCATACCAATGTATCGGTCCGGGGGGTGAGAAACTCGAACCGTCCTCCTAGGTTCCTCTAGAATGGATACCATAACAGATGTGGAAGGAACACTTTCTTCCATCACACTGTTGGTTTCTGGTTCTTGAACCTTTGATAGATCAAAAGTCCTACTACTTTGTTTGTTCGAGAGAAACTCTTTCTCTAAAAACTTTGCACTAGCCAGAACAAAAACTCTTTGTGCGGTAGGTGAATAAAAGTAGTGACCAAAAATTCCTTTTGGATAACCTACAAAGTAAGTCTTGACCGATCGTGGGCCTAGCTTGTCTTCGTGTCTCCACTGGACATAAGCTTGACAGCCCCAAACCTGAATAAAAGACACGTCAGGAACAATTTCTTTCCACATCTCATATGGAGTCTTGTCCGCTGCTTTAGTCGGACTTCGGTTAAGTATTAGAGTAGCCGATTGAAGAGCAAATCCCCATAATGAATCAGGCATAACCGTGTGACTCATCATGGATCGAACCATATCTAATAAAGTTCGGTTTCTCCGTTCGGATACACCATTTAATTGTGGTGTACATTCCAGGTGGAGTCAACTGTGATACAATACTACGGTATTTTAGGTGTTGATCAAACTCAGTCGAAAGATATTCGCCATCACGATCAGATCGAAGTGCTTTAATCTTCCTATCCAATTGGTTCTCAACTGATGCGTGTCTATTTTATGATGTTTTACATCTATTTTAACACGCATTTTAGTGCTCATTTACGATGTTTTAGCCTTTATTTCCCAATAATTGTCTACTTTCGTATTTTTATGCTCTTTTGCAGAATTATGCGGAAAAGAGGCGATTTTATGCCAAATTGCTACCCTCGGGATTTTTACATAACCAAGGAACGAGGAAGAAACAAGCTAAAACGCAAATTGAGGACCAAAAGATCAAATTGAGACGAATTCAAGGCTGACACACAGGGAAACCGGTCGACCGACCAACTACCCTGGTCGGTCGACCAAAACACGTGCTATCTCAAACCCAGAATTCAACTTACGAAGACTGAAGTCCGCTAAAGCCCGATAACCGGTCGACCGACCGACTACCCTGGTCGGTCGACCAAGGCGCAGTCCCAGAAATCTTCGCAAAGCCCATACACGGATTAGGTTAATGATAATCGCCCTTGTAATCTCTATTTAAGAAAACCTCGGGATTAGGGTTAATCATTAGGGAGCATCAAGTCAAAACACACACTTTAGCATTCATCTTTTATCTTTTATCAATTAGCATCTAGTTCTTTTTAATTCAAAACACTGTTTCATTAGTTTAGCACCGTTCTTGGTTGTAATCAACATTCTTCCACGGGAATCAATAAAGTTCTTCTTTTCTGCCCTAATTCCTACTTGCGGCAATCCTCTTTCGATTTCAGTTTCTTAATTGTTGTTGTTATAGAATTGCTAGAATCTGGTTTAGGTTAGAATCACAAAGCCTTATTGTTTATCGTGTGTTTATGATTATGATCGCTATGAATTCTGTTTTCTTAATAATTATTGTTGTTATTTCTGTATTCATGAGTAGCTAATTGCATGTGTTAGGATGTAGGGAGTAATTTGCGTAGATGGTATAACACCCGAATTGACCTGTAGCAGACTTCTGGTCGGCCGACCAGCTTAACTGGTCGGTCGACTGAGGTAGTTGGTCGGCTGATACCCGTCGTTGTGGGTGTCAAAGATAAAATTTATAAACCAAACTAAAACAATAGATAGTGAAAGTCAGGGTCAAACCACAAAGAGGTGGGGAATGTTTATTGTCTTAATGTTAATGTTTAAAGGTAACAAATTTGGGGGTTGATTGGTTGATTACTATATCTAAAGCAAAGATTAAAATAAAACAAGAATTAAAAGATGAGAATAAAATATAATAAAAGAGGATGCTAGGATGTTTGGGTAATAAATAGCTAAGATAAATAAATCCTAAGGTCAACATGTATTGCAGTCGCGTAAGGGGGTGTAACATATCTTTTTAGGTCTATGCTACCTAATAGCTCCTTTCGGCCTATGCTATTAGTTCCTAGGTCTCACAATTATTGGGTGTCAAAAATAAGGGTGATTCCTAAATCCCAGGTTACATACCTTTCAGCCTTGAGTAACCTATCCGTCTTAAGGTGTAAACCAATGCCCTTCCCGTATCTTTCAATATTGGGTAGGTCATTACTAACATCCTACAAGTCTCCTTATGGTCTCATTGCAGGATATTATAATTGACAAAAAAAGACGAAATAAGAAAACATACGCGAGTGGTCGACCGACCGGCTACTCCAGTCGGCCGACCACGGCCTCGGTCGACCGACCGGCTATTCCAGTCGGCCGACCGTGGTCCTGCTACAGGTCGGTTTTTCGGATTTTATTTACCTATGCATATTATCCCCTACATCCTAACATATGAAAATTAGCTATTCATGACTGTTAAGACGATTGTAAAATTGGGAATAAACATGGAGAACATAGTAAATAATCTAAGCATGCAAGATTCAATAAAGCTTTGGATTCTAACTTAACAATTGTAATAAAAACAAGAACTATAATAAAAACTAGATTAAAGAATAATTACCACAATTGGAATTAAGGCAGAACTGAATAAACTTTATTGAATGCTTGAGAATTCTTGAATAATGATAAAAGATGAACTAGATGGTAAAAGATTGAATAAAAGATACTAAGGATTGATAATTGATATCAAGCATCATAACCCTAATCATAAGACTTGTTTTTATAGGGTAAAAACTAAGAGTTTCCTAGTAGCTCTAATTCTACTTTATTTCCGAAAAGAGTCGCATGGGCTTCGTTCTGGTCGGCCGACCCGTTTAGCTGGTCGGTCGACCGCTTCTTGCTGGGCTTCTCTTATTTCCGGCCCTTCTTGAAATATGGGCTTCATGAGAATCGGGCCTGGTCGGCCGACCCGTTTATCTGGTCGGTCGACCGCTTCTGTACGGAAATCTTCGGATTTCTTCTGTTTTGACTCTTGGTACTTGATTTTGACTCCAGTTGACTTTCCATTTATTCCTTAATTAAGCAAAAGACTTGAGGATACGAATTTGGTGCTAAATCGTCTCTTTTCCGCATAAATCTGCAAAAGTGCATAAAAATACGAAAGTACACAATTTGTGGGAAATAAAGGCTAAAACATAGTAAATGAGCGACCAAATGCGTGTAAAAATAGATGAAAAACATCATAAAATAGACACGCATCAAATTCCCCAAACCAAACCCTTGCTTGCCCTCAAGCAAGAAATAGACTCGATCTTAACTAATGGAACGATTTCAATCTCAGAGCGAAATTTATATGTAAGCCTAAACCAATGCCAAGAATAAAATGAGAAAGTATTTAAATCATGCAAACGAGTTATAGGGTCGTCAAACTTGCAAACATAAAGACTATAGAGACTTTATACCATGGACTCTCGCGGTATGCTCGAGACACTCATGAAGCAAAGGGTGAGTATATGTAAAAGATAGAAAGAAGTATATTTGTAATGACACTCACCTAACTGCGACCCATGAAAACATGCCTGCAATCTAACATGAACAGGAATTCTACAACTTTGTATAACAATCTCATTTAAGTGGCCTAGATACATGCAAATGAGGTACGAAAGGTATGTGAGGTAAAAGGTAAAAGTGGTTAAGATGTTTTTGGATTTGTGGGGTTAGTAGCCAAGCTAGTAAAACTGATTTCCAACAACAAACTTCACACTTTTGATATTAGGAAAGTGCTCTTTTGTAGCACAACTCTCACTTTGAATATAAGAAAGGACTCCCAAATATTTTTGAATGAAGTACGGGAGTGATAACACATAAAAGAAAGCAATTTGGAGCGTTTTTTTTTTTTCTGATGGTGCCAGGTGGTCGACCGACCTATACAGGCGGTCGGTCGACTGCCTTCTGCATTTTCCGGATTTTTTTCTTTTCCGTTTTTTTTTTCTTTTCTTTCTTTCTTTTTTTTTTCTGAATTTTTCTGTTCTTGTTCTTTTCTTTCTTTCTTTTCTTTTCTTTTCTCTTTGCTTAAGATAGCTTACAAACCAAGATACCTCCAATAAGTCAAACCAAAGACCACAAATACTAGCTTGGAAAGGTAGGCTAAGTATGGGATGTAGTTTTGGGGGAATAAAAAGGCAAATTTGGCTTGTGAAGCTTATGGGTAAATATGAGAAAAGAGATCCCAAATGCACGTATCAAGACTCACAAAACGAGATAGTAAAACAAGTATATAGCAATTCAAGTTCATGTTTATGCATATTGATGTAACATGTTCCAAGGGGAGTACTACTCACATCCTAGACAACTGGTTTAAGAATGAAACCAGGAATAAGGCTCTAAAACTCAGAATGTATAGTAGGTTGCCAAGGTATAAGTCAAGTCTCAAGATATGCAAGTTGACAAAAACTCGTAGATATGCGAAAGACTCTCATACTAAAACAAGTTGACAAGGTAAGGTAAAGGCATAAACATGTAAGATAGCTAAATCATCCTTGAAATACTTTCGTTCCGACTCGACCTATATGCTAAAATAAACGTGCATTTTTTGGAATTTTTAAATTTTTAAATTTTTTTGGATTTCTGTATATATAAAGAAAATAAAGAAAAGAACGATGCAAGACAGAAATGCAATAAACGTGTGACAAAATGCAATGCATGTAACACGAAACCATTCCCCAAACCAACCCGCACAATGTCCCCATTGTGCATTTAGCCTAAGTAAAGGTTTTAGAAAATTAAAAGATAAATGCAAGTAAAAAAAAACTTAAGGAAAAACTGGAAAGAACTCACTCGGTAAAAAGATGTATGAGAAAAACCTCCGCAAACCAGCGTAAGCTGGGAGGTTTTGGTGGCTAGCAGTGCCACTCAAGTATCCAAGTTGATTTCACGAGTTCCAAGGAAGAGAAACGAAAGACTGCAGCGGACAGTAGGTCGACCGACCGGTGTTTCTGGTCGATCGTCCTCCTGTGAACAGCGGAAAAATCTGCGATACAGCGCCTCTGGTCGACCGACTGATGATTCTGGTCGGTCGACCAGCGGAGTTCTGGAGGTCTTCGTTTTTTTTTTCTCTCGTAAATCCTGAAAAAACAAGAAAATATGCGCGCCCAACAATGCGCGAGATGCCAAAACGATTCTTAAAGTCTTAACTACTAGTAAACAAAACGAAAAAGTCTCACACAACATAAAGTAAATTGTCTTAAAATTGCAACTTAAAAACAACTATCCGCTGAAGATGCGGAAAATATCCGACCACGGCTTCTGACGGCATGCCGTAGTCTCCACGGTGTTTGCTTTAGTGGCAAAATACATCTTCTTTCCTCCGTCGCAAAGCATATGCGACGGTCTCTCCTCTTGAGCCTGCCTCTTCTTCTTTTTCTCCTCTCGATCCACGACATCTGGATCCTCATCTTCTTCATAGCTTAGGCATCCCATTCCTCCTCTCTGGATGATGACTTCCTTCTCCTTGGGTTTCCCCAAACCAGTTCCTGCAATAGTCATGACAGAAGTGTCCTCCCTACTGCTCCCAATCTGGGGCGGAGGTGTAAAAACAGATACAGGAACAGGTAATAAAGTGGGAGAAGTAGTGATGACCTCATACTTTTTCTTAGAAGTGATAGCATTACATGTGATGGGGGTCATAGCATCCTTCTTCCTATAGGATAGGCCATAGATAATAGAATGTTTGCCTACCTTGAAAGTTAGAGCTCCAGTGCCCACATCTATAATGGCACCTGCAGTGTGAAGAAAGGGTCTTCCTAGAATTATGGGTATATGGGCATCCTCTGGGATGTCCAAGACAACAAAGTCGACTGGGAAGAAAAACCTGTCAATACGCACAGGGATGTTTTCTAACACCCCTATAGGTTCCATAGATGTGCGATCTGCCATCTGGACTGTCATACTGGTCACTGCAAATTCGGTCATTCCTAGTTTTAAGGCAACGCTTAGGGGCATGACACTTATACTAGCACCTAAATCGCATAGAGCCTTCTTAACTGGGAAGGTTCCTATATTACAGGGGACAGAAAAACTTCCAGGGTCCTCTAGTTTATGAGGGGCAATGACATGAGTTAAAAAACTGGATGACTCTTCAGTGAGAGCCACAGACTCAACCTTTTCTAGAGACCTCTTTCTTGACAAAAGCTGTCTCATGAATTTAAGATAAGAAGGAACTTGTTGAACTAATTCTAAGAATGGAACTTGAACATTTAATGAACGAATCACATCCTTAAATTTGTCAAAAGACACCTGATCCTTTGAAGGCACGAGTCTCTCTGGAAAAGGAGCAGCTGAGGACTCCGTATTTGCAGCCCTTTTTAAAAACCTGGGGGTCTTATCACCCCGGAAAAGAAAATCCCGCAAGTTGTTCGGCAATTCTGGACGAAAGGGAACTTCAGGTTCTGCTTCAGTGGTCGGTCGACCAGTATCTTCGGTCGGTCGACCAGTCTCCTGTTCAGGCGAAAATTTCGGATCCTGCTCTGCGGTCGGTCGACCAGATTCTTCGGTCGGTCGACCGCCTTCACTGCTACTCGCCTTTTTTTCTTTCTCAGCCCCCACTTTGGCTCCACTTCGCAGGTTTACGACGTTAAGAGTCTCCTTCTTCTGGTCCGGTTTGGTTGGAAGTTGACCCGGAGCCCTAGTATCATTTTTGCTTGCGATTTGAGCAATCTCGGACTCCAACATCTTCATCCCTGCCTCTCTAGCCTGCGACTCCTTCTGAACCAACCCAATAAGATTTTGGATAAGAGCGTCTGTGTTGGGTGGCGGATTAGAAGGTGGTTGAGGGTTGAAAGGTGGTCTTTGGAAATTTTGTTTATGTGGGGGTACATAGGTGGAATTTTGCTGAGGTTGCATGTGCTGTGGGTTTTGAACATTCTGGCTTGTCCACCTTAAGTTGGGATGGACATTATTATTATTTGGATCATAGAAATTGTTCCCACAATAATGCTGAAAAGCGGCACATGTTCCATTAGATGAAGTACAGAACTTTGACACATGCCCTTCTCCACCGCACCTTTCACAAGCAAAGGGTCCGTCCTGAACGGCGTTCACTTGGTAAATTCCTCCCTTGCTTCCACTCCCTAGATCGAGCTTTCCTGCAGCCTCAAATTTTTCTAACTTGGCTGTCAAGGCCTCAATTGCTGACAGGTTGTACTCGTTTTTTCTCTGATTTCCTCTGGAAGTACCATGCTCAGCACGGTGCACAGCAACATCTTCTATTAACTTGAGACCCTTAGTCTCTCCTGAATTATCTTGGAATCTCCCATTAGCTGCAGCATCTAAATAGGCCCTGTTGTCATCATAGAGGCCATTGTAGAACTGGTTGCAAAGAAACCATTGTTCGAATCCGTGATGTGGTATGGATCGAACAAGTCTCTTGAACCTGTCCCACACCTCGCTAAAGTCTTCATTGGGACCTTGCTTGAAATTAGTGATCTGCGCTCTTAAAGCATTTGTCTTTGATGCAGAGTAATATTTCCTATAGAATGCTAAGGCTAAGGTGTTCCAATCTGTAACTCCCGCAGCAGTGCGGTCAAGGTCTCTGTACCACTCTCTCGCAGAGTCCCTAAGGGAGAAGATAAACATGGTCTGTTTAATCTGGTCCTGCGTCACTCCTTCTGGGGGTGCTATAGAGCATATGTAATCTGTGAAGATTTCAATATGCTTAGCAGCATCCTCATTGGCCGAGCCTCCAAATTGGTTTCTTTCAACCATAGTAATATAGGCAGGCTTGGCCTCGAATGGCTTCCCAGTACCTGCAGGTAAAGTGAACCCTTTGTATAGGTCCTTTGCCTGAGGCATGGAGTGACTGGCAATAGTAGCTTCTTCTGCCATATTACCTTCTTCTTTAGGAAAAACTGGAAAGTAGGTAAAAGGTGGTGTTTTTGGTGAAAGCGGATTGATGGGTGAATTTGGTTGCGAAGGTGGTGTTTTTGGTGAAGATGGTGGTAACTCGAAAAGGTCTTCTTGAAATAAAGAGGATGGTGACCCTCCCTCTTGATTTGCTAGAAGTTGCTTTCTTCTTTCCCTAAGAGTCCTCTCAATTTCGAGATCAAGTGGTAGGAGTTCTCCTTGAACTGACCTGCGCATAAGAGGAAACTACAAGAAAAAGGTGAGAAGGTTTAAGGAACAAAAAGTTCCTTAAACAAAGAGAAACAAAAACAAAAAACAATAAACACTGGCGTCACCTCCCCGGCAACGGCGCCAAAATTTGATACCCGTCGTTGTGGGTGTCAAAGATAAAATTTATAAACCAAACTAAAACTATAGATAGTGAAAGTCAGGGTCGAACCACAAAGAGGTGGGGAATGTTTATTGTCTTAATGTTAATGTTTAAAGGTAACAAATTTGGGGATTGATTGGTTGATTACTATATCTAAAGCAAAGATCAAAATAAAACAAGAATTAAAAGATGAGAATAAAATATAATAAAAGAGGATGCTAGGATGTTTGGGTAATAAATAGCTAAGGTAAAATAAATCCTAAGGTCAACATGTATTGCAGTCGCGTAAGGGGGTGTAACATATCTTTTTAGGTCTATGCTACCTAATAGCTCCTTTCGGCCTATGCTATTAGTTCCTAGGTCTCACAATTATTGGGTGTCAAAAATAAGGGTGATTCCTAAATCCCAGGTTACATACCTTTCAGCCTTGAGTAACCTATCTGTCTTAAGGTGTAAACCAATGCCCTTCCCGTATCTTTCAATCTTGGGTAGGTCATTACTAACATCCTACAAGTCTCCTTATGGTCTCATTGCAGGATATTATAATTGACAAGAAAAGACGAAATAAGAAAACATACGCGAGTGGTCGACCGACCGGCTACTCCAGTCGGCCGACCACGGCCTCGGTCGACCGACCACGGCCTCGGTCGACCGACCGGCTATTCCAGTCGGCCGACCGTGGTCCTGCTACAGGTCGGTTTTTCGGAGTTTATTTACCTATGCATATTATCCCCTACATCCTAACATATGAAAATTAGCTATTCATGACTGTTAAGACGATTGTAAAATTGGGAATAAACATGGAGAACATAGTAAATAATCTAAGCATGCAAGATTCAATAAAGCTTGGGATTCTAACTTAACAATTGTAATAAAAACAAGAACTATAATAAAAACTAGATTAAAGAATAATTACCACAATTGGAATTAAGGCAGAACTGAATAAACTTTATTGAATGCTTGAGAATTCTTGAATAATGATAAAAGATGAACTAGATGGTAAAAGATTGAATAAAAGATACTAAGGATTTATAATTGATATCAAGCATCATAACCCTAATCATAAGACTTGTTTTTATAGGGTAAAAACTAAGAGTTTCCTAGTAGCTCTAATTCTACTTTATTTCCGAAAAGAGTCGCATGGGCTTCGTTCTGGTCGGCCGACCCGTTTAGCTGGTCGGTCGACCGCTTCTTGCTGGGCTTCTCTTATTTCCGGCCCTTCTTGAAATATGGGCTTCATGAGAATCGGGCCTGGTCGGCCGACCCGTTTATCTGGTCGGTCGACCGCTTCTGTACGGAAATCTTCGGATTTCTTCTGTTTTGACTCTTGGTACTTGATTTTGACTCCAGTTGACTTTCCATTTATTCCTTAATTAAGCAAAAGACTTGAGGATACGAATTTGGTGCTAAATCGTCTCTTTTCCGCATAAATCTGCAAAAGTGCATAAAAATACGAAAGTACACAATTTGTGGGAAATAAAGGCTAAAACATAGTAAATGAGCGACCAAATGCGTGTAAAAATAGATGAAAAACATCATAAAATAGACACGCATCATCGGCCGACTAGAATAGCTGGTCAGTCGACTGACCTCGCGTATGTTTTCAGTTCGCTTTACTTCGTTAATTATAATACCCTATAATGAGACTGAAAGGAGACTTATAGGATGTTAGTAATGACTTACCTAAGGTTGAAAGCGCTTTAAGAACGGCTTGGTTACTTAAGACTGAAAGGTATGTGACCTAGAATTTGGAATCACCCTTATTGTTGACACCCAATATTTGTGAGACCTACGAACTAATAGCATAGGACGAAAGGAGCTATTAGGTATAATAGACCGAAAGGATATGTTACACCCCTTACGCGACTGCAATACATGTTGATTTAGATTTTATACCACCGTAGCTCTTTATTACCCGAACATCCTAGCATTCGTTTTACTATAGTTTTATCCTTATCTTAATTTTCGTCTTATTCATGTCTTTAGTTTATTTAGCCTTAGTAACAACCGATCAAACCCCCAACTTGTTACCTTTAAACATTGACTTTAAATAATAAATATTCCCCACCTGCTTGTGGTTCGACCCTGACTTTCACTATCTATTGTTAAAGTTTAGGAATTATAAATTTTATCTTTGGCACCCTCAGCGACGCGTATCAAATTTTGGCGCCGTTGCCGGGGAGGTGACGCCAGTGTTTATTGTTTTCTGTTTTTTTTTTTTTTTGTGTTTAAGGAACTTTGTTCCTTAAACCTTTCTGTTGGGGCTGGTGTCCTTGACAGTTAGTACAATAAATTACTAAATCTCTTAAAGGATCACAAGGGCATACTTCAGTATTATTATCAGTTGATCCACGTTTATCAATAACGGTTGGCTTGCTAGATAAGTTTGACGTTATTGTCATACGGATGGCGGTGATCAACTGGTCCCTATACGTCACACCTATAGGACACGTTTGAGAGATGTGAAGGTATGAAAATACAGTCATATTTATGCCGGATACGACTAAACAGTTAGTCAGAGGTATTGACTATTAAATTAGTCAATGAGATGTTGAGATTATTATTTAATACGGATAAAATAATTCTAGCTAATACGGATTACATGTTTAATTCGTAAATTAAATATAAACGATTATATTTAATCAAATATTGTATTCGCGTATTAATATAAACAGTTATATTAATTTGGGTAATTATACAATATCGTAATTTTATCAGACCATTATTAATACATCGACTGCATTAATATTTGATAACATGTATGCGATTTATAAATAAATCCCGCGAATTATATTATTAGCAATCGGCTCGAATCACGCAAAGGAATAAGGTAAGAGTGGAAAAAGCCGACCCTTACCCTATACCCATTCGGCCGACCCATGAGGTTACAAAAAGGAGAGTTGTTCTCCTTTTGTCAACGACTGGTAATTCATATTTCATAGAATTAGGGTTTTGAGAGTATCCTCCTCCCAAAATCCCAGATCTCACATCAAAACTCACAAAAAGCTCTCCCCATATTGCAAGGCAATTGGAGAGTATTTCTAGCACACGCGGCATCGTCTCAATCAAGTCTTGGGTGCAAGTTATAGGAGGGAATTTGATTTAATTCCTGTTCTTAGGCCTTTAGCACAAGGACCAAAGGTTGTATTCTTTTCATGTGTTTAATTATCTTATGACCATAATTCACAACTGTAAAATTCGTTATAATCCTTCATGTTTTAGGGCGAATACACGTTATATTCCCCACAAGTGGTATCAGAGCCAGGTTACGAAATTTTTACTTTTGTGTTTTTCATAAGTTTTAATTAAAAATTTTTGAAAATCGTTTCTCCTGTTGCGGTCGGTCGACCGACTCCTGCGAGTATTTTCTGTTTCGACAGTTTTTCTTTTGTGAGAAATCGATCTTGTTTTCGATTCTTGTTTACATATTGTTAATTAATCGATATTCTTGGCAATATGTAAACCCTTGTTGCTGTTTAAATTGATTTACACGTTTTGAATCAAATGGTAAAAACTTGTTTTGATTTCAAGTGCAGCAATTTTGCGTTTTCAGAAACTCGGTTTCTTGTTTTGTGGTCGGTTGACCTGGTTGATAAGTCGGTCGACCATACTGCTGTTACAGGAAGTTTTTATTTTACTGTTAGAAGGTCGGTCGACCCCGTGTTGAGGTCGGTCGACCTCATCCCTGTAACAGACGTTTTAATTTTCCCGAAAATAACTTGTTTTTATTTTCCCATGGCCTCTAGTAATATGCTGTATACGGAAATAGTATATTATTTTTGTGACACGGTTCACTCTCGCATGATACATATTATTTTAAAACGGTTTAAGATAATGGATTATAAACTCATTAAAATTAAAGTGGTTAAAACAGTATAATCACAGAATTTTAATCCCGTAAAGGTGGTTTGGTAAAATTTGTTAATCATAATAACAGTACTATGTCATGTATGAATTTTAATTTTAGTTGATGCATTTTATTAATCGTCTTGTTGAATGCTTTTGAATGCTTTCTATAACGTATTTAATTTTTGCAAACGGTTGTAACTTAGTGTGGCCTTAGTATATTGTGTTACCGTAATGATGGAACACAATCTTGTTTGTAATTTTACGATCTTGTATCTCCGTTTTGGGTTTTTGCCATGTAATTACTTTTGTATTTAAATTAGAATGTAAATAGGGTTATATTTGTAATTTAAATTAGTAATTTTGTGAAGACCAAAGATGGAGACCGGATGCTCACTCCCGCTGCAAAGACCAAGATGGAACATCAAGACAAGCTTCTAGGGTCCAACGGTGGATTCCAAAGTTGTTTTTGTGTTTATTTTGGTAGGTTAGGCCAGACTAGGACTTTTATTTACGTTTATCGCATTTATTTTATGCTTTCATCGATAATAGCTTGCATCATATTCCGCCTAAAACCAAACCACCTATAACATGTCTGAAAACTGACTCATGTAGAGGTTACGCGTTAGTTTTCTGTGACAATACAGATGTCACATGTCACATGCAAAGCCATCACTTTATTTCATTCATTCACGTATATGCTAGATATTAGTTCACTTAAAATGGATAAATAAAAGTTGATGGGGTCTTCCTCGTACAACCAAAAATTGAGAATAGTCTTTATAAATCAGACTCCCATGAATCCCTTCTTCGTCGGTAGGAATAATATGACCCCTTCTACGTCGGGTAAGTGGGAACAGATAATTTATTTTATCTTAACATCATGGTCACTAGATACTATCTAGCGACTGTGATGGACTAATAGATAGGATTTACGGAAATCTATCGACCAAGAGTTCCAACGGTGGAATTAGCCAAGTTGTGGTCTTATCAATATACTGAAATTGAGTCTTGGGATCGTTTATATAATTCTTGAGGGAGATCAATTATATAAATGCATGAGTCTACGAGTTTAAATTCAATTTAAAATAGACTTAAATCACAACGATGAGTTGCTTATATGGTTTTGTTTTTATCTTCTTTTTAGTGTAGAACACGATCAATTAAACTGATGTATAACTAATGGCGCTGGTGAAGACCCAATGCCAAGTGCCAAGCTAGCACGTGAATCGTGGCTAAAAGCCTTCACAGACTCCATGAATCAGTCTACTAGACTGAGGAATGATGGGTCAAACTTCTCTGACTGGGAGGCAGCACTACGGAATGCTGCCATTGCTGACGGAAAGCTTAAGTATTTAACTGAGCCAATTCCGGCACACCCAAGAACTGGAGCTAGAGCTAACGAATTTCGCGCCCATAGCGACTTCGTCATGGAAGCGGGTGCGATAAAGAACGTACTCATCTATGCAATGGAATCCAATTTGCAAAGACGCTTCATAACCCATGGTGCAAACAAGATTTTCACCACGCTCACTAACGAATTCTCGAAAGCTCTGAGAATCGTTTCTTATGAGCATACCTGTCGCTTCTTTGAGGCGAAACTCCAGAAGGGCCAAGCGGGTAGCCCACATATTCTCAACATGATTGAGAATATCGAGAAACTGGAGGCCCTAAACTGCAAGATCAGTGAGAACATAATCGTTGATCGAATGCTTCACTCGCTTCATGATGGGTTCGCCCTCTTTAGGGCCAACTATTACATGAACGACATGAAGAAGACTCCTCATGAGCTCCACTCCCTTCTCGTACAGACCGAGAAGGACCTGAAATTAAATGGGAGCGTGAATCAGGATGTTCTCATGATCTCCAGCAAGGGTAAGGGTAAGGGGAAAGCTAAAGCTCAGGGCGACCTAGCGGTAGGTAAGCCCAGGTTCAAGAAACCAGGATTTACTAAGAGTGGGCCAGGTGAGTCGAGCAACTCACCGGGCAAAACAAAGAGCAAGGATACTAGCATGGAATGCCACCATTGCCATAAGACTGGGCATTGGAGGCGCACATGCCCCGTGTATCGGGAGGACATTAAAGCAGGTCGCGTTATTCCTGTTGGTATGTCTTCTTCTTCTTCTTTTATTCACATGATTGAGATTAACCACGCAAGTTACGGAACTTAGGTACTAGATACTGGTTGTGGTTCTCATCCATGTAATCATGTGCAGGGCCTCCGAAACCAAGAACCCCTCATCAAGGGTGTGGTTGACCTGCGTGTCGGGAATGGAGCACGTGTTGCTGCAGTCTCGAGGGGAACATACGTGATCCAGCTTCCAAGTGGATTCGAGTTATCTTTATATAACTGTTATTATGTTCCTAGTTTGTCCAAAAACATTATTTCAGTTTCTGCACTTGACAAACTTGGTTTTTCATTTGTAATAGAAAGTAACTGTTGCATTTTCTCATTACACAATATGATTTATGGCAAGGCAGTTTCCATTAATGGAATTTATGTTTTAGATCACACCACCGAAATATTACATGTGAATAACAAGAGATTAAAGGTAGGTGACAAAGATCAAACTTATCTATGGCATTGTCGTATGGGACACATAAATGAGAAACGCGTAAAACAGCTCATACAGAATGGAGCTATCTCGGCCTTTGATTTCGAATCATATGGCACGTGTGAATCATGTTTTATCGGTACGATGACTCGTATTTCCTTCAAAGGTGTTGGAATGCGCGCTGCCGACCTATTAGCACTCATACATACGGATGTATGTGGCCCTATGTCGATCAACGCACGAGAAGGCTATAGGTATTTCATCACTTTCACGGATGATTTGAGTAGATATGGCTATGTCTACTTGATGAAACATAAAAGTGAATCCTTTGACAAGTTCAAAGAATACCAGAATCGGGTACAGAACCAACTGGGAAGAAAGATTAAAGCACTACGTTCTGATCGTGGTGGTGAGTATCTTTCACACGAGTTTGATCAATACCTTAAAGACTGTGGTATCGTTCTGCAGTTAACTCCACCTGGAACACCACAATTGAATGGTGTGTCCGAACGGAGAAATCGAACTCTACTTGATATGGTTCGATCCATGATGAGTCACACCGTCGTGCCTGATTCATTGTGGGGCTATGCTCTTTTCTCAGCCGCTCTAATACTTAACCGAAGTCCGTCTAAAGCTGTTGACAAGACTCCATACGAATTATGGAAGGGAAAGGTCCCTAATTTCTCCTTTATTCGGGTTTGGGGCTGCGAGGCTTATGTCAAATGGAGACACGAGGATAAGCTCGGCCCGCGATCGGTCAAGACATACTTTATAGGCTATCCAAAAGGAACGTTTGGTCATTACTTCTACTCGCCAACCGAACAACGTGTTTTTGTTGCGGCTAGTGCGACGTTCTTAGAGAAAGAATTTCTCGAGAACAAGTCGAGTAATAGAACCTTCGATTTATTGGAGATTCAAGAACCAACTACCGAGCAACCATTGGAGGAAATAGTTCCTTCAACAGAGGCTGCAGTAGATATTCCTGAGGAACCTAGGAGGTCGGGAAGAGTCTCTATTCCTCCGGACAGATACATTGGTATGGTCGAGGAACATGACATAGATGACGTCTTACTCCTAGAGGGTAATGAACCCACAACCTATAAAGGTGCCATGACCAGTTCTGACTCAAAGCTATGGTTAGAAGCCATACAATCCGAGATGGACTCTATGTATGAGAACAACGTGTGGGATCTTGTTGACCTACCTGCAAAGGTACGTCTCCTTCAATGCAAATGGCTTTACAAAATAAAGCATGCCGTGGAAGGTAAAAAAGATATCCATAAGGCAAGACTAGTTGCTAAAGGTTTCACCAAAGTGCCAGGCTTGCACTACGATGAGATCTTTGCACCCGTAGTCATGCTACGTTCCATTCGGATTATCTTAGCGATCACCGCATTTCACGATTATGAAATCTGGCAAATGGACGTTAAACCCGCCTTCTTAAACGGTTATTTGGAGGAAGAGTTATACATGGTACAACCCGAGGGTTATATTGATCCAGAAAATCCTAAGAAGGTTTGCAAGCTTAAGCGTTCCATCTATGGACTTAAGCAAGCATCGCGGAGTTGGAATCATCGCTTCGACCAAGTGATAAAAGAGAATGGGTTTATTCGATCAGTCAAGGAACCATGTCTCTATATCAAGTCGAGTGGGAGCAAGATTGTCTTCTTAGTACTGTATGTCGATGACATACTCTTGATTGGGAATGACATACCTCTCCTATCTTCGGTTAAAGCATGTTTGAAAAACCATTTCCAGATCAAAGATCTGGGAGAGGCACAAAGAATTTTGGGCATCCGTATCTATAGGGATAGATCACGACGGATGTTGTCTCTCAGTCAGGAGTCTTACATAGATAAGATTCTAGAGAGATTCAGCATGACGAACTCCAAGAAAGGGTTCCATCCTATGACTACTGGGCTTCACTTGAGCAAGACTCAAGAAGCTAAGATATTGGAAGAGAAAGAGCGCATGAGTCGGATTCCATATGCTTCGGCTATAGGATTGATCATGTATGCCATGATATGCACACATCCAGACGTTGCATATGCATTGAGTATGACAAGTCGATTCTAAGCTCATCCAGGTGAACAACACTGGATGACCGTGAAAAACATTCTTAAGTACCTACGGAGGACTAAAGATTGGGGATTGACTTACGGAGGCGACTCGACGCTCTGCGCCACGGGTTACGCAGATGCTAGCTTCCAAACGGATCGAGACGACTCGAAATCTCAGTCTGGATTCGTTTTTACTCTTAATGGCGCTGCTGTCAGCTGGAAAAGTTCTAAACAGAGTGTTACAGCAGATTCTACTACTGAGTCCGAGTACTATGCCTCCTCGGAAGCAGCTAAGGAAGCAATATGGATGCGTCAATTCTTACAAGGACTCTCAGTAGTGCCTAGTTCGAATGACCCAATCACCGTTTATTGTGACAATAAAGGTGCCATCTTCCAAGCTAAGGAGCATAAGTCTAGCAACAAGGCTAGACATGTACAACGGAAAGCTCATCTAATCAGAGATTACGTGGAGCAAAGGGAGATATTTATTGATAAGATCGCTACGGACGACAACATATCTGATCCTCTCACAAAAGCATTACCACGTGATAAGCATGAAGGGCACATTATTTCCATGGGAATCAAATGTGTTCCTAAGTTGTAGTACTCTTTTATGAATTCATGGAATAATTCATTTTCTCGTGTACTCTATTCAACCTCATTGTTATGATATATAATGTTTTGTTTTTTATGTGGAATTGTACGCCAATTTTGAACACCAGAAAGTGAACTGATTAACATTACATCGTTTTGGTCCTTGATTACCCTTTTGAGCTGATAACTCAGGTAATCATTTTGTGACGTTGGTTGATGGTGGGTTCAACGAGCCATAAGTCAAACAGTTGATTGACCAATCACAAAGGCGAGTTATACGGATATCTCGTAGGACACCCCGTGACAACATTATGGAGTCCTAAATGTTCTATAACATTGGGTGCTAGGTCGTGGATAAGACCTCCATAGTGTTCCTTAGAGTCGAGTCTTTTGACTTTCAACTGTCTCTTGAGATTAAGGCAGATTTTGGGTAACTTTGGTTTCTTTCCCACAGTCTTCCGTAACAGGGGGCAAGAGGATTTTTTCTGGGTTATTTCTTGCTGCGCTTACATCGGCAGGATTCGAGTTGAGGGAAATATCCAAACCCTTGTCAGGATTTTATCATTTCTCAGGGCCACTCGAGGAGTAGTAACTGAAATGCATGGCCATGCTCGAATACAGATTCGTTTTATCAGTTAAGTTACTCTCTAGTCGGGGAAACCACTCTTGATACAGATCGCTTGTGAGATACGACCTTTGCGAATGCGGATTTGCAAATTGTCTTACATTGAGTGGGAGAAATTTTAAAAGGATATGAGAATCGGTTATCGCACCTACACTTGTACGGACAAGGGAGAGTTTGTTGGAGCTTGTGTCCTCCACATGTAGTGTGATAACGTCATTGCACATACCCTTGTACGGACAAGTGGGAGATTGTTGGGGCTGGTGTCCTTGACAGTTAGTACAATGACTTACTAAATCTCTTAAAGGATCACAAGGGCATACTTCAGTATTATTATGAGTTGATCCACGTTTATCAATAACAGTTGGCTTGCTAGATAAGTTTGACGTTATTGTCATACGGATGGCGGTGATCAACTGATCCCTATACGTCACACCTATAGGACACGTTTGAGAGATGTGAAGGTATGAAAATACTGTCACATTTATGCCGGATATGACTAAACAGTTAGTCAGAGGTATTGACTATTAAATTAGTCAATGAGATGTTGAGATTATTATTTAATACGGATTAAATAATTCTAGCTAATATGGATTACATGTTTAATTCGTAAATTAAATATAAACGATTATATTTAATCAAATATTGTATTCGCGTATTAATATAAACAGTTATATTAATTTGGGTAATTATACAATATCGTAATTTTATCAGACCATTATTAATACATCGACTGTATTAATATCTGATAACATGTATGCGATTTATAAATAAATCCCGCGAATTATATTATTAGCAATCGGCTCGAATCACGCAAAGGAATAAGGTAAGAGTGGAAAAAGCCCACCCTTACCCTATACCCATTCGGCCGACCCATGAGGTTACAAAAGGAGAGTTGTTCTCCTTTTGTCAACGACTGGTAATTCATATTTCATAGAATTAGGGTTTTGACAGTATCCTCCTCCCAAAATCCCAGATCTCACATCAAAACTCACAAAAAGCTCTCCCCATATTGCAAGGCAAATGGAGAGTATTTCTAGCACACGCGGCATCGTCTCAATCAAGTCTTGGGTGCAAGTTATAGGAGGGAATTGTTGGGAAATGTGTCCTCAACAATAGTGCGATCACGTAATTAAATCTCATAACAAGAATGCGCAAGGGATGATACGATTTATTAGTCAACTGACCAACATTAATCGGTAATGATTGGCTAGCTAGAGTTTGACATTACTGTCGTATGACGGTGGTGGTCAGTTGATCCCTTTAGGTCACACCTTTAGGACAATTCCCTTAATTGATAAAGTGATCAAATGTAAATTGATACGATTAGATCATATTCCTTAAACTCGTATAAACGAGAAATTAGAGGTTAAATCTTAATGTAAGATTTATGTTTAAAATTGAAACGTGTCAATTGTTAAACATTAAACGATATTTTAAGATATCGTAATTAGAATGAATTGGGTTGAAATTAATACAAAGGTTGTAAATCGTATTGACGATAAATGATCATTTTACATTAGTAATTTCGAATTACTTATTAATTGAATAAATATGATTTATTTAATTATGTACAATATTTATAGGATAAATATTTATATGTTTTATATGTACTAAAACATTTTATATCTTAATGACATATAAGATGTCACACTTTGTACAAATTGTACATTTTACAAAGTTGTAAAATGAAATCCATTTTATGGATTATGGTAGCCGGTTTTGGTGAGGGTTCTTAATGGTATGATTAGTGTTTATTAGGGATAAACATAATCATTTAAAGAGTCTTGGAAACTCTAACCTAAAGCCACCCTATAATACCTTGAGAAGTGATGATGTCCCCTTGTTGCACATCCCATAGCCGGCTCCCCCTTCCCAACATAAGCATGCTTAAGTTAATTAATATTATAGAGAGCATGCTTAATACATATATAAGATATGTATCATATTCATTCTTGTTGTTGCTCTTCTTCTCCTCTTGGCCGAAATTCTACCAAGTAAGAAGAGATTGTTTAACCTCTAATAAGTTATTATAAGATAATAAAATATATACTAAGAGTAGTATTCAAAATATATTTCTAATAAGAGAGATTGGAAATAAATTAAGGAAAAACCGATTCCTAGTCTAGCTTACAAAGTTTCGGTTCTTTTGGGGCTTGTCTTGGTGCATCCGGAGGAGGTATTCTATATTGGGTACTCGGAGGATCATCCTTGCAATATACTTGGACCGAGTGTAAGAACACGGTTTACTCCTTACTTCCGCATTTAGTAGCATGCATAAGATCTAATAAACGAGTTTATTATTTTGTTAATTAAAAGTTAATTAAAGGTTTTGTTAGTATGACTAAATTAGTTTATGAGCAACTAGTTAAACCTATCAGGAATTTGCTTTAATTCCTGTTCTTAGGCCTTTAGCACAAGGACCAAAGGTTGTATTCTTTTCATGTTTTTAATTATCTTATGACCATAATTCACAACTGTAAAATTCGTTATAATCCTTCATGTTTTAGGGCGAATACACGTTATATTCCCCACACTTTCTTACTCTATTCTTGTAGTTTCCATCTTATGCGCAGGTCAGTTCAAGGAGAACTTCTACCACTAGACCTTGAGCTTGAGAGAAATCTTAGAGCAAAGAAGAAGCTCGCTTTACAGAATAAAGAAGGAGGTTCCCCATCTTCTTTATTCCAAGAAGACATTTTTGATCAACCACCATCACCACATAATCACCCTCACACACCAAATCAACCACAATCACCTCATAATCCACCTACGCCCACAACATCCATAAACAACTACTTCCAAACCTTTGAAGAGGAGGAAAAGATGACCGAAGAAGCAAGCATCGCAAGTCACTCCTTGCCATAGGTAAGAGACCTCTACAAAGGTTTCACTCTACCTGCGGGCACGGGGAAACCATTCGAGGCCAAACCGTCTTACATCTCCATGGTGGAGAAAAATCAGTTCGGGGGCGCGGCTAACGAGGATGCAGCGAAGCATATAGAAATCTTCACGAATTATATATGCTCTATCGCACCCCTAGATGGAGTGACCCAGGATCAAATTAAGCAGACTATGTTCATATTTTCCCTCCGAGACTCGGCAAGGGAGTGGTACCGAGACCTTGACCGCATTGCTGCGGGAGTGACCGACTGGAATACATTAGCCTTGGCCTTCTATCAGAAATACTATTCGGCGGCCAAGACTAATGCCTTGAGAGCGCATATTACTATCTTCAAACAAGGAGATTCTGAGGATTTCAGTGAGGCTTGGACTAGGTTCAAGAGACTCGTTCGATCCACACCTCATCATGGATTCGAACAGTGGTTTCTATGTAACCAGTTCAATAATGGCCTCTATGATGATAATCGAGCATACCTAGATGTTGCTGCCAACAGAAGATTCCAGGAGAATTCAGGAGAGACCAAGGGTCTCAAGATCATTGAGGATGTCGCAGTACATTGGGCTTAACACGGGACTTCCCCTTGAAATCAAATGAAAGCTGAGTCTAATGTTGCAGCTATTGAGGCTCTAATGGCCAAACTAGACAAACCTGAGGTGGGTGGCGGTAAGTTTGAGGTTGGTAGTGGGAGTAAGGGCAGCATGTACCAAGTAAATGCAGTTTCTGACGGGCCTTTTATTTGTGAGCGATGCGGAGGAGAGGGCCACGTTTCAAAGTTTTGTACTTCTTCTAATGAAAAGTGCGCAGCTTTCTAACACTACCGCGGAAATAATTTTTACGACCCCAACAACAACAATGTCCACCCACATATGAGATGGACAAGTCAAAACGTCCTTAACCCACAACATCAACAACAAAACCAAAACCAAGCTTACGTCCCTCCGCACAAACAAAACTTTCAAAAACCACCTTTTGTTCCTCAACCACCTTCAAACCCACCACCCAACACGGATGCTCTCATACAAAATCTTATCGGGTTGGTCCCGAAGGAGTCACAGGCGCGAGAGGCGGGAGAGGCGGGAATGAAAATGTTGGAGTCTCAGATTGCTCTTATTGCGAGCAAGAACGATACACGGGTCCCAGGTCAACTTCCGACCAAAACGGACCAGAAAAAGGAGACCCTTAACATCATTTCTTTGCGGAGCGGGGCTAAAGTTGGAGGAGAGAAAGCTGGTGGGAAAGGAAAGGAGAAGAGGCAGAGTCCGAGTAGCTGTAATGATGGTCGACCGACCACTAATGCCAGTCGGTCAACCACGGACGCAATTCCAGTAGCTTCTGGAAATTTTGCAGAGCTGGGAGATGGTTGACCAACCAAATATGATGGTCGACCGACCAAGGTGGCTGAACAGGCGGATTCCTTTAGGCCCGAGATGCCTGATAACCTAAGGGAATTCCTGTTTCGGGGTGACATGACCCCCAAATTCATAAGAAGAGCTGCGAACACTGAGAGCTCTACTCCCCCTTATCCGGAGCGACTTCTACCCACGAAGGAACAGATATCCTTCGACAAATTCAAATATGTTATTCATTCACTAAATGTACAAGTACCATTTTTAGAATTAGTCCAACAGGTTCCTTCCTATTTAAAGTTTATGAGACAGCTTCTAACCCGAAAGCGGTCCCTAGATAAGGTAGAGTCTGTAGCACTTACCGAGGAGTCCTCGAGTTTTTTGTCCCATGTCATTGCACCCCACAAATTAGAGGACCCAGGTAGTGTTTCTGTACCTTGCAACATAGGGACCTTCCCAGTTAAGAAGGCGTTGTGTGACTTGGGGGCTAGCATTAGTGTTATGCCCTTAAGTGTGGCCCTAAAATTAGGAATGACTACCTTCGCGATGACTAGCATGACGGTGCAAATGGTTGATCGTACGTCGATGGAACCCATAGGGGTGTTGGAAAACATCCCTGTGCGCATTGACGTATTTTTCTTTCCCGTAGACTTTGTTGTTTTGGACATCCCCGAGGATGCCCATATACCTATAATCTTAGGGAGACCCTTCTTACACACTGCGGGGGCTATCATTGACGTCGGGACTGGGACCTTGACCTTTAAGGTCGGGAAACACTCCATCATTTTTGGGCTGTCCTATAGGAAGAAGGACGCTATGACCCCTATTACATGCAATGATATCACTCCTGAAAAGAATTTTGAGGTCATTACCACTTCTCCTACTTTGGAACCTACACCCATTCCTATTTTTCCACCTCCGCCCCAGATTGGGAGCAATATGGAGGATTCTTTTGTTTTGCCTATTGCAGGAAGCGGTTTGGGGAAGCCCTTAGTCAAGGAGGTCGTTGTGCAAAGGGGAGGACTCGGAATCTTAAGCTACAAAGAAGATGACGACCCGGACGTGGTGGATGAAGAGGAAAAGAAGAGAAGAGGAGAGGAGAAAAAGAATGCCCCGTCACATATGCTTTGTGACGGAGAGGAGACGTGTTTGGCAATTCAAACAAACACGGTGGAGACTACGACATATAGCCAAAAGCCGTGGTCCGAGATTTTCCGCATCTTTCGCGGATGAGTTTTTCAAGTTTTTATGTTTAAGACAATTTTCAGCTTTGTTGAGACTTTTTAGTTTTTGTTGCTTTAGTTTTTAGAACAATTTTTGCTTTTGTTGCGTAGTGAAGACATTTAGACTTGGCATCTGGTTTTCTGCGCACGTTTTGGGCGCATGTATAATGTTTTTCAGGTTTGGGGAAGGTTAACTTGGGTAATACAAGTTAATTTCGAGAAGAAGAAGGCCACTGTACAGGAAATCCAGTCGACCGACCTCCACCATCTGTCGGTCGACCAGACACCTGCAGACCAGAATGCACTGTAATCTGCCATCTGGTCGGTCGACCAAAGAGAAGGGTCGATCGACCAGTCCACCTGTTGCAGCCTGTTCGTGATTTCTTGGGAAGCGTGCAACCACAATAGGGGAGTTCTTTTCCCTATTCCACCCTTTATGCTTCCACTTCTCCTCTTTTGTTCAAACCTTAAAACCATTATCTAGCACCCAAAACATAATTAATCCATGAAAAAGTTCTTTCTTCGTTTGACTTTTTCAGGTACTTGGAGTGGCACTGCTGGCCACCGAAACCTCCTAGCTTACGCTGTTTGGGGAGGTTTCCCATGCGCTTAAAATCAGGTGAGTTATTTCCATGTTCCCTTGGTTTTTATCTTTTCGCACTTTTCTTTATTTTTCATAAACCTTCACTTAGGCTAATGCAGAATGGGCACATTGTGCGGTTTGGTTTGGGGAATGGTTTTGTGTCACATGCATTGTTCCATTGCATTCTTGTCACACGTTTATTGCCTTTTGTCTTGCGTTCGTTCTTTTCTTTATTTTTCCTTGCATATACAAAAGAAAAATCCAAAAAAAAAAATGAAAAAATGAAAAAATTTCAAAAAAAGCACGTTTATTTTAGCATATAGGTCGAGTCGGAACGAGAGTATTTCAATGATGATCCTTGCTATCTTATATGTTTATGCCTTTGCCATGCCTTATAAACTTGTTTTAGTATAAGAGTCATATGCATACCTACGAGTTTTTGTCAACTTGTTTTATTGAGACTTGCACTACTACAGAAAGCCTTAAGGACATCGGACTTTTATGGTCAAGGACATCGGATTAGCAACCGATGTAGAGTTCCCTGATGTCCATTATGGGTATCACGGACATCGGTTGTGCAACCGATGTCCATTTGCTAATGCACATCGGATGTTTAAAACGTCTGATGTCCATCATCCTTATGCACATCATACTTTAGCTCACATCTGATGTCCATATGGTATTGCACATCGGAGGTTTAATAAGTCTGATGTCCATCATTCTTATGCACATCATTCTTTAGCTCACATCTGATGTCCATGTGTTATTGCACATCGGAGGTTTAATAAGTCTGATGTCCTTCATATTTATGCACATCATTCTTTAGCTGTAATCTAATGTCCATTTATGTTCTTTTTGTTTTAAAAAAAAAGCTGGTACTAATGGTAATTTGTACCACCAGTATACATTATTCAGATGCCAGCCAGACTGCCATACCATCAACCAAACAAACACAAATTCAAAGCGAAGCACGACAAAGTCGTTCGTCTTTTATTAAACAAGTTCAAAGCAAATCACGACAAAGGTCGGTCGTCTTTCATATACATTATCCAAATTCATCAACTAACCAAACATATAGGGTTATGCGTCATTTTAGACGACATCCAAAATAGTCTAGAGATCACAAGTTCAACAACTAACCAAACATCGGCTTAGTTTGCAAAATCAAAGTACTACGTTACTAGCTAGAAAAACTATGCATTTAGAAAATAGTCCGCCCACAAGTCCCTGACCTCGTCGATTTCTTCTTGGGAATATGGCAGTCGGTGTTTGAAAACCTGCAAATCATGCACAAAATTGCATCACCAAACTCGTACACCTATTAACTATCCTTATATTTTGAGGAAAACAACAGGAAAACAAAGTAACATATGAATTATATGGAAGGTATACGAGTGGAAACTATGAGAGCCTGAGCAATGGGGTTGAGGTTTGCCTATGCCCATGAAAGCCTTCTTGCCATTGCTATCTGCAGGTCCATCAAAACATGTTAATATACGAGATAACAACCGGCCTTTACTTTTAGTAAAAAACTACAAACCCAACCGGCCTTTACTGTCATGATTGTCTTGGCTCTAGAATAAAATCTCGCATTCCCTCCAAGAGCAATCCCAGATGCAATTCTATTATGCTTAAGAGATATGTCAACGTAAGGTCTGGTATAACAGACCAGCAACAGTTCAGTAATGTAAGAGAGACGTGCAGGAAGGCAATAACAGTTCTAGTAGTGTGTAGTGAGGTGAATGCTATAAGAGAAATGGCAGTTTAATGGGTGCAGTAGCAGTACAGTAGAGTAGTGAGCAGTGGGCAGTGAGCAGCCATAGCAGCGTGTAGCAGGTAGCAGCCATAACAGCATGTAGCAGGTAGCAGCAGGTGTAGTAGGATTAAAATAGTAAAACCAGAAGTGATAGAGCACGCAGTGGGTCGCAAGTGTAGAAACTAGAATGGCACTATGTATGCAGGGGTGACAGTGAGCAAGAATACAGTAGAGTAGATGTGCAGTGGCTAATGGCAGTGAGTGTAGTGGGTAGTCGTTAATGACACAATATACAGCAGCAGCAAAACAAAAGTCCAGTAGCAGTGCAAGGAACACACATGAAAGGAATTAGAAGCAGAATATGTAAGCCACAGGAAGAACATACCTTTTGGTTGAGAATGGCTGCAAAATTGCAGTGAACATAGATTACGAATGGAGACCAATAGAGTGTGCCCATTGCGAGAAGATAGGACATGAAAAGAACTATTGTAGAGGATTAAAACCATTGGCCAACCAACGACCAATCCTCCAAACTAATAAGGAAACCAGGAAAGAGTGGAAAATTAAAACCGAACCCCAAACACAAGGTAAGAAGCCTACCATTGTGAGCAGCAGGTTACCAATGCATTTCGGGTTCTCAGTGCTGTAGAGTTCGGATATCAGTTCTGGTTTTCAACGCTGCAGGCTGCTAGTTCAGTCTGGTGCATCTTCTACCAGTCGTTTTTTTATTGTTTTAGTGTTGCTAGTCTGTTTTTAGCTGCTTGTTCTGAGATGAAAGCAACATACATCGCTTGTCAAAAACTGATCATGAACACACATAATTAACTCGAGAGACACAACAATAGAAGCTTAAAAAGACAAGGAGATCTTATCAGGAAATATAACTTACAATCCATGAAATGTGATCGTTCATTTCCTGAACAGCTTTTGGGTCTTTCGTGCTCTTTAGCGCCTTCTGCAACTCCTGTGAGTATCCAAATGAATTACGTGAATGCTAGTAATAAATACTGCAACAGGTGAATGCTAGTAATAGAAAATACATAATGGAATACACAATATCATACTGCTTTTTCAGATGGAAGAGACTCCTCATCCAGAAAATTATATCTCTTCTTGAACCTACATAATAACAAACAAATATCAGTCTCAAATATTGAGGCATTGTTAACATTTTCACAGGAAAAAAAAGAATGTGTTTCCCTCTTCACTCTCCTCAAACTTCATTTGGCTCGAAGACGGCACCATTGCCGTATCAAATTGTTTCTTCATTGATGATAAATAATCAGAACCTTGAAACCTTAGATTTTAACTAAACTGAAGCCTTCGTCAATGTTACACAATGAATGTAGTCAGGTGCTAAGATAGAAGGAACCTTGAACTCTCTCAATGATCTGGGAATTTATACCTTATAGTGAAAGAAAAATAGCTTCTACTCCCACGTTCACCAGTTAAATACAAGCAAATAACAATCAAGATCAACCCAATTAGAGCTGAAAATTACGAGAATTAGAGAACATTTCCCAACTAAATCAGTTGGTTTTCTTGAGAGTTTACAAAGGAAAATTCAATCTCAAACCATACCTGAATGAGGATTGTGAATTGAACCACTGAAGAGTGGCACTGAGATGGTTGTGGGTTGTCAGTGTCAAGGTGTACAAACCAGAACAACATCAAATCCCAACAGCTCAGACCTGCTGCCACAAAAACACAACTGCAAATGCCTGAAACTGCAACTGGTCTGCAATTAGTAAAAATTTTCAAAAGGCATAACATCAATCCTTTTTCCATCATTCACTATTCCTTATCAAATTTTCATCGATAAAGCACAAGTCCAAATTTTTCCTGTAAGTGCACTATAGCATCTCCTTAAGAATCTGACTACAATCGCTTTGCATTGCAGGCAACATCACTCATTCCTAACTTCCACCAGCAACCCAAAAACTCGATCAGTATTCCTTAAAACTAGTTATCTTTACTTGAAAAAAAGTACCCCCTACAAAATAATGATTGTTAATGAACCAGCAGAATTCTAAATCAATAAAAAGCCAGCTTCTTTGAATGAAAATTAATTGAAAGCTCTAACCCTAAAACTTAATAATTGTGCCTAGTGATAATAATAACTGAATCTCCCAATCCAAACTGATTGAAAATCGAAATTCGATGACAAACCAAATCAAATCATCAACAATTTGATGAATTTCGACGAGTTAGAAAGAAAATTGAAACAAAAAAGCATACCTGATTGTGAATGTAACAAACTACGACGAAGTGGTTGTGGCTCGTGAGTGAGATGTCTGCGATAACAAGGTGGTTGTCGGCGGTGGCGTCAGTAGAGATGATGGTAGTTGGCGTAGGTAACGAAAGCTGAGAGATTCGTGGGCAATCTCAAATGTTAAATCACAAATCACAAATCTGGAAAATTCGAAACCGTATTCCCTATTTCGACTGCATGTTTTGGTCGAATTTGAATGAGAAAAGGGATAATTAAAGGTGTATTTGGTGGGGAATTACTAACAAACAAGAGGAATTCGAAAGCAACTCCAGAAAATTGCAAACAGAAAATCCCCAAATTCGAAAAAGACGAACCCTAATGGAGAGAAATGAATGTATGAAAAAATGAATGAATGAAGGAGGGTGGTGGTGCTGATGAATTGAGAAAATGAATATATTTGAAGAAGTTAGTAGAACACAGGTCAGATTGAGATTGAGAGAATGGATGAACCGTGGATTGAAGAAGCAAGATGAACTGTGGATATTATAAATAATAAAGACGAAGAAAATGAGTGAAGCAAGGTTAAGGCTTTTGTAACAGTGGATCTTCTAGTAGTGAATAATTAACATCGGCTTACTTGAATAACCGTTGTCCTTGATCAATTAATGTACATGGGTTGTCATTTAGTCTGATGTGCATTAAAATCAATACTTATGGACATGGGTTTGAAATAGAAACCGATGTCCTTTATTTTATAAGCACATCAGGTTTTTGTAGTCAACTGATGTGCAAATTAATTACATCAATTTTTTCTAAAATCTGATGTCCATTAACCGATGTCCTTAAGGGTTTCTGTAGTAGTGTTGACTTATACCTTGGCAATCTACTTTACATTATGAGTTTTAGAGCTTTATTCCTGGTTTCATTCTTAAACCAGTTGTCTAGGATGTGAGTAGTACTCCCCTTGGAACATGTTACATCAATATGCATAAACATGAACATGAATTGCTATATACCTGTTTACTATCTCGTTTTGTGAAGTCTTGGTACGTGCATTTGAGACCCCTTTTCTCTTATTTACCCATAAGCCCAACATAGCCAAAATTGCCTTTTTGTCCCCCAAAACTACATCCTATACTTAGCCTACCCTTCCAAGGTAGTATTTGTGGTCATTGGAATAGTTTTTGAGGCATTTTGGTTTGTATGTCACCTTGAACAAAAAGAGAAAAGAAAGAAAGAAAGAAAAACGAAAAAGAACCGAAAAACGAAAGAAAAAGAAAGAAAAACGAAAAAATCAAAAGAAACCTGCAAGTCAGTCGACCGACAGTCCCTATTGGTCGGTCGACCAACTGACAGAAACAGAAGTTCAAATTCGTTCTGAACATTCTTTTCTTTTACATTTTATCACTCCCGTAATAACCTCACTTGTCCAAAAGCATCTTAACCTCTTTTATCTTTCGCCTCACATATTCTTCATTACCTCAATTGCATATATCCGAGTCACTTAATGAGTATGTTTTTACATGGTTGTAGAATTCTTTTTCATGTTAGATTGCAGGCATGTTTTCATGGGTCGAAGTTAGGTGAGTGTCTTTACAATATACTTCTTTCTATCTTCTACATACACTCACCCTATGCTTATTGTATGATTTGAGTGACCCGCGAGAGTCCATGGTATAAAGTCTCTATAGTCACTAGTTTTGCAAGTTTGACAACCCCATAACTCGTTTGCATGATTTGAATAGTTTTTCATTTTGATACTTGGCATTGGTTTAGGCTTACATGTAAATTTCCCTCTGAGATTGAAATCGTTCCATTAGTTTAAGATCGAGTATAATTTTGCTTGAGGGCAAGCAAGGTTTAGGGAATTTGATGCGTGTCTATTTTATGTTGTTTTACATCTATTTTAACACGCATTTTAGCGCTCAATTACGATGTTTTAGCCTTTATTTCCCAACAATTGTCTACTTTCGTATTTTTATGCTCTTTTGCAGAATTATGCGGAAAAGAGGCGATTTTATGCCAAATTGCTACCCTCGGGATTTTTACATAACCAAGGAACGAGGAAGAAACAACCTAAAACGCAAACCGAGGACCAAAAGATCAAATTGAGACGAATTCAAGGCTGACACACAGGGAAACCGGTCAACCGACTGACTACCCTGGTCGGTCGACCAAAACACCTGTTATCTCAAACCCAGAATTCAACTTACGAAGACTGAAGTCCACTAAGGCCCGATAACCGGTCGACTGACCGACTACCCTGGTCGGTCGACCAAGGCACAGTTCCAGAAATCTCCGCAAAGCCCATACACGGATTAGGTTAATGATAATCGCCCTTGTAACCTCTATTTAATAAAACCTGGGGATTAAGGTTAATCATCAGGGAGCATCGCATCAAGTCAGAACACACACTTTAGCATTCATCTTTTATATTTTATCAATTAGCATCTAGTTCTTTTTAATTCAAAACACTGTTTCATTAGTTTAGCATCGTTCTTGGTTGTAATCAACATTCTTCCACGGGAATCGATAAAGTTCTTCTTTTCTGCCCTAATTACTACTTGGGGTAATCCTCTTTCGATTTCAGTTTCTTAATTGTTGTTGTTATAGAATTGCTAGAATCTGGTTTAGGTTAGAATCCCAAAGCCTTGTTGTTTATCGTATGTTTATGATTATGATCGCTATGAATTCTGTTTTCTTAATAATTATAGTTGTTATTTCTGTATTCATGAGTAGCTAATTGCTTGTGTTAGGATGTAGGGAGTAATTTCCGTATATGGTATAACACCCGAATTGACCTGTAGCAGACTTCTGGTCGGCCGACCAGCTTAACTGGTCGGTAGACTGAGGTAGTTGGTCGGCCGACTACAATAGCTGGTCGGTCGACTGACCTCGCGTATGTTTCCAGTTCGCTTTACTTCGTTAATTATAATACCCTATAATGAGACTGAAAGGAGACTTATAGGATGTTAGTAATGACTTACCCAAGGTTGAAAGATACGGGAAGGGCATTAGTTAACGCTTTAAGACGGCTAGGTTACTTAAGACTGAAAGGTATGTGACCTAGAATTTAGGAATCGCCCTTATTGTTGACACCCAATATTTGTGAGACCTAGGAACTAATAGCATAGGCGGAAAGGAGCTATTAGGTATCATAGACCGAAAGGATATATTACACCCCTTACGCGACTGCAATACATGTTGATTTCGAATTTATACCATCGTAGCTCTTTATTACCCGAACATCCTAGCATTCGTTTTACTATAGTTTTATCCTTATCTTAATTTTCGTCTTATTCATGTCTTTAGTTTATTTAGCCTTAGCAACAACCGATCAAACCCCCAACTTGTTACCTTTAAACATTGACTTTAAACAATAAACATTCCCCACCTCCTTGTGGTTCGACCCTGACTTTCACTATCTATAGTTAAAGTTTAGGAATTATAAATTTTATCTTTGGCACCCTCAGCGACGGGTATCATCAACCTTGTTTTGGAATTCCTTGAACTTGTCGAAGGATTCACTTTTATGTTTCATCAACTAGACATGCCCGTATGGCCGTATCTACTCAAATCATGCGTAAATGTGATAAAATATCTATAACCATCTCTTGCTGTGATTGTCATAGGACCACACACATCTGTATGTATGAGTCCTAAAACATCACTAGCTCGCATCCCAAAACCTTTAAAGGATATACGGGTCATCTTTCCGATGAGACATGATTCACACGTACCAATTGATTCGTAATGAAATGGTGGTATTGTCCCATTCTTAATGAGTTTCTCTACGCGTTTTTCATTAATGTGTCCCAATCGACAGTTCCATAAATACGTTTGTTCTTTATCACCTGTTTTAACCTTTTTATTATTCACATGATAAACCTCGGTGGTCTGGTCTAAAACATATATTCCGTTTATGGAAACAACTTTGCCATAAACCATATCGTTTAATGAAAAAGTATAACAGTTGTGCTTAATATTAAAATAAAATCCTTTTGTATCCAAAACAGAAATAGAAATAATGTTTTTGACAAACTAGGAACAAAATAAAAATTATTCAAAAATAACTCAAAACCACTAGGTAGTTTGAGTACATAAGTTCCTATGGAGACAGCTGCAACCTTTGCTCCATTTCCAACACGAAGGTCTACGTCCCCTTTCTCAAGTTTGCGGACGTGCCTTAAACCCTTCAAGTGATTACACAAGTGAGAACCACAACCAGTATCAAATACCCATGTTGCTAAACTTGCATGGTTTATTTCAATCATATGAATAAATGATGATATACTTGTAGCTGTCACACGTCCGACCTTGATATCATCGAGGTACTTAGGGCAGTTCCTCTCCCAATGCCCGGACTCGTGGCAATGGTGGAACTCTCCCTCTTTCTCGTTGCCCTTAGCTTTGCCCCTTGAGTTACTGGTCTCAACAGGTCCACTCTGGGCTTAGGTTGCTGCTTCTTCTTGATCTGTGGCTTCTTAACATTTAAGGAAGCCTTTGCCTTTCCTTTCCCTTTCCAATTAGATTGTATGATGAGGATGTCCTTCTTAGCACTCCCACTCAAATTGAGATCCTTCTCAGCTTGCACGAGCTGAGAGTGGATTTCATGAAGACTCTTCTTCATGTCATTCATGTGGTATTTCACCCTAAATTGAGTGAACCCATCATGAAGCGAGTGTAAGATACGGTCTACAATGACTGACTCCTCAATCTTGCAACCAAGAGACTCCAGAACTTCCACATTCTCAATCATCTTGAGGATGTGTGGGCTAACAGCTTGGCCCTTTGTCAGTTTTGCCTCGAAGAAGCGAACTGCTGCGTCATACCTCATGATTCTCGGAGCTTGCGAGAACGCATTGGTAAGGGTGGTGAAAATCTTATTTGCACCTTGAGAAATAAAGCGGCGCTTCAAATTGCTTTCCATTGCATATATAAGTACGTTCTTAATCGCACCTGCTTCACGAACGAACTCATCATATGCAGTTCGTTGGGCTCCGATCCTTGTAGTTGGTTTAGCCGGAATCATCTCAACCAAATACTTCAGCTTACCATCAACAATGGCAGCATTAATGCTGCCTCTCAATCGGTAAAGTTACTCCTATCATTCTTAAGGCGGGAGTTCTGATTATAGGAGACGTGGTCCATGAAGGAGCGTAACAATGTCTCCCTTGTGAGGCTGGCACTAGGGCCCAAAGTTGCATTTGGATCAGTCATTTTTAAAAGCGAATATTAAATGATCTACAAATGAGAAAATAAATAAACATGAGTAATCATAGAATTTAAAATCTTTTAATCAAAGATATATAGCATAATATAATCGATCTCACTCAAAGAATTATATAATGTATGCCAAGACCCAAATCCCGATTTGGTGAGTTGACCTTTTAACTGGTTCTACACTAGAACTCTCGGTTGTCAAATTTCTTAAATTTGTCTTTTCGTCCACAATGACTTTAATAACTTGATTGAATCATCGTGTTGAGTTCGACTAGGTCACAGCCCACTACTTACCCGAGGTAGAAGGGGTCCATATGGAGATAACAACGGGCCTATATGCCCACCGACGAACAAGGGATTCATAGTGGTTTTGACTTAGAAAGGCTAATTTCTCAATTTTATGTAGAGTGAGATCCCATCATCATTTTAAACTCATTTAAGTGAACTAGTTAAAGTGAGTAGGAATGACAGATGGCAAATATAAAACATGATATGCAAAATGCAAAATAAACTACATGGGTCATTTTACATGCATATAGGTGGTTTGGTTTAAGCGGAATATAATGATATGCAAAAACAAGCAATGAAGAGAATAAAACTTAAAATCCTAGTGTGGCCTATACTATGAAAAACGGTAAATACAACTTGCGAACCCAATTAAATGGACCCCGGAAGCTTCGTGGGATCACTGTTCTTCATCTTGTGATGTAAAATGGACATGGCACTGGAAATGAATGCTTCAATCTCCTCTTCTTGTTCTTTATTCTAAGCTATTACAATGCAAATCCTATTTACATTTAATCTAAAATAAAGAATAAATTAATCACAATGGGGAGATGCGGGATCTCATAAAATACATCACCTCATTACATCATTAAATATTACAACAATTGCCAAAATAAATGAAAAACCTTCATTCTAAAGCTATATTATTAACAACATAATAAAAGCATTCATAATGCAATATTATCCAAACCACCATTAAACTAAGAATGTTAAAGTTACATGTCATACATGTAAAACATAATCCAATTAAATTCTATACGATTTTAGAATCTAGTGAGTATTATCAAATTAGATATAATAAACATTTTAAAATAAATAAATGATTTAAAAGACAGAAAATTATCAAATAACTCTCGCCCCTTTTTCTGGTTTCTCACGGCTATTTTTTTTTCTTTTTTTTTAAAAAAACTGATTTGTCATAATTATAAATCATCATTTATAGATTAGTTAATACAAATATTATCCTATAATATAAATAAAAACGATAACAAATCAATAAACCCTAAAGTCATATTTCATGGTTTAAACACCTCTTTTATTATCTTTATATATTTGTTCTAGTTATAAATCTATATTTATAATTTAGTTAATATAAACATTATCATATAATATTAATAATAACAAAAACAACAAATCACAAAAAAAAGGAAAGGGCCGAAAAAAATAGAACTCACGGTAAAAAAACTCACGTTTTTTTTTCTATTAAAATTGCAATTACACATGTTATCAAATAATAACATGTAAATCAACAGCTTCATAAGAAACTATATTATTTCCTTAAATGGTATAATCAAGTTAAAAATAAATTTTGGAAACTTTACTAATTCGTGAACTTTCTTAAAATTACTCATAGTAGCACAAAAATCATCTCATAATTTATGTGTTATAGTTCTAATCATATTAGATCTTAAAAATTTCCAAATATTGTCATTAAGATTAACCTTTAAAATCACATGATCAATATTCATTCATCTTTACAATTTAAAATAAACAAAACTAATCTAAAACTAATTATGTCGATTGGTTTTTTTTTTAATAATCATTGATCTACATCAATATTATGTATATCATCACATGACATTTATTTTAACAATTAAAATAACAAAACCAAAAACCAAAAAAAAACCGAAATTTTTTTTGTGACATGATAAAAAAAAAATTGGTTTTGTTCAAATTATCATTGATCTATATCAATATTACGCATATCATCATATGAAAATTATTTGAACAATTAAAATAACAAAACCAGAAAAAAATTACCGAAAAACAAAAAAAAAACCCGCCGTCGAGAAGAAGAAAGAAAAAAAAAAATTGTCAATTTAATTCTCAATATTATCAAAACGATTTTTTGAACAAGGCTCTGATACCACTTGTATGAATAAGAGTAAATTGATAAACACTACCAACTTTAGTCCTCTTTTTCATAATCAATACCAACATAATCAATAATTAGTAATCAATACCAAGATATTAACTTTTTTCTATGTTAGGTACCAAGTCGCATTTTTACTCTAGTTTTTTCCTAGTTTAAAAAGTGGTTTGATCTGAGAGAATGATTTTGAAGATGGGTGAGTAGAGGTTTGTACTTGAATAATGACTTTTTGGTCCTATTTGAGTAGATTAATATGGGATTTTCACGTGACTTGGTACCTATCGTAGAAAAAAGTTAATATTTTGGTATTGATTATTAATTATTAATTATGTTGGTACTGATTATGAAAATGGGTCATTATATTGGTATTGTTTATAAATTAACTCTATGAATATTTCTTAAATTTCCATTAAAGCATTAATCTAACTAATATTGCCAAGAATTATATCAAAAGACAATTTGATGCTAAAACTATAAATTGAATTAAAAAGACATGAATGTAGAAATAACCTTTAGATGTATGGAGAATCAGCCTAAGAACAACCTAGTAAACCCAAATTTCAATGTAGGAATTCTCCTTAGATTGCACCCAAGATGACCGAGAAAATTGCCCTTCAAGTTACCACCTTGATTACTATTAATTTTGGAGGCTTTTGTTTTAGGGTTTTTAGATGATAAACTTTATGTGGAAAATAAGAGAAAACTGTTTTCTTATATGTGTGATTCACACGGCCCAAAAGGCCTATCCACCGTGTGATTCACACGGCCCAATATCACCGTGTGATTTGGTGTGTTTATTTCACCTATCCGAACTTCTATTAAAATATCTACATATATTTTAATGCATGTTCTCGGAACTAAATATCCCACATTAATTTCCGGAGAATATTTTTGGAAATGTAACATAGGCAAATTTTTAGAGGAATGTTAATTAATTATCTTATAATTAATTAACCCTTTTATATTATTATAAAATATCATATATTAAAATATATATAATTAATAGATATAACATATATATATATATATATATATATATATATATATATATATATATATATATATATATATATATATATTTGTTAGAATTAACATTTAATTCATTTCAACCAATTATTATTTAGTCATATTAAATGCTTATCATCTAATTAACTACATTTAGCTAAGTTTGACAATTACGTAATTATATCAACATATAATCACATTTCTCAGTACTATCTTATAGGCGTGACCTTTAGGGATCAGCTGATTACCGCCATCATATGACAGTAACGTCAAACTTCTAGTCAGCCAACCGTTACCGATAAACGTTAACCAACTGATTAATATACTAAGTATTCCTGTAAAAGATTTATTTAAATAATCACACACTGTGGAGGACATTTACTCCAACACTTTATCGTACTTGACATTGCCGAAGATGCGCAAATTCCCATCATCTTGGGTAGACCATTCTTACACACCGCGGGTGCGTTGATAGATGTTAAGAACGGTGAGTTGACTTTAGCCATAGGGGATGAGAAGGTGACATATATTTTGAGTCATGGTCTTAAGAGTCCAATGCTAGAGGAATCATGATATGCTATGAATAATGCTAACCCCTTGTTTCAATCTTTTAGCAAGGATGTGGAAATTAATTTGTCCTTGAGCTCTTATGTAGGGAATGGTGATACGGTAAGCATTGGAAAGAAGGTTTTTGTGGAGGATAAAGTTCTTGCAAGGTCCCAAGCAGTCAAGGAAAAGGTGGCGAATCAGAGTATGATCGAAGGAGCTTATCAAGGATGGTCTTGAAGTTGGTGATAAAGTGCTTATGTACAACCCTCGGAAGAAGGTTGCCCCAGGCCTTTATATCATTGTAACATCCAGTATTTTCGTAAAAGTATATTTTAATAATTTAAAGTGGTTTTCGGCATTTAATAATATTTTAATATATTTCGTAAGTTATATTTTAAGAAATTCCGTTAAGTTCCGTCTTAAGATTTATTTCATCTTAAGATGTCGTGTTTCACTTGGTAATTCCGTTCTTAATATTTCTGTTTCATTAAATAGGACACCCGACTCAAAAACAAATATAAAGGACTACCTTCTCATTTCTCTTCAAAGTTATTTCATTTCCTCCAAAAACAAAGTTACAGTAACTCTCATCCTCCATTTTTCTTACATTTCAAGCTTCTTAAAATATCATCTAAGAACCCGTCTCAACTCGGATCAAGGTAATGTTTTCACCTTCGAATTCCTCTCGCGATTCTCGTTCTTTCTATCACTTTCGTTTTTCAATTCGCTTCATTTCATTTCCGGATTATTTTGCCCTAGACTTGTTTTTAAGCTTCTAATCGGTATTTTTGTGTTGTTAGGAGTCGACTTTGACAACCTGGAGGTGGATTCATACATTATAGAAGAAGAAACCGGAGCTTAAAGCACTTGAGGTGACGATAATGAGATACTCGGCCTATTTTTGTTATATTAGCATACTATGTGAATACTTGTTGTGTTTCTATAATTGTGATGAAATTATTAAGATGAGTATAGGAATATGCTAGGACATCTGCTTCATATGCTAAATACATGATTTTGTTAGTGAATACGAAGTTTCATATGATTTACATGTTTATTTCACATGTTGAGGAATTGTGACGGATATGTATTTTTGGTCATGAGATGAGTTTCTTGGGATGTTTAGGTTTTTATTTATGCATAATATGGGTGTTGGAATACTGGGTAAACAATTGGCACTGCGAATTATAAGTTGTGTATCGATTGCTTAAGTTTTGATTGAGTTTCATGTCGAAACTGCATTCGCGGGCATAGGGGGTGCTCAGTCGGTCAGGGGCCGGAAGCCGGTCGACCGGCTGACAGCCCCTTAAGGTGTCATTTGTTTTTTGAAGCAAAGTATAGTGGATGGGATGCTCAGCCGGGTGGCCGGCCGCCGGTCCACCGGCTGAGGATCCCTTGTGTGCATAGTCGTAACGAAGAGGAAATAGGGAGATGGGACTCCCAGTCGGGGGGCCGACGGCTGGTCGGCTGGCTGGGAGCCCTTTCCTCATAGTTTCGTTGTTTTTAAAGGCTGTAATGGGTGGGGTTGCTAGACGGCAGGACGACAGCCGGTCTGTGGCCAGCTGGTAGCCCCATTCAGACTAAAGTTGGTTTTACTCGTGATCGGTTCACCCCATTTGATTAATACTTCTTTTATATGATTGGCATGCGTGTTAACTATCATATGTTAGTCGATAATCTAGTAAGTAAGACTAGGACATAGTATTGGTTGTAGTGCATATCGGAATATGTCTGAGTCGAGATCTCTAGAGTACGATATGTACTATTGTATATTGCGTATCAAGCTATGTCTGAGTCGGGACCTCTAGTTTGATACGTGCGTGTATGTCGCGTCACAGACATGTATGAGTCGGGACCTCGTAGCCGTTACGTGTATGGATGATGCAGTGGGAGATGTCTAAGTCGGGACCTCTTTCCCTCTGTGAGTTTGTTTGACCATGGTGAGTCAGGTCTGAGTCGGGATCCTGATTCACTACGAAGAGTAATGGTTATGTCTATGGCGGGACCTCTGAACCATTACTAGCTGACCGGTATCCATTCATGCCTGAGTCGGGGTTCATGGATGTATGCTAGCTAACTTTGTGTACCAAGTCTACCCGAATCAGGGTGTGGCTTGGGCACTGCTGATTGTGTGTCTAGTTGTTTCCTGAGTCGGGGTTAGTACTAGATACTGTTGTTTGCATCTGCTTGCCAGAGTTGGGGTACAATGTCAGATGTTGCTGAATGTATGTTAGATGTATGCTTACCTGAGTCGGGGTAGTGTTATGACATGAATGCTTATATGTGTTAGATATACCTGAGTCGTGGTACTGATCTAATTACATGATTAAGTTAAGAAGAGATTATGATGGATTACTTCACATGACTTTATTTATGTTGGAGTATGATGCTTGTATCTATATGCTTCTATGTTGTATGTGCTATTGACAATAGTTGGCTAGGAGAACTCTAGTCACTCCTCACTGACTTTGGCGAACATGTTGTATGTGTGTAGGTTGGTGATGATGCTTGTACAAGGGGATGTCACTGAGGCTAGCGAGCGATGATCCATTCATCGATGACTTACATTTTTATCGTTTAGCTGGACCTTAGCTTTTGTTATACATTTTTGGTGCCTGTAGGGATATGCTATCCCGGGCTGAGATTTTGTACTCATGGGTTTGTTGTACTAAATACTTATCTATCTTTGTTTATTTCCGCATGTTTAGTTTTGTTAATTCACCTCGTATCTATCAAGCATGTTAAAATTTTAATTCCGCGCAAATTTTGGCATGTTTGTATGTTTATATTTTCCGCTGGGACGAGGGGTTTTACAGTTGGTATCAGAGCGTTATCGCTCCCGACGCACTCATGTGACCCCCAACCTTAACTTGACCCTATAACCAAATAATGAATGAGAGATGGGGTAGATTTTAGGACTTATTATTGTAGTCTGTTTGTGCATGCTATATGTTAAGCTAACACTTGTTTCTCTTTTGAAGGATGGTGAGACCTTCAAATGTGGAGAACACTATAATGCAGGCGCTTCTTCAGGTTCTTGAGAACCAACGGACTCAAGCTAAAGTCGTTCCTCCTCCTCCTCCGCATGGTAACGATGCTAATAGGCCTAGTGGCTTCTCCTGGATTGCCACTCAGATGTCTAGGAGCCATGCTAAGACTTATGGTGGGGAAGTGGATCCAGTTGCATTATCGGAATGGTTCAGAGATATGGAGAGGAGCTTCTCTGTAACACCGCAAGAGTATGAGAGGAGATTTGTCCCACATTGGTAGAATTTGAGGATTGTGATATGTTTATAATAGCTCCCACCCACCACTTAGTAAGAAGGCCTTGTGCTTTTGGGCTTAAGTGAGGACAAATAATGGGCCCAAAAGTGTGCACCCATCTTATTGGGGTTGTGTTACGACGGTGGCGGGTCGGGTTGTTACAAATGGTATCAGAGCGACCCTGCGACCGTGTGGTGATCCTGTGGTCGGGAGTACCCGGGTCACACACCTAGCGGGGGGAGGATTCTGGCCCTGGTTGTGGTCAAGTTTGAGGCACAACGAGGACGTTGTGTTCTTTAAGTGGGGGAGTTTGTAACACCCCAAGAGTATGAGAGGAGATTTGTCCCACATTGGTAGAATGTGAGGATTGTGATATGTTTATAATAGCTCCCACCCACCAGTTAGTAACAAGGCCTTAGCTTGTGCTTTTGGGCTTAAGTGAGGACAAATAATGGGCCCAAAATTGTGCACCCATCTTATTGGGGTTGTGTTACGACGGTGGCGGGTCGGGTTGTTACATTCTCCATGTACTCAGTTGTTAGGGAGGATAGGGTGCGATTAGCCGCTCACTTTCTGACACTTGAGGCTGACCGATGGTGGACTCTTACTGGTCCGACATTTCTCCTTGATCCACTATTTGATAGGGACATGTTCAAAGACAAGATAGAGACCCGCTTCTACCCAAAGAAACTTCTTGCTCAAAGGCTGAAAGAATTCAAGGATCTAAAACAGGGAAAGATGACGGTGGAAGATTTCCCAGACAAGTTTTATCAATTGGCTCACTTTGCTTCTCGATTCGTGAGGGATGAATCCGAGAGAGTCTACTTCTAGAGAGGGAAGCTAGGACCTCGCATCGAGAGTATGGTTCGCAGAGATTCTACTTCTTTCGTGGAGGTGTACGACGATGCCATTTGGGCTGAGAGCTCAATTAAGGCTATCGAGGCTGAGACTCGTACTATTTCTGCTAGTGCTTCATCGCACCAGAGGTCTACTTATTAGGGCAAGCGACCTTTTGTTCCATCTACTGCTGCACCTACTTCTCATAAGAAGAGGTTCGAGAGGTTTGCCGCTCCTGCTGCTAAGACCATTGTTCATACAGTGACCTCGACGGATAAGTGTAACTGTTGTGGTAATGGTCCTCATCCTGGTTTTGATTGCTACAGACAGGCGTACAAGTGCTACACTTGTAAAATATTTGGTCATAGATCTTTTGAGTGTCCGGAGAGGAACACCGCACTAGGAAAGACTGCTACTGCTGCTACAGCTACTCGAGGAACCAAGGCGAAGGGGAAGATTTTTATCATGGCTAGGGCTGAGGCTGAGGCCAATCCGGATATCATTGCTGGTATATTTTCTGTCCTCGGTGCTGAGTGCTTGATCTTGTTCGATACTGGTGCTTCATTGTCTTTCATATCTACTCAGTACACAGATAGACTAGCTCTCGAGTCTTCTATGTGTGAGGAGATTTCTATCTTATTGCCTTCCGGAGACGTTTTCTCCTACTCTTCTTCCTATAGAGATGTACCCATTTTGATTGCCAACTTCACATTTCAAGCGAACTTATTGAGGTTTCCTTTCGAGGAATTTGATATTATCCTCGGTATGGATTGCTTGTCTCGGTACCACGCTCGCTTCGAGTGTCGTGACCAGAAAATCTGCCTGAGGAGTCCTACATGAGTTCGTGTTTCATGTAAGGGAACTCGCCCCCGAAAGGGTGTTCGCGTCATTTCTTCAATGAAAGCTTCTTATCTTCTTTGGAAGGGTTGCCAAGCCTTCATGTATGTTGTTTCAGCCGTGAAGCCTTCGTTGCCAAAGCTTGAAGATGTGGCCATTGCTCGAGAATTTCCAGATGTGTGTCCAGAAGAGTTGCCGCGTATACCTCCTGAGAGAGATGTTGAGTTTACGATCGAGCTTGTACCTAGTACCGGACATATATCTAAGGCTCCATATCGGATGACTCCGCCTGAATTGAAGGAACTGAAGCAGCAATTGGAAGAGATGATTGAGAAGGGATTTATTCGACCGAGTGCTTCTCCTTGGGGTGCTCCAGTGCTTTTCGTCAAGAAAAAAAATGGATCATTGAGATTGTGTATCGACTACAGGGAACTGAACCGAGTTACGGTGAAGAACCGATATCCTTTGCCTAGGATTGATCACCTATTCGACCAGCTTCGTGGTGCTTCTAGATTTTCCAAGATTGATCTACGGTCAGGGTATCACAAGATTTCAGTTCGTGAGGCTGACATTGCAAAGTCTGCTTTCCGTACCCGATATGGACACTTCGAGTTTGTGGTCATGCCATTTGGGTTGACCAATGCCCCTACTATATTCATGGATCAGATGAATAGGACATTCAACGAGTACTTGGACACTTGTGTTGTGGTGTTCATTGATGACATCCTAATTTATTTGAAGATTGATGAAGAACATGCCAAACATCTTCGCATCATACTTGAGATTCTGCGCCGTTAGAAGTGGTTTGCTAAGTTTTCGAAGTGTGAGTTCTGGTTGTCTCAGGTTGCCTTTTTAGGACATGTTATCTCCAGTGAGGGTGTTATGGCTGATCCTTCCAAGATAGAGGCTGTTATAAATTGGGAGAGTCCCAATGATGTTAGAGAGATTCGTAGTTTCCTTGGATTGGCAGGTTACTATCGCCGTTTCGTGAAAGACTTTTCTAGACTTGCTCGTCTGGTGACCCAGTTGCTGAAGAAGGAAACAAAGTTTTTGTGGACTGATAGCTGCGAGAGTTCTTTTCAGCAGTTGAAGACCAGACTGACGACCACTCCAGTGCTTACTCTTCCAGAGAATGGGGTTGATAATGATGTCTATTGTGATGCTTCGATGCTTAGTTTGGGTTGTGTACTTATACAGAGTGGGACCTGAGTCGGGATCCTGATTCACTACGAAGAGTAATGGTTGTGCCTGAGTCGGGGTTCAGGGATGTATGCTAGCTGACTTTGTTTACCAAGTCTACCTGAGTCGGGGTGTGGCTTGGGCACTGCTGATTGTGTGTCTAGTTCTTTCCCGAGTTGGGGTTAGTACTAGATACTGTTGTTTGCATCTGCTTGCCTGAGTTAGGGTACAGTGTTAGATGTTGCTGATTGTATGTTAGATGTATGCTTACCTGAGTTGGTGTAGTGTCATGACATGAATGCTTATATGTGTGAGATATACCTGAGTCGTGGTACTGATCTAAATACATGATTTGGTTAAGAAGAGATTATGATAGATTACTTCACATGACTTTATTTATGTTAGAGTATGATGCTTGTATCTATAGGATTCTATGTTGTATGTGCTATTGACAATAAGTGGCTAGGAGAACACTAGTCACTCCCCACTGACTGTAACGCACATGTTGTATGTGTGTAGGTTGGTGATGATGCTTGTACAGGGGGATGTCACTAAGGCTAGCGAGCGATCATTAGTAGAAAAACCCCCTATTGCGGCGGTTGTAAATGGGCTTTTTACGGCAGTTCTTATAATTCTTGGGTGCGCCATTTATTTTGGCATCGTTAAGCCTTTGCGGCGGTTGTGCAACTGCCGCTAAAAGTGACCTATTGTGGTGGTTTTGAAACAGAACCGCCGTATTAGGTTTATATAATACGACGGGTTTTAAGCAGAACCGCCGTGTTATGTTTATATAAAACGACGGTTTTTATACAGAACCGTCGTCTTAGGTTTATATAAAACCATGGTTTAGAAACACAAACGCCGCATTTGATTTATAGAGAACGAAGATTTTTTAAATACAACCGTCGGTTTTGGTTTAAATAAAACGACGGTTTTTTAAAACAACCGCCGTGTTAGGTTTATATAAAACGACGACTTATTAAAAGAACCGCCGTTTTAGATATATAAAATGGTGGTTTGTAAATACGACTGTCGTTTTATGTTTATATTAAACGATGGTTTTTTAACACAACCGCCGTTAAAAACATTTATAATTTTTTTTAAAAATAATTACTTTCTAAGAAAATTTCAGCACCACCTCCCCAAAAATTTGATAATGCCAAATATTACTTAAATGCAATGAAACCTGTCAACAGAAATGTAACCATATTTACAATATTTCAAACAACACAAATCCAACAACGTTATATCAATCTCGCATCTATCACAACCACATAAAAATAACATCAACATCCATATTACCAAAGGTAATTATAAGCGTATAAATAACATAAATGCCAATCAATCTACTATAAGTTTTCTAAACATTTGGCCGCCCACTCTTCCGTGATCTCATAAATATCGCAAACTGATATGGTTGATTCCTTCCTGAGCTATATATAGTTAGACAAAAGGTGAATTAGTAAGAATATAATATATGTACATCAACTAGATAAACAAAAAATACGAAGAACGGAAATAAGATACACCTTCACAAATTCTTCTTCTTTACATCTTGCAAAGTAAAAAGTTATGTTATACATCCATTTCATGACATAATAATGAATTAAACACAGTACTGAATATCAGCAGCATGTGTGCTCTGTCTGTTGGCATTGAACCACCATGTACTGATATATATCACCTGTGGGGATCAAGGTCGATCGACATGCATGTAGGCTGGTCTCATTGAGAAACCAACATTTAAAGTTCATGGAACGACAAAAACCGTGATAGATCATAGATGGGGCATAAACTAATGCATACCACAAAGGCTACCATTGGGTCAGGGACAAAGGCGAAGAGATAGCTTGGGAAGGACTAGTGTGGAATAAATGGACTTTACCTCGACACAGAATGATGGCGTGACTGTACCAGCATCAAGCCATGAACACCAAGATCAAACTTTTCCATCTGCATACTGTCACAGATGCAAATTGCTGTATATGTGACGATGAACAAAAGGGATTTTACACATTTATTCTGTCAATGCACTTACAACACCAAAATATTGAATAATCTGTCGGACTGGGCGCAACATCTAATCAATGAAAGACATAAAAAAAAATAAGATGTGAAATCCCATACTAATTGAGTTTGGGTTTCTCCGGTAGGGAGTATAGAGAGTCCACATTATAAGCTCAAGTGAAGCTTCATCCTAGAATAAATTGTCGCAAGGAGTAGCTTCATATCAAGTGAAAAATCCGACTCTTTTTCTTAACATGGGACATTAGCAGGTGGGGATTGGGGACCATATCCAAAGAAGAGCATGTTAACACTTAACACAAGGCCTTTGAATTATTGTCAAATTCTAGTCCAACATTACACTAGTAATTCTTCAGGCTAAAAAAACGATCACAGCCAAAGATTTCCATCATACACAAATGTCGGAATAATTAGTCTTTTGAGTACTTTAAAATTAAATATTTGAAAATTAAAGCATTTGTTAGCTGACCACAATTATGTTGGTACTCCAGAAACAAAACAAAGGATGAATTTAGACATGGTTGTAACAATGGTGAGTGGAATGCTGCAGAGAATTTGTACAGTATTAGAAATCTCGATAACTAGATCAGGGACAAGGGGTATTATTAGAGTTAATTAGCACAAGTAAATGTGAAATGGGTGAGCATACCCAAAGTAGCGCCTCTATCAGACCAGACCCAAACTGCCGCCCCTTACACCTCAGGTTGGTCATCCTTCAACCAATAAACAATAGTCATAAAAGTAAGTAAAATAAAAATCCGAGTCTATGATAGGCTTATCGCGTACCTAAAAAAGATACCCTAGGCTTAACTAACAAATAAATGTATATAAGGAAGTAGGGGTCGATCTCAGGGAGACGGTAGATGCAATATGACAAGCTATGGTTAAAATTATATCAAGGTTGATTCGATTGATTATTTGGTTTGATGATTAAAACGATAACAAATTGAGATATAAAACAATGATAATAAAAGATCTAGGAAAATAGGTTCACACATGTAAATTAGCAATAATTGATGTCGAATTGGGGAAACATATGATCAAAAGTTGTCTAGACTTACTAGCAATTATCTCTCGATTTTATTACTAGTCTTAGAACGATTACTAGCGGGCTCTCGCACTTACTAGGTCGGGCTACAAAACATGCTAAGCTAGGCAAATTCCGTTCCCGACTTTCGATCTTAGGAAAAGAATTAACAAGATAACCAATAATTGTTATCAAGAATCAAAGGTTAACAATACATAACAAGCATGTTATATAAACAACAAATTGATAATAAAAAATCTCAATTCAACAATTATCAATTGCTAATCTAACATGGCTTCCCTAAACCCTAGATTATAAGACTACTCACTCATGATAATATATAAACTAACAAAGATTGATTTGATTAAAATAAACACGATAACAATATATAAATTGGAATTAAAATGATAATATAAAAACAAGGAATGGAAATTACCAACTTAAGGAAATAAGAACAAGAACTTGAATATTAAGAGCAAAGTAATCTTCAAATAAAACCCGGTATTAAGCGTAAATGTTGACGATTAAAAAAACTAAGAACATAAAGAAAACTAGGTTTTTGTAGATTTAGGGAAATGTATGAAAAGGCATAAATAAAAAGCTCTCTACTGATGAGTTTTTATACACAAACTGCTAGGAAAATGAAAAGTTGCTTAGTTGCACAATCCCCGAAGAACCGGGGACCAAACAGTACTAGGGGGCGCAACATTTTTGTCCAAAAATTGCTCAGGTATCAAACCCCAAGATTCTGGGGTCTGAACAACTCCCGGGGCGCAACATTTGAGGTATATGGCTGTAATACTAAATTTTTTAACAGCTTTTAAGTCGAGTTTGAGTAGGTGAACTTCGGGACGAAGTTCATTTTAAGGGGGGAAGACTGTAATAACCCGTATTATTATTGACCTTTATATAATTTTATGGGTCGACGATATATTTTTATTCGTAACTAATTGGTTGTATATGGGGTTTGTGGGAATCGAAATAGAGTTCTAGCCATCAAGGGTGATAATAATAATTATGTTCTTAGTGGGGCTTGAACTTGTGACCATTGGTGATACGAATATGGGCCTCATTTTGCGTGAGAAACAAAAGAGCCCATACTTAGAATAAGAACACACGCTGCAACTCCTCTTCCTGCAGTCATTTATAGACACCTCAAACTCACACTAAACCCTACCCTATCACAAATCTCTTTACATCAAACCCTAGCCGCCACATCAGAGAAGGAAGAGTAGCCATTCACGGTGGTTGTTGTCTAGCCTAGGGTGGTTCGTTTTGGACGTGGGTCCGGTATGTTCACCACTGTGTTCTGCTTGCTTGCCTGCGCTCATTTTTGTGTTTCTTTTACCATTGCTTTTATTTTATGAACGGTTCTGGTAATTGCATAACATCAATATGTGACGTTTGGAGGTCAGATATGAACCATAGTATGTCGCCTCTGACCACCCATCACCGTCGTACAAGCGTCTTAAAAGGCTATGTCGGTATGGGTTTCGAAGTGTATGTTTTATGGGTAATTCGTTTAGTTTTCTGTTACGTTAGTATTATGGGTTTTTGTTGGTTTTTATGTCAATTAGGAGTCAGGGAGTTGGGTGGTGGTTGTAATGGTGGCCAGGGGTGTGTCGTGGTGGTTGTCAGGGTGGTTTGCGTGGGTTATGTTGTTTCTTTTCGCCTGGGTTGTCAGGGGTTGTGGGGGTGGTACCACCGATGACTAGGGGGAGGTCGGTGCGGTGGTACCACCGTAGTTGGTGAGGCTGGTGTCGGGGGGGAGTGTCGTCAGTGGTGGCCGCGGGTGTCTGGCCGTTGTAACGGTGGTTGCAGCGGGTTTGTGGCAGGTGAGTCTGGGGGTGTGGGTGAGGAACCAGGGCTGTTTGAGCCCCTGGTTCACTTCGCCTGAAAGAGTCGACCGGTCTGGTCAGGGTTGGTGGTGGAGTAGACGTGGTAGGGGTTGTCGGTGGTGGTTGGCGGTGGAGTTCATGCGGGGAATAAAGCATGTATTCGCCCTAAAACGTGAAGGATTATAACGAATTTTACAATTGAGATTATTGTCATAAGTTAATAAAAACATGAAAAAGGAATACAACCTTGGGTCCTTGCTTGAATAGGCCTAAGAACAAGAATTAAAGTAAATTCCCTCCTATAACTTGCATCCAAGACTTGAATGAGATGATGCCGCGTGTGCTAGAAATACTCTCCAATTGCCTTGCAATATGGGGAGCGGTTTTGTGAGGTTTTAGATGTGAGATCTGAGTTTTGGGAAAATAATGTTCTCAAAACCCTAATTCTTGAGATTGTGATAACCAGTTGAATGAATCACCTGACACAAGGAGAAGGACTCTCCTTATGTAGGGTGGGTCGGCCGAATGGGTGGAGGTGAGAGTGGGCTTTTCCCACTCTTACCTTATTCCTTTGCGTGATTCGACCAGTTTTGCTCAAAAAATTATTCGCGGGTTTTAATTATAAATTGCATACATGTTATCAGATATTAATGCAGTCGCTGTATTAATAATGGTCTGATAAAATACGATATTGTATAATTACCTAAATTAATATAACTGTTTATATTAATACGCGAATACAATATTTAATTAAATATAACCTTTTATATTTAATTTACGAATTAATCATGTAATCCGTATTAGCTAAAATTATTTAATCCGTATTAAATAATAATCTCAACATTTTATTGACTAATTTAATAGTCAATACCTCTGACTAACTGTTTAGTCGTATCCGGCATAAATGTGACTGTATTTTCATACCTTCACATCTCTCAAACGTGTCCTATAGGTGTGACGTATAGGGACCAGTTGATCACCGCCATCCGTATGACAATAACGCCAAACTTATCTAGAAGCCAACCGTTATTGATAAACGTGGATCAACTGATAATAATACTGAAGTATGCCCTTGTGATCCTTTAAGAGATTTAGTAAGTCATTGTACTAATTGTCAAGGACACCAGCCCCAACAATCTCCCACTTGTCCGTACAAGGGTATGTGCAATGACGTTATCACACTACATGTGGAGGACACAAGCTCCAACAAACTCCCACTTGTCCGTACAAGTGTCCGTACAAGTGTAGGTGCGATAACCGATTCTCATATCCTTTTAAAATTTCTCCCACTCAATGTAAGACAATTTGCAAATCCGCATTCGCAGAGGTCGTATCTCACAAGCGATCTGTATCAAGAGTGGTTTCCCCGACTAGAGAGTAACTTAAATGATAAAACGAATCTGTATTCGAGCATGGCCATGCATTTCAGTTACTACTCCTCGAGTGGCCCTGAGAAATGATAAAATCCTGATAAGGGTTTGGATATTTCCCTCAACTCGAATCCTGCCGATATCGCGCAACATGAAATAACCCAGAAAAAATCCTCTTGGCCCCTGTTACGATGACCGTGGGAAAGAAACCAAAGTTACCCAAAATCTGCCTTAATCTCAAGAGACAGTTGAAAGTCAAAAGACTCGACTTTAAGGAACACTATAGAGGTCCTATCCACGACCTGGCACCCAATGTTATAAAACATTTAGGACTCCATAACGTTGTCACGGGGTGTCCTACGAGATATCCGTGTAACTCGCCTTTGTGATTGGTCAGTCAACCGTGTGACTTATGGCTCGTTGAACCCACCATCAACCAACGTCACAAAATGATTACCTGAGTTATCAGCTCAAGTGGGTAATCAAGGACTAAAACGATGTAATGTTAATCAGTTCAGTTTTTGGTGTTCAAAATTGGCGTACAATTCCACATTAAAAACAAAACATTATATATCATAACAATGAGGTTGAATAGAGTACACGAGAAAATGAATTATTACATGAATTCATAAAAGAGTACTACAACTTAGGAACACATCTAATTCCCATGGAATGTGCCCTTCATGCTTATCACGTGGTAATGCTTTAGTGAGATGATCAGCTATGTTGTCATCCGTAGCTATCTTATTAATAAATATCTCCTTTTACGCGGACTCAGATGTAGAATCTGCTATAACAATCTGTTTAGAACTTTTCCAGCTGACAGCGGCACCATTAAGAGTAAAAACGAATCCAGACTGATATTTCGAGTCTTCTTAATCCGTTTGGAAGCTAGCATCTGCGTAACCCGTGGCGCAGAGCGTCGAGTCGCCTCCGTAAGTCACTCCCCAATATTTAGTCCTCCGGAGGTACTTAAGAATGTTTTTCACGGCCATCCAGTGTTGTTCACCTGGATGAGTTTGGAATCGACTTGACATACTCGATGCATATGCAACGTCCGGACGTGTGCATATCATGGCATACATGATCGATCCTATAGCCGAAGCATAAGGAATCCGACTCATGCGCTCTTTCTCTTCCAATGTCTTAGCTTCTTGAGTCTTGCTCAAGTGAAGCCCAGTAGTCATAGGAAGGAACCCTTTCTTGGAGTTCGTCATGCTGAATCTCTCTAGAATCTTATCTATGTAAGACTCCTGACTGAGAGACAACATCCATCGTGATCTATCCCTCTAGATACGGATGCCCAAAATTCTTTGTGCCTCTCCCAGATCTTTCATCTTGAAATGGTTTTTCAACCATGCTTTAACCGAAGATAAGAGAGGTATGTCATTCCCAATCAAGAGTATGTCGTCGACATACAGTACTAGGAATACAATCTTGCTCCCACTCGACTTGATATAGAGACATGGTTCCTCGACTGATTGAATGAACCCATTCTCTTTTATCACCTGGTCGAAGCGATGATTCCAACTCCGTGATGCTTGCTTAAGTCCATAGATGGAACGCTTAAGCTTGCAAACCTTCTTAGGATAACCCTCGGGTTGTACCATGTACAACTCTTCCTCCAAATAACCGTTTAAGAAGGCGGGTTTAACGTCCATTTGCCATATTTTATAATCGTGAAATGCGGCGATCGCTAAGATAATCCGAATGGAACGTAGCATAACTACGGGTGCAAAGATCTCATCGTAGTGCAAACCTGGCACTTGGGTGACACCTTTAGCAACTAGTCTAGCCTTATGGATATCTTGTTTAGCTTCCACGGCATGCTTTATTTTGTAAAGCCATTTGCATTGAAGGGGACGTACCTTTGCAGGTAGGTCCACAAGATCCCACACGTTGTTCTCATACATGGAGTCCATCTCGGATTGCATGGCTTCTAGCCATAGTTTTGAGTCAGAACTGGTCTTGGCACCTTTATAGGTTGTGGGTTCATTACCCTCTAGGAGTGAGACGTCATCTATATCATGTTCCTCGACCATACCAATGTATCTGTCCGGAGGAATAGAGACTCTTCCCGACCTCCTAGGTTCCTCTGGAATATCTACTGCACCCTCGGTTGAAGGAACTGTTTCCTCCAATGGTTGCTCGTTAGTTGGTTCTTGAACCTCCGATAAATCGAAGGTTCTATTACTCGACTTGTTCTCGAGAAATTCTTTCTCTACGAACGTCGCAACAAAAACGCGTTGTTCAGTGGCGAGTAGAAGTAATGACCAAAAGTTCCCTTTGGATAGCCTATAAAGTATGTCTTGACCGATCGCGTGCCGAGCTTATCCTCCTGTCTCCACTTGACATAAGCCTCGCAGCCCCAAACCCGAATAAAGGACAAGTTAGGGACCGTTCCCTTCCAGAATTCGTATGGAGTCTTGTCAACAGCTTTAGACGGACTTCGGTTAAGTATTAGAGCGGCCGACAAAAGAGCATAGCCCCACAATTAATCAGGCACAACGGTGTGACTCATCATGGATCGACCCATATCAAGTAGAGTTCGATTTCTCCGTTCGGACACACCATTTAATTGTGGTGTTCCAGGTGGAGTCAAATGTAGCACGATGCCAGAGTCTTTGAGGTGTTGATCAAACTCGTGTGAAAGATACTCACCACCACGATCAGAAAAAAGTGCTTTAATCTTTCTTCCCAGTTGGTTTTGTACCCGATTATGGTATTCTTTGAACTTGTCAAAGGATTCACTTTTATGCTTCATTAAGTAGACGTAGCCATATCTACTCAAATCATCCGTGAAAGTGATGAAATACCTATAGCCTTCTCGTGCGTTGATCGACATAGGGCCACATACGTCCGTATGTATGAGTCCTAATAGGTCGGCAGCGCGCATTCCAACACCTTTGAAGGAAATACGAGTCATCTTACCGATGAGACATGATTCACACGTGCCATATGATTCGAAATCAAAGGCCGAGATAGCTCCATTTTGTATGAGCTGTTTTACGCGTTTCTCATTTATGTGTCCCATACGACAATGCCATAGATAAGTTTGATCTTTGTCACCTACCTTTAATCTCTTGTTATTCACATGTAATATTTCGGTGGTTTGATCTAAAACATAAATTCCATTCATGGAAACTGCCTTGCCATAAATCATATTGTGTAATGAGAAAATACAACTGTTATTTTCTATTACAAATGAAAAACCAAGTTTGTCAAGTGCAGAAACTGAAATAATGTTTTCGGATAAACAAGGAACATAATAACAGTTATATAAAGATAACTCGAATCCACTTGGAAGCTGGATCACGTATGTTCCCCTCGAGACTGCAGCAACACGTGCTCCATTCCCGACACGCAGGTCAACCTCCCCCTTGATGAGGGGTTCTTGGTTTCGGAGGCCCTGCACATGATTACATAGATGAGAACCACAACCAGTATCTAGTACCCAAGTTTCGTAACTTGCATGGTTAATCTCAATCATGTGAATAAAAGAAGAAGAAGACATACCAACAGGAGTAACGCGGCCTGCCTTGATGTCCTCACGATACACGGGGCATGAGCGCCTCCAATGCCCAGTCTTGTGGCAATGGTGACATTCCATGCTAGTATCCTTGCTCTTTGTCTTGCCCTGTGAGTTGCTCGACTCACCTGGCCCACTCTTAGTAAATCCTGACTTCTTAAACTTGGGCTTGCCTACTGTTAGGTCGCCCTGAGCTTTAGCCTTTCCCTTACCCTTACCCTTACTGGAGATCATGAGAACATCCTGCTTCACGCTCCCACTTAATTTCAGATCCTTCTCGGTCTGTACGAGAAGGGAGTGGAGCACATGAGGAGTCTTCTTCATGTCGTTCATGTAATAGTTGGCCCTAAAGAGGGCGAACCCATCATGAAGCGAATGAAGCATTCGATCAACGATTATGTTCTCACTGATCTTGCAGTTTAGTGTTGGGTTTTATTAGTTACTCATAAACTAATTTTAGTCATACTAAACTAACCTAGTGATAAACATTTTAATTTACATGTTAAAACGATCTTATGCATGCTAAAATTGCGGAAATAAGGAGAGTTTTTGAACCCTTACACACGGTCCAAATGTTTAGCAAGGATGATCCTCCGAGTACCCAAAATAGAATACCTCCTTTGGATGCACCAAGACAACCCCTCAATCAACCGAGACTTGAACGAGCTAGTTACAAAATCGGTTTTCTCCTTAAACTTATTCTAATCACTCTTATTAGAATGTCAATACAATACTACTATTAGTATGTTAATATTATCTTATAATATGTATTTTAGAGGTTGAATAAACACTCCTTGCTTGGCGTTTTTTCGGCTAAGGCAAGAAGAGAGAAACAATGAATATGATATATCATATATATATATATCCTAAGCATGCTCTTTAACTTAAGATAATCTAATTAACTTAAGCATGCAATATTGGGTGAAGGGGAGCCGGTTATGGGGAGTGTCAAGGAGGGAACAACTTGTATTCTCAAGACACTAGGGTGGTTGCTAGGTTAGTGTTCTCTAGGTGGTGCTTTAAACACAATGATTATAATGTATTAAACACACTAATCATCCACTAACTATCCTAACCAAACCGGCACCCATAATCCATAAAATGGATTTCATTTTACAACTTTGTAATAATGTACAATTTTTACAAAGTGTGACATCTTATATGTCTTTATTAAGATATAAAATGTTTTAGTACATTTAAAACATATAAATATTTATCATATAAATATTGTACATAATTAAATAAATCATATTTATTTAATCAATAAGTAATTCGAAATTACTAATGTAAAATGATCATTTATCGTCAATACGATTTACAACCCTTGTATTAATTTCAACCCAATTCATTCTAGTTACGATATTATAAAATATCGTTTAATGTTTAACAATTGACACATTTCAATTTTAAACATAAATCTTACATTAAGATTTAATATCTAATTTCTCGATATACGAGTTTAAGGAATATGATCAAATCCTATCAATATACATTTGATCACTTTATCAATTAAGGGAATTGTCCTAAAGGTGTGACCTAAAGGGATCAACTGACCACCACCGTCATACGACAGTAATGTCAAACTCTAGCTAGCCAATCATTACTGATTAATGTTGGTCAGTTGACTAATAATTCGTATCATCCCTTGCGCATTCTCGTCATGAGATTTAATTACGTGATCGCACTATTGTTGAGGACACATTTCCCAACAATCTCCCACTTGTCCTCGACAAGTGTGCGTCACCAATTCTCTTGTCCTATTATAATCTCCCACTCAATGCAAGATACCTTCCGAGCGTACTTGCATTTGATCATATCATGAGTGGTTTCCTCGATCTGGAGAATAACTGTCTGACCGGAATTATCTACCATAGATACCTTCCGAGCGTGGCCACGCATTTTCCAGTTAACTTCTCCTCGAGTGGCCCTGAGATTTGAACAACCCTGACAAGGGGTGGACAATTTCTATCGCACTACTTCCTTCAACTAGTCACAGTCAGTCACAACCCAAAACAATCTCATTTGACTCCAGTTACGAAAAGTCGTAGAGAATGGATCAAAGTTATGCCTAAACTGTACCATCTTGGGAGAGTAGTCTTTAGTCTAAGAATTGACTCACAAGAATACCATAGCAGCTCTCGCCACGACCCGGCTATAAATTTCCAGAACTCTATAAGCGGTCACATTGCCCGACAGAGTGTCTCTTACAGTCTGCCTATGTGATCGACTAGTCATCACATATGACTCTATGGCACTTGAACTTGCCATCAATCGCCTCACACTCTAGTCGCTTTGAGACGTCACCTCATTTAAGCGGCTAGGGGCCATACTAAGTCAATCCAGTTCACTTATGGGGTTCAATATTGTCTCATACAACCCATTTGGATTCTGACAAAGTATCTTTCATTTTGAGTTAATCATAACTCAAATGATGTTGTCATGCAACAATAGTCAACACTATTACATTGCATTTTGATGCACAATCATCTATTTGTATTAGTGTTTTGCAAATAACCTTTATTCATGCGAATAACCTTTATTCATGATAGCAAAACTTACAACTTTTTGTCTCCTTTATTCTCATATTATCCCGTATAATATGATTCTATTTGAGTACATTTCTAGAACTCTTTCTAGATTTTGAGTTTCCTTTCCGGAGGAAAGCTCCCACTGTTATCTTATAACTTGTGACGTATCGATATACAGTCACTTATGTACTGAAAACTTTATTGTAGTCTATTTATGATTTCATCATTCTAATAATTTTCACTCATCTTGGCTATTTGATAATGGTTTCATTCATCATTATGAATAATGTATCCAACCATTCTAACTTCTAGTTGGCGACCTTTTATTATCCATATAATAAACCTTCCCGTAAAGCTCCATCATCTTATGATATATAAGGTATTTGATCATCTAGAATTGAAAACCTCTTATTCTTTACACCTTAAAGAATCACCCATTCTCTCTAAATGGTAGGCTTAATTCTTTTAATGAAAATCGCTCCCACTAAAATCAATATCTCTCGTTATCTTAAATGAACCTTTCATTTCTCGCATGTTAAACTATTACTTGAATCATTATCACTATCACTATCCCTATAGTGATCTGTTTCCATTCAATCAATCATTACCTTCTTATCATGTCTTCGTTTCCTCGAGACAAAAATGACATGATAATTTCTTTATAACTACATTGAGAGGATTGAGATGATTTCTTCTCTTTTATCTTATAAACTTAGAAAAATCATTTATTAAGGAACCGTTTTCCTTCCGATTTCATACGGGGTTTCAAGTTTCCTCTCTATGAAACAATGAACACAAAGAACCTTTCTTCGAGTGTCCTCCCGTAGTTTGTTCAGTGCCCTCTCGTAGTTTCTTCAAATCATTTAGGGCTCTTCTTAAGACTCCTAAGTAAGAATCTTCTCTAAGATCCTTCCTTTTTCATCATTGGTTTGCGAGCGAAATATTTTCTCCCACTCTATCCTTCTAACAATAACCTTTATTCGTTTAAGGATAGCTATTTCGAATAACCAATGTATCTGAATGTTTGAAGTTTGATAGGTGTGATGAATACATTCTCATTTTCACTTAAAATGAAAATCTTATAATGAACTGATATAGTCTCATTTTGATTGAATTTATCTCATGGGGTGTAGTTCTCCGTTTTAATCAACTCTTTGATTATATTATATTGATCGTATCAATAGTTTGTTGCGTGATAAAATCACTATTATTCATGTTTAAACAAGGTATGCAATTTATTTGAGAAATCAAAACATTGATTAAGAACAAAAGTAGTGACTCGGGTTGAAAACCAAGTCACCAATATCCAAAACTACAACCATTGTTTTAGGATTTTAATCCTTGTTTTACAAGAAAATAAATTGTTCCATAAATAAATGCAAAATATGAAAGAAGACGATATGAAAATTAGAGGCTAGCTCTTCAAGTCTTCGATCAATTTGGATGCTACCATAGCCATCCAAGTAAGGAACTTTATGCTTCATTTTCCTTGCCCTTATCTTTATAAGATGCCCCTTTAAAACAATTTTAAAAGGGGTGATAGTCAACAACTTGTATCGCCATACAAAAGTTAACAAAAGAACATGAAAGTAAACGAGAATTAATTCCTACGGCGGTTGCCTTCCCAATTTTGAGATCACTTAAGTATTTGGGGCAATTTCTCTTCCAATGACCGATCCTCGTGCAATAATGGCACTTGTCTTGCTCTTTTGAAGACGAGGTGGAAGCGCCTTTCGAAAAGGTCTTTTCTTTGGTCGCCTTGGGTTTGAACGTTTTCTTGCCCTTGCCTTTAGAGGCATTCCTCTTGAAGCTCGTTTTCCCTTTCTTTTCGATGTTCAAAACATCCTTGGTGGAAATTTCATGAAGTCCCATGTCCCTTTCGGCTTGGACTAGCATCTTATGCAACTCGTCCAACGTGGTCTCTTGGTTTCGCATATTGAAATTCACCCGGAATTGAGCATACGCCTTAACCTTATTGAGCGAGTGAAGAACTCGGTCAATGATAAGAGAGTCGGGAACATCAACATCTTGAGCTTTTAGAGTCTCCGCAAGCTCAACGAGTTTGAGCACATGAGGGCTTATCTTTTGCCCTTCCTTGAATGAAATGTCAAAGAAGGCGGAAGCCGCCTCATATTGAATCACCCTAGGAGTTTGCGAAAACATGGTCGCAAGCTTGGTGTATATCTCATACGATGTGGTCAACTTAATCATACTCCTTTGGAGGTCCGGCTCCATGGAGAAGATGAGCACATTTTTAAGAGCGGAGGACTCTTTCATGTAGGCTTCATAGGCCTCACGAGTTTGGACCGATGAACGAGCGGTCGGAGCGGTCGGAGCGGCTTCGGATAGGTAACGACTCTTATCGTCACCTTGCGCGGCCAAAAGCAATTGCGCATCCCAATCCTTAAAATTGGAACCATGCTTATCGAGTTTGCAACGATCCATAAAGGATCGAAGCCATGATACGTTAGTGAGAGGTGGAGTGTTGGTTGCCATTGATGATGATGTTGAAAAATTAAACTACAATAATAAAAGGAAAACAACATCATTTTAAATTCATAATTTAAACTATAACTTTTAACAAGTTTAGTTATATATTTACTTAATGATCTCTTACCCAATTAAGTAAACAATCCCGAGACCCAAACCCATACTAATCCGGGCACGGTGTAGCCGATTCAACCCGTATCGGTATAATTTGGTGGATTAACTCTTTAATCGGTTCTACTCTTAGAACTCTCGGTCGACAATTTTCTTAAAATTATCTTTAGCCCGAACTTATTGCAACTACGGTTACGAATACTTTCGTTGAGATCAACCAAATTTCAAGGTGTAATCTTATTACCCCACTTACCCAACGTGACAATTTTAGTACCCCGGTGTAGCCGAGCCTACGTTCTTGTGAAGAAGGGATTCATGGGTCCGTACTTTTTGGTAAGGCTAAGTCTCAATGTTTATATGTAAGAGATCTAGTCAAATTATTATCTATCTCCGTTTAAGTGAACTAAGTCGGTGAATTATCGATAAAATAAAAGACTAGGTCGACTAGGTCGAAACATGCATGATACGATGTATGACGATTTGGCTATGCATGCAAACATATAAAAAGCAAAAATAAAAGCATAAATAAACCCTAGTATGGCCTTTCCTAGAAAAGAAATAACAAAGTACAAATTCGGAAACCAACTCCTTTGGTCCCTTGAACTTCACGCGGCACGCACTTCGAGGTAAACACCGTCTTGATCGGAACTCCTTTCCGAATGGCACCGTCTTCAAGGAACTCCGGATTTTACAAATATTACAACTTTTCTAGTCTACTTTATACATTATAAAATAGAAATAAATTACAATTGGGTGATACGAGATCACAAAATTACAACCGAATCGGTAACCCCTTACATTACGGGAAATACCGATTTAAAAACTAAGGCCATACTAAGTAAATTACATAATTCCCAAAATTACGTAAAAATAAATTATGACATTCATAATATAAAATATGCAATGCTTATGTAAATATGAATTAACATGCAAACCCTAAGCCAAATCGTCCAATTTAAAACACTTATTTAAATAGTTATCGTAAACCTTGGTTTATGGAATCGCGTGTTTTAACGTTTAACAACACTATGCATTTTATGAAACGGTTTTCATCCTTAAGTTAATCATCCTAACTCGCATAGGATTCAAAATTTAGTCTTACTCAAACTTTGAACATGACTTAACTTAATATATCTCAATATTGATCGGTATTACTCGGTTTTTCGGGAAAAATAATATAAAATCCAAAAGAGTCATAAAAATTTCGAAAATTCAAAATTCAAATTTTGAAAAATCCAGAATGTTCTTAAAATTTTCAGAATATTAAAATATTAGTATTTATACGGTTTTAACATTATTTCGAAAATAACACGTAAAACGAGCAATTTAAGTCGGAATATTCAATAATTAACTTCATAAATGCAAATTAAATACTAATAATATTTTTATACCTTCCAAAACATTTTAAGAACACAAGATGGACAGAAAATTAAATGGCACATTGCCCTATAGCCGAAATTTTAAATGCATGACTCTTTTTATTTAATTTTAAATGTAACTTTTAACAACATGAAATTAAATCAAATCTGAAACTTTTGGCTCCCAAGAATATTTTCATGATGAACATATCACATATGACTAATATGGGTTACATTTTTCGGCCACTTTAACAACATTTTCAAAGTTTAACGATTTACGTCATATATCGTACGATTTTAACCCTTAAAACTATTTCTCAAGCATAAAATAAGATAAAATTCTCGAAACTTTTATACATGCTGGAAATAATATATATGACATCGTGTTAAATTTTTATGGCCAAATTCCAACTTAAACTATTAAAGTCGAAATTATGTCACTAATTACACGATTTTTACATTAAAAATCTATAATATTGCAATATTTGAGATAAATTTCTGGAAAATTCAACATAATTTTTAAATATTGCATGTGACATCCTCATAAATTTTTATAGTCAAATTCATAATATAACTATTTTTAACCCATTTTATTCATCTTATTGCATTTTAACACTTAAAATTCATATCACACGATTTATAAGTCCATAATTTACGAAAATTCATATTCATATTATAGAAAATACATGTGATAACATACTGAAAAATCTCGGCCAAAAGATGATTTTTGCTATTTTTCCCAAAATAAACTATTTTAACCATTAAAACTTTATATAAACCGAGATTTAATATACCATAAGTCAATATTCATGCAAAAATTATTCCAATTATTCTAAAAAATTTTAGAAAACAGTAGGTATTCATGCTAAATTAATTTCGTGCATATCATATATTAAACGAAAATTTCAAGTTTTATTTTGTTATCTCTATAACTCCGTAAAAACATAAACGGAAAGCATGCAAACAACCTATTGCTCTGATACCAATTGTTGGGTTTTATTAGTTACTCATAAACTAATTTTAGTCATACTAAACTAACCTAGTGATAAACATTTTAATTTACATGTTAAAACGATCTTATGCATGCTAAAATTGCGGAAATAAGGAGAGTATTTGAACCCTTACACACGGTCCAAATGTTTAGCAAGGATGATCCTCCGAGTAACCAGAATAGAATACCTCCTTTGGATGCACCAAGACAACCCCTCAATCAACAGAGACTTGAACGAGCTAGTTACAAAATCGGTTTTCTCCTTAAACTTATTCTAATCACTCTTATTAGAATGTCAATACAATACTACTATTAGTATGTTAATATTATCTTATAATATGTATTTTAGAGGTTGAATAAACACTCCTTGCTTGGTGTTTTTTCGGCTAAGGCAAGAAGAGAGAAAGAATGAATATGATATATCATATATATATATATCCTAAGCATGCTCTTTAACTTAAGATAATCTAATTAACTTAAGCATGCAATATCGGGTGAAGGGGAGCCGGTTATGGGGAGTGTCAAGGAGGGAACAACTTGTATTCTCAAGACACTAGGGTGGTTGCTAGGTTAGTGTTCTCTAGGTGGTGCTTTAAACACAATGATTATAGTGTATTAAACACACTAATCATCCACTAACTATCCTAACCAAACCGGCACCCATAATCCATAAAATGGATTTCATTTTACAACTTTGTAATAATGTACAATTTTTACAAAGTGTGACATCTTATATGTCTTTATTAAGATATAAAATGCTTTAGTACATTTAAAACATATAAATATTTATCATATAAATATTGTACATAATTAAATAAATCATATTTATTTAATCAATAAGTAATTCGAAATTACTAATGTAAAATGATCATTTATCGTCAATACGATTTACAACCCTTGTATTAATTTCAACCCAATTCATTCTAGTTACGATATTATAAAATATCGTTTAATGTTTAACAATTGACACATTTCAATTTTAAACATAAATCTTACATTAAGATTTAACCTCTAATTTCTCGATATACGAGTTTAAGGAATATGATCAAATCGTATCAATATACATTTGATCACTTTATCAATTAAGGGAATTGTCCTAAAGGTGTGACCTAAAGGGATCAACTGACCACCACCGTCATACGACAGTAATGTCAAACTCTAGCTAGCCAATCATTACTGATTAATGTTGGTCAGTTGACTAATAATTCGTATCATCCCTTGCGCATTCTCGTCATGAGGTTTAATTACGTGATTGCACTATTGTTGAGGACACATTTCCCAACATTTAGGGCCTCCAGTTTCTCGATATTCTCAATCATGTTGAGAATATGTGGCCTAACAGCTTGGCCCTTCTGGAGTTTCGCCTCAAAGAAGCGACAACTATGCTCATAAGAAACGATTCTCGGAGCTTTTGAGAATTCGTTAGTGAGCGTGGTGAAAATCTTGTTTGCACCATAGGTTATGAAGCGTCTTTGCAAATTGGATTCCATTGCATAGATGAGTACGTTCTTTATCGCACCCGCTTCCATGACGAAGTCGCTATGAGCGCGAACTTCGTTAGCTCTAGCTCCAGTTCCTGGGTGTGCCGGAATTGGCTGAGTTAAGTACTTAAGCTTTCCGTCAACAATAGCAGCATTCCGTAGTGCTGCCTCCTAGTCAGAGAAGTTTGACCCATTTTTCCTCAGTCTAGCAGACTGATTCATGGAGTCCATGAAGGCTTTTAGCCAGGATTCACGTGCTAGCTTGGCAATTGGCATTGGGTCTTCACCAGCCATTAGTTATACAGCAGTTTAAATGATCGTGTTCTACACTGAAAAGAAGATAAAACAAAACCAAATAAGCAACTCATTGTTGTGATTTAAGTCTATATTAAATTGCATTTAAACTCGTAGACTCATGCATTTATATAATTGATCTCCCTCAAGAATTATATAAACGATCCCAAGACTCAATTTCCGTATATTGATAAGCCCACAGCTTGGCTAATTCCACCGTTGAAACTCTTGGTCGATAGATTTCCGTATATCCTATATATTAGTCCATCACAGTCGCTAGATCGTATCGAGTGACCACGATGTTGAGATAAAATAAATCATCTGTTCCCACTTACCCGACGTAGAAGGGGTCATATTATGCCTACCGACGAAGAAGGGATTCATGGGAGTCTGATTTATAAAGACTATTCTCAATTTTTGGTTATACGAGGAAGACCCCATCAACTTATATTTATCCATTTTAAGTGAACTAATATCTAGCATATGCGTGAATGAATGAAATAAAGTGATGGCTTTGCAATTGACATGTGACATTTGTATTGTCCACAGAAAACTAACGCGTAACCTCTACATGAATCAGTTTTCAGGCATGTTATAGGTGGTTTGGTTTTAGGCGGAATATGATGCAAGCTATTATCGATGAAAGCATAAAAATAAATGCAATAAACGTAAATAAAAAGTCCTAGTGTGGCCTATGCTACCAAAATAAACATAAAACAACTTGGAATCCACCGTTGGACCCTAGAAGCTTGTCTTGATGTTCCATCTTGGTCCTTGCAGCGGGAGTGAGCATCCGGTCTCCGTCTTTGGTCTTCACAAAATTACTAATTTAAATTACAAATATAACCCTATTTACATTCTAATTTAAATACAAAAGTAATTACATGGCAAAAACCCAAAACGGAGATTCAAGATCTCAAAATTACAAGCAAGACTGTGTCCTATCATTACGGTGACACAATCTTCTAAGGCAACACTAAGTTACAACTGTTTTCAATATTAAATACGTTATAGAAAGCATTCAAAAGGTATTCAACAAGACGATAAATAAAATGCATCAACTAAAATTAAAATTCATTCATGACATAATACTGTTATTATGATTAACAAATTTTACCAAACCACCTTTTCGGGATTAAAATTATGCGATTCTACCGTTTTAACCACTTTAATTTTAATAAGTTTATAATCCATTATCTTAAACCGTTTTAAAATAATATGTATCAAACGAGAGTGAACCGTTTCACAAAAATAATATACTATTTCCGTATACAGCATATTACTTTTTGGCCAAGGGAAAATAAAAACAAGTTATTTTTGGAAAATAAAACACGACTGTTACAGGGAAGTGGTCGACCGACCTCAACATGGGGTCGACCGACCTACTGTAAAAAAAAAAAAAAAATCCTGTATCAGCAGAGTGGTCGACCGACCCATTAAACAGGTCTACCGACCTCCTGACAGAAAAAAAAAAAATTCATGTAACTGCAGAGTGGTCGACCGACCCAATAAACGTGTCGACCGACCACAAAATACCAAGTCGAGTTTCTGAAAACGCGAAATTGTTGTACTTTCAATCAAAACAAGTTTTAACCTTTGATTCAAAACGCGTAAATCAAAATAAACATCAATAAGGGTTCACATATTGTCAAGAATATCGATTAATTAACAATATGTAAACAGGAATCGAAAACAAGATCGATTATACAAAAGAGAAACTGCCGAAAAACAGAAACCCTACGCGGGTGTTGGTCGACCGACCACATTAATGGGTCGACCGACCCACACGCCGGCAGAAATCAATTTTCAAAATTTTTAAATAAAAACTTATGAAAAACACAAAAGTAAAATCTCGTGGCCTTGGCTCTGATACCACTTGTGGGGAATAAAGCATGTATTCGCCCTAAAACGTGAAGGATTATAACGAATTTTAAAATTGAGATTATTGTCATAAGTTAATAAAAACATGAAAAAGGAATACAACCTTGGGTCCTTGCTTGAATAGGCCTAAGAACAGGAAATAAAGTAAATTCCCTCCAATAACTTGCACCCAAGACTTGAATGAGATGATGCCGCGTGTGCTAGAAATACTCTCCAATTGCCTTGCAATATGGGGAGAGCTTTTGTGAGGTTTTAGATGTGAGATCTGAGTTTTGGGAAAATAATGTTCTCAAAACCCTAATTCTTGAGATTGTGATAACCAGTTGAATGAATCACCTGACACAAGGAGAAGGACTCTCCTTATGTAGGGTGGGTCGGCCGAATGAGTGGAGGTGAGAGTGGGCTTTTCCCACTCTTACCTTATTCCTTTGCGTGATTCGACCCGTTTTGCTAAAAATATAATTCGCGGGTTTTATTTATAAATCGCATACATGTTATCAGATATTAATGCAGTCGCTGTATTAATAATGGTCTGATAAAATTACGATATTGTATAATTACCTAAATTAATATAATTGTTTATATTAATACGCGAATACAATATTTAATTAAATATAACCGTTTATATTTAATTTACGAATTAATCATGTAATCCGTATTAGCTAAAATTATTTAATCCGTATTAAATAATAATCTCAACATCTTATTGTCTAATTTAATAGTCAATACCTCTGACTAATTGTTTAGTCGTATCCGGCATAAATGTGACTGTATTTTCATACCTTCACATCTCACAAACGTGTCCTATAGGTGTGACGTATAGGGACCAGTTGATCACCGCCATCCGTATGACAATAACGCCAAACTTATCTAGCAAGCCAACCGTTATTGATAAACGTGGATCAACTGATAATAATACTGAAGTATGCCCTTGTGATCCTTTAAGAGATTTAGTAAGTCATTGTACTAATTGTCAAGGACATCAGCCCCAACAGTTCAGGTCGGTCACGCGGCTGTGGTAGCATGGGATAGGTCGCGGGTTGGAAGTGGTTTATGGTAGATGATAATATTATTATTATTATTATTATTAGTATTATTATTATTAATTATTATCAACTTTGTTATTAATTAGTATTATTATGTTGTTTTGGGTTAGTAAGCGTGTGTTTATTAAAGGATATGGAATTTATTTAAGAAGGTTACTTGTTTTGGAAAGTTACCATTTTGACAGTTACTATTTTGGGAAGGGTCTATGTTAGGAAACTTTCCGTTTTTAGAAGTTACTATTTTTAGTATGTGTAAGTGAAGTAGAAGGGTTTGGGAAGATTTTAATTCATTATGTAATATATGGCTAGGTGGTGGTTTCCGCGTTGAACACTTCTAGTAGCAGTTGTTCGTTGCCGCTGTCTACCTGCAGTTTCGAGGTAGGGGATATTAATGTTGTGGTTGTGTTATGACACGAGATTACTCACTGCATGCTTAATATATTTAATTATGGATATACTTTGATTGTTTATTATTGATTATCGTGGAGAACGGGGCTTGGGAATCGGGTCTTGTGATATGGGTCTTGTGATAAGGGACTTGTGATATGGCCATGGGAGGTGTGGTGTGGTGGAGGTGAAGTGGAGAGGTGATTGTTGAGGAGTTGGAGGAAATTCGTATTATGTTGTTTCATGTCTTGATGATATTACCTACTCAACCTTGTGTTGACCCTGTTTGTTTGTATATGTCTGTGTTGATCCAATTTATTAGGGAGCAGAATGACAGGTCTTAGAGTCATGGGAGCTGGAAGGGAGGAGAGGCTATGGATCAGACCTATCTAGCTTTAGCTCATGTTGTTTAGTCTTTAACTTGTCTTGACTTATAGTTTTATCTTACGAGACCGTTGTAATATTTTGAGACTCTTTGTTTTATCATTTAAATTATTAAATAAAGTACTGTGTTTCTTCCCTGTGATTATCTACTGCCTCTGTTATCCGAGATGGTAACACCCTTGGTTATTCGGGGAGTCCTAGATCAGGTCCCTAAATAAATGGGGGTGTTACAAAGTGGTATCAGAGTGAACGATCCTCATGCCTAACCTAATGAACCCAATGAATGTAGGAATTGTCTAAATAAAATGAACCCCGAGATAGAACTGTTAGGAGCACACTAAAGGGAAAGTATGAGTTTGGGGCCCCCTCACACTGAACCATAGGCCCTCTCAGTTGTACCCGGGTACCTTGAGAACATACGAGCGAAAAAGAATAGGAGAAGATGGAAGTTGGTGGTAAAGCATGTTAAGGGGGGTTGGAGAGAACCCTCCTGATATATGATGTCGTTAGTATGAAAGAAAGAATATGAGCATGAAAGATTACGTGTTTGTGAATACATAAGTATAATGATATGAATGCATGAGATGAATGGTATTATGTTAATAATTATTTCATGTCTAGTGATATGCGGTTATGTGATCTCTGAGCCATGTTGTAAATAAGTATTGTTAAGGCGTGTTAGACTGCATACGAATTCTGATGCTTAGGGAATATAACCCTAACCTAAGTGAGTACCCTTGGGTAAACCGGGACTCACCCATTTTCTTGTATGTCATAGAATGCCTCCAAGAAGGAATAACGCAGCTAATATCACACAAGAAGAGTTAGACCTACTGATAGCTGAGAATGAGGCCTTAAAAGCCAGACGCATGGATTCTGCTAAGATGAGCACCATAATAGCGAGGCATAACCCTACTCAATTCACCGGGGAAGGGGAACCTCACCTACTTGGAGAATGGTGTCGGGAGTTCAGCAACTTGTTCGAGTTGATAGACTGTCCAGAAGAACTGAGAGTAGACCAAGCTGCTCATTACTTGAGGGGAATGGCTGGCGATTGGTGGACGGGGAATAACGGAGAAATTCGAGAAGCTGCTGTCGAGGATGGGATCAATCACGTGGAATGGGTCGCATTTAAGAGGATCTTGTTCGAAGTCTTCCAACCTGAGTTTCAAAAGAGCAAGGTAAGAGAAGAATTTGAGCTTTTTCGTATGACGGATGAGATAACCGTGGAGGTCTACTACATGAAGTTTCTTCAGCTGCTGAGCCATGTGGGAGAAATGGGGATGGATGAGGCAATGCTTGCCATAAAGTTCGAGAGGGGGCTAACCATTGCTGTCAAGAAGAGACTTATTGCTGCACCACCCACCACAGTCCGTGGTATCTATTTGCGGGTTGGGGCAGTTGAGAGGCTCGCTGATATGATAAAAGAGGAAAAGAAGACAAGGAGTGATAAGAGGAAGACGGAGGCCTTGAGTGAAAATTCAGGGTCGAAAAAGCAGAATTCCAACAGGTACAGTGCTTATTTTAACCACAGTACCTCAGTGAGTGCAAAGAACAAGAGTGGTGTTAACTACAGGAGTGAGGGTTCGGGAACCAGTTCCGTGGGGATAGTGTGCTATGGGTGTGGAAAGACGGGACATAAGCAAGCCGTGTGTCGATCTTCAGGAGGATATCAATCTGGGGGTTACCGTACTCCAACTTCGGGGTACAGTGGGTTCCGCATGAATACTTCAGGGAGTGGAGGTTACCGTACTCCTATGTCGGGTTATGGGGGAAATGCGAGGTCTGGTACTAGCAACAATTACCAGAGGAGCTATAGCAACTATCAAAACCGTTCCCACCATAACCAGTACAATGGGAGTGGCAGCAGCCAGAAGACCGGAGCCGAAGGGAACCAGCAGTTAGGAGCAGCCACTACGTACTAGCCAGAGTGGGGTGAAGACCAGTGGTAAACTCTTTGCCATGGAGAAGCAGGCTGCCAAAGACGATGGCCATGTCGTGACTGGTACTTTTCTCGTGAACCTTAAACCTGCTTTTGTACTCTTCGATTCCGGAGCTACTCATTCTTTTGTGTCTAGAGAATATGCTGGGGTGTTAGGGCTTGACATCTATGATTGGGTTAAGGATTCTGTAACAATACCATCCGGGGAATCTGTGTCATGTGATAGAGTCTTTGGGAGTGTGCCCACCAAGATTGGGGAAGTGGTTTTCCATTGCGACCTTATCGAGTTTCCATTGGGGGACTTTGAGGTAATTCCGGGAATGGATTGGCTGGGGAAATATCGAGCTTTTATTGACTGTTACCAAAAGAATATTTCTCTGAGAGGACCTAAGGGGGTGAGAGTGAGGTATAGGGGATTCGTGGTTAAACCTAAGGTCAAGTTCATATCTGTTAATACCCTTAAGTCTAGTCTGAGAAAGGGGAATAGTTTGATCTTGTGTCAAATGTGGAATTGTGAGGCGGAGACCCCGAGTGTTAGCGAGATACCTGTAGTGAGGGAGTTTGAGGGGGTGTTCCGGGACGATGTGTCAGGGTTGCCACCTAGGAGAGAGGTCGACTTTTCTATCAATCTCAAGCCAGGAGCATGACCAATATCAAAATCACCTTACCGTATGGGACCGAAGGAGATGGAAGAATTGAAAAAGCAACCGGATGAATTGACTGAGAAGGGATTCATCCGGCCTAGTGTGTCTGTAACACCCCAAGAGTAGGAGAGGAAAGTTGTCCGACATTGGTAGAATGTGAGGCTTGTGATATATTTATAATAGCTTCCACCCACCACTTAGTAACAAGGCCTTGTGCTTTTGGGCTTAAGTGAGGACAAGTATTTGGCCCAAAGGTATACATCCCATCTTATTGGGTGTGTGTTACGACGGTGGTGGGTCGGGTTGTTACAAATGGTATCAGGGCGACCCTACGACCGTGTGGTGAGCCTGTGGTCGGGAGTACCCGGGTCATACACCTAGCGGGGGAGGATTCTGGCCCTGGTTGTGGTCAAGTTTGAGGCACAACGAGGACGTTGTGTTCTTTAAGTGGGGGAGTTTGTAACACCCCAAGAGTATGAGAGGAAAGTTGTCCCACATTGGTAGAATGTGAGGCTTGTGATATATTTATAATAGCTTCCACCCACCACTTAGTAACAAGGCCTTGTGCTTTTGGGCTTAAGTGAGGACAAGTATTTGGCCCAAAGGTATACATCCCATCTTATTGGGTGCGTGTTACGACGGTGGTGGGTCGGGTTGTTACAGTGTCACCCTGGGGAGCACCAGTACTTTTTGTGAAGAAGAAAGACGGGAGTCTGAGACTGTGCGTTGACTACCGGGAGCTGAACAATGTGACCATTAAGAACCGCTACCCCTTGCCTAGAATTGATGATCTGTTCGACCAGTTGAGTGGAGCTGGAGTTTTCTCAAAAATTGATCTGAGATCGGGTTACCACCAACTGAGGATTAAAGACGAGGACATTCCCAACACCGCTTTTAGAACAAGGAATGGCCACTATGAATTTTTGGTTATGCCGTTCGGATTGACTAATGCACCAGCAGTGTTCATGGATTTGATGAACCGGGTATTCAGTCCGTACCTGGATAAGTTCGTGGTTGTGTTTATCGACGACATCTTAGTGTATTCCAAGAGTGAGGAAGAGCACGAAAAACACCTGAGAACAGTGTTGAAGACTCTAGAGGAGAATGGGTTGTATGCAAAGTTGAGTAAGTGCGAGTTCTGGTTGGAGAAAGTTGCTTTCTTGGGTCATGTAATTTCCAAGGAGAGGGTGTCTGTGGACCCTAGCAAGATTGAAGCTGTGACCAGGTGGCAAAGCCCGAAAAATGTGGGAGAGATCCGAAGTTTCCTGGGATTGGCTGGGTATTACAGGAGCTTTGTCAAAGATTTCTCTAAGTTAGCCAAGCCATTGACATCGTTAATGAGAAAGGAGAATTGTTTCATTTGGGATAAGAGTTGTGAGAAGGCGTTCTTAACTCTTAAGGAACATCTGACAACAGCTCCTATCCTTGCCTTGCCAGATGGGAGTGATAACTTTGAAGTGTATACCGACGCTTCGAAGCATGGGCTAGGATGTGTATTAATGCAGAATGGGAGAGTGATTGTAACACCCCCATTTATTTAAGGGCCTGAACTAGGACTCCTCAGATAAATAAAGGTGTTACCATCTCGGTTTCCCGAGGCAGTAGATACAAAGGAAGATAAACAGTACTTTATATTCAATGTAAACTCAAAACATGTTCTTACAAAACCAAATAGAAAACTGTTCTGACAAAAGTAAAAGTACAACTCATGAACTCCTATCAAGTGGTCTAGACTCTAACAGGTCCGGGTCCATGCTTCTCCCTTCCCAGATGCTCCCATTGTCTTATACCTGTCAGTCTGCTCCCCAATAATTGCTTCATCACAGGTGATCACGAATACACAGGGTCAACCACGAGGTTGAGTAGAGTAAAACTGTAAACAAACCATATTACTAAAAATAGAAAGTCGATCATCTCCACTCCGAATCACAAGACCCAATATCTCCGCACCAATCACAAGACCCATTATCTCCACACCAATCACAAGACCCATTATCTCCACACCAATCACAAGACCCATTATCTCCGCACCAATCACAAGACCCATCATCTCATCGCCTCATCGTTAACACAGTATTATATGAACGCACAATATAAAGATCACATGGTAATATATAACAACATGTTTGATATCAATTATGAACGGTTTACACATCATCAAACATTAGTAGTTTTCCCTACCTCAAACTGCAGAAGAAAAGGCAAAATGCACAACTGTTCTCAAAAGTGCTCCACACGAAAACTTCCACCTAAAAGTATATTATTTAATTAATAAACTCCCTAATTCTCGTAAAACATGTACACAATCCAATTATAGAAACTTCCTATATTTAGAAAGTTCCCAACAACCGAGTTACCCAAAATAGTAACTTCCAAATTTAGTAGCTTCTAAAAAGAAAACAACTCCTAAGACATAAACAAACACTTGGGTTTGAAATTCAAATATAAATCCTTACCATAAATAAAATACTATACCTTAAATACTAATTATACTTGCCATAAATAAAATATTTTCTCATAAAAACAAATATTCCAAAGCCAAATAAAATAGTAATTATATTATTAATAATAATAAAACAATAATAACAATAAAGATAATAGTAATAGTAATAATAATAATAATAATAATAATAATAATAATAATAATAATAATAATCATACAAAACCATGAAACAACCTAGGAAACCCGACAGCCCCCTACCATCACGAAACAGCCGCCTCTCTAGCCGCCAAACACCCCTTCGAACACTAGCAGGCCAGCCCCCACGACACCACCGACCACACTGCCCCCCTTGGCACCACCAGGGCCTTCGACGACCGCCGGCGAGTCAGACTTTAACCCCCAAATCCAGGTCTGACTCCCGCCTGTACCTCTGGCAATGAAATTACAACCCCCATCGACACAGACCACCACCAACGACAACCACTGGAACCGCCACCCCGACACTCCCAGACGCACGTATGAGACACCACGGTGGTACCACCGCATCGACCTCCCCCGAGTCAACGGTGGTACCACCCCCAACCTCCTTCCCTGAACACATAACACAACCAACACCAGAATTCCTCACGACCAGTGGTGACAACCACGCCTCCTATTCCGACACCGACCCACTATAACCACCACGACCACCACCCTGACGTCCCTTAACCACCCCACGACACATAACAACACCACCCAGACCATCACCACCACACACGACCCTTCCACAGACTCGACAAAACATACAAACATGAACATGGAAACTAATATCAGCCGTGTTATTTGTGCTTACCTGACTTCAGATCCAAATTCTGGGAAAACGTGACGGTGGTTATGGCCGTGAGCACACTCCTCCTCTTCTGTGTGATGGCGGCAGAAAGTTTAGGGTGTCAAAAGTGTATAGACTAGGTTAGAGGTGAGGTCTTTTTCAGTCTCAAATAGGCGGCATGAAGAGGGTTTAAACGAGATATCAGATTTTAGGACTGATGTAGGGTTTCGTTTAGGGTTTACACGGTGTATGGGCTGTTTGTATTGCACAGATAACGAAGCCCAAAACTCGTAACAAAAGGTCTCGTGCTCGAGCCCCAACTAGAGCATACAATACAATTAAACCATATAAACATATATATACTTATTAAGTAATTACCCATCGTAAAGAAATCATCTTATCGACACAAAACAAGATCAATATCGTAACTAAAATTCGAGGTATTACAGTCTTCCCTCCTTAAATTGAACTTCGTCCCGAAGTTCACCCCCACTTAGGTGACAAAAAAAAAACCAACTCAACGAACTTGGAAATTAAAACATCACAAAAAGTTTACTTAAATCGCTAAATCGCAGAATGTTACATTCCACCCCCCTTAAATAAAAGTTACGTCCGCGTAACTTACCTCAATCAAACAAATGTGGATAACGCTCCCGCATAGATGCCTCAGGCTCCCATGTAGCCTCTTCCTGATTATGATTTGACCATAGGACTTTCACCAAGGATGTCTCCCCATTGCGAGTCTTCCGTACCTTCCTGTCCAAAATCTCTTTCGGAGTCTCAATGTATGCCAACTGCTCATCTACCTCAATCACCTCAAGCCGAAGCACATGTGAGGGATCACTCACGTACTTCCTCAACTGAGACACATGAAACACATTATGGACCTTGGATAGGGTTGGAGGTAAAGCTAATCGATATGCCACCTCTCCAACTCTGTCCAAGATCTCAAATGGCCCAATAAATTTCTGACTCAGCTTACCACGCTTGCCGAATCTCATCACACCTTTCATCGGAGAGACTTTCAGTAGTACTTTCTCTCCGGCCTCAAATGAAATATCACTCCTCTTCAGATCAGCATAGCTCTTCTGTCGATCCTGAGCGGCCCTCATCCTCTGACGAATAATCTGAACCTGTTCCACCATCTCCTGAATCATATCTGGCCCCAAAGTCACAACATCAGCTCGATCATCCCAACACACAGGGCTCCGACACTTCCTCCCGTATAGAGCCTCGAAAGGGGCCATGCCTATGCTTGCATGGTAACTGTTATTATAAGAAAACTCGATCAACCCCAGTCGATCCTCCCAAGATCCTCCGAACTCCAGTACACAAGCTCTCAACATATCCTCAAGAGTCTGAATCGTCCGCTCAGTCTGACCATCAGTAGCCGGATGAAAAGCTGTACTCATCTTCAATTGGGTACCCAAAGCAGCCTGCAACTCCTGCCAAAATCTAGATATAAACCTCGAGTCTCGATCTGAAACGATGTCCTTGGGTACGCCATGCAGTTTGACCACATTCTGAACATATGACTTAGCCAATTCAGCTTTACTCCAGGTATCTTTCATGGGAATAAAGTGAGCTGACTTAGTTAAACGATCCACGATCACCCAAATCATGTTGTTGCCCCTCTGAGTCCGAGGCAACCCCACGATAAAGTCCATCGAAATATTCTCCCACTTCCACTCTGGCACATCCAACGGTTGAACTTTCCCTTGAGGTCTCTTATGCTCCCCTTTCACTCGCTGACAAGTCAAACACCTCGACACAAACTCTGCGACTTCCTTCTTCATATTAGGCCACCAAAACGTCTTCTTGAGATCCTTATACAACTTATCACCCCCTGGGTGAACAAAATAAGGAGTAGCATGAGCTTCAGTCAGAATCTTCTTCTTTAGCTCCTCAACATTCGGTACACACCATCGCCCACTGAACCTCAAACTACCGTCGGTATGAATACTGAACTTGGATGCCCCATCACCATTCCCATTTTCTACCATCAAACGCCACTTCTGGATTCTCTCATCGCTCTTCTGTAACTCCCGAATCTCCCCGTACAACTCAGGCTCCACGGTCAGATCACCAAGTGCATCCCCTTTCCGGATCATGAAAATTCCCATCTCCTTAACTCGCCATGCAACCTCACTCTCGATCTGGCACAACTCAAAGCATGCACTGACTTCCTACTTAGAGCGTCAGCTACCACATTCGCCTTGCCCTCGTGGTAGACAATCTGCATATCATAGTCTCCGATCAACTCTATCCACCTCCTCTGCCTCATATTCAACTCTTTCTGGGTGTAGATATATTTCAGGCTCTTGTGATCAGAAAACACCTTAAAAGTGGCTCCGTAAAGGTAATGACGCCACAATTTCAGTGCAAAGACCACAGCGCCCAATTCCAAATCATGAGTCGGATAATTCTCTTCGTAGGTCTTCAACTGGCGAGAAGCATATGCGATCACTCTACCATTCTGCATTAGCACACAACCCAACCCATGCTTTGAAGCGTCGGTGTATACTTCAAAATTATCACTCCCAACTGGCAAGGCCAGGACAGGAGCTGTTGTCAGGCGTTCCTTAAGGGTTAGGAATGCCTTCTCACAACTCTCATCCCAGATGTAACGGTTCTCCTTCCTCATCAACGACGTCAACGGCTTCGCTATCTTTGAGAAATCTTTGACGAATCTCCGGTAATAACCAGCTAAACCCAAAAAGCTTCGAATTTCACTCACATTCTTCGGACTCTGCCACTTAGTCACTGCCTCGATCTTGCTAGGGTCAACAGCCACCCCCTCTTTTGAAATTACATGCCCCAGAAATGCCACTTTCTCCAACCAGAACTCACACTTGCTCAACTTAGCATTGAGCTTATGCTCCTCCAAGGTCTGAAGTACTTTCCTCAAATGATCCTCGTGCTCTTCTGCATTCTTGGAATATACCAGGATATCATCGATAAATACCACCACGAACTTATCCAGATACGGGCTGAAGACTCGATTCATCAAGTCCATGAACACAGCTGGAGCATTAGTCAATCCAAAGGGCATAACCACAAATTCATAGTGGCCATACCTCGTTCGGAAAGCGGTCTTCGGAATGTCTTCATCCTTTATTCTCAACTGATGATATCCGGATCTCAAGTCAATCTTGGAGAAAACCCCAGCTCCACTCAACTGATCGAACAAGTCGTCAATTCTCGGCAAAGGATATCGGTTCTTGATGGTCACATTGTTCAGCTCTTGGTAGTCAACACACAACCTCAAACTCCCATCCTTCTTCTTCACAAATAAGACAGGTGCTCCCCAGGGCGACACACTGGGTCGGATGAACCCTTTCTCAGCTAGTTCATCCAATTGCTTCTTCAACTCCTCCATCTCTTTCGGCCCCATACGGTACGGTGATTTAGATATCGGTCCAGCTCCTGGTTTTAGGTCAATGGAAAACTCCACTTCCCTCCTCGGTGGTAACCCTGGCACGTCGTCCCGAAACACTCCCTCAAACTCCCGTACCACAGGTATCTCGCTAGTCTTAGGGGTTTCAGCCTCGCAATCCCACATTTGGCACAAGATTAGGCTTTCTCCTTTCCTCAAGCTAGACTTCAAGGTATTGACGGATATGAATTTGATTTTTGGCTTGACTCGATATCCCTTGTAGGACACCCTCACTCCCTTGGGTCCCTTCAAGGAAATTTTCTTTTGATGACAGTCGATAAATGCCCTATACTTCCCCAGCCAATCCATCCCTAGGATCACCTCGAAACCTCCCAGCGGAAATTCTATGAGGTCACAATAGAAAATTGCTTCCCCGATTTTGATGGGTACACTACCATAGACCCTATTACAAGCTATTGACTCTCCCGAAGGTATGGTCACTGAGTCTGCGACCCAGTCGAACCTCTCAAGCCCCAAAACCCTAACATGGTCTCTAGACACAAAAGAATGGGTGGCACCGGAATCGAAAAGTACAAAAGTAGGTCTAGAGTTTACAAGAAAAGTACCAGTAACCACATGAGCATCCTCCTGAGCGGCCTGCTTTCCCATGGCAAAGAGTTTGCCACTGGACTTGACCCCACTCTGGCTGGCAGAAGATGTCCCAGCCTGCTGGTTTCCTGCCGTCCCCGTCTTGTTGTTGTTCCCACCTCCATTGTACTGATTCTGATATGAACGGTTCTGATTGTTGTTGTTGCTGTAGTTCCTCTGGTAGTTGCTGCTGCCTCCAGACTTCGCACCCCCACCATAGTTTGTCATGGGTGTGCGATAGCCACTGCTGCCATAGGACTGAGTGCGAGGTCCCTGGTATCCGGATGTAGGTGTACGACAGCCCCCGGACTGATTTCCCCCAGATGAACGACACACCGCCTGCTTGTGTCCCGTCTTTCCACAGCCGAAACAAACTATTCCTACAGAACCACTGCCGGAACCTCCACTCCTGAAGCTGCCCCCACTCGGATTCCTTCCACCACCAGAGGCACTACTCCCGAAATACCCACTGTACTTGTTATTACTTTGCTTTTTCGATCCTGAACCCTCAGCTACTGTTTCAGCTTTCCTCTTTTCTGACTTGGACTGTTTGTCCTTTTTGATCATATCCGAAAGCCTCTCCGCCGCCCCAGCCCTTAAATAGATATCACGGATTGTGGTGGGCGGAGCTGCAATCAGTCTCTTTTTGATGGCGATTGACAATCCCCTCTCAAATTTCATGGCTAGCATAGCATCGTCAAATCCCATATCTCCCACATAGTGTACCAGCTGGATGAATTTCCTGTAGTAAACCTCTACAGTCATGTCCTCCGACATCTGGAATGAGTCGAACTCCTCCCTCAGCTTGCTCTTTTGGAATTCTGGTAGAAACGCCTCGTTCAGAACCCCCGTGAATGCATCCCATGGAACAAACGCGGATCCACCCTCTACAGCTGCTTCCCGGAGTTCTCCCTTATTCGTGGTCCACCAGTCTCCAGCCATACCCCTCAGATAGTGGGCAGCCTGGTCTACCCTCAACTCTTCAGGGCAGTCCACCAACTCGAACAGGTTATCGAATTCCCGGCACCAAGCTCCTAACAGATGAGGTTCCCCCTCCCTAGTGAATTGGGTAGGGTGATGTCTTGCGATGATTGTGCTCATTTTCGCGGAGTCCATACGTTTGGCCTTTAGAGCCGCATTCTCAGCTCGTAGTTGGTCTAACTCCTCTTGTGTGATGTTAACGGCATTGTCTCTTCGCGGAGGCATACTATAAAACAAGAAAAGAATGAGTCCCGACGTACATGGGTACCCATTGGGTTTAGGGCTATGTCCCCTAAGCATCCAAATCTATAACACTTATCATAAAAAGTAGTTTTCTTCTATAACATGGCTCAGGGATCACATAACCGCATATCACTAGACATGATGAAAGAAGAATTACTAGCATGTTTAAAATCTCTTAACATCTCACAACAATATACACCTTTTATTCAAACAGATAAAGATTCATTCATGCTCATGCCCCTTCCGGCTTTTCAAAAGTCACTTATACACAAAATTCTCATACTTATCACTGTATGCTATTACTTTCACCACCTCTTATTCTACTCTTTTTCTCTCGTATATGCACTCTGGGTTCCCGGGTAAAACTGATAGGGCCAATGGTTCGGTGTGAGGGGGCCCCAGACTCATACTTCCCCTTTAGTGTGCTCCTAACAGTCCTATCCCGGGGTTCATTTTATTTAGACTCTCCTATATTTATTAGGTTCATTAGGTTAGGCATGAGGATCGTTCGCTCTGATACCACTTTGTAACACCCCCATTTATTTAAGGGCCTGAACTAGGACTCCTCAGATAAATAAAGGTGTTACCATCTCGGTTTCCCGAGGCAGTAGATACAAAGGAAGATAAACAGTACTTTATATTCAATGTAAACTCAAAACATGTTCTTACAAAACCAAATAGAAAACTGTTCTGACAAAAGTAAAAGTACAACTCATGAACTCCTATCAAGTGGTCTAGACTCTAACAGGTCTGGGTCCATGCTTCTCCCTTCCCAGATGCTCCCATTGTCTTATACCTGTCAGTCTGCTCCCCAATAATTGGTTCATCACAGGTGATCACGAATACACAGGGTCAACCACGAGGTTGAGTAGAGTAAAACTGTAAACAAACCATATTACTAAAAATAGAAAGTCGATCATCTCCACTCCGAATCACAAGACCCAATATCTCCGCACCAATCACAAGACCCATTATCTCCACACCAATCACAAGACCCATTATCTCCACACCAATCACAAGACCCATTATCTCCGCACCAATCACAAGACCCATCATCTCATCGCCTCATCGTTAACACAGTATTATATGAACGCACAATATAAAGATCACATGGTAATATATAACAACATGTTTGATATCAATTATGAACGGTTTACACATCATCAAACATTAGTAGTTTTCCCTACCTCAAACTGCAGAAGAAAAGGCAAAATGCACAACTGTTCTCAAAAGTGCTCCACACGAAAACTTCCACCTAAAAGTATATTATTCAATTAATAAACTCCCTAATTCTCGTAAAACATGTACACAATCCAATTATAGAAACTTCCTATATTTAGAAAGTTCCCAACAACCGAGTTACCCAAAATAGTAACTTCCAAATTTAGTAGCTTCTAAAAAGAAAACAACTCCTAAGACATAAACAAACACTTGGGTTTGAAATTCAAATATAAATCCTTACCATAAATAAAATACTATACCTTAAATACTAATTATACTTGCCATAAATAAAATATTTTCTCATAAAAACAAATATTCCAAAGCCAAATAAAATAGTAATTATATTATTAATAATAATAAAACAATAATAACAATAAAGATAATAGTAATAATAATAATAATAATAATAATAATAATAATAATAATAATAATAATCATACAAAACCATGAAACAACCTAGGAAACCCGACAGCCCCCTACCATCACGAAACAGCCGCCTCTCTAGCCGCCAAACACCCCTTCGAACACTAGCAGGCCAGCCCCCACGACACCACCGACCACACTGCCCCCCTTGGCACCACCAGGGCCTTCGACGACCGCCGGCGAGTCAGACTTTAACCCCCAAATCCAGGTCTGACTCCCGCCTGTACCTCTGGCAATGAAATTACAACCCCCATCGACACAGACCACCACCAACGACAACCACTGGAACCGCCACCCCGACACTCCCTGACGCACGTATGAGACACCACGGTGGTACCACCGCATCGACCTCCCCCGAGTCAACGGTGGTACCACCCCCAACCTCCTTCCCTAAACACATAACACAACCAACACCAGAATTCCTCACGACCAGTGGTGACAACCACGCCTCCTATTCCGACACCGACCCACTATAACCACCACGACCACCACCCTGACGTCCCTTAACCACCCCACGACACATAACAACACCACCCAGACCATCACCACCACACACGACCCTTCCACAGACTCGACAAAACATACAAACATGAACATGGAAACTAATATCAGCCGTGTTATTTGTGCTTACCTGACTTCAGATCCAAATTCTGGGAAAACGTGACGGTGGTTATGGCCGTGAGCACACTCCTCCTCTTCTGTGTGATGGCGGTAGAGAGTTTAGGGTGTCAAAAGTGTATAGACTAGGTCAGAGGTGAGGTCTTTTTCAGTCTCAAATAGGCGGCATGAAGAGGGTTTAAACGAGATATCAGATTTTAGGACTGATGTAGGGTTTCGTTTAGGGTTTACACGGTGTATGGGCTGTTTGTATTGCACAGATAACGAAGCCCAAAACTCGTAACAAAAGGTCTCGTGCTCGAGCCCCAACTAGAGCATACAATACAATTAAACCATATAAACATATATATACTTATTAAGTAATTACCCATCGTAAAGAAATCATCTTATCGACACAAAACAAGATCAATATCGTAACTAAAATTCGAGGTATTACAGTGATAGCTTATGCTTCCCGGCAATTGAAGACCTATGAAGAGAATTATCCTACCCATGACTTGGAGTTGGGGGCTGTGGTTTTTGCACTAAAACTGTGGCGCCATTACCTTTACGGGGCCACATTTAAGTTGTTTTCTGACCACAGAAGCTTGAAGTACATTTATACCCATCGAGAATTGAATATGAGCCAAAGGAGGTGGATAAAGTTGATTGGTGACTACGATATGCAAATTGTCTATCATGAGGGCAAGGCTAATGTGGTTGCCGATGCCTTGAGTAGAAAATATGTTCATGCATTGCAAAGTGCCAGATCAAGAGTACGACTGCATAGTGAGTTGGGAGAAATGGGAATTTACATGATTCGGAAAGGGGATACTCTTAGTGATCTGACAGTGGAGCCAGAATTGTATGGAGAAATCAGGGAATTGCAGAAAGGAGATTTGCGGATCCAGAAGTGGCGAGGAATGATCGAGGGAAGTGATAATGAAACAGAGTCCAAATTCAGTGTCCATTCAGATGATAGCTTGAGATTCAGTGGGAGATGGTGTATTCCGGATAATGATGAATTGAAAAAGAAAATCTTAACTGAAGCTCATGCTACGCCATACTTCGTTCACCCAGGGGGTGACAAATTATACAAGGAACTCAAGAAGACTTTTTGGTGGCCCAATATGAAGAAGGACGTTGTCGAGTTTGTGTCGCGGTGTCTGACGTGTCAGAGGGTAAATGGTGAGCATAAGAGACCTCAAGGAAAGATCCAGCCACTGGATGTACCTGAATGGAAATGGGAGAATATTTCTATGGATTTTATCGTGGGGTTGCCTCGAACTCAGAGGGGCAAAAACATGATCTGGGTAATCGTGGATAGGTTGACCAAGTCTGCTCAATTTATTCCAATGAAAGATACCTGGAGTAAGGCTGAGTTGGCAAAGTCATATGTACAGAATGTAGTCAAGTTTCATGGCATTCCCAAGGATATTGTTTCCGATCGTGACTCAAGACTTATCTCTAGATTTTGGCAAGAGCTGCAATCCGCGTTAGGCACGCAATTAAAGATGAGTACGACTTTTCATCCAGCTACAGATGGTCAGACGGAGAGAACCATACAGACTTTGGAAGATATGTTAAGAGCTTGTGTGCTGGAATTCGGGGGAACATTGGAAGAGCGATTGGGGTTGATAGAGTTCTCCTATAATAATAACTATCACGCCAGCATTGGTATGGCTCCATTTAAGTCGTTGTACGGGAGGAAGTGCCAGAGTCCTGTGTGTAAGGATGATCGAGCTGACGTTGTGGTTTTGAGTCCGGAGATGATTCAAGAGATGGTGGAGCAAATTCAGATAATAAGACAGAAAATGAGAGCTGCCCAGGATAGACGGAAGAGCTACGCAGATCTCAAGAGGAGTGACATTTCATTTGAGGCAGGCGAGAAGGTACTACTGAAGGTATCTCCAATGAAGGTGTGGGGAATATAGCATGTATTCGCCCTAAACATGAAGGATTCTAACGAAATTTACAGTTGTGATTTATGGTCATAAGATAATTAAAAACATGAAAAGAAATAACAACCTTGGGTCCTTGCTTGAATTGGCCTAAGAACATGAATTAAAGTAAATTCCCTCCTATAACTTGCACCCAAGACTTGGTTTGAGCTGATGCCGCGTGTGCTAGAAATACTCTCCAATTGCCTTACAATATGGGGAGAGCTTTTGTGAGTTTTGATGTGAGATCTGAGTTTTGGGAGAAGAATGCTCTCAAAACCCTAATTATCAGAATTATGATTTTACAGTAGTTGACAAAAGGTGAATAACTCTCCTTTTGTAACCTCTCGGTCGGCCTAACGGGTTTTAGGGTAAGGGTGGGCTTTTTCCACTCTTACCTTATTCCCTTGCGTGATTCGACCCGTTTTGCTAAATATTATTTGCGGGATTTTAATTATAAATCGCACACATGTTATCAGATATTAATGCAATCGATACATTAATAACGGTCTGATAAAATTACGATATTGTATAATTACCCAAATTAATATAACTGTTTATATTAATACGCGAATACAATATTTAATTAAATATAACCATTTATATTTAATTTTACGAATTAATCATGTAATCCGTAATAGCTAAAATTAATTAATCCGTATTAAAAAATAATCTCAACATCTTATTGACTAATTTAATAGTCAATACCTCTGACTAACTGTTTAGTCGTATCCGGCATAAATGTGACTGTATTTTCATACCTTCACATCTCTCAAACGTGTCCTATAGGTGTGATGTATAGGGACCAGTTGATCACCGCCATCCGTATGATAATAACGTCAAACTTATCTAGAAACCAACCGTTATTGATAAACGTGGATCAACTGATAATAATACTGAAGTATGCCCTTGTGATCCTTTAAGAGATTTAGTAAGTCATTGTACTAACTGTCAAGGACACCAGCCCCAACAATCTCCCACTTGTCCGTACTAGGGTATGTGCAATGATGTTATCACACTACATGTGGAGGACACAAGCTCCAACGAACTCCCACTTGTCCGTACAAGTGTAGGTGCGATAACCGATTCTCATATCCTTTTAAAATTTCTCCCACTCAATGTAAGACAATTTTCAAATCCGCATTCGCAAAGGTCGTATCTCACAAGCGATCTGTATCAAGAGTGGTTTCCCCGACTAGAGAGTAACTTAACTGATAAAACGAATCTGTATTCGAGCATGGCTATGCATTTCAGTTACTACTCCTCGAGTGGCCCTGAGAAATGATAAAATCCTGATAAGGGTTTGGATATTTCCCTTAACTCGAATCCTGCCGATGTAAGTGCAGTATGAAATAATCCAGAAAAAATCCTCTTGGCCCCTGTTACGGAAGACCGTGGGAAAAAAACCAAAGTTACCCAAAATCTGCCTTAATCTCAAGAGACAGTTGAAAATCAAAAGACTCGACTCTAAGGAACACAATGGAGGTCCTATCCACGACTTGGCACCCAATGTTATAAAACATTTAGGACTCCATAACGTTGTCACGGGGTGTCTTACGAGATATCCGTATAACTCGCCTTTGTGATTGGTCAATCAACTGTTTGAGTTATGGCTCGTTGAACCCACCATCAACCAACGTCACAAAATGATTACCTGAGTTATCAGCTCAAGTGGGTAATCAAGGACTAAAACGAGGTAATGTTAATCAGTTCACTTTGTGGTGTTCAAAATTGGCGTACAATTCCACATGAAAAACAAAACATTATATATCATAACAATGAGGTTGAATAGAGTACACGAGAAAATGAATTATTACATGAATTCATAAAAGAGTACTACAACTTAGGAACACACCTGATTCCCATGGAATTAATGTGCCCTTCATGCTTATCACGTGGTAATGCTTTTGTGAGAGGATCAGCTATGTTGTCATCCGTAGCGATCTTATCAATGAATATCTCCTTTTGCTCCACGTAATCTCTGATTAGATGAGCTTTCCGTCGTACATGTCTAACCTTGTTGCTAGACTTATGCTCCTTAGCTTGGAATATGGCAGCTTTATTGTCACAATAAACGGTGATTGGGTCATTCGAACTAGGCACTACAGATAGTCCTTGTAAGAATTGACGCATCCATATTGCTTCCTTAGCTGCTTCCGAAGCGGCATAGTACTCGGACTCATCAGTTGTAGAATCTGCTGTAACACTCTGTTTAGAACTTTTCCAGCTGACAGCAGCGCCATTAAGAGTAAAAACGAATCTTGACTGAGATTTCGAGTCATCTCGATCCGTTTGGAAGCTAGCATCTGCGTAACCCGTGGCGCAGAGCGTCGAGTCGCCTCCGTAAGTCAATCCCCAATCTTTAGTCCTCCGTAGGTACTTAAGAATGTTTTTCACGGCCATCCAGTGTTGTTCACCTGGATGAGCTTGGAATCGACTTGTCATACTCAATGCATATGCAACGTCTGGACGTGTGCATATCATGGCATACATGATCGATCCTATAGCCGAAGCATAAGGAATCCGACTCATGCGCTCTCTCTCTTCCAATGTCTTAGCTTCTTGAGTCTTGCTCAAGTGAAGCCCAATAGTCATAGGAAGGAACCCTTTCTTAGAGTTCGTCATGCTGAATCTCTCTAGGATCTTATCTATATAAGACTCCTGACTGAGAGACAACATCCGTCGTGATCTATCCCTGTAGATACGGATGCCCAAAATTCTTTGTGCCTCTCCCAAATCTTTCATCTGGAAATGGTTTTTCAACCATGCTTTAACCGAATAAAGGAGAGGTATGTCATTCCCAATCAAGAGTATGTCATCGACATACAGTACTAGGAAGACAATCTTGCTCCCACTCGACTTGATATAGAGACATGGTTCCTCGACTGATCGAATGAACCCATTCTCTTTTATCACTTGGTCGAAGCGATGATTCCAACTCCGTGATGCTTGCATAAGTCCATAGATGGAACGCTTGAGCTTGAAGACCTTCTTAGGATGTTCTAGATCAATAAAACCCTCGGGTTGTACCATGTATAACTCTTCCTCCAAATAACCGTTTAAGAAGGCGGTTTTAACGTCCATTTGCCAGATTTCATAATCGTTAAATGCGGCGATCGCTAAGATAATCCGAATGGAACGTAACATGACTACGGGTGCAAAGATCTCATCGTAGTGCAAGCCTGGCACTTGAGTGAAACCTTTAGCAACTAGTCTTGCCTTGTGGATATCTTGTTGTCCTTCCACGGCATGCTTTATCTTGTAAAGCCATTTGCATTGAAGGGAACGTACCTTTGCAGGTAGGTCCACAAGATCCCACACGTTGTTCTCATACATGGATTCCATCTCGGATTGCATGGCTTCTAGCCATAGCTTTGAGTCAGAACTAGCAATGGCACCTTTATAGGTTGAGGGTGCATTACCCTCTAGGAGTAAGACGTCATCTATGTCATGTTCCTCGACCATACCAATGTATCTGTCCGGGGGAATAGAGACTCTTCCCGACCTCCTAGGTTCCTCAGGGATATCTACCGCAGCCTCGGTTAAAGGAACTGTTTCCTCCAATGGTTGCTCGGTAGTTGGTTCTTGAATCTCCGATAGATCGAAGGTTCTATTACTCGACTTGTTCTCGAGAAATTCTTTCTCTAAGAACGTCGCACTAGCCGCAACAAAAACACGTTGTTCGGTTGGCGAGTAGAAGTAATGACCAAAAGTTTCCTTCGGATAGCCTATAAAGTATGTCTTGACCGATCGCGGGCCGAGCTGATCCTCGTGTCTCCACTTGACATAAGCCTCGCAGCCCCAAACCCGAATAAAGGACAAGTTAGGGACCGTTCCCTTCCATAATTCGTATGGAGTCTTGTCAACAGCTTTAGACGGACTTCGGTTAAGTATTAGAGCGGCCGACAAAAGAGCATAGCCCCACAATGAATCAGGCACAACGGTGTGACTCATCATGGATCGAACCATATCAAGTAAAGTTCGATTTCTCCGTTCGGACACACCATTTAATTGTGGTGTTCTAGGTGGAGTCAACTGTAGAACGATGCCACAGTTTTTAAGGTGTTGATCAAACTCGTGAGAAAGATATTCGCCACCACGATCAGACCGAAGTGCTTCAATCTTTCTTCCCAGTTGGTTCTGTACCCGATTCTGGTATTCTTTGAACTTGTCAAAGGATTCACTTTTATGTTTCATTAAGTGGAGATAGCCATATCTACTCAAATCATCCGTGAAAGTGATGAAATACCTATAGCCTTCTCGTGCGTCGATCGACATAGGGCCACACACATCCGTATGTATGAGTCCTAATAGGTCGGCAGCGCGCATTCCAACATCTTTGAAGGAAATACGAGTAATCTTGACGATGAGACATGATTCACACGTGCCATATGATTCGAAATCAAAGGCCGAGATAGCTCCATTCTGTATGAGCTGTTTTACGCGTTTCTCATTTATATGTCCCATACGACAATGCCATAGATAAGTTTGATCTTTGTCACCTACCTTTAATCTCTTGTTATTCACATATAATATTTCGGTGGTTTGATCTAAAACATAAATTCCATTCATGGAAACTGCCTTGCCATAAATCATATTGTGTAACGAGAAAATACAGCTATTATTCTCTATTACAAATGAAAAACCAAGTTTGTCAAGTGTAGAAACTGAAATAATGTTTTTGGATAAACTAGGAACATAATAACAGTTATATAAAGGTAACTCGAATCCACTTGGAAGCTGGATCACGTATGTTCCCCTCGAGACTGCAGCAACACGTGCTCCATTCCCGACGCGCAGGTCAACCTCACCCTTGATGAGGGGTTCTTGGTTTCAGAGGCCCTGCACATGATTACATAGATGAGAACCACAACCAATATCTAGTACCCAAGTTCCGTAACTTGCATGGTTAATCTCAATCATGTGAATAAAAGAAGAAGAAGAAGACATACCAACAAGAATAACGCGGCCTGCTTTGATGTCCTCACGATACACGGGGCATGTGCGCCTCCAATGCCCAGTCTTGTGGCAATCGTGGCATTCCATGCTTGTATCCTTACTCTTTGTCTTGCCTTGTGAGTTGCTCGACTCACCTGGCCCACTCTTGGCGAATCTTGACTTCTTAAACTTGGGCTTACCTACCGCTAGGTCGCCCTGAGCTTTAGCTTTCCCTTTACCTTTCCCTTTACTGGAGATCATGAGAACATCCTGCTTCACGCTCCCACTTAATTTCAGATCCTTCTCGGTCTGTACGAAAAGGGAGTGGAGCTCATGAGGAGTTTTCTTCATGTCGTTCATGTAATAGTTGGCTCTAAAGAGGGCAAACCCATCATGAAGCGAATGAAGCATTCGATCAACGATTATGTTCTCACTGATCTTGTAGTTTAGGCTCTCCAGTTTCTCGATATTCGCAATCATGTTGAGAATATGTGGGCTAACAGCTTGGCCCTTCTGGAGTTTCGCCTCAAAAAAGCGACATGTATGCTCATAAGAAACGATTCTCGGAGCTTTCGAGAATTCGTTAGTGAGCGTGGTGAAAATCTTGTTTGCACCATGGGAGATGAAGCGTCTTTGCAAATTGGATTCCATTGCATAGATGAGTACGTTCTTTATCGCACCCGCTTCCATGACGAAGTCACTATGAGCGCGAACTTCGTTAGCTCTAGCTCCAGTTCCTGGGTGTGCCGGAATAGGCTCAGTTAAGTACTTGAGCTTTCCGTCAGCAATGGCAGCATTCCGTAACGCTGCCTCCCAGTCAGAGAAGTTTGACCCATCATTCCTCAGTCTAGTAGACTGATTCATGGAGCCCATGAAGGCTTTTAGCCAGGATTCACGTGCAAGCTTGGCACTTGGCATTGGGTCTTCACCAGCCATTTGTTATACAGCAGTTTAAATTGATCGTGTTCTACACTGAAAAGAAGATAAAAACAAAACCATATAAGCAACTCATCGTTGTGATTTAAGTCTATTTTAAATTGTATTTAAACTCGTAGACTCATGCATTTATATAATTGATCTCCCTCAAGAATTATATAAACGATCCCAAGACTCAATTTCCGTATATTGATAAGCCTACTGCTTGGGTAATTCCACCGTTGGAACTCTTGGTCGATAGATTTCCGTAAATCCTATCTATTAGTCCATCATAGTCGCTAGATAGTATCGAGTGACCACGATGTTGAGATAAAATAAATCATCTGTTCCCACTTACCCGACGTAGAAGGGGTCATATTATGCCTACCGATGAAGAAGGGATTCATGGGAGTCTGATTTATAAAGACTAGTCTCAATTTTTGGTTATACGAGGAAGACCCCATCAACTTTTATTTATCAATTTTAAGTGAACTAATATCTAGCATATACATGAATGAATGAAATAAAGTGATGGCTTTGCATGTGACATGAGACATCTGTATTGTCACAGAAAACTAACGCGTAACCTCTACATGAGTCAGTTTTCAGGCATGTTATAGGTGGTTTGGTTTTAGGCGGAATATGATGCAAGCTATTATCAATGAAAGCTTAAAATAAATGCAATAAACGTAAATAAAAGTCCTAGTGTGGCCTATCCTACCAAAATAAACATAAAACAACTTTGGAATCCACCGTTGGACCCTAGAAGCTTGTCTTGATGTTCCACCTTGGTCTTTGCAACGGGAATGAGCATCCGGTCTCCGTCTTTGGTCTTCACAAAATTACTAATTTAAATTACAAATATAACCCTATTTACATTCTAATTTAAATACAAAAGTAATTACATGGCAAAAACCCTAAACGGAGATTCAAGATCTCAAAATTACAAACAAGACCGTGTTTCATCATTACGGTAACACAATCTTCTAAGCCCACACTAAGTTACAACCGTTTGCAAAAATTAAATACGTTATAGAAAACATTCAAAAGCATTCAACAAGACGATAAATAAAATGCATCAACTAAAATTAAAATTCATTCATGATATAATACTGTTATTTTGATTAACAAATTTTACCAAACCACCTTACGGGATTTAAATTTATGTGATTATACCGTTTTAATCACTATAATTTTAATAAATTATAATCCATTATCTTAAACCGTTTTAAAACAATATGTATCATGCGAGAGTGAACCGTTTCACAAAAATAATATACTATTTCCGTATATACCATATTACTTATGGCCAAGGGAAAATAAAACAAGTTATTTTCGAAAAATAAAACGCCTGTGTACAGTAACGTGGTCGACCGACCTCACACAAGGTCGACCGACCATCTGCCAGTCAATAACAGACTTCCTCTAACAGCACCAGGTCGACCGACCTATTAACCAGGTCGACCGACCTCCAAACTGGAAAAACGAGTTTCAGAAGACGCAAAACGCTGCACTTTAAAACCAAAACAAGTTTTTACCTTTTTATCTTTGATTTAAAACGTGTAAATCAAAATTAAACAACAACAATGTTCACATATTGCTAAAAATATCGATTAATTAACAATATGCAAACAGGAATCGAAAACAAGATCGATTATTCACAAAAAGAAAACTGCCGAAACAGAAAAATACACAGCAGTCGGTCGACCGACCGCAACAAGAGGTCGATCGACCCACACGGCGACAGAAAACGATTTTCAAAATTTTTAATTAAAACTTATGAAAAACACAAAAGTAAAAATTTCGTGGCCTTTGCTCTGATACCAATTGTGGGGAATATAGCATGTATTCGCCCTAAACATGAAGGATTATAACGAAATTTACAGTTGTGATTTTTGGTCATAAGATAATTAAAAACATGAAAAGAAATAACAACCTTGGGTCCTTGCTTGAATTGGCCTAAAACAGGAATTAAAGTAAATTCTCTCCTATAACTTGCACCCAAGACTTGGGTTGAGCTGATGTCGCGTGTGCTAGAAATACTCTTCAATTGCCTTACAATATGGGGAGAGCTTTTGTGAGTTTTGATGTGAGATCTGAGTTTTGGGAGAAGAATGCTCTCAAAACCCTAATTATCAGAATTATGATTTTACAGTAGTTGACAAAAGGAGAATAACTCTCCTTTTGTAACCTCTCGGTCGGCCGAACGGGTTTTAGGGTAAGGGTGGGCTTTTTCCACTCTTACCTTATTCCCTTGTGTGATTCGACCCGTTTTGCTAAATATTATTTGCGAGATTTTAATTATAAATCGCACACATGTTATCAGATATTAATGCAATCGATACATTAATAATGGTCTGATAAAATTACGATATTGTATAATTACCCAAATTAATATAACTGTTTATATTAGTACGCGAATACAATATTTAATTAAATATAACCGTTTATATTTAATTTTACGAATTAAACATGTAATCCGTAATAGCTAAAATTATTTAATCCATATTAAACAATAATCTCAACATCTTATTGACTAATTTAATAGTCAATACCTCTGACTAACTGTTTAGTCGTATCCGGCATAAATGTGATTGTATTTTCATACCTTCACATCTCTCAAACGTGTCATGTAACACCCCCATTTATTTAAGAGCCTTTAGCAAGACATTCTCAAATAAATAGAGCTGTTACCATCTCGGAATGACCGAGGTAGTGAATAACAAAGTAAAACAAACCAAAGTACTTTATATAAAACTGATTAAATTAAAACTTTTGATATTACAATTACAATACAACAAAAGAAAGTACAACTGATAACTTATAAGTATGTGGTCTAATTCTAAGTTGGTCCATCCAAGTGCTCACGCCATCCCATGCTCCTAGATAAATTCCTTCCCTGTCAAATCTGCTCCCCATTACGGATCATCACAGGTGTTAAACGAATACACAGTCAAACTCGCGGTTGAGTAGGATAATAATCAAACCAATGAATATGCAATGAATGAGTATGCAAATGAAAATGCAATGCCATGGCCTTTATACTGATCTTATCCCCAACTTCCACCCGCCTCCTCCTGGCCGGGTCTGCCTCGATCGTCATTGAGTAACCAGCTTAATAGCTGAACTACACCACCCCGAAGGTATAAAACGGTGTCTGCCGGTAAGTTATTTATACATCACCCGAAGGCTCTTACCATGATGTCTGCCCAGGTTAAACCTGTATACTGATGCATATGCCATACCAATGAATGCAGCCATGCTACTTGACAACTCAATTCGTAATCAACCAATAACAATGCATATGCTATGCCAATGAATGCGATCATTATCTCAAACTCAACTTGTATACAAATGAATAATAATCCATATGCCAGACAGAGGAATAAAATATCTCAATATACAAAACTCACATTATAATTCATCCAATAGCACCCACACGGAATAAATAAACAAGATGACAGACAAATTTATCCTACCTTGTAAAGCAAGCAATCCAGTTACGCAACTAATATCCAGTTAGAGTCATTTCTCCACGTACTCATGACACCTTGAATAAATTTTCGTCTCAAGCCTAGCTTTCTTTCTCTAATTGCTCACTTAATCAATCCGAAATTTTGTGTGTAAGATGATAGTAGGTGAAGGATAAGAAGTGAGGAGACACGGTAGGTGAAGGCTATAAGGAAAATGAACATTAGATGGCAAATATTACGTGAAAGGCATTGGATTTAACGTTTGTGGTGCATGAATGTGTATTAAGTACAACCGCTAATGTATGGGTGCATTTAAGTAGTCAAATATTACGTATGTATGTGGTGCACCAAAAGGTCGGGTATTCATTACTAGAACATGTATTATCGTAACTAATACACGCGTATAACGAGATTCATTTAATCGTTAATTACTGTAAATACTTATGCTCCAACCGCCACACTAATGTATATAACGTTTTCCCACGTAACGTAAATGCATCCAAAATAATTGTAATATTAAATATCGTGTACATGTATATGAAATCCAGTATTAAATACATTATCTATATACAAATAACATTATTTCACGATGATTATAAAAAAAAAGTCATAATAATAATAATAATAATAATAATAATAATAATAATAATAATAATAATAATAATAATAAGGTATATAAATATCCCACATATTAAATATAAAATTATCCTTAGTCAAAATAATTATATTAATATTTATTATTACGCAATATAAAAATACGGGGTATTACAGTCTTTCTCCCTTAAAATGAACTTCGTCCCGAAGTTCACCCACACCTATGGGAACCATACACCCAACTATACTTTGCACAGGGTAACTCACTCTCATTCCAACCAGACACTGATTCCAAGAGGTAAGCATTTAAACGAACTATTACATTCTATCCCCCCTAAGAAACTTTGTCCCCAAAGTTAGCATGCAACAGAAATACATAACACTTAGAGAGCCACCTTATACACCAAACATAACAGAACCAATAAGGATACTTCATAAAATATTACTCGAAGCTACTCACCCATAAGTCAAAGGTCAACGAATCCGACAACGATAACACAATGCGAACAAAAGCAAAACATCTGCCCAAACCGTTCATTACTTAAAGTATAGTCAACTTTAGTAAACCAATCACGACATTTTAACCACATATCATATTGTTACAATCCTATCCTCCTTAAACATGGTTACGTCCTCGTAACCCCATTATAAATATCACATATCATCCAAAAGAAATTTTACGGAAAGTAAAACAATCACGATTATCTGACAAGTCGGCTTACACTCTACTAGCAACTAGTACTCGATTATTAAGACAAAATACACACTTGACAATCCTACAACACGTAGTTAAAACCAGAATGAAAGTCATGATACTACTTGACAATTTTTAACACTGAATTAACACACTTTAGATCAGAATAGCCAATAAGCACCCTGTTAGGACATAGTTGATAATTTAAAATACTTCGTATTGATGATCACATTAGAAAATTAGAATTCATATTTATGCGCCTTAGGTTCAGAAAATAGCATTAGGCATCAATTAATCAATATAAGTAAAACACCAAGCCACGATATATTGCATGAAGTATATTTAGTCAGATACAGTTGACTATTTCTAAGTTTCAAGAGAAGATATCCGACATGCTCGATCTGACTCGCACTTATGTTACATCTTGCTTAGGAACAAAATTTCTGGTAACACATGTGGTAAATAAAGCTCACAATAGATTCTAATGCCTCCATTTATTCACATGATATCATTTAACATAAAAATGACAACGTATGTATGTAAACTGCAAAAATCACAATTAATTAACCATTTCAGTTATGATGAAGTCTTACACTCTTTAGAAAAAAAAGAACAAATTTATAAAACTGTGGAAACAAATTAGAATTCATAAGCCGATTATACAATTTATGAAAATTTTATAACACAAAGGGTATGTAGAAATTTCACAGAAGTTGGGCCATCATAAATATTGTCATATTAGTTATAACATGACTTGTTGTTTGAAAACATTTTAAAATCTACTAAAAACGGAATTGGAATTTTTGGCAAGGCGTAAACACGAATGAAATCATACATACAAATAACTCGTAGATAAAACATTACGACACAGTAACACTCTGATCAATATCGACTAATACATTTATTCCCTGTAATCTGTAGACTCAATAGGCGTGGCATCAGTGTAACAGAAGCTAATCCACAAAGTTAGTACTCATACAATTTTCATGATCAAGCATTAAGTAGATCAAGCTTGCGGCAACTACTGCAAATAAGGGTAAAATTTCGGAGATGTCAATATAAATTTCATTGCATTATTCTTGTGATCCACATTTAAACATAACTATCATCAACAAAACATGTAATTCACCTTGAGACAAAAGTTGGCATCATGTGTTACACAACTTAATCTAATCGGTTAAGAAGAAGTTATAGAGATTATACGACAAGGAATTAAACATAATCATCCAATCAATATATGAATTATTAAGAAGTAATAAACGAAGGTTCACCTTTTCACATACTCACAACTAACTGCAAACAACTAGATTGCTATATGGCGCCTACTCTTGCTAACCCATTTGCCCATTAAAATTCTAAGTTTACTGTTCATCAAGACACATTAATAACGTACTATTAACATCACATATCATCAACATGTAAGGACATTATAAGGTCACATTAACAGAACTCGAGATACAATAAAACTATATACTTCACTTGGCATAAAACTCGTCTTTTTTTTTTTTTTTTTTTTACAACAATCTAACAGAACTTAGTGTAATTTGCAAAAATTACCTTTATATAATTGACACATCAAGACATAACGTTTCTTATCATTTTGGAAATCTATGCTACTCTTTTGAACAATAGAACCGAAATCATGCATAAGTAATACATACGTTCTAAATGATAAATTTTATCAAACATGGATCAAAATGTGATTGAGCAGGAACATTTGACCAATAACCAGTAAAACATTTATTATTTCAAATAAGTAAACCGTTTAGGCATGTAACCAACGACATATGAAAGCTAACTTATGAGACTATAATGCACAAAATGTTCGTCCATAGATGGTGAGCAAAAAAAATAAATGACAATTGGATCAATCAGTTGTAAACATTAGGCAAAACAAGTTTCAGCTCTACGTCATCCTTTCACTAAATTGCAAACCCTTGTACGACATCATATAAACCTATCCACCTTAAATCCCACACCCCATACATATCTAAGCGTCTATCCTATAACATCCCTCATAACTAATTCCTCATATTCCAACTCACAGCTATGGTTGGAAGAAAAACATGTCAGTCGATAAAGCTTTTCATCAAGGTAATTAAAATATACTAGCATGACTTCGGGGTGCACGTACCGCACTTCATTAGTCATGATATTATATCATAAAATCACAAAATTAAAAGAATTACTCATCCATAAGAGTTAATCACCAAGATCATAATATAACTATGGTATAGTGATTTCATAACCAGATATTTGTACGAACATTTTCAGAGTATATCATTATCTCATAACACCAATCAGATGATCATATCACTTTAACTACCGATCGAGATAAATACATCCAAATTTTACTTACCTTGTTTCCTCCCTGCATAAAGTTAGTACGATAATATTAGGTCCCTATATAGACTACCCCATTCTTCAATTGCTCTCATTGGGTTCCCGAGTCAGAACTGAAAGGGCCCATGGTTTGGTGTGAGGGGGCCCCTAACTCATCCCATTCCCTTTTTGGGGCTCCTATCAGTTTCCATCTCGGGGTTCATTTTATTTGACTCTTCCTATATTCATTTATTCATTGGTTAGGCCTGAGGATCGTTCGCTCTTTGTAACACCCCCATTTATTTAAGAGCCTTTAGCAAGACATTCTCAAATAAATAGAGCTGTTACCATCTCGGAATGACCGAGGTAGTGAATAACAAAGTAAAACAAACCAAAGTACTTTATATAAAACTGATTAAATTAAAACTTTTGATATTACAATTACAATACAACAAAAGAAAGTACAACTGATAACTTCTAAGTATGTGGTCTAATTCTAAGTTGGTCCATCCAAGTGCTCACGCCATCCCATGCTCCTAGATAAATTCTTTCCCTGTCAAATCTGCTCCCCATTACGGATCATCACAGGTGTTAAACGAATACACAGTCAACCTCGCGGTTGAGTAGGATAATAATCAAACCAATGAATATGCAATGAATGAGTATGCAAATGAAAATGCAATGCCATGGCCTTTATACTGATCTTATCCCCAACTTCCACCCGCCTCCTCCTGGCCGGGTCTGCCTCGATCGTCATCGAGTAACCAGCTTAATAGCTGAACTACACCACCCCGAAGGTATAAAACAGTGTCTGCCGGTAAGTTATTTATACATCATTCGAAGGCTCTTACCATGATGTCTGCCCAGGTTAAACCTGTATACTGATGCATATGCCATGCCAATGAATGCAGCCATGCTACTTCACAACTCAATTCGTAATCAACCAATAACAATGCATATGCTATGCCAATGAATGCGATCATTATCTCAAACTCAACTTGTATACAAATGAATAATAATGCATATGCCAGACAGAGGAATAAAATATCTCAATATACAAAACTCACATTATAATTCATCCAATAGCACCCAGACGGAATAAATAAACAAGATGACAGACAAATTTATCCTACCTTGTAAAGCAAGCAATCCAGTTACGCAACTAATATCCAGTTAGAGTCATTTCTCCACGTACTCATGACACCTTGAATAAATTTTCGTCTCAAGCCTAGCTTTCTTTCTCTAATTGGTCACTTAATCAATCCGAAATTTTGTGTGTAAGATGATAGTAGGTGAAGGATAAGAAGTGAGGAGACACGGTAGGTGAAGGCTATAAGGAAAATGAACATTAGATGGCAAATATTACGTGAAAGGCATTGGATTTAACGTTTGTGGTGCATGAATGTGTATTAAGTACAACCGCTAATGTATGGGTGCATTTAAGTAGTCAAATATTACGTATGTATGTGGTGCACCAAAAGGTCAGGTATTCATTACTAGAACATGTATTATCGTAACTAATACACGCGTATAACGAGATTCATTTAATCGTTAATTACTGTAAATACTTATGCTCCAACCGCCACACTAATGTATATAACGTTTTCCCACGTAACGTAAATGCATCCAAAATAATTGTAATATTAAATATCGTGTACATGTATATGAAATCCAGTATTAAATACGTTATCTATATATAAATAACATTATTTCACGATGATTATAAAAAAAAAGTCATAATAATAATAATAATAATAATAATAATAATAATAATAATAATAATAATAATAATAATAATAATAATAAGGTATATAAATATCCCACATATTAAATATAAAATTATCCCTAGTCAAAATAATTATATTAATATTTATTTTTACGCAATATAAAAATACGGGGTATTACATGTCCTATAGGTCTGACGTATAGGGACCAGTTGATCACCGCCATCCGTATGACAATAACGTCAAACTTATCTAGCAAGCCAACCGTTATTGATATACGTGGATCAACTGATAATAATACTGAAGTATGCCCTTGTGATCCTTTAAGAGATTTAGTAAGTCACTGTACTAACTGTCAAGGACACCAGCCCCAACAGAAGGGTGTAATGAGGTTCGGAAAGCGTGGCAAACTACGTCAGAAGTTTATTGGACCATTTGAGGTCTTGGACAGGGTTGGGGAGGTGGCGTATAGGTTAGCTTTACCTCCAGCCTTATCCAAGGTCCATAATGTGTTCCATGTATCCCAACTAAGGAAGTATGTGAGTGATCCCTCACATGTGTTGAGCCATGAGGTGATTGAGGTAGATGAGCAACTTGCCTATGTTGAGATCCCAAAGGAGATTCTGGATAGGAAGATTCGAAAGACTCGGAATGGAGAGACACTGTTAGTTAAGGTCTTGTGGACCAATCACGACATGGAGGAAGCTACTTCGGAGTCCGAGGCGTCCATGAAGGAGCGTTGTCCGCAACTGTTTGTTTGAGGTAAGTTACGACGACGTAACTCGTTTTTTTTAGTGGGGTAGAATGTAATACTCTATGTTTTAACAACTTTTAAGTCGAGTTTGAGTATGTAAACTTCGGGACGAAGTTCATTTTAAGGGGGGAAGATTGTAATAACCCATATTATTATTAACCTTTATATAATTTTATCGGTCGACGATATATTTTTATTCGTAACTAATTGGTTGTATATGGGGTTTGTGGGAATCGAAGTGGAGTTCTAGCCATCATGGGTGATAATAATAATTATGTTCTTAGTCGGGCTTGAACTTGTCACCATTGGTGATACGAATATAGGCCTCGTTTTGCGTGAGAAACAAAAGAACCCATACTTAGAATAAGAACACACGCTGCAACTCCTCTTCCTGCCGTCATTTATAGACACCTCAAACTCACACTAAACCCTACCCTATCACAAATCTCTTTACATCAAACCCTAGCCGCCACATCAGAGAAGGAAGAGGAGCCATTCATGGTGGTTGTTGTCTAGCCTACTGTGGTTCGTTTTGGTCGTGAGTCCGGTATGTTCACCACTGTGTTTTGCTTGCTTGTCTGCGCTCATTTTTGTGTTTCTTTTACCATTGCTTTTATTTTATGAACGGTTCTGGTAATTGCATAACATCAATATGTGACTTGTGGTGGTCAGATATGAACCATAGTATGTCGCCTCTGACCACCCATCACCGTCGTACAAGCGTCTTAAAAGGCTATGTCGGTATTGGTTACGAAGTGTATGTTTTATGGGTAATTCGTTTAGTTTTCTGTTACGTTAGTATTATGGGTTGTTGTTGGTTTTTATGTCAATTAGGAGTCAGGGAGTTGGGTGGTGGTTCTCGTGGTGGCCAGGGGTGTGTCGTGGTGGTTGTCAGGGTGGTTTGCGTGGGTTATGTTGTTTCTTTTCGCATGGGTTGTCGGGGGTTGTGGGGGTGGTACCACCGACGACTAGGGGGAGGTCGGTGCGGTGGTACCACCGTAGTTGGTGAGGCTTGTGTCAGGGGGGAGTGTCGTCAGTGGTGGCCGCGGGTGTCTGGCCGTTCTAACGGTGGTTGCAGCGGGTTTGTGGCAGGTGAGTCTAGGAGTGTGGGTGAGGAACCAGGGCTGTTTGAGCCCCTGGTTCACTTCGCCTGAAAGAGTCGGCCGGTCTCGTCGGGGTTGGTGGTGGAGCAGACGTGGTAGGGGTTGTGGTGGTGGTTGGCGGTGGAGTTCAGGTCGGTCACGCGGCTGTGGTAGCATGGGATAGGTCGCGGGTTGGAAGTGGTTTAGGGTATATGATAATATTATTATTATTATTTTTTTTTTTTTGGTGTAAGGTAAGTATATTATAAAAAACAAAAGGCATATACAAGAGCGATTAGGCAAGGCTTAAGAGATAAGCTTTGTCCTTAGCACTCAGAGTTGATTCTATTCTATCATACATCATGTTTTTGATCTCAATCTTAATCTGCTCTATGACTATTTCTGGTTTAACCACTACTCTTTCCATTCTACTTGTGTTCCTTTGTTTCCAGACATGGTAGATAACTGCATTGATCATGCCATTCCTAATTGCTCGTTGTAGTTTAGTCCCCTTTATGCGCATTCTCCACTGATTATCCAGAGTAGTATGAACTTTAAATTTGCCCCAATTTGCTATGCCTTTCAGAATCAGCCTACTATACCTGCAGTTACAGAATAGATGTTCCATTGTTTCTGCAGTCTCCTCACAAATACAACATTGATCATTATCAGTCAGTTGCAGCTGTCTCAATTTGACTCTGGTGTTCATAGCCTGATGCTGCTGCATCCAGGCTACAAAATTATGCTTAGGTATGCCCCATCTTGTCCATACGAGTTTGTGCCAAGTAACCATCTGATGCTCTTCTCTAAACCAATTGTATCCCCTTGCCACTGAGTAACTGTTAGGCCCCTGGATAGTCCAAGCTTCCTCAATATAGGCCTGCCTTCTTTGCTCCCTCATTTTGCATAACTTCCTCCAGCACCAGTTCGTGTCAGCTGGAGGTTGGTACTCTTCCCAACTCTTCCCTTTTAAATATATATGATGTATCCATTTCACCCATAACTTGTTTGCATTGGCCTCAATCCACCACGCTAACTTCCCTATGGTTGCACAGTTCCAAGCTGCAGATTGCTTCAGGTTTAAACCTCATTCTCGATAAGGGCTGCATAGCTTTGCCCATGCCACTAGTGGCACTCTTGTGTAAGCTGCTATACCTGCCCACAGAAAATTTCTACAAATGGAGTCCACTTGTTTTATGACTGCCTTTGGGAGTATGAATATAGAGGCCCAGTAATTATGTAGGGTGGCCAGAACAGCCCTTACCAGCACCAATCTACCTGCGTATGAAAGCTTTCTTGCACCCAGTCTTCTAATCCTTTCCACAATTTTCTCAATTAGGGGCTGACAATCCCTAATGGTCAACTTGGAAGGTGTGATAGGGACCCCAAGATAGTGAAAAGGTAGCTGTCCCTCTTTACATCCTGATACTTGCAGAATGTCCTCCTTAATTTGTTGTTGTACTCCATTGAAGTACACACTAGATTTGCCTTTGCTCATTTGAAGGCCAGAGGTTTTCGAGAAAGTAGCAAAGGTTCTTAATAACACCATCATTGATTTAATATCCCCTTTGCTAAAAAGCAAAAGATCATCAGCAAACATGAGACAAGATAGTTTCATAGGCTTACAAAGAGGGTGAAACCTGAAGTCCATTGTGGTAGTAGTATGTTGTAGCAGTCTATGCAGATACTCCATACATATAGTGAAGAGCAGTGGTAATAAGGGGTCCCCTTGCCTGAGACCTCTTTTCCCTGGGAAGAACCCAAAGCCATCCCCATTTAGATTGAGAGTATAGGTGGCAGTTGTCACACATTGCGTTATGAGGAGCTGGAAATGGGCAGGGAACTTGAGATGATGCATCATTTGTTTTAAGAAATCCCATTCTACTGTATCGTATGCTTTCTGTATGTCCAGCTTAAAGATACATCTAGGTGAGCAAGCTTTCCTGTTATACAATCTAACCAGGTCTTGACAGATCAAAATATTTTCAGTAATGCTCCTACCTTTGATGAAGCCTCCTTGGACTGGTGATACAATATCAAGGAGCACCTGTCCCAGTATTTGCTCAACAGTTTAGAAATGACCTTGTAGATTACATTGCAACAGGCTATAGGCCTGAATTGCATAACCTTTGCTGGTCTATCAACTTTAAGTATCAGGGTAACAGCAGTGGCATTCAGTTGTTTCAGCAGCTCACCAGTCTGGAAAAAATCCTGGATAGCCTCACATACATCATTCCCTACCACATCCCAAGCATCTTTGAAAAATTTGCTTGAATACCCATCTGGGCCTGGGGCCTTGTCATTTGGAATATCAAACATTATGTCTTTTATTTCATCCTTGGTGACTGGTTGTAGAAGGATCTGGCCATGTTCAAAGCTACAGTGATCACCATATTGCATAATAACCTTCTTAACTTTCATGGTAGGAGTATTCTGCCCCAACAGCTCTTGATAGTAGTTTAGGAAACAATCCTGGATGCCTTTTTTATCAGTGTAAATATTACTATGGGCATCCTCAATTTGATAAACAGCATTCCTTACCCTCTTCTGCTTCAGGCTTCCATGGAAGTAGGCTGTATTATTATCTCCTTGGGTGATCCACATTGCTTTAGATTTCTGTTGAAGAAATTCTAAACATGCTTGATGTAAAACCTTGTAGTTCCCATGAGCCTCATATTCCTGATCAATCAGCCTTCTGTTAGATGGATTGGCTGCTAATTCCTTCTGGAGTTGTATCAGCTGCAGATGGGCAATATTCGTCATGTTTTCTATATCAGCATATTGGGAGTTATTTAGACTCCTTAACCCTTTTTTTAAGAAATTGCAGTTTCTTCACCACCTGAAACATCTTTGTTCCATTTATGTTCACTGTCCACTGGTTCTGGACAGTAGGGGTAAAATGAGCACTTTTGCTCCACATGTTGAAATATTTAAAGCTCCTCTTTGCTTTTTCTACTATCATTCCTTGAGTTATCAAGCATGGTGAATGATCAAACAGACCTTCTGGCATGAAATTGGCCTTGATTGTTGGATAATGGTGCAGCCATTGAACATTGATGAGGCATCTGTCAATTCTACTGTATGTTCTGTCTTCTGGCTTTTGTTTATTAGTCCATGTATAGTAGGCCCCCATAGCTGGACTATCTATCAAGCCACATTCATTTAGACATTCCTGGAATGGGGCTGCTTCAGCCGGATCAAAACCTCCCCCTAAACGTTCATGAGGATGTAAAACACAGTTAAAGTCACCCCCCACCAGCCAGGCATCACTACTGGTTCCAGCAATCTGATTAAGATCATTCCACAAAGGATCCCTTTCCAAAATATGATTGAAGGCATACACAATGGTTACATAAAAGGACATACCAAGACTGAGATCAGTTACATGAGCATGAATCAGTTGAGAGGTGTAAAGAAGAGGGTTTACAGTACACTGATTGTTATCCCATAACAACCATATCCTCCCTCCATGATGCTTATGAGTATTAGATGTAATACTCCAATTATTAAAGATAGACCTACTAACTCTACCATAGTTAGTAGCTTTTATTCTAGTTTCCAGTAGGCCAAAGAGACCTACTCTATTATTCAGCAAAAAATTATTGATCTCTTTCTGTTTATCTACATTGTTCATCCCCCTAACATTCCAGAACCCCATCTGCATCATTGGGTACTGGATGTTGAGGAGTCTACCATATCATTGGCAGCTTTACCTGCCATTAGCACCACTGGACTTCTGCCTTCCAATATACTCTTATAGGTTGGGCTACCTGTCAGCTGGATTGGCTCCACTGGTTCCTTACTTTGGCCAGCATCCTCACTCCCATTATGACTGACATTAGTGATTAATGGTATCTGGGGTGGGACATTTGCTGCTGGTTTTTTAATCTGCCAAACCTTTTGAACTTGTGTTGCAGGTGGTTTGGCTTTTGGTTGGAGACCCCTGCAATTCACCTTGTCATGCCCCATTTTCTTGCAATGTGTACATATTACTGGTCTCCATTCATACTCAATGGTCACTGTTGTTTTGAGTCCATGTTCATCAAGGAACTGAATAGTAGATGGTAACTTTTGTCCCACTGTCATCTCTACCATTACTCTAGCATATCCAATCCTTGTCTTATTCTTTGTAGCCTCATCCAATTGAATATATTGGCCCACCAAACCTGCCAATTTTGGTAATGTGGCTCCCCAAAATTTGAGGTTCAAATGGTGCAATCTGATCCATACAGGAACTTTTTTCACTTCGACTTTCTCTAGTTTCACTTCAGGTGTCCATGGTTTGAGAACAATAGGTTTGTTATCAAACATGTAGTATCCACTCTGTAGAACAACAGTTTGCATCTCTTTTGTGGCAAATCTAACTACAAAGATACCATTATTCATAAAGGATATCTTGTCAATTTTGTACTTTGCCCATACTCGTTTAAGATAGCCTTCCAAGTATGGCCATGGTGGATTTGCTCCAACCACAAAGCCATAGATGGCTGTCTCCCAGTAATTCAATTCCGTTTGAACATCCTCTGGAGCCACCTGGAACAGGGGCTCCTCACTTTCTAAAACAAGGTCAATAGGCTTACCTTGATGTGTAAACCATTGTCCGTTAAAGTCATTCATCACTTCCTCTTCATTGGGTTTCTCCCTAGTATTGTCCTCATCGTCCGAATTTTCAGAGTCAATATCAAACGCTGCCATACCGTACATGTCTTGAAGAGATTTTTCCTTTTGCTGTGGTTGCGAAACAGAGGTCTCCCACCCTGAATTAGTTCCTGTCTTTCCATTAGCAATCTTTGATTTCCTCTTATTTGTTCTTTGAGTAACGTTTTGCAGATCAGGTGAAGGGGATGAAGGAGATCTAGCCATGGATGCTGGAATCGCCATTCGATCGCCGTTCACAGAGCTCTTATTATTATTATTATTATTATTATTATTAGTATTATTATTATTATTATTATTAGTACTATTATTATTAATTATTATCAACTTTGTTATTAATTAGTATTATTATGTTGTTTTGGGTTAGTAAGCATGTGTTATTAAAGGATATGGAAATTATTTAAGAAGGTTACTTGTTTTGGAAAGTTACCATTTTGACAGTTACTTTTTTGGGAAGGGTCTATGTTAGGAAACTTTCCGTTTTTAGAAGTTACTATTTTTAGTATGTGTAAGTGAAGTAGAAGGGTTTGGGAAGATTTTAATTCATTATATAATATATGGCTAGGTGGTGGTTTCCGCGTTGAACACTTCTAGTAGCAGTTGTTTGTTGCCGCTGTCTACCTACAGTTTCGAGGTAGGGGATATTAATGTTGTGGTTGTGTTATGACATGAGATTACTCACTGCATGCTTAATATATTTAATTATGGATATACTGTGATTGTTTATTATTAATTATCGTGGAGAACGGGGCTTGTGAATCGGGTCTTGTGATATGGGTCTTGTCATAAGGGACTTGTGATATGGCCATGGGAGGTGTGGTGTGGTGGAGGTGAAGTGGAGAGGTGATTGTTGAGGAGTTGGAGGAAATTCGTATTATGTTGTTTCATGTCTTGATGATATTACCTAATCAACCTTGTGTTGACCCTGTTTGTTTATATGTGTCTGTGTTGATCCAATTTATTGGGGAGCAGAATGACAGGTCTTAGACTCATGGGAGCTGGAAGGGAGGAGAGGCTATGGATCAAGCCCATCTAGCTTTAGCTCATGTTGTTTAGTCTTTCACTTATCTTGACTTATAGTTTTATCTTACGAGACAGTTGTAATATTTTGAGACTCCTTGTTTTATCATTTAAATTATTTAATAAAGTACTGTGTTTCTTCCCTGTGATTATCTACTGCCTCGGTTATCCGAGATGGTAACACCCTTGGTTATTCGGGGAGTCCTAGATCAGGTCCCTAAATAAATGGGGGTGTTACAATGGCTATCTCGCATCAACCCCGAGATTCTGGGGTTCGAACAGCAATCAGGGGACCTTGCAATTTCTTGTTTTCCTTACTAGTTTTCATTTTGTTTGCCCAAGTACCAACCAAATTTAATTTTTTCTTCCTCGGGAATGAGTGAATCTTCCTGTAACATTTCGCGTTTTGGAGCTTATATAAGTACTAATTGTGATTGTTTCATACTTGTTGAGTGTTTCGTTATTGTTACGGAGTGGCGAACTTCGGGACGAAGTTCATTTTAAGGAGGGAAGACTGTAATACTCCGTACTTTATAGTTATAATAATACGTTGTTTTATAATAATACGATTCTTAGGGGGTTATTTATACACGTATATTAATCGTGGTTTTAAAGTTTAACGTACATTATTATATTATTATCGTAGTATTGCTTTGTTAATATTAATATGTTTATTATTTTATTATTATTGTCATGACATTTCCTTTACAAACTCCTAATTTTATTAAATTACCTGTATAATTATCGTGAGATGATATTTTTTATATATTGGTATAACATGTTAATACTACGAGAATTATTTATGTTGATGGGTTTTACGATTCCGTAAGAGAACGTTAAATATAATAAAGTAATGAGACAGTGTTGGATATGAGACACAAAAATCAACACTAAACCCTAAATAATCAACCACGCATAAGCAGCAGACTTTCACTCACCCTTTCAATTTGTTCTCTCATACCTCTTCTTCACTGTATGCTTCATGTTCCATTTCTGCATCCCTATCAAATGCTTCCTTGTTTATTTTTTTTACTAGTCATTTATCAAGGTACGATTATATATCGCTCTTATCGTTTTAATTCATTTATTGCTTTATTTTGTTGTTCATCGTTATCCGTTTCGTATTGTGAGACTCGACTTGAACCAAGGCATGTTGGGTTGGGAACTGGTGGTTGAGATACGAGATGATGATGATATTATTGGGCCCAGGCTAGTTCTGCAGGACTAGACCTGGTGACCTCAGTTGTTATGCTGGTGTTCGGCGACGGCCGATTATAGTCTGCCGGGAGATTCGGTATGGCTGGGTGTTACGGGTTTGAGATTGAGAATTGAGATTGAGAATTGAGATTGAGATTGAGCTCGAGCATATCATTGCATTTGCATATCATAATTGTTGCATTGTAATTATTGTGTTACCCTACTCACCGCGAGGTTGACAGTGTATTCGTGTACACCTACGATGATCCGGAATGGGGAGTAGATTCTACAGGCCAGAGACAGGTGGACTAGAAGCTTGGGCAAGGAGAGAGAGACATGGTTTGGACCTACTTAGAATTAGATCACATAGTTAGATGTTATCAGTTGTACTTTTAATCTTTGTGTAATCGATGTAATATCAAAAGTTTAAATTTAATCAGTTTTTATATAAAGTACTTTGGTTTGTTTACTTGTTATTCACTACCTCGGTCATTCCGAGATGGTAACAGCTCTATTTATTTGAGAATGTCTTGCTAAAGGCTCTTAAATAAATGGGGGTGTTACACTTCCCAAAACGCCCTTTCATGGCCAAGGCTCGCTCCAAGTAGCCTCGTGGTGCTCGGTGAATGCCAAAATGATAGAAAAAGGCCGTAACTTGCTCCGTTTACTGCAAAATGAAACAAAACATGCAAAACACCTACAACACGAAATTAGCTCATAAGATCACCTCCTAAAGTGAAAAATATCATGTGAAAATGAGCTAAAAGAGGGGTGAAAATCATATAAAAATAGGACACATCAAATTCCCCCAAGCGAAACTCTTGCTTGTCCCAAGCAAGCACACATAATCAAGACAAGGGTAAGGAACACCAAATCTCATCAATTGCAAATTCCAACATAAGCTAACAAGCGTAATGAATCATAATCCCAAACCAACGTGGTCATAAGGATAGTGCAAAAACATTGATGAGATTTACACGGCGGCGTAGCATGAAAGATTTTATTTAAACTTTTCTGCTCTTGCATGATCTTATTGACAATGGACTCTTGCGGTACACTCAATCACACATTTATATGTAAAAGGAGATTTGTATGAGTGACACTCTCCTAAAATCTACTCATGAGAGTGCGCCCGCAATCTAATATGGTGATTGATGCGTGTCGCTATGCACCAAAGATAACCTAGGTCTACTAACTAGAAGCTAGTGGAAGTAGGGTCGAATTCCTCAGGGAGACACGGTCATAAGTAGAAGATCAATCTATAAGTCACAAATTGGGGGGGTTTGTTGTCGAGATTATAACTAAAGCAAATTAAAAAGAAATAAAACTAAGATGACAAAGATGAGTTTTAAACGAAAAAAGGGGAATATGTCAGGATTCAGGTTGTCGCGGTAATATATGTCACATAACAATTAGGTCAGTCGAAAATATAAACGAAGTGGGAATGATTAATATCCTTTCGGTCTGAAATCACCCTGGACTCCCCTATCAATCTTTCGATCTAGATAGGTTACATAAATCATCCTAAACAAGCCTACCCACCAATATTTCGATCCAGGTAAGGTTTTACTAGGTAAACTAGTCTCCTGCGTGCACTCATTCGACAAGTTTCATAATTATATTGTTTATGGGTGAACTTCGTCGCAAAGACGACTAACATGCAAATCCTACGACATTACTACCGCGAGATCCTTTATCCTAACATATTATGGAGATTAGCTACGCATAATTGGGGGAACTACACTAACAATGATGATAATAACAAAATTCAACATGATAAATAAAGATAAAATGCTAGAAATCATAAAATAACTAAAGTAATAATGAACAAAGGTAGAGAAAAGAATTACAGTAACTGCGGAACGGTTGAACAAGATCCAAATGCTTCTATTAGAACTAATAAAAGTTTGTGAAATGTAAAAAACTAAAGGCGAAATGTTTAGATTTGGAAGATGAAAAATGCAAAAGTAAAAGTGTGTGTAGAAACTGAATAATGGAAAACTAGATGCTGATTAGTGTGTTAACCTAATCCTTAAATAAGGATTAGGTTAACTCACTTAAGCGCTAAACCTAAAAACGAGAAATGAAAATCCGGTACAGATAAGTGAGTTGTTGGAAATCTAATTCTAGATTTTATACTCATATCTATTGTGAGTTTTGTTTCTTTAAGTTTAGGTTTAAAACTTAATAAGATTTTATGCATGCATGATGATTACATAAAATGTGTGAATGTCCTTACATTGGGTTTAGAAGGTTTATACTCAATAATCACCTATTATATGAGTCTTCAGAACCGAAATACCCTTATAACGATCTAACACTAAATCGTCTCCAAAAGATGCGTATCATGGACCCTATCTCAAACCAACACAATTTTTGTTACTAGAAAAATTGTATTAGTAAACTAGAATTAATAATAATATTACCTTTAATATAATTAGAATAGGAAATAATTTACTATGCTTAGAAAACTAATTTCTAAGGTAAGATGAGAATAAGATGTTGGATGATGGTTTTGCATAATATGAACAATTTGCACACTACCAAAAACTTGGTAGTTTGTGAATGAACGAAGTGTGTTTTTATAAGCACATGAGCTTGCTTAAGCAAGCATCATGGCCGGCCATCACTAGCCAAAATGAGCCTATGCATGCTCCTTATGTTCTTACAAAAAGTGAGCAATATTCCTTACAATATTCTCTTTGTATCATACACTCAACCCTTTGTACACTAACACACACAATTATCACCCATATGCACATCATTTACACGGTCCAAATGGGTCTTATTATAGACCCATTTTATCTTAACCAATTACTTAAAGAACTATGAGAGAAAATACGTTACGACAAGGAGCAATCTTAGGCAAATTCGTAATCTAGGTCGCATTCTTTTCCCCCTCTTGACATCATTGAAAAGACGGAAACGAAGATATAAAACGACTAGAATGATATACTACGAAACATACTTAGGCATGCAATTCTAAATTAAACACACAACCGTAAATAAAATCATGCAAACACGAAATACGAACGGAAATACAACACACAAACATATACTACAATACCAAAAGGGCCGAATTGTCAAAGTAATGCCTAATGGGCCGAATATAGAGTGTTAGCCACTTGGGCTGAAAGTAGTAAGCCATAGGCAAAGTAAGAAGTGTTTTATACAAAGCCAACTGGGCCGAATTAGGGTAGGGGAAAATTGAGCCATAAGTTTCGGCCAACAAAAGATAGGCTAATGTTTTGAGGATTAAGAAAATAAAAGATAGTGAAAGGCAATTGGGTAAGGGATATGGATATCCACCAAGAGAGCACCCAAACACATTCCGTCAAAACAGTTCCTGCACACAAACCGACACAAACAACTTTCAATCTTCCTCGTTTGAGCATCCACCGTACGTTCAAAGTTGAGAACCTTAAGAGAAAGCGCTCTAACCGCGGCCAAACATTGACCACCATCCTCACGTAAAATCCGATTATCACGGACTGGAGCTTCTCCCTGGGTCGTGAGGAATTGGTGACGGCCACTAATCATAAGCACTTCTTCTTCAACCTCCTTAAGGTCACGATTAAACTTCTCAAGACTCCCATCAATCCGTTGTATCCAACTTCGCAACTCCTTATCCACTCTTGACCCTTGGCCATTCTCGGCCTTAACCTTACTTATTCCAGAAATTAAAGAAAACAATTGATCAACTTTTCCTTCTAAGCCATCCAAAATTCCATTCGATTTTTCAGCATCGCCATTCACACGACCGAATCGCAATTCACGTCCATTGCTTAGAATACCATTTAACTTTATCAATTTATCATTCATTCGATCACGGAGCACAACTTCGTAATAGCCAACGTCTACCACCCCTTCGCCTTTTTTTTTTTTCATTCGAACTTTTTCAACCCTTCTTTTGCAACATCCCCGGAAACATCACGGAACAGAGGACGAGGTATTTGATCGTAATCTTGAAATTCCTCTTCCATTAACGATTTCCCTTTTTCTAATTTTCGTCTCTTGCTTGCTTCTGATTTCGGAACGGTGACAGAAATGGGTTCGGGGGACGGTGGTGGCGAGGGTGTTGGTGTTGGAGTATGGTGTTTGAGTAGATGAATTTATTTTAGCTTGGTTAACGGTTTTAGGAAGCTTTAATGGTGATTTCTTGATTTTTGATTTTTTATGGAGCTAGTGTAAGTTTTGGGAACGGTTATAGGGGTGAGGGAAGATTGTGAGAGTTGTGAAGGTGGGGTAGTCACGTGGGGTAGGTAGGGTAGTAAATAGGTTTAGGTAATACGTAAATAATTGTTACGTTAATTTGGTACGTAATTTTATTAGCACGAGTGTTTAATAAGTTACGTACTTGAGGTACGTAATTATAAGTATATATATAATGTAACATCCCGTATTTTTATAAAATATATTTTAAGCGTTTTTATTTATTTTAAGTAATAAAATAATATTCTAAATTATCAAAAAGTATTTTTAAATAAATAGTAAGATCCGTCTTAAGAACCTTAAGTCCTTAAGACGAATTCAAACTTGGTAACTTAAGTTCACAACTTAAAACCCGTTCAAGTTATCCAAACCCGTTTCATTTAAAACGGAAAGGACAACTCTTAAACCCCTTAAAATCAATTGTGTCGACATCTTCATCTCCTCAAAACAAATAACAGTAAACTCATTTCCTCATAAACCTCCATATTTATCCATCTTCTTTTGCTTTTTTCTTCATCATCCGTTCATCAAATCAAGGTATAAATATCATTTTCGGAATCCTCATCGAATTTGCAAGCCATCTATCACTTTCGTTTTTTAAATCCTTCACTTCGAAAAATAGGCTGTTTTTCCTAAAACCGTATTTTGGTTCGTTAAACTTGTTTTTTGTGATGTAGGTGTGGGCTTAGACGACCCGGAAGTGGATAGCTTCGTCTTAGAGGAGGATCTTTGAGCCGGATTGCATTTGAGATGACGATTACGAGTAACTCGGCCTTTTTGTTAAAATAGCAAGTCTTGTTGTGTTCTTGTTAATGTTTCTGATTTTTGTGTAAGGTTGACGATTAATGGACTTAGTAACATATATAGGAATTTTCTTACTTGATGAATTCATGCCTTGTTGATGTTTCACATGTTCTTAAGTTATTTTCAGAAATTTCATGTTTTGCGACGGATACTTGTAATAATCGTTTGAGGATTGTTTTGTGGTTTAATTGCTGATAGATAGGTGTATTGGATGAATTTAGATGTTGGGTAAACTTCATGTGTGGCAAATTTTAAGGTTTGATATCGTTTTGTTGAAGTTTTGATGTTGCTGGAAAAATGCGATTTTTGCGACAGGCTCTCTGAGCCGGTCGACCGACCGGCCGCCGGTCGACCGGCTGGGAATGCCTTGTGTTATTTTTGCAAAACTTTGAGAACGTAGGAATAGGAAGCCCAGCCGGCAGACCGGCCGCCTACTAGCCGGCTGGGAGTGCATTGTAGTGCCTTGCGTTTTTTTTAAAAAATAGAACTTGAGATGCTAGCCGGTAGGCCGCTGCCTGCCAACCGGCTGGTAAACTCATGTATGAAATTGCGTAAGTTGGTAATCGGGTTCCCAGCCGGTGGGCCGGCTACCTGCCGACCGGCTGGGAGTCCCTTGTGGTTGTTTTTGTTTAAAGAAGGAGGAAGCATGGATGGGTTGCCAGCCGGTAGGCCGGCTGCCTGCCGACCAACTGGGGACCCCTAAAACATGTTTTTAATTTGTAATTCGTTTATAACTTTTAAACGGTTGAGCGGTTTTGATTGAAACTCGTTCCTTGTATCTTTGATATGTATTTGAGGTCCACGGAGGATGGGCGACACTATATTGGGTTCGGGAATGGAGTGAGGATAGAGATCCCCCGGTCGGGTAACCGAAAGGAAAACCGGCTCTCCCTCGTCTTAGTTCCCGGGATCAATTAAGTGTTGTTTAGTGGTTTAAGAAGTTAGAACTATAGGTTAGTTTCTATCTTTGGATGCTAATGGTTGAGTTGGATGTCGCGTGATGGGATATGTTTTAAGTTCACCTCTGGACCCATTACGTGTTTTGTATGTCGCGTGATGGGATATGTGTTAAGCTCACCTCTGGACCCATTACGTGTTTTACTTGTGGCGTGTCAGGATATGTGTTAAGCTCACCTCTGGACCTGACACGTGATCGGTTGTCGTACACGGGATATGTGTTAAGCTCACCTCTGGACCCGTTGTGCGATAGCTGTGTATTGGGATATGTGTTAAGTTCACGTCTGGACCCTTTGCTTATGGATGATTAGGGATATGTGTTAAGTTCACCTCTGGACCCTTTTCTTGAATTGTATGTATAGGGATATGTGTTAAGTTCACCTCTGGACCCTTTACTTGAATTGCATGTTGGGATATGTGTTAAGTTCACCTCTGGACCCGACATTGTTTGGTAGTGGGATATGTGTTAAGTTCACCTCTGGACCCATTGCTAGTGTTTGTGTTATATCTGCTTGCCTAGAGTTTGGTACAGTGTCAGATATGCATGATGAAGTTAATGAATGCATTGCGTGAGTTATAAATTGTTCATCCAAGGCATTGGATGACTCTTTGATCGGTTTCATAAATAGTTGGACTGAAAGACCCCCCGACTGGGTAACTAGTAGGGAAACCGGCTCTCCTTCCTAATGGTTTATGAAGTTGGTTGAGAGCCGTGCATTAGTGATTGCATGATAGTCGATGATCAGTTATTGAGATATTGTTATGCTTCACATGTTTATATATGTTGGAGTATTCTGTATTGCTTTACAAAAGGTGGCTTGGAGAACTCTAGTCACTCCCTACTGATTGTGGCGTACATGTTTTCATGTATGTAGGTGTTGGGGCTGGTGTCCTTGACAATTAAGTACAATGACTTATTAAATCTCTTTAAGGATCACAAGGGCATACTTTTGTACTATTACCAGTTGATCCACGTTTATCAATAACGGTTGGCTTGCTAGATAAGTTTGACGTTATTGTCATACGGATGGCGGTGATCAACTGGTCCCTATACGTCACACCTATAGGACACGTTTGAGAGATGTGAAGGTATGAAAATACAGTCACATTTTGCCGGATATGACTAAACAGTTAGTCAGAGGTATTGCCTATTAAATTAGTCAATAAGATGTTGAGATTATTATTTAATACGGATTAAATAATTTTAGCTAATACGGATTGCATGATTAATTCGTAAAATTAAATATAAACGGTTATATTTAATTAAATATTGTATTCGCGTATTAATATAAACAGTTATATTAATTTGGGTAATTATACAATATCGTAATTTTATCAGACCATTATTAATACATCGACTGCATTAATATCTGATAACATGCATACGATTTATAAACAAAACCCGCGAATAAAGTTTAGCTAAATGGGTCGAATCACAAATTAGAATAAGGTAAGAGTGGAAAGCCCACTCCTACCCTATTGGAAATTTCGGCCAAAAGAGCTACATAAGGAGGAGGACTCTCCTTATGTCAGGGACTCTTGTTTCACTGTTTAAACAAATCTCAAGGAAAAATTAGGGTTTTGAGAGCTTTCTTCTCCCAAAACCTCAGATCTCACATCTAAAACCTAAATAGCTCTCCCAATATTGCAAGGCAGTTGGAGAGGATTTCTAGCACACGCGGCCATGTCTCATTCTAAGTCTTGGGTGCAAGTTATAGGAGGGAATTTGTGTTAATTCCTGTTCTTAGGCCTTTCGCACAAGGACCAAAGGTTGATTTCTTTTTCATGCTTTTTATTAACTTATGACTATAATCACAATTGTATGTTTCATTATAATCCTGCAAGTTTGGGGCGAATACATGCTTTATTCTCCACAAGTGGTATCAGAGCCAGGCAATGAAAATTTTACCTTTGTGTTTTTCGTAAGTTTTAAAACCTGAAAAATCGTCTTCTGCCGCTAAGTCGGTCGATCGACCCCCCGTTGCGGTCGGTCGACCGCCTGCTGCGTGTTTTTCTGTTTCGACAGTTTATCTTTTGTGAGAAATCGTGTTCAGAAACTCGGTTTCGTGTTTTGTGGTCGGTCGACCTGTTTTTCGGGTCGGTCGACCATTCTGCTTTAAAAAAAAAAAAATAAAATAAAAAAATAAAAAAAAAAATAAAAAAAAAATTTTTTTTTTTTTTTCGTCAGGTGGTCGGTAGACCTGTTTTTTGGGTCGGTCGACCAGCCCTGTAACAGACTCGTTTTTTTTTTTATTTCCGAAAATAACATGTTTTATTTTCACATGGCCTTTAGTAATATACTATATACGGAAATAGTATATTATTAATTTTGTGAAACGGTTCACCCTCGTTTGATACATATTATTTTAAAACGGTTTAAAATAATAGGATTATAAACTTATTAAAATTAAAGTGGTTAAAACGGTATAATCACATAATTTTAATCCTAAAAGGTGGTTTGGTAAAAATTTGTTAATCATAATAACAGTATTATGTCATGTATGAATTTTAATTTAGTTGATGCATTTTATTTATCGTCTTGTTGAATGTCTAATGAATGCTTTCAATAACGTATTTCATTTTGCAAACGGTTGTAACTTAGTGTGGCCTTAGAAGATTGTGTCACCGTAATGATGGGACACAGTCTTGCTTGTAATCTTGAGATCTTGAATCTCCGTTTTGGGTTTTTGCCATGTAATTACTTTTGTATTTAAATTAGAATGTATCTAGGACTACTTTTGTAATTTAAATTAGTAATTTTGTGAAGACCAAAGACAAGACGGAGACCGGATGCTCACTCCCGCTGCAAGGACCAAGATGGAACATCAAGACAAGCTTCTAGGGTCCAACGGTGGATTCCAAGTTGTTTTATGTTTATTTTGGTAGGATAGGCCACACTAGGACTTTTTATTTACGTTTATTGCTTTCATTTTATGCTTTCATCGATAATAGCTTGCATCATATTCCGCCTAAAACCAAACCACCTATATCATGCCTGAAAACTGACTCATGTAGAGGTTACGCGTTAGTTTTCTGTGACAATACAGATGTCACATGTCAATTGCAAAGCCATCACTTTATTTAATTCATTCACGCATTTGCTAGATATTAGTTCACTTAATATGAATAAATAAAAGTTAATGGGGTCTTCCTCGTATAACCAAAAATTGAGACTAGTCTTTATAAATCAGCCTCCCATGAATCCCTTCTTCGTCGGTAGGCATAATATGACCCCTTCTACGTCGGGTAAGTGGGAACAGATGATTTATTTTATCTCAACATCATGGTCACTCGATACTATCTAGTGACTGAGATGGACTAATAGATAGGATATATTGAAATCTATCGACCAAGAGTTCCAACGATTGGAATTAGCCAAACTGTGGGCTTATCAATATACGGAAATTGAGTCTTGGGATCGTTTATATAATTCTTGAGGGAGATCAATTATATAAATGCATGAGTCTACGAGTTTAAATTCAATTTAATATAGACTTCAATCACAACAATAAGTTGCTTATATGGTTTTGTTTTATCTTCTTTTCAGTGTAGAACACGTTCATTAAAACTGCTGTATAACTAAAATGGCTGGTGAAGACCCAATGCCAAGTCCCAAGCTAGAACGTGAATCCTGGCTAAAGGCCTTCATGGACTCCATGAATCAGTCTACTAGACTGAGGAATGATGGGTCAAACTTCTCTGACTGGGAGGCAGCACTACGGAATGCTGCCATTGCTGACGGAAAGCTTAAGTATTTAACTGAGCCCATTCCGGCACACCCAGGAACTGGAGCTAGAGCCAACGATGTTCGCGCTCATAGCGACTTCGTCATGGAAGCGGGTGCGATAAAGAACGTACTCATCTATGCAATGGAATCCAATTTGCAAAGACGCTTCATAACCCATGGTGCAAACAAGATTTTCACCACGCTCACTAACGAATTCTCAAAGGCTCCGAGAATCGTTTCTTATGAGCATACCTGTCGCTTCTTTGAGGCGAAACTCCAGAAGGGCCAAGCTGTTAGCCCACATATTCTTCACATGATTGAGAATATCGAGAAACTGGAGGCCCTAAACTGCAAGATCAGTGAGAACATAATCGTTGATCGTATGCTTCATTCGCTTCATGATGGGTTCGCCCTCTTTAGGGCCAACTACTACATGAATGACATGAAGAAGACTCCTCATGAGCTCCACTCCCTTCTCATACAGACTGAGAAGGATCTGAAATTAAGTGGGAGCATGAAGCAGGATGTTCTCATGATCTCCAGTAAGGGAAAGGGTAAAGGGAAGGCTAAAGCTCAGGGCGACCTAGCAGTAGGTAAGCCCAGGTTCAAGAAACCAGGATTTATTAAGAGTGGGCCAGGTGAGTCAAGCAACTCACAGGGCAAAACAAAGAGCAAGGATACTAGCATGGAATGTCACCATTGCCACAAGACTGGGCATTGGAGGCGCTCATGCCTTGTGTATCGTGAGGACATTAAGACAGGTCGCGTTACTCCTGTTGTTATGTCTTCTTCTTCTTTTATTCACATGATTGAGATTAACCATGCAAGTTACGGAACTTGGGTACTAGATACTGGTTGTGGTTCTCATCTATGTAATCATGTGCAGGGCCTCCGAAACCAAGAACCCCTAACCAAGGGTGAGGTTGACCTGCGTGTCGGGAATGGAGCACGTGTTGCTGCAATCTCAAGGGGAACATACGTGATCCAGCTTCCAAGTGGATTCGAGTTATCTTTAGATAACTGTTATTATGTTCCTTGTTTGTCCAAAAACATTATTTCAGTTTCTGCGCTTGACAAACTCGGTTTTTCATTTGTAATAGAGAATAATAGCTGTATTTTCTCCTTACACAATATGATTTATGGCAAGGCAGTTTCCATGAATGGAATTTATGTTTTAGATCAAACCACTGAAATATTACATGTGAATAATAAGAAATCAAAGGTAGGTGACAAAGATCAAACTTACCTATGGCATTGTCGTATGGGACACATAAATGAGAAACGCGTAAAACAGCTCATACAGAATGGAGCTATCTCGGCCTTTGATTTCGAATCTTATGGCACGTGTGAATCATGTCTCATCGGTAAGATGACTCGTATTTCCTTCAAAGGTGTTGGAATGCGCGCTGCCGACCTATTAGGACTCATACATATGGACGTATGTGGCCCTATGTCGATCAACGCACGAGAAGGCTATAGGTATTTCATCACTTTCACGGATGATTTGAGTAGATATGGCTATGTCTACTTAATGAAGCATAAAAGTGAATCCTTTGACAAGTTCAAAGAATACCAGAATCGGGTACAGAACCAGCTGGGTAGAAAGATTAAAGCACTACGTTCTGATCGTGGTGGTGAGTATCTTTCACACGAGTTTGATCAACACCTCAAAGACTGTGGCATCGTGCTACAGTTGACTCCACCTGGAACACCACAATTAAATGGTGTGTCCGAACGGAGAAATCGAACTCTACTTGATATGGTTCGATCCATGATTAGTCACACCGTCGTGCCTGATTCATTGTGGGGCTATGCTCTTTTGTCGGCCGCGCTAATACTTAACCGAAGTCCGTCTAAAGCTGTTGACAAGACTCCATACGAATTATGGAAGGGAACGGTCCCTAACTTGTCCTTTATACGGGTTTGGGGCTGCGAGGCTTATGTCAAGTGGAGACACGAGGATAAGCTCGGCCCGCGATCGGTCAAGACATACTTTATAGGTTATCCAAAGGGAACTTTTGGTCATTACTTCTACTCGCCAACCGAACAACGTGTTTTTGTTGCGGCTAGTGCGACGTTCTTAGAGAAAGAATTTCTCGCGAACAAGTCGAGTAATAGAACCTTCGAGTTATCGGAGGTTCAAGAACCAACTGCCGAGCAACCATTGGAGGAAACAGTTCCTTCAACCGAGGCTGCGGTAGATATTCCTGAGGAACCAAGGAGGTCGGGAAGAGTCTCCATTCCTCCGGACAGATACATTGGTATGGTCGAGGAACATGATATGGATGACGTCTTACTCCTAGAGGGTAATGAACCCTCAACCTATAAAGGTGCCATGACCAGTTCTGACTCAAAGCTATGGCTAGAAGCCATGCAATCCGAGATGGACTCCATGTATGAGAACAACGTGTGGGATCTTGTGGACCTACCTGCAAAGGTACGCCCCCTTCAATGCAAATGGCTTTACAAGATAAAGCATGCCGTGGAAGGACAACAAGATATCCAGAAGGCTAGACTAGTTGCTAAAGGTTTCACTCAAGTGCCAGGCTTGCATTATGATGAGATCTTTGCACCCGTAGTCATGCTACGTTCCATTCGGATTATCTTAGCGATCGCCGCATTTCATGATTATGAAATATGGCAAATGGACGTTAAAACCGCCTTCTTAAACGGTTATTTGGAGGAAGAGTTGTACATGGTACAACCCGAGGGTTTTATCGATCCAGCACATCCTAAGAAAGTTTGCAAGCTTAAGCGTTCCATCTATGGACTTAAGCAAGCATCGCGGAGTTGGAATCATCGCTTCGACCAAGTGATAAAAGAGAATGGATTCGTTCGATCAGTCGAGGAACCATGTCTCTATATCAAGTCGAGTGGGAACAAGATTGTATTCCTAGTACTGTATGTCGACGACATACTCTTGATTGGGAATGACATACCTCTCCTATCTTCGGTTAAAGCATGGTTGAAAAACCATTTCCAGATGAAAGATCTGGGAGAGGCACAAAGAATTTTGGGCATCCGTATCTACAGGGATAGATCACGACGGATGTTGTCTCTCAGTCAGGAGTCTTATATAGATAAGATTCTAGAGAGATTCAGTATGACGAACTCCAAGAAAGGGTTCCTTCCTATGACTCCTGGGCTTCACTTGAGCAAGACTCAAGAAGCTAAGTCACTGGAAGAGAAAGAGCGCATGAGTCGGATTCCTTATGCTTCGGCAATAGGATCGATCATGTATGCCATGATATGCACACGTCCAGACGTTGCATATGCATTGAGTATGACTAGTCGATTCCAAGCTCATCCAGGTGAACAACACTGGATGGCCGTGAAAAACATTCTTAAGTACCTACGGAGGACTAAAGATTGGGGATTGACTTATGGAGGCGACTCAACGCTCTGCGCCACGGGTTACGCAGATGCTAGCTTCCAAACGGATCGAGATGACTCGAAATCTCAATCTGGATTCGTTTTTACTCTTAATGGTGCTGCTGTCAGCTGGAAAAGTTCTAAACAGAGTGTTACAGCAGATTCTACGACTGAGTCCGAGTACTATGCCGCCTCAGAAGTAGCTAAGGAAGCAATATGGATGCGTCAATTCTTACAAGGACTATCAGTAGTGCCTAGTTCGAATGACCCAATCACCGTTTATTGTCATAATAAAGGTGCCATCTTCCAAGCTAAGGAGCATAAGTCTAGCAACAAGGCTAGGCATGTACAACGGAAAGCTCATCTAATCAGAGATTACGTGGAGCAAAAGGAGATTTTTATTGATAAGATCGCTACGGATGACAACATAGCTGATCCTCTCACAAAAGCATTACCACGTGATAAGCATGAAGGGCACATTCATTCCATGGGAATTGGACGTGTTCCTAAGTTGTAGTACTCTTTTATGAATTCATGTAATAATTCATTTTCTCGTGTACTCTATTCAACCTTATTGTTATGATATAAAATATTTTGTTTTTCATGTGGAATTGTACGCCAATTTTGAACACCACAAAGTGAACTGATTAACATTACATCGTTTTGGTCCTTGATTACCCACTTGAGCTGATAACTCAGGTAATCATTTTGTGACGTTGGTTGATGGTGGGTTCAACGAGCCATAAGTCACGTGGATGACTGACCAATCACAAAGGCGAGTTATACGGATATCTCGTAGGACACCCCGTGACAACGTTATGGAGTCCTAAATGTTTTATAACATTGGGTGCCTGGTCGTGGATAGGACCTCCATAGTGTTCCTTAGAGTCGAGTCTTTTGACCTTCAACTGTCACTTGAGATTAAGACAGATTTTGGGTAACTTTGGTTTCTTTCCCACGGTCACCGTAACAGGGGCCAAGAGGATTTTTTCTGGGTTATTTCATGCTGGGCGATATCGGCAGGATTCGAGTTGAGGGAACTATCCAAACCCTTATCAGGATTTTATCATTTCTCAGGGCCACTCGAGGAGTAGTAACTGAAATGCATGGCCATGCTCGAATACAGATTCGTTTTATCAGTTAAGTTACTCTCTAGTCGGGGAAACCACTCTTGATACAGATCGCTTGTGAGATACGACCTTTCCGAATGCGGATTTGCAAATTGTCTTACATTGAGTGGGAGAAATTTTAAAAGGATATGAGATTCGGTTATCGCACGCACCTACACTTGTACGGACAAGTGGGAGTTTGTTGGAGCTTGTGTCCTCCACATGTAGTGTGATAACGTCATTGCACATACCCTTGTACGGACAAGTGGGAGATTGTTGGGGCTGGTGTCCTTGACAACTAAGTACAATGACTTATTAAATCTCTTTAAGGATCACAAGGGCATACTTTTGTACTATTACCAGTTGATCCACGTTTATCAATAACGGTTGGCTTGCTAGATAAGTTTGACGTTATTGTCATACGGATGGCGGTGATCAACTGGTCCCTATACGTCACACCTATAGGACACGTTTGAGAGATGTGAAGGTATGAAAATACAGTCACATTTTGCCGGATATGACTAAACAGTTAGTCAGAGGTATTGACTATTAAATTAGTCAATAAGATGTTGAGATTATTATTTAATACGGATTAAATAATTTTAGCTAATACGGATTGCATGATTAATTCGTAAAATTAAATATAAACGGTTATATTTAATTAAATATTGTATTCGCGTATTAATATAAACAGTTATATTAATTTGGGTAATTATACAATATCGTAATTTTATCAGACCATTATTAATACATCGACTGCATTAATATCTGATAACATGCATACGATTTATAAACAAAACCCGCGAATAAAGTTTAGCTAAATGGGTCGAATCACAAATTAGAATAAGGTAAGAGTGAAAAGCCCACTCCTACCCTATTGGAAATTTCGGCCAAAAGAGCTACATAAGGAGGAGGACTCTCCTTATGTCAGGGACTCTTGTTTCACTGTTTAAACAAATCTCAAGGAAAAATTAGGGTTTTGAGAGCTCTCTTCTCCCAAAACCTCAGATCTCACATCTAAAACCTAAATAGCTCTCCCAATATTGCAAGGCAGTTGGAGAGGATTTCTAGCACACGCGGCCACGTCTCATTCTAAGTCTTTGGTGCAAGTTATAGGAGGGAATTTGTGTTAATTCCTGTTCTTAGGCCTTTCGCACAAGGACCAAAGGTTGATTTCTTTTTCATGCTTTTTATTAACTTATGACTATAATCACAATTGTATGTTTCATTATAATCCTGCAAGTTTGGGGCGAATACATGCTTTATTCCCCACAGTAGGTACATACAGGTTGGATCGGGGTTCACTTGAGAGCTAGCGAGTGATGATCCTTTCATTATATGACTTACACGTTTATCGATTAGCTAGACTCTTAATTTTGATACAGTTATCTTTTGGTACCTGTAGGGATGTTCCATCCCAGGCTTTGTATTTATTTTGGTTTCCGTACTTAGAACTGTTATACTTATCTATTTTGTTTATATCAGTTTTCAGTTTCCGTTTCAGTTTAATTCTTCTCGCATGTTGTTTACGTTTAAAAAGTTTTAATTCTGCTGCATTTTTAGTACTTTGTATGTTTTAATTTTCCGCTTTCGCGAGGGGTTTTACAGTTGGTATCAGAGCATGATTGCTCCCGACGCACTCATGTGACCCTCAACCTTAACTTGACCAAATAAAGAAATAATGAATGAGAGATGGGTAGATCTAAGGATTTATATTGTAGTCTATTTGTGAATGCTAATTGCTAAGTTAACAATTGTTTTCTCTTTTGAAGGATGGTGAGAACCACGGCTGCTGAGAACACTATAATGCAAGCACTTCATCAGTTGCTTGAGAACCAGAGACAGCAAGCAGGGACTGTTCCACTTCCTCCACCGCCAGGCAATGAGGCTAATCGTCCTGGTAGCTTCTCTTGGATAGCATCCCAGATGTCCAGGAGCCACGTGAAGACTTATGGAGGCGAGGTTGATCCGGTAGCTCTTACGGAGTGGTTCCGTGAGATGGAAAAGAGCTTTACCATGTATTCGGTGGTTAGAGAGGATAGAGTGCGGCTAGCCACTCACTTTTTGACCCTAGAGGCCGATATATGGTGGGCATTGACCGGACCGACTTTCATTCTTGATCCTTTGTTCGATTGGGAGGCTTTTAAGGATAAGCTCGAGACGTGGTTTTATCCTAAGGAGCTTAGATCACAGCGACTCAAGGAATTCATGGATTTGAAGCAGGGTAAGATGTCCGTTCAGGAGTTCACCGACAGATTCAACCAGCTTGCACATTTTGCATCGAGGTTTGTCAGAGATGAGGCTGATAGAGTCTACTTCTACCGTGGGAAGTTAGGACCGTGCATCGAGAGTATGGTTCGTCGTGACTCGACTTCTTTCGTAGAGGTATATGATGATGCTATTTGGGTCGAGAATTCCATTCGTTCCATAGATGCTGAGAACCGAGCTGCTACTTCCAGTGTGACTTCTCACCAGAGATCAGTTTACCAGGGGAAGAGACCGTTTGTTCCTTCTACTTCTTCGCCTTCTTCACAGAAGAAGCGGTTTGAGAGGTTCTCTGCTCCGGTTGCTAAGACCATTGTTCACACCGACATAGCTGCTAGTGTTTGCCACCGTTGTGGTAAACCATCTCATCCGGGTTTTGACAGTTTCAAGAATGCCTATAAGTGTTTCACTTGTAATGGATTCGGGCATCGATCTTATGAGTGTCCTGAGAGGAACACCGCACTTGACAAGGCTGCCACTGCTGCTGCAGCGACTAGAGGAGGAAAGCCGAAAGGGAAGATTTTTGTGATGACTAGAGCAGAGGCTGAGGCTCATCCAGACATTGTTGCCGGTATCTTTTCTGTTCTTGGTGCTGAGTGCCTTATTCTATTTGATACTGGTGCTTCTCTATCATTTATATCGACTCAGTTCGCAGACCGTTTAGCTCTTGAGTCTTCATTGGTTGAGGAAACTTCCATTTCCTTACCTTCTGGAGACGAGTTTTCCTGCTCTTCGTCCCATAGGGATGTTCCGATTGTTAATGGTCAAGCCACATTTCCAGCGGACTTACTGAGATTTCCTCTCGAGGAGTTTGACATTATCCTTCGTCCCATAGGGATGTTCCGATTGTCGCGGCCAGAAAATCTGCTTGAGGAGTTCTTCAGGAGTTCTTGTTTCCTATAGGGGAACTCGCCCTAAAAAGGGTTTTCGTGTTATCTCTTCGATGAAAGCATCTCATCTTCTTAGGAAGGGTTGCCAAGCCTTCCTGTGTGTTGTTTCAGCTGCAAAGCCATCGCTATCGAAGCTTGAGGATGTAGCCATTGTTCGTGAGTTTCCAGATGTTTTCACAGATGACTTGCCAGGGATACCACTAGAGAGAGATGTGGAGTTTACCATTGAGCTTGTTCTAGGTACCGGACCGATATCCAAAGCTCCTTACCGTATGGCTCCACCAGAGTTGAAGGAATTGAAGCAACAGTTAGAAGAGATGATCGAGAAAGGGTTCATTAGACCGAGTGCTTCTCCGTGGGGTGCTCTAGTTTTGTTTGTTAAGAAAAAAGATGGTTCCATGAGACTTTGCATTGACTATAGAGAGTTGAACAGAGTGACCGTGAAGAACAGATATCCTTTGCCTAGGATAGATGACTTGTTTGATCAGTTGAGAGGTGCTTCTAGGTTTTCTAAGATTGATCTTCGATCGGGTTATCATCAGATTCCAGTGAGAGAGGCTGATATTGCGAAGACTGCTTTTCGTACCAGATATGGGCATTTTGAGTTCGTGGTTAAGCCTTTTGGGTTGACTAATGCACCTGCTATCTTCATGGATCAGATGAACCGCACCTTTAGTGAGTATCTTGACACTTGTGTTGTGGTGTTTATTGATGATATCCTCATTTACTCTAAGACCGATGAGGAGCATGCCGAGCATCTCAGATTGATTCTTGGGATTTTACGTCGACAGAAGTGGTTCGCGAAGTTCTCTAAGTGTGAGTTTTGGCTTTCTAAGGTTGCATTTCTTGGACATGTGATATCTAGTGAGGGAGTTATGGTTGATCCCGCGAAGATTGAGGCTGTTGTTGATTGGGGGAGTCCCAAAGATGTAGGGGAGATCCGTAGTTTCCTTGGATTGGCTGGTTATTATCGTAGATTTGTTGAGGATTTCTCCAGATTAGCTCGTCCGATAACTCAGTTACTGAAGAAGGAAGCTAAGTTTGTGTGGACCGACAAGTGTGAGAGCTCTTTTCAGGAATTGAAGACTAGGTTGACTTCCGCTCCCGTACTTGCTTTGCCAGAGATTGGAGTTGACTTTGATGTTTATTACGATGCTTCGATGTTAGGGCTTGGATGTGTGTTGATGCAGAGTGGTAAGGTGATAGCTTACTCATCTAGACAGTTGCGAGTTCACGAGGTGAACTATCCGACACATGATCTTGAGTTAGCTGCAGTTGTTCATGCCTTGAAGATGTGGCGTCATTACTTGATGGGATCTCATTGTCGCATTTTCACGGATCACAAGAGTCTTATGTACATTTTCACACAGAAAGACCTTAATATGCGACAGAGACGTTGGCTAGAGTTGGTTAAGGATTATCACATTGAGTTATTGTATCATGAGGGAAAGGCCAATGTGGTTGCTGATGCGCTTAGCCGCAAGACTTCTCATTCGATGAGTGCTATGCGAGTGTTGCCCGATGAGTTGTGTTCCGAGTTCCGGAAGTTGAGATTAGAGATGGTTGGTAGTGGTTTTGATTGGTTAGCTGCTATGACTGCCGAGCCGTCCTTATATTGGGAGATTCGCTAGAGTTTACCTTCAGATGCTGATTTCAAGAAGTTCGAGGCTAAGATTTCGAGTGGTGTTGCACCAGATTTAGTGATTGATGCTGAGTGTTTCCTTAGGTTCCGTGGTCGGATGTATGTTCCAGATGTGCCAGACTTGAGGAAGAGGGTTCTTGATGAGGCTCACTTGACACCGTATTCAGTTCATCCGGGCGGAGAGAAGATGCACAAGGATTTAAGACTTATATTTTGGTGGCCCGGCTTGAAGAAAGACATTTTGGATTACGTGAGTAGGTGCTTGACTTGTCAACAAGTCAAGATAGAGCATAGGAGGCCAAGTGGTTTGTTACAGCCGCTTCCCGTTCCTCAGTGGAAGTGGGAGTGTATATCGATGGACTTCGTGACAACATTGCCTAAGACAGTGGGAGGCAAGGATGCGATTTGGGTTATTGTTGATAGGCTAACTAAGTGTGCCAGATTTGTGCCTATCAGAGAGACATGGGATATGGACCGTTTAGCCAGGGCTTATATTGCAGAGATAGTCCGTTACCATGGTGTCCCGAGAGAGATCGTTTCTGATCGTGATCCTCGTTTCTGTTCCAGATTTTGGAAGGCTTTACAGGAGGCTATGGGTAGCCGTTTGCTGATGAGTACCGCATTTCATGCCGCGACTGATGGTCAGTCCGAGAGGACTATTCAGACATTAGAGGACTTGCTCCGTGCTTGTGCACTTGATTTCCAGAGTTCTTGGGAGCAGTGTCTACCGTTGGTTGAGTTTTCTTACAACAACAGTTACCATTCATCTATTGGTATGGCTCCGTATGAGGCACTCTATGGTAGGAAGTGCCATAGTCCGATCTGTTGGGATCAGGCGAGTGACGTGCACGACCTAGGACCGGACTAGTTAGCTGTTACGATTGATCAGGTTCAGCTTATCAGAGGTAGGAGGCCGCACAGGATCGGCAGAAATCCTATGCTGATGTTCGCCGTAGACCTCTAGAGTTTGAGGTGGGTGACAGAGTCTTCTTGAGAGTTTCGCCGATGAAGGGCTTTAAGAGGTTTGGAGTTAAGGGCAAGTTGAGCCCTAAGTATATTGGGCCTTTTGAGATCGTGAAGAGGATTGGTGCTACTGCTTACCGTTTGGACTTGCCTCCTGGTTTGGGTAAGGTTCATAGTGTCTTTCATGTTTCTCAGCTCCGTAAGTATGTTAGTGACCCGAGTCATGTTCTGCCTAGAGAGATCGAGAACTTGGAGCCGAGTCTTGCTTTCGAGGAGCGTCCCGTGAAGATCCTAGACCGACAGGATAGGAAGCTTAGGAGCAAGTTGGTGCCTTTAGTGAAGATCCTTTGGCGTTGCGGTGATGTTGAGGAGCAGACGTGGGAGACCGAGGCATCGATGCGGGATGCGCATCCTTCTCTTTTCGATTAAGGTATAGTTAGTTAGAATTTATCTTCGTTCGAGTTTCGAGGACGAAACTTTTTGAAGTTGGGGTGATTGTAACATCCCGTATTTTTATAAAATATATTTTAAGCGTTTTTAATTATTTGAAATAATAAAATAATATTTTAAATTATCGAAAAATATTTTTAAATAAATAGTAAGATCCGTCTTAAGAACCTTAAGTCCTTAAGACGAATACAAACTTGGTAACTTAAGTTCACAACTTAAAACCCGTTCAAGTTATCCAAACCCGTTTCATTTAAAACGGAAAGGACAACTCTTAAAACCCCTTAAAATCAATTGTGTCGACATCTTCATCTCCTCAAAACAAATAACAGTAAACTCATTTCCTCATAAACCTCCATATTTATCCATCTTCTTTTGCTTATTTCTTCATCATCCGTTCATCAAATCAAGGTAACAATATCATTTTCGGAATCCTCATGGAATTTGCAAGCCATCTATCACTTTCGTTTTTCAAATCCTTCACTTCGAAAAATAGGCTGTTTTTCCTAAAACCGTATTTTGGTCCGTTAAACTTGTTTTTTGTGATGTAGGTGTGGGCTTAGACGACCCGGAAGTGGATAGCTTCGTCTTAGAGGAGGATCTTTGAGCCGGATTGCATTTGAGGTGACGATTACGAGTAACTCGGCCTTTTTGTTAAAATAGCAAGGTTTGTTGTGTTCTTGTTAATGTTTCTGATTGTTGTGTAAGGTTGATGATTAATGGACTTAGTAACATGTATAGGAATGTTCTTACTTGATGAATTCATGCCTTGTTGATGTTTCACATGTTCTTAAGTTATTTTCAGAAATTTCATGTTTTGCGACGAATACTTGTAATAATAGTTTGAGGATTGTTTTGTGGTTTAATTGCTGATAGATAGGTGTATTGGATGAATTTAGATGTTTGGTAAACTTCATGTGTGGCAAATTTTAAGGTTTGATATCGTTTTGTTGAAGTTTTGATGTTGCTGGAAAAATGCGATTTTTGCGACAGGCTCTCTGAGCCGGTCGACCGGCTAGGAATGCCTTGTGTTATTTTTGCGAAACTTTGAGAACGTAGGAATAGGAAGCCCAGCCGGCAGACCGACCGCCTGCCAGCCGGCTGGGAGTGCATTGTAGTGCCTTGCGTGTTTTTAAGAAAATAGAATTTGAGATGCCAGCCGGTAGGCCGGCTGCCTGCCAACCGGCTGGTAGCCTCATGTATGAAATTGCGTAAGTTGGGAATCGGGTTCCCAGCCGGTGGGCCGGCTGCCTGCCGACCGGCCGGCCGACCGGCTGGGAGTCCCTTGTGGTTGTTTTTGTTTAAAGAAGGAGGAAGCATGGATGGGTTGCCAGCCGATAGGCCGGCTGCCTGCCGACCGGCTGGGGACCCCTGTAACATGTTTTTAATTTGTAATTCGTTTATAACTTTTAAACGGTTGATCGGTTTTGATTGAAACTCGTTCCTTGTATCTTTGATATGTATTTGAGGTCCCCGGAGGATGGGCGACACTATATTGGGTTCGGGAATGGAGTGATGATAGAGCCCCCCCGGTCGGGTAACCGAAAGGGAAACCGGCTCTCCCTCGTCTTAGTTCCCGGGATCAATTAAGTGTTGTTTAGTGGTTTAAGGAGTTAGAACTATAGGTTAGTTTCTATCTTTGGATGCTAATGGTTGAGTTGGATGTCGCGTGATGGGATATGTGTTAAGTTCACCTGTGGACCCATTACGTGTTTTGTATGTCGCGTGATGGGATATGTGTTAAGCTCACCTCTGGACCCATTACGTGTTTTACTTGTGGCGTGTCAGGATATGTGTTAAGCTCACCTCTGGACCTGACACGTGATCGGTTGTCGTACACGGGATATGTGTTAAGCTCATCTCTGGACCCGTTGTGCAATAGCTGTGTATTGGGATATGTGTTAAGTTCACCTCTGGACCCAATACTTGTTTTTAGCATTGGGATATGTGTTAAGCTCACCTCTGGACCCTTTGCTTATGGATGATTAGGGATTTGTCTTAAGTTCACCTCTAGACCCTTTTATTGAATTGTATGTATAGGGATATGTGTTAAGTTCACCTCTGGACCCTTTACTTGAATTGCATGTTGGGATATGTGTTAAGTTCACCTCTGGACCCGACATTGTTTGGTAGTGGGATATGTGTTAAGTTCACCTCTGGACCCATTGCTAGTGTTTGTGTTATATCTGCTTGCCTAGAGTTTGGTACAGTGTCAGATATGCAGGATGAAGTTAATGAATGTATTGCGTGAGTTATAAATTGTTCATCCAAGGCATTGGATGACTCTTTGATCGGTTTCATAAATAGTTGGACTGAAAGACCCCCCGACTGGGTAACCAGTAGGGAAACCGACTCTCCTTCCTAACGGTTTATGAAGTTGGTTGAGAGCCGTGCATTAGTGATTGCATGATAGTCGATGATCAGTTATTGAGATATTGTTATTGTAACATCCCGTATTTTCGTAAAATCTAAATTAAGCGTTTTAAATTATTTTAAGTAAGAAAATAATATTTTAATAATTTATTGCGAGAGGTTTTAATTTAATTAGTAAGATCTGTCTTAAGAACCTTAAGTTTTTAAGACGAATACAAACTTGGTAAGGTTAAGTTCCAACTTAAATATATGTTCAAGTATCCTAACCCGTTTCATTTAATACGGAAAGGACACTTACTTAAATCCCTAAAACCCTTTAGTCGACATAAGCATCTCCTTCACAACATTTCCACTGTAAACCATATTTCTTCAAAAACCTCCATTTTTAACATCTTCTTTTGATCTTTTCTCCATCATCCGTTAATCAAATCGAGGTAACAATAACATTTTCGGAATCCTCATTTAATTTCCAAGCCATCTATCACTTTCATTTTGTGTTTCGTCGATTTCGAAAATGGGGCTGTTTTACATAAATTCCGTTTTTAAGTCCTTAAACCCATTTTTCGTGTTTGTAGGTGAAGGATTGGACAACCCGGACGTCGATAGCTTCGTGGTAGAGGAGGATCTTTAGGCCGGAGTGCATTTAAGGTGACGATAATGAGAAACTCGGCCTTAATGTGAATATTAGCAAGTTTTGATGTGTTCTTATATTTGTTTCTGATTTTTGTTAATGTTTAATGATCAAGGGACTTAGTATCATGTTTAGGATTGTTCTTATGTGAAGAATTCAAGCTTGGTGATGTTGTTATATGTTCTTAAGCTTAATTTCAGTTTTTCATAAGTTAAGACGGATACTTGATATAATCGTTTGAGGATTGTTATGGGACTTGTTTGCTGTTAGATGAGTAGTATTGGATGATTTATAATGTTGGGTAAACATCAATTGTAGCAATGCTTGAGTTTTGGTGTCGAATTGTAAAGTTTGGTAATGGCTGGAAAATCACGTTTTTCGTATCAGGCTCTCTGAGCCGGTCGACCGACCGGCCGCCGGTCGACCAGCTGGGAGCGCTTCTTTGTGTTCTTCGTATTTTGAGGAAAAATTTGCTTGGGACTGCCAGCCGGCCGACCGGCTGTGTAACATCCCAATATTTCGGGACTTGGAAGATTAATGATTTTAAGTTCAAGTTCGAGAATTAATTTATATTTCTTAATTTTTGGAATTTCTTTTAAATAACTAATTAATTTATGTGATAATATTTTAAAGGATTTAAGATAAGGTTTCATTTAATTTCATAATTTACGTCTTAACAATTTAATTTCATAGTCCGGAAATATTTATATCATCTTAAGTTTATAGTTACCTTAAGTCGGTGTTTTTAGTTTAAACCGTCTTAAAACTTGTCTTATGGGCCTAACTTGTTAATGGACCCATTTCCCCTCTTTTTCCTCACAAAACCCTAACCCCACCACCTTCTACCTCCCTCCTCCAATTCATTTTTCAGATTTGCAAACAACAACAAACACCATTTTTATAAATTTCTCTTTCAATCTTAAAATGCTCATAGAATCTTCGTTTCTTATCCGATTGAGACGATTTTTGCGGCCACGGATTCCTCTTCTCGCCCTCCTTCTTTCTAGGAAAGTTTTACCTTATAATCTTTCCGTCAAAATTTCGGCCTGCTCTCTTAATTTCGAAATTCGTGATTTTCTTCGATGTTTGTGTTGTTTTAGACGGTGTTGGTGTTAACCCGGAAGAAGGCTTGGTGATTACTGAAGACGATCTCGAAGATTTCAAAGATTTCGCTAAGTAAAGGTGACGATAATGAGAAACTCGGCCTTTTTGTTAAAATAGCAAGTTTGTTTCTGTTCTTGTTGTTATTTCTGATTTTTGTTTAAGATTGATGATTATGGACTTAGTAATATGTTAGGAATAACCTTACTTGAAGATTATATGCTTGCTTGATGTTTCATATGAGTAATGGCTTAATTTCTGAATTTTATGTTTTGCGACGGATACAAAGTATAATCATTTTGAGGATTGTTATGGGTTTAATTGCTGATAGATAGTGTTATTGGTTGGTTTGTGATAATGGAGAAATATTGTTGTTGTAAATTTAGAAGTTTGATATCGATTCATTGAAGTATTGAGTTTACTGGAAAATGCGTTTTTGCGAAACAGGCTCTCTGAGCCGGTCGACCGACCGGCCGCCGGTCGACCGGCTGGGAGTGTCTTTGGTGGGTTTTTACGGGTTTTGAGTTTATAGACTTTGAGCTGCCAGCCGGTGGGCCGGCTTCCTGCCGACCGGCTGGTAGCCTCTTTTGGGATGCCTCTTGCGTAGAGTTGTATGTAGGAGTAGGTTCCCCAGCCGGTGGACCGGCCGCCTGCCGACCGGCTGGAAACCCTTTGACCTTTGTTTCGTGGGTTTTGGGAAAGAAATAGAGAAGGAGTGCCAAGCCGGTAGGCCGGCTGCCTGCCGACCGGCTGGGGACCCCTGATGATTATTTTACTTTGAATTCGTAATTCGTTCATAACTTTGAAACGGTTGATCGGTTTTGATTGAAACTCGTTCCTTGTATCTTTGATATGTGTTTGAGGTCCGCGGAGGATGGGCGACACTATATTGGGTTCGGGAATGGAGTGAGGATAGAGACCCCCCGGTCGGGTAACCGAAAGGGAAACCGGCTCTCCCTCAACTTAGTTCCCGGGGTCAATTAAGTGTTGTTTAGTGGTTTAAGAAGTTAGAACTATAGGTTAGTTTCTATCTTTGGATGCTAATGATTGAGTTGTATGTCGCGTGGTGGGATATGTGTTAAGTTCACCTCTGGACCGACTACGTGTTTTGTATGTCGCGTGATGGGATATGTGTTAAGCTCACCTCTGGACTCATTACGTGTTTTGCTTGTGGCGTGTCAGGATATGTGTTAAGCTCACCTCTGGCCCTGACACGTGATCGGTTGTCGTACACGGGATATGTGTTAAGCTCACCTCTGGACCCGTTGTGCGATAGCTGTGTATTGGGATATGTGTTAAGTTCACCTCTGGACCCAATACTTGTTTGTAGCATTGGGAAATGTGTTAAGCTCACCTCTGGACCCTTTGCTTTTGGATGTATGTTGGGATATGTGTTAAGTTCACCTCTGGACCCGACATTTGTTTGTAGTGGGATATGTGTTAAGCTCACCTCTGGACCCATTACTGAATTGTGATTAGGGATATGTGTTAAGTTCACCTCTGGACCCTTTACTTGAATTGCATGTTGGGATATGTGTTAAGTTCACCTCTGGACCCGACATTGTTTGGTAGTGGGATATGTGTTAAGTTCACCACTGGACCCATGGCTAGTGTTTGTGTATATCTGCTTGCCTTGAGATTGGTACTGTGTCAGATATGCATGATGAAGTTGATGATTATATTGCTTGAGTTATAGTTTGTTCATCCAAGGCATTGGATGACTCTATGATCTGTTTCATAAATAGTTGGATTGAAAGACCCCCCGACTGGGTAACCAGTAGGGAAACCGGCTCTCCTTCCTAACGGTTTATGAAGTTGGTTGAGAGCCGTGCATTAGAGTTGCATGATAGTTTGAGAACAGTTGATGAGATGTTATGCTTCACCTGTCTATATATGTTGGAGTATTCTGTATTGCTTTACTTGTTACGTGTCGTTACAAAAGGTGGCTAGGAGAACTCTAGTCACTCCCCACTGATTGTGGCGTACATGTTTTCATGTATGTAGGTACATGACAGGTAGTTGGCAGAGGGTTGCATGGAGCTAGCGAGCGATGATCCTAATCATCGATTGACTTACACGTTTACGTTAGCTAGACTTAGTTTACATTTCAGTCTTGAGTGCCTGTAGGGATGTGCCATCCCAGGCTGATTGTATATATATATTTTACTTTCAGTTTCAGTTTTAATTCACCTCGCATGTTAGTTATGTTAAAAAGTTTTAATTCCGCTGCATTTTTAGTATTTTGTATGTTTTATATTTCCGCTTTCGCGAGGGGTTTTACAGTTGGTATCAGAGCGTTATCGCTCCCGACGCACTCATGTAATCCCCAACCTTAACTTGACCATATAATTGAATAATGAATGAGAGATGGGGTAGATTTAAGGACTTATATTGTTTTCTGTTTTGTGATTGCTCTTTTTAGGCTCTAACGTGTTTGATGATTGTCATTGATTTCACTTTTATATCTTTCAATCGACGAACCGTGGGCTCATCCATTTGGCGGTGGAGATCGGAGTTTCTACCGAAGATAGAAGATTCGTGCTACTGTTGGGGAATGCTTCTGAGCCTTGAAGATGCTCCTCTTTCTTTGTGCATCACCTTCTTTGATAACTCTGGACGCACATCCTTCTTTTAGAATATTTGTCTATCTTGCTTGAACAGATCTTCATATCTTTTCAGGTTAACCTTGTTGCTTGTTTTCTTAAGGTGCCCTCTAGGTAGGCTTCTCTGTTATTGGATTTGGAGGAACTAGTCTTAGGATAACTGTAAGCTGTGTTATGAGAAATATTGTTATTGAGGAATAACTTAAGAGGTATCGAGAGAAATGTTTTGGTGATCTAAGGATCTAGTTGTCTATCCAATTGGGAGAGTGAAAGTGAGTGATAAGATACTTGCTTGAAGGTTGAGTTGTATACTTAGTAGTCGGTGCAACCTAACCTTGAGAACCATGCATAGATCGTGAAAGTTTGTGGATTGTAGAGTACTGTTTAAGGAGTTAGATAAGATACTTGAGGATATAGAGCGACCTGAGAGGATGGCCTTAAGATGCTAATGATGAAGAATAGATGATTGAAGTGAGTTAGTATCACTTGAGTTAGGTGAGTGACTGAGCTGAGAAAGGTCCGTTGTTGAGGAATACGAATCATTGGCTATAATAGTTGAGTACTCGAAAAATTTATGATTTAAACTGGGAGGAAGTGAATCATTATCTGGCCTTAGGTTATTTAATGGGTCTTAGCGTTCTTCTATTGAAGAACTTAAAGGAAACTTGAGGATGCACCGCCAGTTTGTGAATGGAATAAAGTAAGTCATTGGGAGAGGAAAGTTCGGAAAAACTTGATGGTTTAAGAATCGTTATCTGGTGGACAGTGAGGTAAGTAAAGTGTATATGACATAAGGGTTGTGACCTGAAAGTGTTATTGAATTGTCATTTGAGGAACTAGCAGAGATGTGTCATCTCAAACTTTTTGGAATAGGTAGTTGTGATGATGATATCGTTTAAAGTTTGGAAGATTAGGGTATATAAATCATAGGAGGAATTTTTCGTGAGAACCGATAATTGAATGACTTGATTTGGAAAATAAGAAGTGAGAATTCCGCGAGAATAGTGAGAGACCCGCACCTTGGAAGATTCCGCAATCGTTCTTTTCACGTCGCTTCTCTCCTTTTTTCTCCTTTGCTTCTCCGTCTGATCTTGACTTCAATTTTATTGGAGTCTATAGCCTAAAGTTCCTTACCTTGTCATCTTATTGTCCCTCGAGCCGTCTTTCGTTTGTCTCTCTCGAGGCCTGTGTCGTGTTTATCCCTGAAATTCGCATCTCATCTCCTCTTCTGTGAGCCTTGTTCCTTTTCATCTAGAATAGTGGCGAGATCGACCTGTTCTTGGTGTAGATATACATGCCTTGAGGAATGCTTGGTTCTGCGTTGTCAGGATTTGGTTGAGAGAGTTGGTGAGAATAATGTTCGGGCGATGTTGGACAGTGTGCCGTCTTGAGAGTCCATGTTAGATGGATTGTGTGTAAGTGATCTTTGTAGATTTCTAAGCACCATTTGAGGATTGGAATAGAATGCTTGGAGTTATAGATGAATTTAGAGGAATGTGCCTTAGATAGTGATGATGTGTTCAAATGGATGAATGAGGTAAGTTAGTGCTACTTCATCTTAGGAATTGTTGTAACGCAGAAAGGATCATATTTGAGGAATGAGAGTTACTGGTAACGGTGTGAGAATGTTGAGACATTTGCGATTTAACTTATGGAGTTGACTGAGTGTTTGGCCTTAAGTTACTTATTGAACCTCCGCGTTTACCTATTGAAGTACTGAATGAAATTGGGAAATACACCCACTGTTAGATGAATCGTTTATGATAACTTGTGGGATAATGAGACCCCGTTGGCCTAATAATACTTCAATGGTGATTGATGGGTAACCATTGATGTTTGTAGTAATCATAGTGTAAAGATTTGCAACTTATAAGTGTGCAGTAATATCATTTGAGGAATCTCGGAATGTGAATAACTAAGTCTTACTGAAACTGTGGGAGTGAAGGTTGCTACTTCCTTGGAACTTTGCCTTGGGATGTATACTGTGGCTAAGTGGTTAGAAACCAGAGGATTTAGAAGTTGTTACCTTAGTAAGGTCGTGATTTGAATGTTCACTGTGGTAATAAAATTTGGAAATTTAGGATTTCGAAGCACCTTGTGGAATAAGTTGTTGGGATCAAGCTGTTTAAAAATTAAAGTTATGGAATTTCGTTATGGTCCCCAATGGGAGAGGTTACAGAATAATGAATACCATATCTTGAGTTTTGAGGTTCGATGTTATGGTAATGAGGATTTTGGGTTATAGTTTCGGAAGTGCGTGAGCCTTGGTCTAGGATGCGTGCTTAAGCTTCTGTCTGGTGGAGGAATACCTTGTTCTGTGGATAAGATAATGGCAAGAGAGATCGTGAAACCATTGGAAGTCTAGAGATCACTTGAATCGTTCTTCGTGGGATCTATTAGGAATCGTTGTAACGATGCTTTGTTTATGGATTGAGTGGTTAGTGACCCCATGTTTAGCAAGAATTACCATCTTCCTTGACCTTTAGCCTGGTGGTTACCGTTCCTTCGATCCTCCTTGTACGTTCTGTCAGCTGTGAAACTAGGAACTCTTAATCCTTCGTGTCGAAGGTAATCTCTATGACTGTTTCTGCCCTCCCAGCGACTGTTTTTGAAATTCGTTTCCCTATTGTTGACTCTAAATTTGCTGTTTTTGGAAAATCTTACTGCTTTTGGAGTTTGAAACTACTTCCTCTTCCGTTGGAGGTAACCTTTTGTCATTTTTACAATTCTACTCTTTCAAGAATTTGAGAATAAAATTTAATTTTGAAGGAAACCTGGTTTGAAAGAGCCAAATGTTTTACAACTTTGAGGGATTTCAGCGTTGATTGCCACTGGAACTTGTTATTGGAGACGTCTGATAACCAGTGCTGTGCTCATCAACACCGAATCAATCTAAATTTTGAATTTTGACTGATTTAAATTTGGGACTTGTCTCAGATTTGGAATGTCGGACTCTTGAATACGTAACGAGAATCCCAATGTCCATTGACAGACACTGGTGCCTTAAAATCTTTTTCTTCTGGAAAATTTTTGAAAGATAAAGTTTTTGGTGACCATAACCCGGTAGTACGTTTTGGTAGTTAAAGTTGTTTTCGTACTTACTTCTGTTTTCAAGTTTCGAGGACGAAACTTTTTGAAAGATGGGGTGATTGTAACATCCCAATATTTCGGGACTTGGAAGATTAATGATTTTAAGTTCAAGTTCGAGAATTAATTTATATTTCTTAATTTTTGGAATTTCTTCTAAATAACTAATTAATTTATGTGATAATATTTTAAAGGATTTAAGATAAGGTTTCATTTAATTTAATAATTTACGTCTTAACAATTTAATTTCATAGTCCGGAAATATAATTATATCATCTTAAGTTTATAGTTACCTTAAGTCGGTGTTTTTAGTTTAAACCGTCTTAAAACTTGTCTTATAGGCCTAACTTGTTAATGGACCCATTTCCCCTCTTTTTCCTCACAAAACCCTAACCCCACCACCTTCTACCTCCCTCCTCCAATTCATTTTTCAGATTTGCAAACAACAACAAACACCATTTTTATAAATTTCTCTTTCAATCTTAAAATGCTAATAGAATCTTCGTTTCTTATCCGATTGAGACGATTTTCGCAGCCACGGATTCCTCTTCTCGCCCTCCTTCTTTCTAGGTAAGTTTTACCTTATAATCTTTCCGTCAAAATTTCGGCCTGCTCTTGTAATTTCGAAATTCGTGATTTTCTTCGATGTTTGTGTTGTTTTAGACGGTGTTGGTGTTAACCCGGAAGAAGGCTTGGTGATTATTGAAGACGATCTCGAAGATTTCAAAGATTTCGCTAAGTAAAGATGACGATAATGAGAAACTCGGCCTTTTTGTTAAAATAGCAAGTTTGTTTGTGTTCTTGTTGTTGGGGCTGGTGTCCTTGACAATTAAGTACAATGACTTATTAAATCTCTTTAAGGATCACAAGGGCATACTTCGGTATTATTACCAGTTGATCCACGTTTATCAATAACGGTTGGCTTGCTAGATAAGTTTGACGTTATTGTCATACGGATGGCGGTGGTCAACTGGTCCCTATACGTCACACCTATAGGACACGTTTGAGAGATGTGAAGGTATGAAAATACAGTCACATTTTGCCGAATATGACTAAACAGTTAGTCAGAGGTATTGACTATTAAATTAGTCAATAAGATGTTGAGGATTATTATTTAATACGGATTAAATAATTTTAGCTAATACGGATTACAAGATTAATTCGTAAATTAAATATAAACGGTTATATTTAATTAAATATTGTATTCGCGTATTAATATAAACAGTTATATTAATTTAGGTAATTATACAATATCGTATTTTGTCAGACCATTATTAATATATCGACTGTATTAATATCTGATAACATGTTACGATTTATAAATTAAACCCGCGAATAAATAATAGTTAATTGGGTCGAATCACGTATTAGGATAAGGTAAGAGTGGAAAGCCCACTCCTACCCAAACCCTATATTCGGCCGGCCCCATGTAGTATATAAGGAGAGTCCTTCTCCTTATATCGACTACTCTTGTTGCACTGTAACATAATTCTCAAGTAAAATTAGGGTTTTGTGAGCACTTTTCTCCCAAAACCTCAGATCTCACATCTAAAACCTCAAGGGCTCTCCCTATATTGCAAGGCAATTGGAGAGGATTTCTAGCACACGCGGCCACGTCTCAGACTAAGTCTTGGGTGCAAGTTATAGGAGGGAATTTACTTTAATTCCTGTTCTTAGGCCTTTTGCGCGAGGACTAAAGGTTGTACTTCTTTTCTCATGCTTTTTAATCTTATGACAATATTCACGATTGTATATTTCATTATAATCCTGTAATTTTGGGGTGAATACGCGTTTTATTCCCCACAAGTGGTATCAGAGCCTTAGGCCATGAAATTTTTACAATTGTGTCTTTCATAAAATCGAAATTTTGAGAAAACCGTGCATCTGCCTAGGCACTCGATCGAGTCCCTGTGACACTCGATCGAGTGCCCCCGTACCAGGCTGCCGTGCGTGTATTTTTAGTGAGAAATCGATCTTGTTTTCGATTATAATTTGCATATTGTTAATTAATCGATATTTTTAGCAATATGCAAATCTTTTGTTGTTGTTTATATATGATTTACAAGTTTTAAATCCAAGTTATAAACTCGTTTTAATTTAAAAGTGCAGCGATTTGCAATTTTACGAGCCACTCGATCGAGCCATGCTGCACTCGATCGAGTGACCCTGACACTCGATCGAGTGCCCCAGTTACTCGATCGAGTGCTCTCGTTTCGGGGTATTAATTTACGAAAATAACTCGTTTTCTTATTTTCACATGGCTTAAAATAATATACTGTATACGGAAATAGTATATTATTTAGTGAAACGGTTCACCCTCGTTTGATACATATTGTTTTTAAAACAGTTTAAAACAATGGATTATATGTTTATTAAAATTGGTGATTAAAACGGTATAGTCACTTAATTTTAATTTTAAAAGGTGGTTTGGTATAAATTTATTAATCATAATAACGGTATTATGTCATGTATAAATTGTTTTTAGTTGATGCATTTTATTTATCGTCTTGTGAATGCCTTGAATGCTTTCAATAACGTATTTAATTATTGCAAACGGTTGTAACTTAGTGTGGCCTTAGAAGATTGTGTTACCGTAATGATGGGACACGATCTTGCTTGTAATTTTGAGATCTTGAATCTCCGTTTTGGGTTTTTGCCATGTAATTACTTTTGTATTTAAATTAGAATGTATCTAGGATTACTCTTGTAATTTAAATTAGTAATTTTGTGAAGACCAAAGACAAGACGGAGACCGGATGCTCACTCCCGCTGCAAGGACCAAGATGGAACATCAAGACAAGCTTCTAGGGTCCAACAGTGGATTCCAAGTTGTTTTATGTTTATTTTGGTAGGATAGGCCACACTAGGACTTTTATTTACGTTTATTGCATTTATCTTTATGCTTTCATCGATAATAGCTTGCATCATATTCCGCCTAAAAACCAAACCACCTATATCATGCCTGAAAACTGACTCATGTAGAGGTCTCGCGTTAGTTTTCTGTGACAATACAGATGTCACATGTCATTTAAAGCCATCACTTTATTTAATTCATTCACGCAATGCTAGTTTTTAGTTCACTTAAATATGAATAAATAAAAGTTGATGGGGTCTTCCTCGTATAACCAAAAATTGAGATTAGTCTTTATAAATCAGCCTCCCATGAATCCCTTCTTCGTCGGTAGGCATAATATGACCCCTTCTACGTCGGGTAAGTGGGAACAGATGATTTATTTTATCTCAACATCATGGTCACTCGATAATATTCCAGTGACTGAGATGGACTAATAGATAGGATTTACGGAAATCTATCGACCAAGAGTTCCAACGATTGGAATTAGCCAAACTGTGGGCTTATCAATATACGGAAATTGAGTCTTGGGATCGTTTATATAATTCTTGAGGGAGATCAATTATATAAATGCTTGAGTCTACGAGTTTAAATTCAATTTAATATAGACTTAAATCACAACAATAAGTTGCTTATATGGTTTTGTTTTATCTTCTTTCAGTGTAGAACACGTTCATTAAAACTGCTGTAAAACTAAAATGGCTGGTGAAGACCCAATGCCAAGTGCCAAGCTAGCACGTGAATCCTGGCTAAAAGCCTTCATGGACTCCATGAATCAGTCAACTAGACTGAGGAATGATGGGTCAAACTTCTCTGACTGGGAGGCAGCACTACGGAATGCTGCCATTGCTGACGGAAAGCTCAAGTTCTTAACTGAGCCCATTCCGCCACACCCAGGAACTGGAGCTAGAGCCAACGAAATTCGCGCTCATAGCGATTTCGTTATGGAAGCGGGTGCGATAAAGAACGTACTCATCTATGCAATGGAATCCAATTTGCAAAGACGCTTCATAACCCATGGTGCAAACAAGATTTTCACCACGCTCACTAACGAATTCTCCAAGGCTCCGAGAATCGTTTCTTATGAGCATACCTGTCGCTTCTTTGAGGCGAAACTCCAGAAGGGCCAAGCTGTTAGCCCACATATTCTCAACATGATTGAGAATATCGAGAAACTGGAGTCCCTAAACTGTAAGATCAGTGAGAACATCATCGTTGATCGCATGCTTCATTCGCTTCATGACGGGTTCGCCCTCTTTAGGGCCAACTACTACATGAACGACATGAAGAAGACTCCCCATGAGCTCCACTCCCTTCTCGTACAGACTGAGAAGGATCTTAAGTTGAGTGGGAGTCTTAAGCAGGATGTTCTCATGATCTCCAGTAAGGGGAAAGGTAAAGGGAAGGCTAAAGCTCAGGGCGACCTAGCAGTAGGTAAGCCCAGGTTCAAGAAACCAGGATTTGCTAAGAGTGGGCCTGGTGAGTCGAGTAACTCACAAGGCAAGACAAAGAGCAAGGATACAAGCATGGAATGTCACCATTGCCACAAGACTGGGCATTGGAGGCGCTCCTGCCCCGTGTATCGCGAGGACATTAAAGCAGGCCGTGTTACTCCTGTTGGTATGTCTTCTTCTTCTTTTATTCACATGATTGAGATTAACCACGCAAGTTGCGGAACTTGGGTACTTGATACTGGTTGTGGTTCTCATCTTTGTAATCATGTGCAGGGCCTCCGAAACCAAGAACCCCTAATCAAGGGTGAGGTGGACCTGCGTGTCGGGAATGGAGCACGTGTGGCTGCAGTCTCGAAGGGAACATACGTAATCCAACTTCCAAGTGGATTCGAGTTATTTTTGTATAACTGTTATTATGTTCCTAGTTTATCCAAAAACATTATTTCAGTTTCTGCACTTGACAAACTCGGATTTTCATTTGTAATAGAGAATAATAGCTGTATTTTCTCTTTGCACAATATGATTTATGGCAAGGCAGTTTCCATGAATGGAATTTATGTTTTAGATCAAACTACCGAGATATTACATGTGAATAATAAAAGAATAAAGGTAGGTGACAAAGATCAAACTTACCTATGGCATTGTCGTATGGGACACATAAATGAGAAACGCGTAAAACAGCTCATACAGAATGGAGCTATTTCACCCTTTGATTTCGAATCATATGGCACGTGTGAATCATGTCTCATCGGCAAAATGACTCGTATTTCCTTCAAAGGTGTTGGAATGCGCGCTGCCGACCTATTAGGACTCATACATACGGACGTATGTGGCCCTATGTCGATCAACGCACGAGATGGCTATAGGTATTTTATCACTTTCACGGATGATTTAAGTAGATATGGCTATGTCTACTTAATGAAGCACAAAAGTGAATCCTTTGACAAGTTCAAAGAATACCAGAATCGGGTACAGAACCAGCTGGGTAGAAAGATTAAAGCACTACGCTCGGATCGTGGTGGTGAGTATCTTTCACGCGAGTTTGATCAACACCTAAAAGACTGTGGGATCGTACTACAGTTGACTCCACCTGGAACACCACAATTAAATGGTGTGTCCGAACGGAGAAATCGAACTTTACTTGATATGGTTCGATCCATGATGAGTCACACCGTTGTGCCTGATTCATTGTGGGGCTATGCTCTTTTGTCAGCCGCTCTAATACTTAACCGAAGTCCGTCTAAAGCTGTTGACAAGACTCCATTCGAGCTATGGAAGGGAACGGTCCCTAACTTGTCCTTTATTCGGGTTTGGGGCTGCGAGGCTTATGTCAAGTGGAGACATGAGGACAAGCTCGGCCCGCGATCGGTCAAAACATACTTTATAGGCTACCCAAAGGGAACGTTTGGTCATTACTTCTACTCGCCTACCGAACAACGTGTTTTTGTTGCGGCTAGTGCGACGTTCTTAGAGAAAGAATTTCTCGAGAACAAGTCGAGTAATAGAACCTTCGAGTTGTCGGAGGTTCAAGAACCAACTACCGAGCAACCATTGGAGGAAACAGTACCTCCAACCGAGGCTGCGGTAGATATCCCTGAGGAACCTAGGAGATCGGGAAGAGTCTCTATTCCACCGGACAGATACATTGGTATGGTCGAGGAACACGATACAGATGACGTCTTACTCCTAGAGGGTAATGAACCCACAACCTATAAAGGTGCCATGACCAGTTCTGACTCAAAGCTATGGCTAGAAGCCATGCAATCCGAGATGGACTCCATGTATGAGAACAACGTGTGGGATCTTGTGGACCTACCTGCAAAGGTACGTCCCCTTCAATGCAAATGGCTTTACAAAATAAAGCATGCCGTGGAAGGACAACAAGATATCCATAAGGCTAGACTAGTTGCTAAAGGTTTCACCCAAGTGCCAGGCTTGCACTACGATGAGATCTTTGCACCCGTAGTCATGCTACGTTCCATTCGGATTATCTTAGCGATCGCCGCATTTCATGACTATGAAATATGGCAAATGGACGTTAAAACCGCCTTCTTAAACGGTTATTTGGAGGAAGAGTTGTACATGGTACAACCCGAGGGTTTTATCGATTCAGCACATCCTAAGAAAGTTTGCAAGCTTAAGCGTTCCATCTATGGACTTAAGCAAGCATCGCGGAGTTGGAATCATCGCTTCGACCAAGTGATAAAAGAGAATGGGTTCATTCGATCAGTCGAGGAACCATGTCTCTATATCAAGTCGAGTGGGAGTAAGATTGTATTCCTAGTACTGTATGTCGATGACATACTCTTGATTGGGAATGACATACCTCTCTTATCTTCGGTTAAAGCATGGTTGAAAAACCACTTCCAGATGAAAGATCTGGGAGAGGCACAAAGAATTTTGGGCATCCGTATCTACAGGGATAGATCACGACGGATGTTGTCTCTCAGTCAGGAATCTTATATAGAGAAGATTCTGGAGAGATTCAGCATGACGAACTCCAAGAAGGGGTTCCTTCCTATGACTCCTGGGCTTCACTTGAGCAAGACTCAAGAAGCTAAGTCAGTGGAAGAGAAAGAGCGCATGAGTCGGATTCCTTATGCTTCGGCAATAGGATCGATCATGTATGCCATGATATGCACACGTCCTGACGTTGCATATGCATTAAGTATGACAAGTCGATTCCAAGCTCATCCAGGTGAACAACACTGGATGGCCGTGAAAAACATTCTTAAGTACCTACGGAGGACTAAAGATTGGGGATTGACTTTTGGAGGCGACTCGACGCTCTGCGCCACGGGTTACGCAGATGCTAGCTTCCAAACAGATCGAGATGACTCGAAATCTCAGTCTGGATTTGTCTTTACTCTTAATGGCGCTGCTGTCAGCTGGAAAAGTTCTAAACAGAGTGTTACAGCAGATTCTACGACTGAGTCCGAGTACTATGCCGCCTCAGAAGCAGCTAAGGAAGCAATATGGATGCGTCAATTCTTACAAGGACTATCAGTAGTGCCTAGTTCGAATGACCCAATCACCGTCTATTGTGACAATAGCGGTGCCATCTTCCAAGCTAAGGAGCATAAGTCTAGCAGCAAGGCTAGGCATGTACAACGGAAAGCTCATCTAATCCGGGATTACGTGGAGCAAAAGGAGATTTTTATTGAAAAGATCGCTACGGATGACAACATAGCTGATCCTCTCACTAAAGCATTACCACGTGATAAGCATGAAGGGCACATTCATTCCATGGGAATTGGATGTGTTCCTAAGTTGTAGTACTCTTTTATGAATTCATGTAATAATTCATTTTCTCGTGTACTCTATTCAACCTTATTGTTATGATATAAAATGTTTTGTTTTTCATGTGGAATTGTACGCCAATTTTGAACACCACAAAGTGAACTGATTAACATTACATCGTTTTGGTCCTTGATTACCCACTTGAGCTGATAACTCAGGTAATCATTTTGTGACGTTGGTTGATGGTGGGTTCAACGAGCCATAAGTCACGTGGATGACTGACCAATCACAAAGGCGAGTTATACGGATATCTCGTAGGACACCCCGTGACAACGTTATGGAGTCCTAAATGTTTTATAACATTGGGTGCCAGGTCGTGGATAGGACCTCCATAGTGTTCCTTAGAGTCGAATCTTTTGACTTTCAACTGTTTCTTGAGATTAAGACAGATTTTGGGTAACTTTGGTTTCTTTCCCACGGTCACCGTAACAGGGGCCAAGAGGATTTTTTCTGGGTTATTTCATGCTGGGCGATATCGGCAGGATTCGAGTTGAGGGAAATATCCAAACCCTTATCAGGATTTTATCATTTCTCAGGGCCACTCGAGGAGTAGTAACTGAAATGCATGGCCATGCTCGAATACAGATTCGTTTTATCAGTTAAGTTACTCTCTAGTCGGGGAAACCACTCTTGATACAGATCGCTTGTGAGATACGACCTTTGCGAATGCGGATTTGCAAATTGTCTTACATTGAGTGGGAGAAATTTTAAAAGGATATGAGATTCGGTTATCGCACCTACACTTGTACGGACAAGTGGGAGTTTGTTGGAGATTGTGTCCTCCACATGTAGTGTGATAACGTCATTGAACATACCCTTGTACGGACAAGTGGGAGATTGTTGGGGCTGGTGTCCTTGACAATTAAGTACAATGACTTATTAAATCTCTTTAAGGATCACAAGGGCATACTTCGGTATTATTACCAGTTGATCCACGTTTATCAATAACGGTTGGCTTGCTAGATAAGTTTGACGTTATTGTCATACGGATGGCGGTGGTCAACTGGTCCCTATACGTCACACCTATAGGACACGTTTGAGAGATGTGAAGGTATGAAAATACAGTCACATTTTGCCGAATATGACTAAACAGTTAGTCAGAGGTATTGACTATTAAATTAGTCAATAAGATGTTGAGGATTATTATTTAATACGGATTAAATAATTTTAGCTAATACGGATTACAAGATTAATTCGTAAATTAAATATAAACGGTTATATTTAATTAAATATTGTATTCGCGTATTAATATAAACAGTTATATTAATTTAGGTAATTATACAATATCGTATTTTGTCAGACCATTATTAATATATCGACTGTATTAATATCTGATAACATGTTACGATTTATAAATTAAACCCGCGAATAAATAATAGTTAATTGGGTCGAATCACGTATTAGGATAAGGTAAGAGTGGAAAGCCCACTCCTACCCAAACCCTATATTCGGCCGGCCCCATGTAGTATATAAGGAGAGTCCTTCTCCTTATATCGACTACTCTTGTTGCACTGTAACATAATTCTCAAGTAAAATTAGGGTTTTGTGAGCACTTTTCTCCCAAAACCTCAGATCTCACATCTAAAACCTCAAGGGCTCTCCCTATATTGCAAGGCAATTGGAGAGGATTTCTAGCACACGCGGCCACGTCTCAGACTAAGTCTTGGGTGCAAGTTATAGGAGGGAATTTACTTTAATTCCTGTTCTTAGGCCTTTTGCGCGAGGACTAAAGGTTGTACTTCTTTTCTCATGCTTTTTAATCTTATGACAATATTCACGATTGTATATTTCATTATAATCCTGTAATTTTGGGGTGAATACGCGTTTTATTCCCCACACTTGTTGTTATTTCTGATTTTTGTTTAAGATTGATGATTATGGACTTAGTAATATGTTAGGAATAACCTTACTTGAAGATTATATGCTTGCTTGACGTTTTATATGAGTAATGGCTTAATTTCTGAATTTTATGTTTTGCGACGGATACAAAGTATAATCATTTTGAGGATTGTTATGGGTTTAATTGCTGATAGATAGTGTTATTGGTTGGTTTGTGATAAGGGAGAAATATTGTTGTTGTAAATTTAGAAGTTTGATATCGATTCATTGAAGTATTGAGTTTACTGGAAAATGCGTTTTTGCGAAACAGGCTCTTTGAGCCGGTCGACCGACCGGCCGCCGGTCGACCGGCTGGGAGTGTCTTTGGTGGGTTTTTGCGGGTTTTGAGTTTATAGACTTTGAGCTGCCAGCCGGTGGGCCGGCTGCCTGCCGACCGGCTGGTAGCCTCTTTTGGGATGCCTCTTGCGTAGAGTTGTATGTAGGAGTAGGTTCCCCAGCCGGTGGACCGGCCGCCTGCCGACCGGCTGGGAACCCTTTGACCTTTGTTTCGTGGGTTTTGGGAAAGAAATAGAGAAGGAGTGCCCAGCCGGTAGGCCGGCTGCCTGCCGACCGGCTGGGGACCCCTAATGATTATTTTACTTTGAATTCGTAATTCGTTCATAACTTTGAAACGGTTGATCGGTTTTGATTGAAACTCGTTCCTTGTATCTTTGATATGTGTTTGAGGTCCCCGGAGGATGGGCGACACTATATTGGGTTCGGGAACGGAGTGAGGATAGAGACCCCCCGGTCGGGTAACCGAAAGGGAAACCGGCTCTCCCTCAACTTAGTTCCCGGGGTCAATTAAGTGTTGTTTAGTGGTTTAAGAAGTTAGAACTATAGGTTAGTTTCTATCTTTGGATGCTAATGATTGATTTGTATGTCGCTTGGTGGGATATGTGTTAAGTTCACCTCTGGACCGACTACGTGTTTTGTATGTCGCGTGATGGGATATGTGTTAAGCTCACCTCTGGACCCATTACGTGTTTTGCTTGTGGCGTGTCAGGATATGTGTTAAGCTCACCTCTGGACCTAACACGTGATCGGTTGTCGTACACGGAATATGTGTTAAGCTCACCTCTGGACCCGTTGTGCGATAGCTGTGTATTGGGATATGTGTTAAGTTCACCTCTGGACCCAATACTTGTTTGTAGCATTGGGATATGTGTTAAGCTCACCTCTGGACCCTTTGCTTTTGGATGTATGGTGGGATATGTGTTAAGTTCACCTCTGGACCCGACATTTGTTTGTAGTGGGATATGTGTTAAGCTCACCTCTGGACCCATTACTGAATTGTGATTAGGGATATGTGTTAAGTTCACCTCTGGACCCTTTACTAGAATTGCATGTTGGGATATGTGTTAAGTTCACCTCTGGACCTGACATTGTTTGGTAGTGGGATATGTGTTAAGTTCACCACTGGACCCATTGCTAGTGTTTATTTATATCTGCTTGCCTTGAGATTGGTACAGTGTCAGATATGCATGATGAAGTTGATGATTATATTGCTTGAGTTATAGTTTGTTCATCCAAGGCATTGGATGACTCTATGATCTGTTTCATAAATAGTTGGATTGAAATACCCCCCGACTGGATAACCAGTAGGGAAACCGGCTCTCCTTCCTAACGGTTTATGAAGTTGGTTGAGAGTCGTGCATTAGAGTTGCATGATAGTATGAGAACAGTTGATGAGATGTTATGCTTCACATGTCTATATATGTTGGAGTATTCTGTATTGCTTTACTTGTTACGTGTCGTTACAAAAGGTGGCTAGGAGAACTCTAGTCACTCCCCACTGATTGTGGCGTACATGTTTTCATGTATGTAGGTACATGACAGGTGGTTGGCAGAGGGTTGCATGGAGCTAGCGAGCGATGATCCTAATCATCGATTGACTTACACGTTTACGTTAGCTAGACTTAGTTTACATTTCAGTCTTGAGTGCCTGTAGGGATGTGCCATCCCAGGCTGATTGTATATATATATATTTTACTTTCAGTTTCAGTTTTAATTCACCTCGCATGTTAGTTATGTTAAAAAGTTTTAATTCCGCTGCATTTTTAGTATTTTGTATGTTTTATATTTCCGCTTTCGCGAGGGGTTTTACAGTTGGTATCAGAGCGTTATCGCTCCCGACGCACTCATGTAATCCCCAACCTTAACTTGACCATATAATTGAATAATGAATGAGAGATGGGGTAGATTTAAGGACTTATATTGTTTTCTGTTTTGTGATTGCTCTTTTTAGGCTCTAACGTGTTTGATGATTGTCATTGATTTCACTTTTATATCTTTCAATCGACGAACCGTGGGCTCATCCATTTAGCGGTGGAGATCGGAGTTTCTACCGAAGATAGAAGATTCGTGCTACTGTTGGGGAATGCTTCTGAGCCTTGAAGATGCTCCTCTTTCTTTGTGCATCACCTTCTTTGATAACTCTGGATGCACATGCTTCTTTTAGAATATTTGTCTATCTTGCTTGAACAGATCTGTGGGGAATAAAACGTGTATTCGCCCTAAACTTGCAGGATTATAATGAAAATTACAGTCGTGAATATCGTCATAAGATTAAAAAGGATAAGAAAAGAAGTACAACCTTTAGTCCTTGTGCGAAAGGCCTAAGAACAGGAATTAACATAAATTCCCTCCTATAACTTGCACCCAAGACTTAGAATGAGACGTGGCCGCGTGTGCTAGAAATCCTCTCCAACTGCCTTGCAATATTGGGAGAGCTATTCAGGTTTTAGATGTGAGATCTGAGGTTTTGGGAGAAGAATGCTCTCAAAATCCTAATTTTGCCTTGAGAATTATTTAGTCAGTGCAACAAGAGTAACTAACATAAGGAGAGTCCCTCTCCTTATGTAGTACACGGCCGGCCGAATTGGATGTCGGGTAGGAGTGGGCTTTCACTCTTACCTTATTCCATTGCGTGATTCGACCCAATTAGCTATGAGTTGTCCGCGGGTTTTTTATTTATAAATCATAACATGTTATCAGTTATTAATACAGTCGATATATTAATAATGGTCTGACAAAATACGATATTGTATATTTACCCAAATTAATATAACTGTTTATATTAATACGCGAATACAATATTTAATTAAATATAACCGTTTATATTTAATTTTACGAATTAATCATGTAATCCGTATTAAATAATCATCTCAACATCTTATTGACTAATTTAATAGTCAATACCTCTGACTAACTGTTTAGTCGTATCCGGCATAAATGTGACTGTATTTTCATACCTTCACATCTCTCAAACGTGTCCTATAGGTGTGACGTATAGGGACCAGTTGATCACCGCCATCCGTATGACAATAACGTCAAACTTATCTAGCAAGCCAACCGTTATTGATAAACGTGGATCAACTGATAATAATACTGAAGTATGCCCTTGTGATCCTTAAAGAGATTTAATAAGTCATTGTACTTAATTGTCAAGGACACCAGTCCCAACAATCTCCCACTTGTCCGTACAAGGGTATGTGCAATGACGTTATCACACTACATGTGGAGGACACAAGCTCCAACAAACTCCCACTTGTCCGTACAAGTGTAGGTGCGATAACCGATTCTCATATCCTTTCAAAATTTCTCCCACTCAATGTAAGACAATTTGCAAATCCGCATTCGCAAAGGTCGTATCTCACAAGCGATCTGTATCAAGAGTGGTTTCCCCGACTAGAGAGTAACTTAACTGATAAAACGAATCTGTATTCGAGCATGGCCATGCATTTCAGTTACAACTCCTCGAGTGGCCCTGAGAAATGATAAAATCCTGATAAGGAACACTATGGAGGTCCTATCCACGACCTGGCACCCAATGTTATAAAACATTTAGGACTCCATAACGCTGTCACGGGGTGTCCTACGAGATATCCGTATAACTCGCCTTTGTGATTGGTCAGTCAGCCGTGTGACTTATGGCTTGTTGAACCCACCATCAACCAACGTCACAAAATGATTACCTGAGTTATCAGCTCAAGTGGGTAATCAAGGACCAAAACGATGTAATGTTAATCAGTTCACTTTGTGGTGTTCAAAATTGGCGTACAATTCCACATGAGAAACAAAACATTATATATCATAACAATAAGGTTGAATAGAGTACACGAGAAAATGAATTATTACATGAATTCATAAAAGAGTACTACAACTTAGGAACACATCCAATTCCCATGGAATGAATGTGCCCTTCATGCTTATCACGTGGTAATGCTTTTGTGAGAGGATCAGCTATGTTGTCATCCGTAGCGATCTTATCAATGAAAATCTCCTTTTGCTCCACGTAATCTCTGATTAGATGAGCTTTCCGTTGTACATGCCTAGCCTTGTTGCTAGACTTATGCTCCTTAGCTTGGAAGATGGCACCTTTATTATCACAATAAACGGTTATTGGGTCATTCGAACTAGGCACTACTGATAGTCCTTGTAAGAATTGACGCATCCATATTGCTTCCTTAGCTGCTTCTGAGGCGGCATAGTACTCGGACTCAGTCGTAGAATCTGCTGTAACACTCTGTTTAGAACTTTTCCAGCTGACAGCAGCACCATTAAGAGTAAAAACGAATCCAGATTGAGATTTCGAGTCATCTCGATCCGTTTGGAAGCTAGCATCTGCGTAACCCGTGGCGCAGAGCGTTGAGTCGCCTCCATAAGTCAATCCCCAATCTTTAGTCCTCCATAGGTACTTAAGAATGTTTTTCACGGCCATCCAGTGTTGTTCACCTGGATGAGCTTGGAATCGACTAGTCATACTCAATGCATATGCAACGTCTGGACGTGTGCATATCATGGCATACATGATCGATCCTATTGCCGAAGCATAAGGAATCCGACTCATGCGCTCTTTCTCTTCCAATGACTTAGCTTCTTGAGTCTTGCTCAAGTGAAGCCCAGGAGTCATAGGAAGGAACCCCTTCTTGGAGTTCGTCATGCTGAATCTCTCTAGAATCTTATCTATATAAGACTCCTGACTGAGAGACAACATCCGTCGTGATCTATCCCAGTAGATACGGATGCCCAAAGTTCTTTGTGCCTCTCCCAGATCTTTCATCTGGAAATGGTTTTTCAACCATGCTTTAACCGAAGATAAGAGAGGTATGTCATTCCAAATCAAGAGTATGTCGTCGACATACAGTACTAGGAATACAATCTTGCTCCCACTCGACTTGATATAGAGACATGGTTCCTCGACTGATCGAATGAATCCATTCTCTTTTATCACTTGGTCGAAGCGATGATTCCAACTCCGCGATGCTTGCTTAAGTCCATAGATGGAACGTTTAAGCTTGCAAACTTTCTTAGGATGTTCTGGATCAATAAAACCCTCGGGTTGTACCATGTACAACTCTTCCTCCAAATAACCGTTTAAGAAGGCGGTTTTAACGTCCATTTGCATTATTTCATAGTCATGAAATGCGGCGATCGCTAAGATAATCCGAATGGAACGTAGCATGACTACGCGCGCAAAGATCTCATCGTAGTGCAAGCCTGGCACTTGGGTGAAACCTTTAGCAACTATTCTTGCCTTGTGGATATCTTGTTGTCCTTCCACGGCATGCTTTATCTTGTAAAGCCATTTGCATTGAAGGGGACGTACCTTTGCAGGTAGGTCCACAAGATCCCACACGTTGTTCTCATACATGGAGTCCATCTCGGATTGCATGGCTTCTAGCCATATCTTTGAGTCAGAACTGGTCATGGCACCTTTATAGGTTGTAGGTTCATTACCCTCTAGGAGTAAGACGTCATCTATATCACGTTCCTCGACCATGCCAATGTATCTGTCCGGAGGAATAGAGACTCTTCCCGACCTCCTAGGTTCCTCAGGGATATCTACCGCAGCCTCGGGTGAAGGTACTGTTTCGTCCAATGGTTGTTCAGTACTTGGTTCTTGAACCTCCGATAACTCGAAGGTTCTATTACTTGACTTGTTCTCGAGAAATTCTTTCTCTAAGAACGTCGCACTAGCCACAACAAAAACACGTTGTTCGGTTGGCGAGTAGAAGTAATGACCAAAAGTTCCCTTTGGATAGCCTATAAAGTATGTCTTGACCGATCGCGGGCCGAGCTTATCCTCGTGTCTCCACTTGACATAAGCCTCGCAGCCCCAAACCCGAATAAAGGACAAGTTAGGGACCGTTCCCTTCCATAATTCGTATGGAGTCTTGTCAACAGCTTTAGACGGACTTCGGTTAAGTATTAGAGCGGCTGACAAAAGAGCATAGCCCCACAATGAATCAGGCACAACGGTGTGACTCATCATGGATCGAACCATATCTAGTAGAGTTCGATTTCTCCGTTCGGACACACCATTTAATTGTGGTGTACCAGGTGGAGTCAACTGTAGCACGATGCCACAGTCTTTAAGGTGTTGATCAAACTCGTGTGAAAGATACTCACCACCACGATCCGAACGTAGTGCTTTAATCTTTCTACCCAGCTGGTTCTGTACCCGATTCTGGTATTCTTTGAACTTGTCAAAGGATTCACTTTTATGTTTCATCAAGTAGACATAGCCATATCTACTCAAATCTTCCGTGAAAGTGATGAAATACCTATAGCCTTCTCGACACCTTTGAAGGAAATACGAGTCATTTTGCCGATGAGACATGATTCACACGTGCCATATGATTCGAAATCAAAGGGCGATATAGCTCCATTCTATATGAGCTGTTTTACGCGTTTCTCATTTATGTGTCCCATACGACAATGCCATAGGTAAGTTTGATCTTTGTCACCTACCTTTAATCTCTTGTTATTCACATGTAATATCTCGGTAGTTTGATCTAAAACATAAATTCCATTCATGGAAACTGCCTTGCCATAAATCATATTGTGTAAGGAGAAAATACAGCTATTATTCTCTATTACAAATGAAAAACCGAGTTTGTCAAGTGCAGAAACTGAAATAATGTTTTTGGACAAACTAGGAACATAATAACAGTTATATAAAAATAACTCGAATCCACTTGGAAGCTGGATCACGTATGTTCCCTTCGAGACTGCAGCAACGCGTGCTCCATTCCCGACACGCAGGTCCACCTCACCCTTGATTAGGGGTTCTTGGTTTCGGAGGCCCTGCACATGATTACATAGATGAGAACCACAACCAGTATCAAGTACCCAAGTTCCGCAACTTGCATGGTTAATCTCAATCATGTGAATAAAAGAAGAAGAAGATATACCAACAAGAGTAACGCGGCCTGCCTTAATGTACTCGCGATACACGGGGCATGAGCGCCTCCAATGCCCAGTCTTGTGGCAGTGGTGGCATTCCATGCTAGTATCCTGGCTCTTTGTCTTGCCCTGTGAGCTGCTCGACTCACCTGGCCCACTCTTAGTAAATCCTGGTTTCTTGAACCTGGGCTTACCTACTGCTAGGTCGCCCTGAGCTTTAGCCTTCCCTTTACCCTTTCCCTTACTGGAGATCATGAGAACATCCTGCTTCATGCTCCCACTTAATTTCTGATCCTTCTCAGTCTGTACGAGAAGGGAGTGGAGCTCATAAGGAGTCTTCTTCATTTCGTTCATGTAGTAGTTGGCCCTAAAGAGGGCGAACCCATCATGAAGCGAATGAAGCATTCGATCAACGATTATGTTCTCACTGATCTTGCAGTTCAGGGTCTCCAGTTTCTCGATATTCTCAATCATGTTGAGAATATGTGGGCTAACAGCGTGGCCCTTCTGGAGTTTCGCCTCAAAGAAGCGACAGGTATGCTCATAAGAAACGATTCTCGGAGCTTTCGAGAATTCGTTAGTCAGCGTGGTGAAAATCTTGTTTGCACCATGGGATATGAAGCGTCTTTGCAAATTTGATTCCATTGCATAGATGAGTACGTTCTTTATCGCACCCGCTTCAATGACGAAGTCGCTATGAGCGCGAACTTCGTTGGCTCTAGCTCCAGTTCCTGGGTGTGCCGGAATGGGCTCAGTTAAATACTTAAGCTTTCCGTCAGCAATGGCAGCATTCCGTAGTGCTGCCTCCCAGTCAGAGAAGTTTGACCCATCATTCCTCAGTCTAGTTGACTAATTCATGGAGTCCATGAAGGCCTTTAGCCAGGATTCACGTGCTAGCTTGGCACTTGGCATTGGGTCTTCACCAGCCATTTAGTTATACAGCAGTTTTAAATGAATGTGTTCTACACTGAAAAAGAAGATAAAACAAAAACCATATAAGCAACTCATTGTTGTGATTTAAGTCTATATTAAATTGAAATTTAAACTCGTAGACTCAAGCATTTATATAATTGATCTCCCTCAAAAATTATATAAACGATCCCAAGACTCAATTTCCGTATATTGATAAGCCCACAGTTTGGCTAATTCCACCGTTGGAACTCTTGGTCGATAGATTTCTGTATATCCTATTTATTAGTCCATCTCAGTCACTAGATAGTATCGAGTGACCATGATGTTGAGATAAAATAAATCATCTGTTCCCACTTACCCGACGTAGAAGGGGTCATATTATGCCTACCGACGAAGAAGGGATTCATGGGAGGCTGATTTATAAAGACTAATCCCAATTTTTGGTTATACGAGGAAGACCCCATCAACTTTTATTTATTCATATTTAAGTGAACTAAAAACTAGCATATAAGTGAATGAATTAAATAAAGTGATGGCTTTACATGTGACACGTGACATCTGTATTGTCACAGAAAACTAACGCGTAACCTCTACAAGAGTCAGTTTTCAGGCATGTTATAGGTGGTTTGGTTTTTAGGCGGAATATGATGCAAGCTATTATCGATGAAAGCATAAAGATAAATGCAATAAACATAAATAAAAGTCCTAGTGTAGCCTATCCAACCAAAATAAACATAAAACAACTTGGAATCCACCGTTGGACCCTAGAAGCTTGTCTTGATGTTCCATCTTGGTCCTTGCAGCGGGAGTGAGCATCCGGATTCCGTCTTTGGTCTTCACAAAATTACTAATTTAAATTACAAATATAACCTATTTACATTCTAATTTAAATACAAAAGTAATTACATGGCAAAAACCCAAAACCGGAGATTCAAGATCTCAAAATTACAAGCAAGACTGTGTCCCATCATTACGGTGACACAATCTTCTAAGGCCACACTAAGTTACAACCGTTTGCAAAATTAAATACGTTATTGAAAGCATTCATAAGGCATTCACAAGACGATAAATAAAATGCATCAACTAAATAAAATTCATACATGACATAATACTGTTATTATGATTAATAAATTTTTACCAAACCACCTTTTAAGATTAAAATTATGTGACTATACCGCTTTAATCACCCAATTTTAATAAACATATAATCCATTATTTTAAACTGTTTTAAAACAATATGTATCAAACGAGGGTGAACCGTTTCACAAAAATAATATACTATTTCCGTATACAGTATATTATTTTAGGCCATGTGAAAATAAGAAACAAGTTATTTTCGAAAAAGAAAGCCTAAAACATGAGCACTCGACCGAGCAACAGGGGCACTCGATCGAGTGCAGCAGGGGCTCGATCGAGTGACTCGTTAAAACGCAAATCGCTGCACTTTAAATCAAAACAAGTTTTTATCTTGATATAAAACGTGTAAATCAAAAATAAAAACAACAAAAGATCCACATATTGCTAAAAATATCGATTAAATAACAATATGCAAATAAGAATCGAAAACAAGATCGATTGCAACCCTAAAATCACACGTACGAGGCCTGGTACAAGGGCACTCGATCGAGTGCTACAGAGACTCGATCGAGTGCCAAGGCAGAATGCTTCGAATTTCAAAATTTTTAAATCTTATGAAAAACACAATTGTAAAATTTCATGGCCTATTGCTCTGATACCACTTGTGGGGAATAAAACGTGTATTCGCCCTAAACTTGCAGGATTATAATGAAAATTACAGCCGTGAATATCGTCATAAGATTAAAAAGGATAAGAAAAGAAGTACAACCTTTAGTCCTTGTGCGAAAGGCCTAAGAACAGATATTAACACAAATTCCCTCCTATAACTTGCACCCAAGACTTAGAATGAGACGTGGCCGCGTGTGCTAGAAATCCTCTCCAACTGCCTTGCAATATTGGGAGAGCTATTCAGGTTTTAGATGTGAGATCTGAGGTTTTGGGAGAAGAATGCTCTCAAAACCCTAATTTTGCCTTGAGAATTATTTAGTCAGTGCAACAAGAGTAACTAACATAAGGAGAGTCCCTCTCCTTATGTAGTACACGGCCGGCCGAATTGGATGTCGGGTAGGAGTGGGCTTTCACTCTTACCTTATTCCATTGTGTGATTCGACCCAATTAGCTATGAGTTGTCCGCGGGTTTTTTATTTATAAATCGTAACATGTTATCAGTTATTAATACAGTCGATATATTAATAATGGTCTGACAAAATACGATATTGTATATTTACCCAAATTAATATAACTGTTTATATTAATACGCGAATACAATATTTAATTAAATATAACCGTTTATATTTAATTTTACGAATTAGTCATGTAATCCGTATTAGCTAAAATTATTTAATCCGTATTAAATAATCATCTCAACATCTTATTGACTAATTTAATAGTCAATACCTCTGACTAACTGTTTAGTCGTATCCGGCATAAATGTGACTGTATTTTCACACCTTCACATCTCTCAAACGTGTCCTATAGGTGTGACGTATAGGGACCAGTTGATCACCGCCATCCGTATGACAATAACGTCAAACTTATCTAGCAAGCCAACCGTTATTGATAAACGTGGATCAACTGATAATAATACTGAAGTATGCCCTTGTGATCCTTAAAGAGATTTAATAAGTCATTGTACTTAATTGTCAAGGACACCAGTCCCAACAATCTCCCACTTGTCCGTACAAGGGTATGTGCAATGACGTTATCACACTACATGTGGAGGACACAAGCTCCAACAAGATCTTCATATCTTTTCAGGTTAACCTTGTTGCTTGTTTTCTTAAGGTGCCCTCTAGGTAATCTTCCTTATTATTGGATTTGGAGGAACTAGTCTTAGGATAACTGTAAGCTGTGTTATGAGAAATATTGTTATTGAGGAATAACTTAAGAGGTATCGAGAGACATGTTTTGGTGATCTAAGGATCTAGTTGTCTATCCAATTGGGAGAGTGAAAGTGAGTGATAAGATACTTGCTTGAAGGTTGAGTTGTATACTTAGTAGTCGGTGCAACCTAACCTTGAGAACCATGCTTAGATCGTGAAAGTTTGTGGATTGTAGAGTACTGTTTAAGGAGTTAGATAAGATACTTGAGGATATAGAGCGACCTGAGAGGATGGCCTTAAGATGCTAATGATGAAGAATAGATGATTGAAGTGAGTTAGTATCACTTGTCTTAGGTGAGTGACTGAGCTGAGAAAGGTCCGTTGTTGAGGAATACGAATCATTGGCTATAATAGTTGAGTACTCGAAAAATTTATGATTTAAACTGGGAGGAAGTGAATCATTATCTGGCCTTAGGTTATTTAATGGGTCTTAGCGTTCTTCTATTGAAGAACTTAAAGGAAACTTGAGGATGCACCGCCAGTTTGTGAATGGAATAAAGTAAGTCATTGGGAGAGGAAAGTTCGGAAAAACTTGATGGTTTAAGAATCGTTATCTGGTGGACAGTGAGGTAAGTAAAGTGTATATGACATAAGGGTGGTGACCTGAAAGTGTTATTGAATTGTCATTTGAGGAACTAGCAGAGATGTGTCATCTCAAACTTTTGGGAATAGGTAGTTGTGATGATGATATCGTTTAAAGTTTGGAAGATTAGGGTATATAAATCATAGGAGGAATTTTTCGTGAGAACCGATAATTGAATGACTTGATTTGGAAAATAAGAAGTGAGAATTCCGCGAGAATAGTGAGAGACCCGCACCTTGGAAGATTCCGCAATCGTTCTTTTCACGTCGCTTCTCTCCTTTCTTCTCCTTTGCTTCTCCGTCTGATCTTGACTTCAATGTTATTGGAGTCTATAGCCTAAAGTTCCTTACCTTGTCATCTTATTGTCCCTCGAGCCGTCTTTCGTTTGTCTCTCTCGAGGCCTGTGTCGTGTTTATCCCTGAAATTCGCATCTCATCTCCTCTTCTGTGAGCCTTGTTCCTTTTCATCTAGAATAGTGGCGAGATCGACCTGTTCTTGGGGTAGATATACATGCCTTGAGGAATGCTTGGTTCTGCGTTGTCAGGATTTGGTTGAGAGAGTTGGTGAGAATAATGTTCGGGCGATGTTGGACAGTGTGCCGTCTTGAGAGTCCATGTTAGATGGATTGTGTGTAAGTGATCTTTGTATATCCCAGGCTGATGTATATATTTGTTTTTCAGTACTTAGAACTGTTACTTATCTATTTTGGTTTTATTTCAGTTTCAGTTTCCGTTTCAGTTTAAGACTTCTAGCATGTTGTTTACTTTAAAAAGTTTTAATTCCGCTGCATTTTTAGTACTTTTGTATGTTTATATTTCCGCTTTCGCGAGGTGTTTTACAGTTATGCTTTACATGTTTATATATGTTGCAGTATTCTGTATTGCTTTACTTGTTACATGTCGTTACAAAAGGTGGCTATAGGAGAACTCTAGTCACTCCCCACTGATTGTGGCGTACATGTTTTCATGTATGTAGGTACATGCAGGTTGGATCGGGGTTCACTTGAGAGCTAGCGAGTGATGATCCTTTCATCATATGACTTACACGTTTATTGATTAGCTAGACTCTTAGTTTTGATACAGTTATCTTTCGGTGCCTGTAGGGATGTTCCATCCCAGGCTTTGTATATATTTTGGTTTCCATACTTAGAACTGTTATACTTATCTATTTTGTTTATATCAGTTTTCAGTTTCCGTTTCAGTTTAATTCTTCTCGCATGTTGTTTACGTTTAAAAAGTTTTAATTCCGCTGCATTTTTAGTACTTTGTATGTTTTAATTTTCCGCTTTCGCGAGGGGTTTTACATATAATAATAAAATAATATTTTTTGGCATGAATTTATTAATATTTGAATATTATTATTTTGACTTGAGAAATTGGTTGTGCACGTTCGTATAACATATAGCATGAAATAATCATAGTTCGAGCATTCGATAAAAAATAACACACATAGGCATGCAGCGGAATATACGGACACAGTCATATAATTCAGTCTTTTCATAGTCAATCATTGGGTTATTTTCAGCTCTTAAGATCGATTAGGTGCCACCGATTAAACCAATTTCCAATCGTAAAGTCTCAAATCGTTCTCTAGCCAAAGGTTTAGTAAAAATATCTGCCCATTGTTTTTCCGTACTACAAAATTCCAACTTAATGTTTTTCTTTTCTACATGGTCACGTAAGAAGTGATGTCTAATCTCTATGTGTTTTGTTCTCGAGTGCTGAGCCGGGTTCTTAGATATTATTATAGCACTCGTATTATCACATAATATAGGTACACATCCCACGTCAATACCATAATCAAGTAATTGTTGTTTTAACCATAAGAGTTGAGAACATACCAGTGCTGCTTCAATATATTCTGCTTCTGCGGTTGACAAGGCGACAGAATTTTGTTTCTTAGATGCCCGTGATATAATACATGGTGCAACGAAGGTCGCAAGTCCAGAAGTACTTTTTCTATCTAAAGAACAACCTGCATAATCCGCATCTGAATATCCTAATAGGTTAAAATTACAGTCCATAGGATATCATAGATATAATTTTGATGTTCCGATTAGGTATCTTAGAATTCTCTTAACCGCAATCATATGTGATTCCTTTGGTGCAGATTTGAATCGAGCACAAACGCAGACACTAAACATTAAATCTGGACGACTTGCAGTAAGATAAAGAACTGAGCCGATCATACCTCTATAAGTAGTTTCATCTACTGACTTACCGTCCTCGTCTTTGGTGAGCTTCTTATCTGTTACCATTGGAGTAGGCATAGGATGAGAAGATTCCATTCCAAATTTCTTTATTAACTCTTTGACATATTTTTGTTGATGGACTTTGATACCCTCGTTCGTTTGTTGAATTTGTATACCAAGGAAGAATTTTAATTCTCCCATCATGCTCAACTCGAACTCGGATGTCATCAACTCTGAGAAATACTGGCACAACTTTTTGTTGGTTGAGCCAAATAAAATATCATCAACGTAGATCTGGACAACTAGTAGATCGGAATTTTCACTTTTCAGAAATAGTGTCTTATCTACTGATCCTCTCTTGAATCCGCTTTCCAACCGAAACTTTGATAGTCTGTCGTACCATGCTCGAGGGGCTTGTTTCAGCCCGTAGAGAGCTTTGTCCAATCTGTACACATGATCCTTGAGTCTGCTGTCAGGAAATCCAGGAGGTTGTTCGACATAGACTGTAACACCCCCATTTATTTAAAGGCCTGTACTAGGACTCCTTAGATAAATAAGGGTGTTACCATCTCGGTTTCCCGAGGCCGTAGATACAAAGGAAAGATAAACAGTACATTAATTAAAAGTTAAACTCCATAACATGTTCTTACAACTGTATCCAAACTGTCTTATGAAATGAAAATACAACTCATGATAAACTCACTATGGTGATCTAGACTCTAGTCTGGTCCGGATCCAAGTTCTCTCTTCCCATAACTTCCCATAGTCTCAGCCACCTGTCAATCTGCTCCCCAATAATTTGGTTCATCACAGGTGATCACGAATACACAGGGTCAACCACGAGGTTGAGTAGAGGAAAATAAATAAACAAACAATATCATATATATATAGGGATTCAATCATCCCTTCTCCGCACCGATCACAAGGCCAATAACTCCGCACCGCTCCCAAGGCCATTAACTCCGCACCGATCAGAACGCCAATTAACTCCGCACCGATCACAACGCCAATTAACTCCGCACCGATCACAACGCGCATTTCTCATCACCGCATATCGTATCATAGAAAAATATATTCAAATAACACAATATTCCAAATCATGCGATAATGTAAAATACTCATCAATCAACCAAGTAAACAATAATTATTATATGTGTTGCAATTTCCCCTACCTGAAATAGCAGGAATGCAGATAAATCCAATGCTTGTTAGAAATGTTCCACGCGAAACCCGCTACCTAAACACAAATACGTAACGAATAAATAACCTTCCCGAACTCCTTAACAAACCACACTTACTATAAATAGAAACCTTCCATAAGTGGAAAGTTTCCAAAAATAGAATCTTTCCAAATATAGAAACTTTCCAAATATAAAAATAGAAACTCCCATGACTTAAATAATTTCCCGACTCGCATCTTTAATTAGTACGACCCAAAACCACAAAGTAACAACATAATACTAATTACAACACTAATAATAATATTAACATTAATAATAATAATAATAAATAATAATAGTTTCTCGGGTGCCCACCAACTTCATGTAATTTCTCCTTTGTTTTTAATAAAAGTCCATAATAATAATAATAATAATAATAATAATAATAATAAAAAATAATAATAATAATAATAATAATATTAACAATATCAATAATAATCATAGTAATTTTAAAGACCACTTGACAACCCTTCGTTTTACTCGACATCACGCCTGCCCCCAAAACAGACCCTACAACCACCGCGTAACACCAGCTCCGCCACCAACAACCCCCACAACTCGTGCCCAGATGCACCAGCTACCACCACAACCACCCACACTCCTTCGACTGCCACTGTCGTGGTGAAGCAGAGCCCCAAACCAGGCCTGGTTCATCACCCAACCACCCGACTAGACCAAAACCCTTAACCATCGACACACCTCACAAACCCTGACACCACCAACGCTGCCACCCAACACCACCCCTAAAACAAGACCTATCAGACACGGTGGTAACACCGTATTGACCTCCCCCGAGTCAACGGTGTTACCCCTCCAAAACTCTGTACATGAGCAGACCGCGGAAGCAGCAGAAATATCAAGGATGACATCGTGACCACCCCCTTCGATCTCCCCCTATACCACCATACCCAGCCACCACTGACCACCCAACCATCCCTACCTGAATCTCCTGAACACCGTCTGTCCTCCTAACCCGAGACCAATAACAATTAAACCCAAACCATAACTCAAACGTCCAGCCAAACATACATACCGAACCCATATAAATAAAACGACAACAACAACCCCTCTGACACCGTATACACCACCCCCCTACGACAACCTTTAACAACCAACGACCATCACTGACCAGACTATACAAGTTCATTACGTGATATACTACAAATTTATGCAACCAAAACAAAGATTAAAGCTATTATAAACGATTAAACATGTGACAAAAACTACAAAACCAAACTGGAATCAGCAACGTGTATGACATACCAGGTTCTCAGTTAATTCGAACCACCGTGCACCCACCTACGACCACCGTGTATAGTCTCTTTCTCTCCTTTGATGTGACGGCTGTGGTTGTTGTTGGGGCTGGTGTCCTTGACAATTAAGTACAATGACTTATTAAATCTCTTTAAGGATCACAAGGGCATACTTCTGTATTATTACCAGTTGATCCACGTTTATCAATAACGGTTGGCTTGCTAGATAAGTTTGACGTTATTGTCATACGGATGGCGGTGGTCAACTGGTCCCTATACGTCACACCTATAGGACACGTTTGAGAGATGTGAAGGTATGAAAATACAGTCACATTTTGCCGGATATGACTAAACGGTTAGTCAGAGGTATTGACTATTAAATTAGTCAATAAGATGTTGAGATTATTATTTAATACGGATTAAATAATTTTAGCTAATACGGATTACATGATTAATTCGTAAATTAAATATAAACAGTTATATATATTTAATTAAATATTGTACTCGCGAATTAATATAAACAGTTATATTAATTTAGGTAATTATACAATATCGTATTTTATCAGACCGTTATTAATATATCGACTGTATTAATATCTGATAACATGTTACGATTTATAAATAAAACCCGCGAACAACTTAAAGCTAAATGGGTCGAATCACGCACGGGGATAAGGTAAGAGTGGAAAGCCCACTCCTACCCAAACCCTATTTTCGGCCGGCCAGTGTTACAAAAGGAGGAGACTTCTCCTTTTGTCGACTACTCTTGTTTCACTGCTTAAACAATTCTCAAGAAAAATTAGGGTTTTGAGAGCACTCTTCTCCCAAAACCTCAGATCTCACATCTAAAACCTCAAGGGCTCTCCCTATATTGTAAGGCAATTGGAGAGGATTTCTAGCACACGCGGCCTCGTCTCATTCAAAGTCTTGGGTGCAAGTTATAGGAGGGAATTTGCTTTAATTCCTGTTCTTAGGCCTTTTGCGCGAGGACTAAAGGTTGTACTTCTTTTCTCATGTTTTTAATCTTATGACGATATTCACAATTGCATATTTCATTATAATCCTGCAAATTTAGGGTGAATACGCGTTTTATTCCCCACAAGTGGTATCAGAGCCTTAGGCCATGAAAATTTTACAATTGTGTCTTTCATAAAATCAAAATTTGAGAAAACCGTGCAATCTGCCTAGGCACTCGATCGAGTCCCTGTTGCACTCGATCGAGTGCCCTCGTACCAGGCCCCGCGCGTGTGTTTTTGTGAGAAATCGATCTTGTTTTTCGATTATAATTTGCATATTGTTAATTAATCGATATTTTTAGCAATATGTGAATCTTTTGTTGTTGTTTATTTATGATTTACACGTTTTAAATCCTTGTTATAAACCCGTTTTAATTTAAAAGTGCAGCGATTTGCAGTTTTTACGAGCCACTCGATCGAGCCCTGCTGCACTCGATCGAGTGACCCTGACACTCGATCGAGTGCCCCTGTTACTCGATCGAGTGCTCTCGTTTCGGGGTGTTTATTTTCGAAAATAACTTGTTTCTTATTTTCACATGGCTTAAAATAATATACTGTATACGGAAATAGTATATTATTTAGTGAAACGGTTCACCCTCGTTTGATACATATTGTTTTAAAACAGTTTAAAATAATGGATTATATGTTTATTAAAATTAGTGATTAAAGCGGTATAGTCACATAATTTTAATCTTAAAAGGTGGTTTGGTATAAATTTATTAATCATAATAACGGTATTATGTCATGTATAAATTTTATTTAGTTGATGCATTTTATTTATCGTCTTGTGAATGCCTTGAATGCTTTCAATAACGTATTTAATTTTTTGCAAACGGTTGTACCTTAGTGTGGCCTTAGAAGATTGTGTCACCGTAATGATGGGACACGATCTTGCTTGTAATTTTGAGATCTTGAATCTCCGTTTTGGGTTTTTGCCATGTAATTACTTTTGTATTTAAATTAGAATGTATCTAGGTTTACTCTTGTAATTTAAATTAGTAATTTTGTGAAGACCAAAGACAAGACGGAGACCGGATGCTCACTCCCGCTGCAAGGACCAAGATAGAACATCAAGACAAGCTTCTAGGGTCCAACGGTGGATTCCAAGTTGTTTTATGTTTATTTTGGTAGGATAGGCCACACTAGGACTTTTATTTACGTTTATTGCATTTATCTTTACGCTTTCATCGATAATAACTTGCATCATATTCCGCCTAAAAACCAAACCACCTATATCATGCCTGAAAACTGACTCATGTAGAGGTCACGCGTTAGTTTTCTGTGACAATACAGATGTCACATGTCAATTTAAAAGCCATCACTTTATTTAATTCATTCACGCAAATGCTAGTTTTTAGTTCACTTAAATATGGATAAATAAGAGTTGATGGGGTCTTCCTCGTATAACCAAAAATTGAGATTAGTCTTTATAAATCAGCCTCCCATGAATCCCTTCTTCGTCGGTAGGCATAATATGACCCCTTCTACGTCGGATAAGTGGGAACAGATGATTTATTTTATCTCAACATCATGGTCACTCGATAATATTCCAGTGACTGAGATGGACTAATAGATAGGATTTACGGAAATCTATCGACCAAGAGTGCGAAACTTCGTCTATGCAATGGAATCCAATTTGCAAAGACGCTTCATAACCCATGGTGCAAACAAGATTTTCACCACGCTCACTAACGAATTCTCCAAGGCTCCGAGAATCGTTTCTTATGAGCATACCTGTCGCTTCTTTGAGGCGAAACTCCAGAAGGGCCAAGCTGTTAGCCCACATATTCTCAACATGATTGAGAATATCGAGAAACTGGAGTCCCTAAACTGCAAGATCAGTGAGAACATCATCGTTGATCGCATGCTTCATTCGCTTCATGATGGGTTCGCCCTCTTTAGGGCCAACTACTACATGAACGACATGAAGAAGACTCCTCATGAGCTCCACTCCCTTCTCGTACAGACTGAGAAGGATCTAAAGTTGAGTGGGAGTCTAAAGCAGGATGTTCTCATGATCTCAAGTAAGGGAAAAGGTAAAGGGAAGGCTAAAGCTCAGGGCGACCTAGCGGTAGGTAGGCCCAGGTTCAAGAAACCAGGATTTGCTAAGAGTGGGCCAGGTGAGTCGAGCAACTCACGGGGCAAGACTAAGAGCAAGGATACTAGCATGGAATGTCACCATTGCCACAAGACTGGGCATTGGAGGCGCTCATGCCCCGTGTATCGCGAGGACATTAAGGCAGGCCGCGTTACCCCTGTTGGTATGTCTTCTTCTTCTTTTATTCACATGATTGAGATTAACCACGCAAGTTGCGGAACTTGGGTACTTGATACTGGTTGTGGTTCTCATCTATGTAATCATGTGCAGGGCCTCCGAAACCAAGAACCCCTAACCAAGGGTGAGGTGGACCTGCGTGTCGGGAATGGAGCACGTGTGGCTGCAGTCTCGAAGGGAACATACGTAATCCAGCTTCCAAGTGGATTCGAGTTATTTTTATATAACTGTTATTATGTTCCTAGTTTGTCCAAAAACATTATTTCAGTTTCTGCACTTGACAAACTCGGCTTTTCATTTGTAATAGAGAATAATAGCTGTATTTTCTCCTTACACAATATGATTTATGGCAAGGCAGTTTCCATGAATGGAATTTATGTTTTAGATCAAACCACCGAGATATTACATGTGAATAATAAAAGATTAAAGGTAGGTGACAAAGATCAAACTTACCTATGGCATTGTCGTATGGGACACATAAATGAGAAACGCGTAAAACAGCTCATACAGAATGGAGCTATATCGCCCTTTGATTTCGAATCATATGGCACGTGTGAATCATGTCTCATCGGCAAAATGACTCGTATTTCCTTCAAAGGTGTTGGAATGCGCACTGCCGACCTATTAGGACTCATACATACGGACGTATGTGGCCCTATGTCGATCAACGCACGAGAAGGCTATAGGTATTTCATCACTTTCACGGATGATTTGAGTAGATATGGCTATGTCTACTTGATGAAACATAAAAGTGAATCCTTTGACAAGTTCAAAGAATACCAGAATCGGGTACAGAACCAGCTGGGTAGAAAGATTAAAGCACTACGTTCAGATCGTGGTGGTGAGTATCTTTCACACGAGTTTGATCAACACCTAAAAGACTGTGGGATCGTGCTACAGTTGACTCCACCTGGAACACCACAATTAAATGGTGTGTCCGAACGGAGAAATCGAACTTTACTTGATATGGTTCGATCCATGATGAGTCACACCGTTGTGCCTGATTCATTGTGGGGCTATGCTCTTTTGTCGGCCGCTCTAATACTTAACCGAAGTCCGTCTAAAGCTGTTGACAAGACTCCATTCGAGTTATGGAAGGGAACGGTCCCTAACTTGTCCTTTATTCGGGTTTGGGGCTGCGAGGCTTATGTCAAGTGGAGACACGAGGATAAGCTCGGCCCGCGATCGGTCAAGACATACTTTATAGGCTATCCAAAGGGAATGTTTGGTCATTACTTAATGCCTACCGAACAACGTGTTTTTGTTGCGGCTAGTGCGACGTTCTTAGAGAAAGAATTTCTCGAGAACAAGTCGAGTAATAGAACCTTCGAGTTATCGGAGGTTCAAGAACCAACTACCGAGCAACCATTGGAGGAAACAGTACCTTCAACCGAGGCTGCGGTAGATATCCCTGAGGAACCTAGGAGGTCAGGAAGAGTCTCTATTCCACCGGACAGATACATTGGTATGGTCGAGGAACACGATACAGATGACGTCTTACTCCTAGAGGGTAATGAACCCACAACCTATAAAGGTGCCATGACCAGTTCTGACTCAAAGCTATGGCTAGAAGCCATGCAATCCGAGATGGACTCCATGTATGAGAATAACGTGTGGGATCTTGTGGACCTACCTGCAAAGGTACGTCCCCTTCAATGCAAATGGCTTTACAAGATAAAGCATGCCGTGGAAGGACAACAAGATATCCACAAGGCTAGACTAGTTGCTAAAGGTTTAACTCAAGTGCCAGGCTTGCACTATGATGAGATCTTTGCACCCGTAGTCATGCTACGTTCCATTCGGATTATCTTAGCGATCGCCGCATTTCATGACTATGAAATATGGCAAATGGACGTTAAAACCGCCTTCTTAAACGGTTATTTGGAGGAAGAGTTGTACATGGTACAACCCGAGGGTTTTATCGATCCAGCACATCCTAAGAAAGTTTGCAAGCTTAAGCGTTCCATCAATGGACTTAAGCAAGCATCGCGGAGTTGGAATCATCGCTTCGACCAAGTGATAAAAGAGAATGGGTTCAATCGATCAGTCGAGGAACCATGTCTCTATATCAAGTCGAGTGGGAGTAAGATTGTATTCCTAGTACTGTATGTCGATGACATACTCTTGATTGGGAATGACATACCTCTCTTATCTTCGGTTAAAGCATGGTTGAAAAACCATTTCCAGATGAAAGATCTGGGAGAGGCACAAAGAATTTTGGGCATCCGTATCTACAGGGATAGATCACGACGGATGTTGTCTCTCAGTCAGGAATCTTATATAGAGAAGATTCTGGAGAGATTCAGCATGACGAACTCCAAGAAGGGGTTCCTTCCTATGACTCCTGGGCTTCACTTGAGCAAGACTCAAGAAGCTAAGTCAGTGGAAGAGAAAGAGCGCATGAGTCGGATTCCTTATGCTTCGGCAATAGGATCGATCATGTATGCCATGATATGCACACGTCCTGACGTTGCATATGCATTGAGTATGACAAGTCGATTCCAAGCTCATCCAGGTGAACAACACTGGATGGCCGTGAAAAACATTCTTAAGTACCTACGGAGGACTAAAGATTGGGGATTGACTTTTGGAGGCGACTCGACGCTCTGCGCCACGGGTTACGCAGATGCTAGCTTCCAAACGGATCGAGATGACTCGAAATCTCAGTCTGGATTCGTTTTTACTCTTAATGGCGCTGCTGTCAGCTGGAAAAGTTCTAAACAGAGTGTTACAGCAGATTCTACGACTGAGTCCGAGTACTATGCCGCCTCGGAAGCAGCTAAGGAAGCAATATGGATGCGTCAATTCTTACAAGGACTATCAGTAGTGCCTAGTTCGAATGACCCAATCACCGTCTATTGTGACAATAGCGGTGCCATCTTCCAAGCTAAGGAGCATAAGTCTAGCAGCAAGGCTAGGTATGTACAACGGAAAGCTCATCTAATCAGAGATTACGTGGAGCAAAAGGAGATTTTTATTGAAAAGATCGCTACGGATGACAACATAGCTGATCCTCTCACAAAAGCATTACCACGTGATAAGCATGAAGGGCACATTCATTCCATGGGAATTGGATGTGTTCCTAAGTTGTAGTACTCTTTTATGAATTCATGTAATAATTCATTTTCTCGTGTACTCTATTCAACCTTATTGTTATGATATAAAATGTTTTGTTTCTCATGTGGAATTGTACGCCAATTTTGAACACCACAAAGTGAACTGATTAACATTACATCGTTTTGGTCCTTGATTACCCACTTGAGCTGATAACTCAGGTAATCATTTTGTGACGTTGGTTGATGGTGGGTTCAACGAGCCATAAGTCACGTGGATGACTGACGAATCACAAAGGCGAGTTATACGGATATCTCGTAGGACACCCCGTGACAACGTTATGGAGTCCTAAATGTTTTATAACATTGGGTGCCAGGTCGTGGATAGGACCTCCATAGTGTTCCTTAGAGTCGAGTCTTTTGACTTTCAACTGTTTCTTGAGATTAAGACAGATTTTGGGTAACTTTGGTTTCTTTCCCACGGTCACCGTAACAGGGGCCAAGAGGATTTTTTCTGGGTTATTTCATGCTGGGCGATATCGGCAGGATTCGAGTTGAGGGAAATATCCAAACCCTTATCAGGATTTTATCATTTCTCAGGGCCACTCGAGGAGTAGTAACTGAAATGCATGGCCATGCTCGAATACAGATTCGTTTTATCAGTTAAGTTACTCTCTAGTCGGGGAAACCACTCTTGATACAGATCGCTTGTGAGATACGACCTTTGCGAATGCGGATTTGCAAATTGTCTTACATTGAGTGGGAGAAATTTTAAAAGGATATGAGATTCGGTTATCGCACCTACACTTGTACGGACAAGTGGGAGTTTGTTGGAGATTGTGTCCTCCACATGTAGTGTGATAACGTCATTGCACATACCTTTGTACGGACAAGTGGGAGATTGTTGGGGCTGGTGTCCTTGACAATTAAGTACAATGACTTATTAAATCTCTTTAAGGATCACAAGGGCATACTTCTGTATTATTACCAGTTGATCCACGTTTATCAATAACGGTTGGCTTGCTAGATAAGTTTGACGTTATTGTCATACGGATGGCGGTGGTCAACTGGTCCCTATACGTCACACCTATAGGACACGTTTAAGAGATGTGAAGGTATGAAAATACAGTCACATTTTGCCGGATATGACTAAACGGTTAGTCAGAGGTATTGACTATTAAATTAGTCAATAAGATGTTGAGATTATTATTTAATACGGATTAAATAATTTTAGCTAATACGAATTACATGATTAATTCGTAAATTAAATATAAACAGTTATATATATTTAATTAAATATTGTACTCGCGAATTAATATAAACAGTTATATTAATTTAGGTAATTATACAATATCGTATTTTATCAGACCGTTATTAATATATCGACTGTATTAATATCTGATAACATGTTACGATTTATAAATAAAACCCGCAAACAACTTAAAGCTAAATGGGTCGAATCACGCATGGGGATAAGGTAAGAGTGGAAAGCCCACTCCTACCCAAACCCTATTTTCGGCCGGCCAGTGTTACAAAAGGAGGAGACTTCTCCTTTTGTCGACTACTCTTGTTTCACTGCTTAAACAATTCTCAAGAAAAATTAGGGTTTTGAGAGCAGTCTTCTCCCAAAACCTCAGATCTCACATCTAAAACCTCAAGGGCTCTCCCTATATTGCAAGGCAATTGGAGAGGATTTCTAGCACACGCGGCCTCGTCTCATTCAAAGTCTTGGGTGCAAGTTATAGGAGGGAATTTGCTTTAATTCCTGTTCTTAGGCCTTTTGCGCGAGGACTAAAGGTTGTACTTCTTTTCTCATGTTTTTAATCTTATGACGATATTCACAATTGCATATTTCATTATAATCCTGCAAATTTAGGGTGAATACGCGTTTTATTCCCCACAGTTGTGTGATGTTTGAATGAAGATTACGGTAAAGCTTAGGTTTAGGGAAGGAGTACAAAGGTGAAGGCAGAAGGGTTGTTTAATAGGGTTTTGTGTTTGTGTTTCTCAAGTCAGCCGTGGGCTTGGGTGGTGCACGAATTACGAGGCCCAAGTCGACTTGCTACAGGTCCAGGGATCGATCCCTTATAACAGCATAACAACCCTCTTAACAATATAGCTATTATGGTAAAAGGTCTAGGGATCGAACCCTCGTGACAACATAGTTACAAGACTTGCTAAATACTTTAAGATGGTTACTTAAAATCGTAAAATAACTATCGACACCAAAAATAATCTTAATTGTCGAGTCTAGATTTGCGAGGTATTACAGTCTTCCCCCCTTAAAATGAACTTCGTCCCGAAGTTCAACCACACTCAGATAACAAAACAACCAACTCCAACGAATTTGGGACACAAAACGTTAACCAAAACACAAAATGTGACATTCCACCCCCCTTAAAGAAGAGTTACGTCCCCGTAACGTACCTCAATCAAACAGATGCGGATAACGCTCCCTCATGGATATCTCGGGCTCCCATGTCGCCTCTTCCTGATTATGATTGGTCCACAGAACCTTCACCAATGATGTCTCCCCATTACGAGTCTTTCGCACCTTCCTGTCCAGAATTTCTTTCGGAGTCTCCACGTATGACAACTGCTCATCCACCTCGATCACTTCGTGGCGTAATACATGCATTGGGTCACTCCCATATTTCCGCAACTGAGACACATGGAACACGTTGTGGACCTTGGATAGGGCTGGAGGTAAAGCCAGTCGGTACGCCACCTCTCCAACTCTGTCCAAAATCTCAAATGGCCCAATAAATTTCTGACTCAGTTTGCCACGCTTCCCAAACCTCATCACACCCTTCATTGGAGATACTTTCAGCAGTACCTTTTCTCCCGCCTCGAATGAAATATCGTTCCTCTTTAGATCTGCATAACTCTTCTGTCTATCCTGGGCGGCCCTCATTTTCTGTCGAACAACCTGAACCTGCTCCACCATCTCCTGGATCATATCTGGCCCTAAAGTCACCACATCGGCTCGATCATCCCAACACACAGGGCTCCTACACTTCCTCCCATACAAAGCCTCAAAAAGGGCCATTCCTATACTGGCATGATAGCTGTTGTTATAAGAAAACTCTATCAATCCCAATTGATCCTCCTAAGATCCTCCGAACTCAAGTACGCATGCTCTCAACATATCCTCAAGGGTCTGAATCGTTCTCTCAGTCTGACCGTCAGTAGCTGGATGGAAAGCAGTACTCATCTTCAATTGGGTACCCAAAGCGGCCTGCAACTCCTGCCAAAATCTAAATATGAACCTCGAGTCTCGATCTGAAACAATGTCCTTGGGTACGCCATGCAATTTGACCACATTCTGAACGTATGACATAGCCAACTCGGCTTTACTCCAGGTATCTTTCAATGGAATAAAGTGAGCAGACTTAGTCAAACGATCCACAATCACCCAAATCATGTTGTTGCCCCTCTGAGTCCGAGGCAACCCCACGATAAAATCCATCGAAATGTTCTCCCACTTCCACTCTGGTACATCTAAAGGTTGAACTTTTCCTTGTGGTCTCTTATGCTCCCCTTTCACTCTCTGACATGTCAAACACCTTGACACAAACTCCGCGACCTCCTTCTTCATATTTGGCCACCAGAACGTCTTCTTAAGATCTTTGTACAACTTATCACCCCCTAGGTGAACGGAATATGGAGTAGCATGAGCTTCAGTCAGGATTTTCTTCATTAGCTCCTCAATATCGGGAACAGACCATCGCCCACTGAACCTTAAACTACCGTCGGTATGAATACTGAACTTGGATGCAGCCTCACCACCCTCACTCTCCACCATCTTGCGCCACTTCTGGATTCTCGCATCAGTATTTTGCAACTCCCGAATCTCACCATACAACTCAGGCTCCACTGTCAAGTCACTAAGAGCATCCCCTTTCCGGATCATGAAAATTCCCATATCCCTTAATTCGCCATGCAATCTCACTCTTGACCTGGCACAACTCAAAGCATGAACAGATTTCCTACTTAGGGCATCAGCTACCACATTGGCCTTGCCTTCGTGATAGACAATCTGCATAACATAGTCTCCAATCAGCTCTATCCACCTCCTCTGTCTCATATTCAACTCCTGCTGGGGGGTAAACATACTTCAAACTCATGTGATCTGAAAACACCTTAAAAGTGGCTCCATAAAGGTAATGGCGCCACAATTTAAGTGCAAAGACCACTACTCCCAGTTCCAAACCATGGGTCGGATAATTTTCTTCATAGGTCTTCAATTGGCGAGAAGCATACGCTATCACTCTCCCATTCTGCATTAGCACACAACCCAATCCATGCTTCGAAGCGTCAGTATAAACTTCAAAATTATCACTCCCGACTGGCAAACCAAGGATAGGAGTTGTTGTCAGACGTTCCTTAAGGGTCAGAAATGCCTTCTCACAACTCTCATCCCAGATGAAACGGTTCTCCTTTCTCATTAACGATGTCAACGGCTTTGCTATCTTCGAGAAATCCTTCACAAACCTCTGATAATAACCTGCCAATCCCAGGAAGCTTCGAATCTCACTCACATTCTTCGGACTTTGCCACTTAGTCACAACATCGATCTTACTAGGATCAACAGATACCCCCTCCTTGGAAATTACATGCCCCAGAAATGCGACTTTCTTCAACCAGAACTCACACTTGCTCAACTTAACGTTGAGCTTATGCTCCTCCAGGGTCTGAAGTACTCTCCTCAAATGATCCTCGTGCTCTTCCGCATTCTTGGAATACACTAGGATATCATCGATGAATGCCACCACGAACTTATCCAGATATGGGCTAAAGCCTCGGTTCATCAAATCCATGAACACAGCTGGAGCGTTTGTCAAACCGAATGGCATAACCACAAATTCGTAGTGGCCATACCTCATTCTGAAAGCGGTCTTTGGAATATCTTCATCTTTTATTCTCAACTGGTGATACCCGGATCTAAAATCAATCTTAGAGAAAACCCCAGCTCCACTTAATTGATCGAACAAGTCGTCAATTCTTGGCAAAGGATAACGGTTCTTGATGGTCACATTGTTCAGCTCTCGGTAGTTAACACAAAGTCTCAAACTTCAATCCTTCTTCTTCACAAATAGCACAGGTGCTCCCCAAGGTGACACACTGGGTCGAATGAATCCTTTCTCAGCTAATTCATCCAACTGCTTTTTCAATTCCTCCATCTCCTTCGGTCCCATACGGTACGGTGATTTAGATATTGGTCCCGCCCCTGGTTTTAGGTCAATGGAAAATTCCACTTCCCTCCTTGGCGGTAACCCTGGAACATCATCTCGGAATACTTCTTCAAACTCCCGCACCACAGGTATCTCGCTAGTCTTACGGGTCTCAGCCTCACAATCCCACATCTGGCATAAGATCAGACTCTCTCCTTTCCTCAAGCCAGACTTAAGGGTGTTGACGGAAATGAATTTGATTTTTGGTTTGACTCGATATCCCTTGTAAGACACCTGCACTCCCTTAGGTCCCTTCAAGGAAATTTTCTTTTGATGACAGTCAATAAAAGCTCGATTCTTCCCCAGCCAGTCCATCCCTAGGATCACCTCAAAACCCCCCAATGGAAATTCTACTATGAGGTCACAATAGAAAATTGCTTCCCCGATTTTGATGGGTATACTTCTATAGACTCTATTACAGGTGATCGACTCTCCTGAAGGTATGGTCACAGAGTCCGCGACCAAATCAAACCTCTCAAGTCCCAAGGCCCTAACATGCTCTCTAGACACAAAGGAATGGGTTGCACCAGAATCTAAAAGTACGAATGTAACACCCCCATTTATTTAAGAGCCTTTAGCAAGATATTCTCAAATAAATAGAGCTGTTACCATCTCGGAATGTCCGAGGCAGTGAATAACAAAGTAAACAACTCAAAGTACTTTATATAAAAACTGATTAAATTTGAACTTTTGATATTACAACTACTACGCAAAGGATAAAAGTACAACTGATAATATCTAAGTATGTGATCTCAGTTCTAAGTAGGTCCAAGCCATATCTCTCTCCATGCCCAAGCTCCTAATCCATCTGTCTCTGACCTGTAGAATCTACTCCCCATTCCGGATCATCGTAGGTGTACACGAATACACTGTCAACCTCGCGGTTGAGTTGGATAACACAAAGATAGATAATGCAACAATTATGATATGCAAATGCAATGATATGCTCGAGCTCAATCTCAATCTCAATCTCAATCACAATCTCAAACTCATACCCGTGCACCAAGCCATACCGAACCTCCCGGCAGACTATAATCGGTCATCACCGAACACCAGCTCAATAGCTGATAAGACACTAGGCCTGGTCTGCAGAACCACCCTGGGCTTTATATCAGAACAATATCTGACCATAACTTTCTCAGAAACCAATGCATATGCTATACTCATGAATGCAACGATGGAATTATTCAATCATGTTATCAAATATTGAAATGCTCATGCCATTACCAATAATCCACAATCAATCCAACCCACATCGTTCTCATATAAATCATATTCAGCATCCATAACACACAATACCACATCCATTCATAACACATCGTGGAGTATAAGGTCACTGTATCCTACCTGTAGTAGTAAATTTCCAATAAGCAATCACCGTCTAGTAATGCTCCTCCTCAAATTCCGTTCCTATAAATATTACTTACATCAATTTCTAAACATGCAACCAAGTACAATTAACTAATCATAAACTTACTAAAATAGCACTTACTAAATATAGTACTTACTAAAAATAGGCTTACCAAATTTAGACTTACTAAACTTAGCATACAAACACTTATCAACCATTACTTATCTAATAACATGCTTAACATCATTACTAATATTAATATTCATCATACTACATAATAACATAAATAATTATAAACATGGTACATACTCAAAATATTACTCATAACACGTTATTAGTAATAATAATATTGAAAGTCCACAAAAAGAAACACTAACATAAAGTAGTAGTAATGTTAAGTATTTTACCATCCAAAACGATATTAAAAACGTAACAACAATTAACAATATACTTATTAGTAATAATCCTAATACTACTATTAAATTTAAATCTTAATAATAATAATATTAATAATAAAGACAATAAGAAGAAGCAAATAACCATAATTCTAGCGTACCCACACAAACACCCAAACAGCCCCAAAACGTGACCAACAGCCCCCGAACAGCCTGTTTTGACCACTCTAACAAACACCCTACAAAGCCATAACCACCACCCATCCACGGTGGTTGTGACCACCGCACCAAGACGCACCTATTGCCACTGACCCCGACACCTGACTCACCCACACTAGCCTTCGAAACCAGCAGCAAATACCCTACCAACAACCGACATACCGCAACCGTGTTCCTGCTCCTCAGTACCCGCTCCTAAACGACCTCCTAACACCAGCATCACCACCTCTAGCCACCACCAAAGGTCCACCCCAGCATCCTTGCACTATGACCCAACCCCAGACACCGACCACGACACCAGACCTGTCCCAACCAGCACTCGAAAGTCGTCCCAAAGCACCCTGGCTGCTAACATCAGTCATATGTTCCTGTACCATGTTTCACACCCCTCCTGCAAACCCTCCTTACTCAGTTGCTATTACCACCCTCGTGACCACCAATCACCACCCACGACACCTCACGACACCCACGAGCCCCTGGTGCCAACCCCTAACCTTCGACACCACTCAACTCGCCTGAAACAACCATTACAAAACCCTCGCACACCCCACCTGTAAATCCCTGTTTCTGTACATAATCTGACCCGCCTATCTCTCTCTCTCTCTAAAATACGCTTTTTCAACCACCACACGCCACCCCTACAACCAACACCAGGGTCTACAAACACCACACTACCGCCCATCATGGACTGACGTTCATAGAAGACCCAAATAATAAATAAAGCAAACACGAAATATCACGAACAGAGCATGAAACTGTGTCTCTGCCGAAATTCACGGTGATAATGGTGACGGTTACAGTGGTCCAATGGTTGATTATAAAAGATAAATATGTTATATGTACTTCATAGATTAACAGTACGTACAAATCAGAACTCAAAACATATATCTACACTTGTGAATTTGCGAATTGAAAAGAGAACATAAACCAGAGAAAACGAAATTGTGGCGGTCTTACCTCTTTCTCTGTGTAAACGAACCGCCCTACACCACCTTAAACCCACCGTGAAGACCACCCTGCCACTCTCTGATATGGTGGCTGTGTATGGGTGTGAAAGTTTGTATGTCGATAGGTTAAAGATAGGGTTTCTTGGGGTGTTAGATATGTGACGGCAGACTGCGTACTGATGGTGTTAGTCATATTTCTAACCCTAAAACGAGATGGGCTACAAGATGCGGAGTTGGCACGCAATTCTAGGCCCAAACAACGATACACTACTACAATTAACGGAATAAGTAACACTAAATAGAGAACACCTTAATTGGATAAGCGTCTTCTAGATTAATAGAGAACGCTCTAAACACAAAGCTGTTATTTAAAACTATAATACAAAACGCCTAAGATAATATCGTTATCTATGTGATGGGTACAAGGAAGAGCCTATTTCTATTATTGTATTAATTTATTAATTATTATTTATTATTTATTAAATTGTTATATTGGAATATTGTTATAATATTCTCTTCCTACTCTTAAACACAATTAGAATTATCATACTGTCTTCTTCCTTCCTGCACACCGCGTCTTCCACAAACTTTCTCGCACGCCGCTTCATCATCTCCTTCATCCTCTTCAATTTTGTTGCACTCGTCATCTCCTTCATCCCCTTTAATTAGTAAGTTGGTTATTCTTGTTTAATTGTTCGTTTTCAATTAAGTCAGTAATTGTAATTTCGTTTTCGGCAACATCAATTTTAGTTAAGCTATGATGATTTGTGAAATTAAATTAAATTCAATTCAATTCAGTTAATTGTGTGGAACTGTACTTTGTATTTGATTTCACCGAATATCTTTACTTTAGACATTTTGATGGATTTGTGCAGGGCTTTAGGGTTCTTCGATCTCTCATATGCGAAGAATTGGTTGTTTCCCTAATCTCGTTTCCTGTAATACCCTTCTAAATGCCTTCTTTCGATTAGGTCTCCATGACGACACCATTAATTGTAATTTCATCAAGTCCAACTGTATGATTAATGGCCGTTGTCAAGAAGGCAGCATCAACCAAGCCACTGAGGTAATGTTATCGTTGTTAAACCTATTTTCCTTAGCCTTTAATACCCACGTTCATTTGACCCGTCGTAAGTTAAGACAGAGATAACTGCCCATTTAGAAGCCTGCATAACATTTTCACTGTTTTGAAGTTTAAACACCCTCTTTTCCTCCAAAGTTGTCAACTTTGCTCAAAAAATGAGAGAAAAACACGATCTTTGTCAAATTTGCTTGCTCATTTTAGCAATCGTGTTATGTTTATCTTCCTCCGCTGATAATTTTTTTGTTTCTGAAGCTAAATCGGATGCTGTTACGGATGTTTCTGTAATGTTAGCTTTAAAAAATAGCTTAAACTCACCTGAATCACTAGGATGGACTGACCCAGATCCATGTAAATGGACCCGTCATGTGGGTTGTTCAAGTGAAAAATTGGTGACCCGGATTCAAATTGGGCATCAAAACCTTGAAGGTAAACTTCCTGCAAATCTTTCTGCATTATCTTCACTTGAAATATTAGAACTTCAATAGAATATATTATCTGGTGCAGTTCCTTGTTTAAGTGGGTTAGATTCATTGCAGGTTATAATGTTAAGTAATAATATGTTTAATTCAATTCCTAGTGATTTATTTGTTGGATTATCTTCACTGCAATGTGTTGAAATTGATGATAAGCCCTTTGAACCACGAGAAATTCCTAAATCATTGAAAGATAGATGCATCTGCATTACAGAATTTTTCTGCTATTTCTGCTAATGTTACTGGGAGAATACCTGATTTTTTCGGGTCGGAGTCGTTTCCGGGTTTGGGTAGCTTGTATTTGTCATTTAACAGTTTGGAAAGTGGGTTGCCTGGTAGTTTTGATGGGTTTCAACTTCAGTCATTATGGGTTAATGGGCAGAATAGTGAGGGTGGATTCAGTGGAAGAATTGATGTTTTGCAAAATATGACTTCTTTGAATGAAGTTTGGCTTCATCAGAATGCAATTTTTGTCCCTTTACCGAATTTTTCAAGCCTGAATGATCTTCGAGTGTTGAGTCTTAGAGATAACTTGTTTACTGGAAAAAGCAAAACGAATAACTAATATGACTGGTCTTCTGAAATTACGAAGTAGCAGTCATTTAATGCAATTCTCGATGTAATTTTCATAACCGGTCACATGGAAATAGTCTCACTTGATATAACTCGTCATTTGCGATGTCCTGTACATGACTTTGTACATCCTTCTTTTTGCAGGAAGCAATGGAGACTGTGAATGTCTGTGATTGCCTGCTCTGTCATAGCTTTAGCAAAAGAGCAGGAATTGAAACAAGAAGAAGCCAAATCCGAAGAAAGTCTATGGGCTAAATGGAAGCACGAGGTAATATTTGGAGTTGCTGCTGTAACGGGTGATGCTTTGATTGCGATCACTGGGGGTAAATTCATGACTTACTACTGAGATAAGTCAGACAACTGTTATTGACGTTTTGTCTCTGAAATTAGACTGTTCAATTATTCTTCAACAGGTGTAGCTGCACCTACTATTGCTGTCGGATTCAGTGCTTTGGCCTCTACACTGGGCACTATTATTCCTGTCATTGGAGTAGGTGGATTTGCTGCTGCTGCAAGTGTCGCAGGATCTGTTGCTGGCTCTGTTGCCATTGCTGCGTCATTTGGAGGTAAAATTCGTCGAGGATGTTGAATTCTCCATCCGTGTTCTGCGGCTGTCAGGCATGGAGGCTGAAGAGTTGAAGTAGGTTATAATTAGGTCAGGCCTGTGATGGATACTAATATGCTGAAACAGGATGAGCGTTCTTTACTTGAGCAATAATTGAATATGAAGTAGGCTGTTGTACTCGAGTTCACCACAAACAGTATGCTGGTGCTTTAATTTATACGTGCTGCTTGCAAATATATTCAGTACTCCGTCCGTCTTAGAAGCTTGTATAGAGCGTATTTCAGAATACATGGTGTTTTGGATGGTGATTAATGGTACAATGTGTAGTACTTTTGAAGCAATAAAAGTGACGACTTTCTCCTATTTTATGTCTTTGTTTGAATTTTCAGTATTTCTCCATTTTTAAAATACGTATAAGATTATTATTTATTCATTATTTTTTTTTTGAAAAAAATACGATGAATAGAGAACTGTTACCTTAACCAACCGTTCTCTTTTCCTAGGAAAAGAAAATGCTTATCAGGTGTTCTCTAAAGCTCATTTCAACCGTTCTCTATGATTGTGAATACAAAACGCCTCTTATAGCAGTTCTCTAAGCTTTAGAGAACACTGAGTTGGAGAACGCCTCTAAAGCGTTCTCTAAAGCTAATTTCAACAGTTCTCTAAGCCTATTTTTGTAGTAGTGATATACAACACGGTTTTAATTATTAGTCCAAATACTCGACCCCTCACTTATCGCATATAAAGTATAAAAACACCTTTTCGACAATAAAATAATCGCATACAAACGTCCCAATATACCCACATGTCCATATAATTATTAAATAATATTAAAATATTATTCAATAAAATACTTTTATATTACAATAGTACATATAAATATGAAATATATTTAATTATAAATATATTATCGAAATAAGAAATACGAAATAATTGTGGAAATACGATTTATAAAATAATAATAATATTTTACATAAAATACTTTATAAACATTACATTGGAAATACTTGTATAAAACACGGTTTGACTATCGTTGACCGAGGCTAAAACACGGGGTATTACAGTCTTCCCCCCTTAAAATGAACTTCGTCCCGAAGTTCACCATCCCATAACAGTAACGAAACATATAACAAGCATAAAACAATCACAAGTAGCAGTTACATAGGCTTTAAAACGCGAAAAGTTACATTCTACCCTCGTTAAGAAAATTTTGTCCCTAAAGTTTAACATACTACAGAAAATACCTGACACTTAAAGGACCATGACATTGATCAAAACATAGCAATCAAATAGGAGACTCTACGTATGGTAAATCTCAGTCAAGCAATCATAATATATCAATTAACCAAATCGCAATTCATCAAGATTTTACAATCCTATCCTCCTGAAGACATGGTTACGTCCTCGTAACCTCATTATAAATTTCGACATCCAAAGTTCCAGAAGATCACTCAACCAACAATCACAAATCATTTGATAAGGTAATTACTCTATACTGGCAACTAGCATCCGACTTTTAAAACAACAACACATACTCGTCAGTTTCATGCTACGCAATAGAATCAAAGTAATTAACACATATATATACTTTTGGAAATTATGACCAAAGATTAACACATTTACCTCAATTTAGACAGTCAGTTAACTCCTAGTGCATAATTGACAAATTAAAACATTTCATGATCATAATCATATTATAAAAGCAAAACATATCTTAGAAAAGACATATGGCAAAACTTAACTAATGTAATTAACATGGAGCATTGACATATTTCCCGAGGTACACCCCAATCTTAGACTAGCAAAAAAAAAGCTTGGCATCTCTAGGTACAAAGAACTTAAATCAGATATTAATTCAATAGATTGCGATCAGATTTTAAACAGAGCATTATGCAAGTCGCTTGTGGCATAACAATATACATGGAGAGTTATAGGGGCTATTGTCGCGAGGGATTAGACAAAGATATACCATTGATATATATATATATATGAAAGGTCACCAACAGAATTCACATTGTTCAAATGATCACCATTAATATAACAATTAGGTTGCGATATCATGCTAATAAGCTTACCAATTAATTCATTTTACCACGTGTCCAGACTTTTCCCTGATGAACATTATTTTAACACCACATAATTATCTTGAGGTCATAGAAATAGAAAGAAATAATGTCTGTATGGTTGAAACTAATTTATATAAAATTCAACGAAATAACAAGGTTGTATTCTCATATAATAACGTTCATATTCATGTCATATGTCCATCGTACACTACTAACGTTATACTGGAATATTACAGTGTTTACATTACTGAATTAATATCTGATTAAACTTTCATATTTAAAACTTTCACATTGCAACAATCACACATCACACAGTATCTTACAAAATCACAATTAAATAACCGTTTAGCTACTCGCGAGCTATTATAGTTTTTAGAAATATAAGGAATTAACTAGTAATAGGAAAACAATCAATTGCAAAGCTTAAGGAAATTATTTATAATAAATTTTATAACTCAGTTGGTCTGCAAGGAAACTTTACAGCAATTAGACAGAAAAAAAAAAAAAATTTGGGCAACTTGCAAAAGTCATTATTAAATAAGGACTCGTTAAGATTATACGTGGCTTATCATTTTGAAAACGTGAATGAATATTCTAAACATTGGAGTGGGAATTATGCATAGAAGTAAACACGTTTTAAATGACTTCTTTTGCAAAAACATGAGTCAAAACATGTTGACATATCTTTTAAAGCATAGAGTCTCATGGCATCATATTAACATATATTCCACATTGCAACTGTACTTGTCATCTAGAACATAGTAATGATTGCGAAACTGACAAGTAGGATCAACTGGATAGCTCAATATTTATTCATGTATATACAAATGTACACATAACTATATGACATTCATGGTTTGGGGCAGCACATTCCGCATATCAGTGGACATGAATTACTATAACATTTAAATCTGATCGTTCTTATCCAAATACCAACCAATATATTACAAAATTACGTTAGTCATTTAATAACCAGATATCCTATAGACAATTCGAAACACCAAAATCACATGATCTTATCACTCCAATTCATTATTCAGTAAATATGCACCCATTCCTTGAAAATTTCAATTCAATCATTGAGATCAATCAACATTTTAATATCAATCGTATCCTTCTAATGCACATCCTCATACTAGTCAAGCTTATATTTCAAACTCGTATTCCAATTTTCATGTCCTCAATACTTGAAGTAATACATATCTCAATCACATTCATTATCAATCTCATGATTCACAATATAGATTACCAACCATATTCTTTCATAGCACATCATTAACCATGTATCACATCATTACGTACCTCATTCCGCTCCTGCAATTGTTAGTACAACATATATTGGGTCTTTTCCTTTATTCTATGCTACCCACGCTCTACATCTCTGAAGGTAACCAGGTTAGACTGAAAGGGCCAGTGGCTTGGTTTGAGGGGGCCCCTAACTCAACCCAATCCGGGGGCTCCTAACAGTTACTAGCCTGGGGTTCATTTTATTTGACTCTTCATATGTTCAATATTTTTCATTTGGTTTAGGCCTGAGGATCGTTTGCTCTGATACCACTTTGTAACACCCCCATTTATTTAAGAGCCTTTAGCAAGACATTCTCAAATAAATAGAGCTGTTACCATCTCGGAATGTCCGAGGTAGTGAATAACAAAGTAAACAACTCAAAGTACCTTATATAAAAACTGATTAAATTTGAACTTTTGATATTACAAATTTGTAACAACCCGACCCACCACGGTCGTAACACACCCCAATAAGATGGGAGGTATGCTTTTGGGCCCATTATTTGTCCTCACTTAAGCCCAAAAGCACAAGGCCTTGTTACTAAGTGGTGGGTGGAAGTTATTATAAACATATCACAAGCCTCGCATTCTACCGATGTGGGACAACTTTCCTCTCACATTCTACCGATGTGGGACAACTTTCCTCTCAAACCTCTTGGGGTGTTACAAACTCCCCCACCTAAAGAACACAACGTCCTCGTTGTGCCTCAAACTTGACCACAACCAGGGCCAGAATCCTCCCCGGCTAGGTGTGTGACCCGGGTACTCCCGACCACAGGCTCAACACACGGTCGCAGGGTCGCTCTGATACCATTTGTAACAACCCGACCCACCACGGTCGTAACACACCCCAATAAGATGGGAGGTATGCTTTTGGGCCCATTATTTGTCCTCACTTAAGCCCAAAAGCACAAGGCCTTGTTACTAAGTGGTGGGTGGAAGTTATTATAAACATATCACAAGCCTCGCATTCTACCGATGTGGGACAACTTTCCTCTCACATTCTACCGATATGGGACAACTTTCCTCTCAAACCTCTTGGGGTGTTACAAACTCCCCCACTTAAAGAACACAACGTCCTCGTTGTGCCTCAAACTTGACCACAACCAGGACCAGAATCCTCCCCGGCTAGGTGTGTGACCCGGGTACTCCCGACCACAGGCTCAACACACGACCGCAGGGTCGCTCTGATACCATTTGTAACAACCCGACCCACCACGGTCGTAACACACCCCAATAAGATGGGAGGTATGCTTTTGGGCCCATTATTTGTCCTCACTTAAGCCCAAAAGCACAAGGCCTTGTTACTAAGTGGTGGGTGGAAGTTATTATAAACATATCACAAGCCTCGCATTCTACCGATGTGGGACAACTTTCCTCTCACATTCTACCGATGTGGGACAACTTTCCTCTCAAACCTCTTGGGGTGTTACAACGAAAGTAGGTTTAGAGTTCACAAGAAAAGTACCGGTCACCACATGAGCATCATCCTTAGCTGCCTGCTTTCCCATGGCAAAGAGCTTGCCACTGGATTTGACCCCACTATGACTGGCACTGGATGTCCCAGCCTGCTGGTTTCCTTCCGCTCTCGTCTTCTGATTGCTTCCACCCCCATTGTATTGGTTCTGGTACGAGCGGTTCTGATAGTTGTTATAGCTGCTTTGATAATTGTTGCTCCCTCCAGACTTCGCACCCCCACCATAGTTTGTCATGGGTGTGCGATAGTCATTGCTACCATAAGACTGGGTGCGAGATCCCTGATATCCTGCTGTAGGCGTACGATAACCCCCGGACTGATTCCCTCAAGATGAGCGACACACTGCCTGGTTGTGTCCCCTCTTTCCACAGCCAAAACAAACTATTCTCGTTGAACCACTGCCAGAAACCCCACTCATGTGATTTCCCCCACTTTGATTTCTCACTCCTCCGGAAGCGTTGTTGCTGAAATACCCACTATACTTGTTGGTGCTTTGCTTCTTTGACCCAGAACTTTCAGTTACTGCTTCAGCGTTTCTCTTTTCAGATTTTGACTTCTTGTCCTCTTTGATCATATCTGAGAGCCTCTCCGCCGGCCCAGCCCGTAAATAGATGTCCCGGACTGTGGTGGGCGGAGCCGCAATCAGCCTCTTTTTGATAGCGATTGACAACCCCGTCTCAAACTTCATTGCCAGCATGGCATCATCAAACCCCATATATCCTACATAGCTCACCAACAGGATAAATTTTCTGTAATAGCCCTCTACCGTCATGTCCTCCGTCATCCTGAAGGTATCAAACTCCTCTCTCAGTTTACTTTTCTGAAATTCTGGTAGGAACACCTCATATAAGATTCTCTTAAATGCAATCCAGGCCACGAACTCGGTCCCATCCTCTCTAGCTGCCTCTCGGATCACTCCCTTGTTCCCGGTCCACCAGTCACCGGCCATACCCCTCAGATAGTGGGCTCCTTGGTCAACCCTCAGCTCTTCGGGGCAATCCACCAACTCGAACAGGTTACTGAATTCCCGGCACCAAGCCCCTAGCAAATGAGGTTCCCCCTCCCCAGTGAATTGGGTAGGGTGATGCCTCGCGATAATCGTGCTCATCTTTGCGGAGTCCATACGTTTGGCCTTTAGGGCCTCATTCTCAGCTATCAAACGATCCAATTCTTCTTGCGTGATGTTAGCGACATTTTTTCTTCGCGGAGGCATACTATAATACGAAAGAAAGAAATGAGTCCCGACTCATGTGGGCACCCATGTGGGTTAGAGCTATGTTCCCTAAGCATCAAAGCCAATAAATAACTATCATATAGAGTAGTACTTTTCTATAATATGGCTCGGGGTCACATAACCGCATATCGCTAGACATGATATAATTACTGATATAATTCAAATCACCCCATGCAACAATATTAATATACACCTTTGGTACTCATTTAAATAAAACTCTTTCATGTTCATGCCCTTACTGGCTTTTCCTGTCGTTCACATATACGAAGAATTCTCATAACATTTCTATGACAATTAACCATCACTTCCATCACCTCCTATTCTACCCTTTTTTCTCGTACATGCACTCTGGGTTCCCGGGTAAAACTGAGAGGGCCAATGGTTCGGTGTGAGGGGGGCCCCAGACTCATACTTTTCCTTTAGTGTGCTCCTAACAGTCCTATCCCGGGGTTCATTTTATTCAGACTCTCCTACATTCATTGGGCTCATTAGGTTAGGCCTGAGGATCGTTCGCTCTGATACCACTTTGTAACACCCCCATTTATTTAAAGGCATGTACTAGGACTCCTTAGATAAATAAGGGTGTTACCATCTCGGTTTCCCGAGCCAGTAGATACAAAGGAAAGATAAACAGTACTTTAATTAAAAGTTAAACTCCATAACATGTTCTTACAACTGTATCCAACCTGTCTTATGAAATGAAAATAACAACTCATGATAAACTGACTATGGTGATCTAGACTCTAGTCTGGTCCGGATCCAAGTTCTCTCTTCCCATAGCTTCCCATAGTTTCAGCCACCTGTCAATCTGCTCCCCAATAATTTGGTTCATCACAGGTGATCACGAATACACAGGGTCAACCACGAGGTTGAGTAGAGGAAAATAATTAAACAAACAATATCATATATATATAGGGATTCAATCATCCCTTCTCCGCACCGAACACAAGGCCAATAACTCCGCACCGCTCCCGAGGCATTAACTCCGCACCAATAACAACGCCAATTAACTCCGCACCGATCACAACGCCAATTAACTCTGCACCGATCACAACGCCCATTTCTCATCACCTCATATCGTATCACAGAAAAATATATTCAAATAACACAATATTCCAAATCATGCGATAATGTAAAATACACATCAATCAACCAAGTAAACAATCATTAATATATGTGTAGCAATTTCCCCTACCTGAAATAGCAGGAATGCAGATAAATCCAAGGCTTGTTAGAAATGTTCCACGCGAAACCCGCTACCTAAACACATATACGTAACGAATAAATAACCTTCCCGAACTCCTTAACAAACCACACTTACTATAAATAGAAACCTTCCATAAGTGGAAAGTTTCCAAAAATAGAATCTTTCCAAATATAGAAACTTTCCAAATATAAAATAGAAACTCCCATGACTTAAATAATTTCCCGACTCGCATCTTTAATTAGTACGACCCAAAACCATAAAGTAACAACATAATACTAATTACAACACTAATAATAATATTAACATTAATAATAATAATAAATAATAATAATAATAATAATAATAATAATAATAATAATAATAATAATATTAACAATATCAATAATAATCATAGTAATTTAAAACACCACTTGACAACCCTTCGTTTTACTCGACATCACGCCTGCCCCCAAACAGACCCTACAACCACCGCGTAACACCAGCTCCGCCACCAACAACCCCCACAACTCGTGCCTAGAACCACCAGCTACCACCACAACTACCCACACTCCTTCGACTGCCACTGCCGTGGTGAACCAGAGCCCCAAACCAGGCCTAGTTCATCACCCAACCACCCGACTAGACCAAAACACTTAACCATCGACACACCTCACAAACCATGACACCACCAATGCTGCCACCCAACACCACCCCTAAAACCATACCTATCAGACACGGTGGTAACACCGTATTGACCTCCCCCGAGTCAACGGTGTTACCCCTCCCAAAACTCTGTACACGAGCAGACCGCGGAAGCATCAGAAATATCAAGGATGACATCCAGACCACCCCCTTCGATCTCCCCCTATACCACCGTACCCAGCCACCACTGACCACCGAACCATCCCTACCTGAATCTCCTGAACACCGTCTGTCCTCCTAACCCGAGACCCATAACAATTAAACCCAAACCATAACTCAAACGTCCAGCACAACATACATACCGAACCCATATAAATAAAACGACAACAACAACCCCTCTAACACCGAATACACCACCCCCCTACGACAACCTTTAACAACCAACGACCATCACTGACCAGACTATACAAGTTCATTACGTGATATATTACAAATTTATGCAACCAAAACAAAGATTAAAGCTATTATAAACGATTAAACATGTGACAAAAAACTACAAAACCAAACTGGAATCAGCAACGTGTATAACATACCAGGTTCTCAGTTAATTCGAACCACCGTGCACCCACATACGACCACCGTGTATAGTCTCTTTCTCTCCTTTGATGTGACGGTTGTGGTTGTGTGATGTTTGAATGAAGATTAGGGTAAAGCTTAGGTTTAGGGAAGGAGTACAAAGGTGACGGCAGAAGGGCTGTTTAATAGGGTTTTGTGTTTGTGTTTCTCAAGTCAGTCGTGGGCTTGGGTGGTGCACGAATTACGAGGCCCAAGTCGACTTGCTACAGGTCCAGGGATCGATCCCTTATAACAACATAACAACACTCTTAACAATATAGCTATTATACTAAAAGGTCTAGGGATCGAACCCTCGTGACAACATAGTTACAAGACTTGCTAAATACTTAAACATGGTTACTTAAAATCGTAAAATAACTATCGACACCAAAAATAATCTTAATTATCGAGTCTAGATTTTCGAGGTATTACATAGACTTCCTCCTAAAGATATCTGTTTAGGAATGCAGTCTTAACATCCATTTGAAATAATTTCATTCCTTTATGTGCAGCAAATGCTATGAGCAAGCGAATCGCTTCAAGGCGAGCAACAAGAGCGAAGGTTTCATCATAATCGATCCCTTCCTGTTGATTGTATCCTTGAACGACCAATCTTGCCTTATTACGTACGATCACTCCAGAGTCATCTAATTTATTTCTGAATACCCATCTTGTTCCAATTACTGATCTATCTTTTGGACGAGGAACGAGATGCCATACTTTATTCCTCTCGAATTGTTGTAGTTCTTCTTGCATGGCGACTATCCAGTCAGGTTCTGCAAGAGCTTCTTTTTTGTAGGTTCAATTGTGGAGAGAAAGGAGTAGAAAGAATAGAAGTTGTTTAAGCTTCTTCGAGTTTGAACTCCTTCCGTAAGACTTCCTATGATATTATCCATAGGGTGAGAGCTTTTATATCTCCAGTTTCTTGATTGATTGTTTCCATTGCTACTGCTTGACTCGGGATTTTGACTTGTTCCCCCTGAATCCAAACCAGGGATTGTAGGAGAGTTAGGTATAACTATGACCTCTTCCCTTTGGTTTTGATTCAAAGTTGTAGCTTCATTAGCTACAACTCTGGGTTCTGAGTCATTGGTTTGAGAGTTATCTACACTATCATCAACTATAGTTTCATCTCTCGCACTATTTCCTTCCAAGTCAAGTTCATCATTGTTTCCTTGAATTTTGCCTTCATCATTATTTTCTATTTCAGGAGGATCTTCCCTTGACAAACGAAAGTCAGGTTCGTCTAGGTTTTCCTCTTCGTCCTGTAAAGGCTTGTCGAAGGCATTATTCTCATCAAAGATAACATGTATACTCTCTTCTATGCATAAGGTACGTTTGTTAAAAACTTTATAGGCTTTACTATGATCAGAATATCCTATGAAAATTGCCTCATCACTTCTAGGGTCAAATTTGCTTAAACGGTTTTTACCATTGTTATGAACGAAGCATTTACTCCCAAAACATCTTAGATGTGATATATTAGGTTTGCGACCACGTAAAAGTTCATAAGGTGTCTTTTTAAGGATAGGTCTAATCATAGCACGATTATGAATATAGCAAGCTGTACTAATAGCCTCAGCCCAAAAGTTTCTAGGTAGGCCACTACAAAGAAGCATTGTTCTTGCCATGTCTTCTAGGGTTCTGTTCATGCGTTCAACTACTCCATTTTGTTGTGGAGTTCTAGGTGCAGAGAAGTTATGTCCAACAACGTTGGATTTACAGAATTCAATAAAAGCATGGTTGTCAAACTCAGTTCCATGGTCAGTTCGAATAGTTACTAGATTAGTTTTCAATTTGTTTTGAACAAGTTTCATAAGACTAAAAAATTCATCAAAAGTTTCATCTTTAGAATGAAGAAAGATTGGCCAAACAAATCTAGAATAATCATCAACTAGAACGACAACATACCTGGAACCGCCTTTGCTTCTTACCTTCATAGGGCCACAGAGATCCATGTGTACTAGGTCAAGAGACTGGTTAGTACTTACTATTCTTTTTGGTTTGAAGGATGATCTGACGTGTTTACATCGTGCACATGTGTCGTGCACATGGTATGTGGAGATTTTAACTGCGTTATGAATCAAGAGGAGAGGCTTGGTGTAACAACCCGACCCACCACGGTCGTAACACATCCCCAATAAGATGGGAGGTATGCCTTTGGGCCCATTATTTGTCCTCACTTAAGCCCAAAAGCACAAGGCCTTGTTATTAAGTGGTGGGTGGAAGCTATTATAAACATATCACAAGCCTCACATTCTACCGATGTGGGACAACTTTCCTCTCTTACTCTTGGGGTGTTACAAACTCCCCCACTTAAAGAACACAACGTCCTCGTTGTGCCTCAAACTTGACCACAACCAGGGCCAGAATCCTCCCCCGCTAGGTGTGTGTCCCGGGTACTCCCGACCACAGGCTCACCACACGGTCGCAGGGTCGCTCTGATACCATTTGTAACAACCCGACCCACCACGGTCGTAACACATCCCCAATAAGATGGGAGGTATGCCTTTGGGCCCATTATTTGTCCTCACTTAAGCCCAAAAGCACAAGGCCTTGTTATTAAGTGGTGGGTTGAAGCTATTATAAACATATCACAAGCCTCACATTCTACCGATGTGGGACAACTTTCTCTTACTCTTGGGGTGTTACACTTGGGGTGGTTTTGACCCTGCTGAAGCTACTCCTTTCAAGGACTGCCTTGCTAATTGTGAACTGATAGATAGCCCTGCCAATGGGGCATTCTATACCTGGAATAACAAGCATGTACCTGAAGAAAGAGTGTGTAGTAGATTGGACAGATGCCTTCTCAATGAGCCATGGCTTCAAGTTTACCCAGCTACTCAAGTTAATTTCTTGCCAGAAGATTACTTTGATCATACCCTCTGTGTAGGTTCCCTAGGCCAGCTACCAGGTGCAAAAACCAGGCCTTTTAAGTACTTCAATTTCTGGAGTACCAGTGATCAGTTTGCAGATCTGGTCCAGACTGGTTGGCAGAAGACTATTGATGGTACTCCCATGTTTAGTCTGGTAAAAAAGTTACAGGGTCTCAAGGGTAGTCTGAAGAAACTTAATAGGGACAAATTTTCTGATATTGAGCAACAAGCTAATATTGCTCACATTAAGCTTGTACAAGTCCAAACTCAACTGCAGACACAACCAGCATATTTACTCCTGCTTAACCAAGAAGATGAACTGCAGACTGAATGTGCTAGACTGAAGCCTTTGGTTCAGGAGTTCTTACAACAAAAAGGCTAAGGTACAATGGATTGATAAATGGTACACAAACTCTGCATATTTTCATGGTTCCATCAAAGCAAGGATGACCACCAGTGTTGTCTATCAAATTGAGGACAGTATGGGTAATGTCCACTCTGATGCAGAAGGAATTCAGAACAGGTTTCTGCAGTTTTATGAACAGCTTCTTGGGTCTCATGCTCCTACCACTGCAGTCCAACCTAGAATTGTGAATCAAGGAGCAGTATGCAATGATGGCCATATTCAGATTCTGCTAGCACCTGTCACTCCAGCTGAAATCAAGGAGATAATGCATAGTATACCCAATGATAAGGCCCCAGGCCCAGATGGTTACACCAGCAAGTTCTTCAAAGATTCATGGGATGTTGTGGGCACAGATATTTGTCTGGCAATACAGGATTTTTTTTCAGAATGGTCAAATGCTCAAACAATTAAACACTACTATTATTACCCTTGTGCCCAAAGTTGTTAGACCCTCTAATGTCCAGCAATACAGACCCATTGCATGCTGCAATGTGGTTTACAAATGTATTTCCAAGATTATGTGCAACAGACTGGGTCAAATACTGCCTGATTTGAAAGGTTCTGAACATAGAGGTTTTGTCAAAGGCCGGAGTATTATTGAGAACATCCTTATATGCCAGGATTTGGTAAGGGGCTACAACAGGAAAACTCTCTCTCCCAGATGCTTGTTTAAACTAGATATGCAGAAGGCATATGATACAGTAGAGTGGTCCTTCTTAGAACAAATGCTACACCATATGAAGTTTCCTGCTCAGTTTAAAAATTTGATTATGCAGTGTGTAACAACTGCTTCTTATTCTCTCAATCTCAATGGGGATCAGTTTGGGTTTTTTCAAGGGAAAAGGGGACTCAGGCAAGGAGATCCCTTAAGTCCTCTTTTGTTTACTATATGTGTAACATCCAGCATATTCGTAAATTACATTTTAAAGCTTTTAATTTATTTTACGGAATAAAATATTATTTTAATATTTAATGTTAAGTTATTTTAAAATAATCCGTTAAGATCCGTCTTAAGAACCTTAAGTCCTTAAGACGTAATAACTTGGCAAGTTAAATTCGACTCATAAAACTCGTTCACTTTACAAACCCGTTTCACTTAAAGGGGAAAGGACAATTAAAACCGTAAAACCCTTTGCATATGTCGACATTCATACTTCACGAAAATAACAAACACTACTTCTCCATTTTTTCATTTGCTCTCCAACCTTTCAAGCTTCAAATCGATTTTCAGTCATCATCCGATTTCCAAACCAAGGCATGTTATACATTTCTGAAATCCTCTCGAAATTTGCAAGACATCTATCACTTTCAATTTCCATTTCGTCCAACTTGAAAAATGGACTGTTTTATGGAATTCGATTTTAGCTTCTCATAATCGTTTTTCATGTTGTAGGAGAAGGTTTAGAAGATCCCAAGGTGGTTAGTGTCGTGATTGAAGAGGAGCTAGGAGCATAATCGCTTTAGAGGTGACAATAATGAGGAACTCGGCCTTTATTGTGATATTAGCATGTTTCTTGACTTTGATGGTTTTAGTTTCTGATTTTGTGCATAGTATTTGTTGTTAAGATTTAGAATCATGCTAGGAATACATGAGAATGACTTTCACATGCTTTGATTGTGTTTTATATGCTTAGATGATGAAATTTCAGAAATCTTATGCTTAAGACGAATACAAAGTATGAACTTGTTGTGGTATTATTGTGGGAATCGATGCCTTGCTTTTGATGCATATGTGTCTTATAGATGCTGAGTAATGTATAGTTGTTGCAATTTTGGAAGTTTGGATTCGATTTGTGAAGATTAGAATCATAAGTGAATTGGTGCGATTTTCGTGCAAGGACTCTGAGCCGGTAGGCTGACCGGCAGCCGGGCGGCCGGCTCAGAGTCAAGGATGAGTTTTGAATGCCGAGTTTGGGGAAAGAACTCTGAGCCGGCAGGTCGGCCGCCGGTCGACCGGCTCAGAGTCCTTCTTGTGATTTTGGGAAACTTTGTAAAAGGCTATGGGAGGGACTCCCAGCCGGCAGGCCGGCAGACGGTCCAACGGCTAAGAGCCTCTTCCCTTCAATTTTCAATTTTAAGACGGCTTGTGGGAAGGGACTCCCAGCCGGCAGACCGGCAGACGGTCCACCGGCTGAGAGCCTCTTCTCCTCGTTTTCAGATTTTTAAAGAAGGCATGGGAAGGGACTCCCAGCCAGCTGACGGTCCCAGACCGGCTGAGAGCCCCTGTTCTCATTAAAACAGTTTATAACTTTTAAACGGTTAATCGGTTTTGTTTGAGATTCGTTTCGTGTACCTTGTATGTGTGTTTGAGGTCCCCGGAGGATGGGCGACACTATATTGGGTTCGGGAATGGAGAGAGGATAGAGACCCCCTGGTCGGGTAGCCGAAAGGGAAACCGGCTCTCCCTCCACTTAGTTCTCGGGATCAATTAAGTGTTGCTTAGATGTATAAGTGTGGGGAATATAGCATGTATTCACCCTAAACTAGCAGGATTATAATGAAAAATACAGTTAGGTTTATAGTCATAAGATTAAAAAGGATAAGAAAAGAAGTACAACCTTTAGTCCTTGTGCGAAAGGCCTAAGAACAGGAATTAACACAAATTCCCTCCTATAACTTGCACCCAAGACTTAGAATGAGATGTGGCCGCGTGTGCTAGAAATCCTCTCCAAGTGCCTTGCAATATTGGGAGAGCTATTTAGGTTTTAGATGTGAGATCTGAGGTTTTGGGAGAAGAAAGCTCTCAAAACCCTAATTTTTCCTTGAGATTTGTTTAAACAGTCAAACAAGAGTCTTTGACATAAGGAGAGTCCTCCTCCTTATGTAGCTCTTTTGGCCGAAATTTTCAATAGGGTAGGAGTGGGCTTTCCACTCTTACCTTATTCTAATTTGTGATTCGACCCATTTAGTTAAACTTTATTCGCGGGTTTTGTTTATAAATCGTATGCATGTTATCAGATATTAATGCAGTCGATGTATTAATAATGGTCTGATAAAATTACGATATTGTATAATTACCCAAATTAATATAACTGTTTATATTAATACGCGAATACAATATTTAATTAAATATAACCGTTTATATTTAATTTTACGAATTAATCATGCAATCCGTATTAGCTAAAATTATTTAATCCGTATTAAATAATAATCTCAACATCTTATTGACTAATTTAATAGTCAATACCTCTGACTAACTGTTTAGTCATATCCGGCATAAATGTGATTGTATTTTCATACCTTCACATCTCTCAAACGTGTCCTATAGGTGTGATGTATAGGGACCAGTTCATCACCGCCATCCGTATGACAATAACGTCAAACTTATCTAGCAAGCCAACCGTTATTGATAAACGTGGATCAACTGGTAATAATACAAAAGTATGCCCTTGTGATCCTTAAAGAGATTTAATAAGTCATTGTACTTAATTGTCAAGGACACCAGCCCCAACAATCTCCCACTTGTCCGTACAAGGGTATGTGCAATGACGTTATCACACTACATGTGGAGGACACAAGCTCCAACAAACTCCCACTTGTCCGTACAAGTGTAGGTGCGATAACCGAATCTCATATCCTTTTAAAATTTCTCCCACTCAATGTAAGACAATTTGCAAATCCGCATTCGCAAAGGTCGTATCTCACAAGCGATCTGTATCAAGAGTGGTTTCCCCGACTAGAGAGTAACTTAACTGATAAAACGAATCTGTATTCGAGCATGGCCATGCATTTCAGTTACTACTCCTCGAGTGGCCCTGAGAAATGATAAAATCCTGATAAGGGTTTGGATATTTCCCTCAACTCGAATCCTGCCGATATCGCCCAGCATGAAATAACCCAGAAAAAATCCTCTTGGCCCCTGTTACGGTGACCGTGGGAAAGAAACCAAAGTTACCCAAAATCTGTCTTAATCTCATGAGACAGTTGAAGGTCAAAAGACTCGACTCTAAGGAACACTATGGAGGTCCTATCCACGACCAGGCACCCAATGTTATAAAACATTTAGGACTCCATAACGTTGTCACGGGGTGTCCTACGAGATATCCGTATAACTCGCCTTTGTGATTGGTCAGTCATCCACGTGACTTATGGCTCGTTGAACCCACCATCAACCAACGTCACAAAATGATTACCTGAGTTATCAGCTCAAGTGGGTAATCAAGAACCAAAACGATGTAATGTTAATTAGATCACTTTGTGGTGTTCAAAATTGGCGTACAATTCCACATGAAAAACAAAACATTTTATATCATAACAATAAGGTTGAATAGAGTACACGAGAAAATGAATTATTACATGAATTCATAAAAGAGTACTACAACTTAGGAACACATCCAATTCCCATGGAATGAATGTGCCCTTCATGCTTATCACGTGGTAATGCTTTTGTGAGAGGATCAGCTATGTTGTCATCCGTAGCGATCTTATCAATGAAAATCTCCTTTTGCTCCACGTAATCTCTGATTAGATGAGCTTTCCGTTGTACATGCCTAGCCTTGTTGCTAGACTTATGCTCCTTAGCTTGGAAGATGGCACCTTTATTATCACAATAAACGGTGATTGGGTCATTCGAACTAGGCACTACTGATAGTCCTTGTAAGAATTGACGCATCCATATTGCTTCCTTAGCTGCTTCTGAGGCGGCATAGTACTCGGACTCAGTCGTAGAATCTGCTGTAACACTCTGTTTAGAACTTTTCCAGCTGACAGCAGCACCATTAAGAGTAAAAACGATTCCAGATTGAGATTTCGAGTCATCTCGATCCGTTTGGAAGCTAGCATCTGCGTAACCCGTGGCGCAGAGCGTCGAGTCGCCTCCGTAAGTCAATCCCCAATCTTTAGTCCTCCGTAGGTACTTAAGAATGTTTTTCACGGCCATCCAGTGTTGTTCACCTGGTTGAGCTTGTAATCGACTAGTCATACTCAATGCATATGCAACGTCTGGACGTGTGCATATCATGGCATACATGATCGATCCTATTGCCGAAGCATAAGGAATCCGACTTATGCGCTCTTTCTCTTCCAATGACTTAGCTTCTTGAGTCTTGCTCAAGTGAAGCCCAGGAGTCATAGGAAGGAACCCCTTCTTGGAGTTCGTCATGCTGAATCTCTCTAGAATCTTATCTATATAAGACTCCTGACTGAGAGACAACATCCGTCGTGATCTATCCCTGTAGATACGGATGCCCAAAATTCTTTGTGCCTCTCCCAGATCTTTCATCTGGAAATGGTTTTTCAACCATGCTTTAACCGAAGATAAGAGAGGTATGTCATTCCCAATCAAGAGTATGTCATCGACATACAGTACTAGGAATACAATATTGCTCCCACTCGACTTGATATAGAGACATGGTTCCTCGACTGATCGAATGAACCCATTCTCTTTTATCACTTGGTCGAAGCGATGATTCCAACTCCGCGATGCTTGCTTAAGTCCATAGATGGAACGCTTAAGCTTGCAAACTTTCTTAGGATGTGCGGGATCGATAAAACCCTCGGGTTGTACCATGTACAACTCTTCCTCCAAATAACCGTTTAAGAAGGCGGTTTTAACGTCCATTTGCCATATTTCATAATCATGAAATGCGGCGATCGCTAAGATAATCCGAATGGAACGTAGCATGACTACGGGTGCAAAGATCTCATCATAGTGCAAGCCTGGCACTTGATTGAAACCTTTAGCAACTAGTCTAGCCTTGTGGATATCTTGTTGTCCTTCCACGGCATGCTTTATCTTGTAAAGCCATTTGCATTGAAGGGGACGTACCTTTGCAGGTAGGTCCACAAGATCCCACACGTGGTTCTCATACATGGAGTCCATCTCGGATTGCATGGCTTCTAGCCATAGCTTTCAGTCAGAACTAGTCATGGCACCTTTATAGGTTGTGGGTTCATTACCCTCTAGGAGTAAGACGTCATCTGTATCATGTTCCTCGACCATACCAATGTATCTGTCCGGAGGAATAGAGACTCTTCTCGACCTCCTAGGTTCCTCAGGAATATCTACCGCAGCCTCGGTTGAAGGAACTGTTTCCTCCAATGGTTGCTCGGCAGTTGGTTCTTGAACCTCCGATAACTCGAAGGTTATTATTACTCGACTTGTTCTCGAGAAATTTTTTCTCTAAGAACGTCACACTAGCCGCAACAAAAACACGTTGTTCGGTTGGCGAGTAGAAGTAATGACCAAAAGTTACCTTTGGATAACCTATAAAGTATGTCTTGACCGATCGCGGGCCGAGCTTATCCTCGTGTCTCCACTTGACATAAGCCTCGCAGCCCCAAACCCGAATAAAGGACAAGTTAGGGACCGTTCCCTTCCATAATTCGTATGGAGTCTTGTCAACAGCTTTAGACGGACTTCGGTTAAGTATTAGAGCGGCAGACAAAAGAGCATAGCCCCACAATGAATCAGGCACGACGGTGTGACTCATCATGGATCGAACCATATCGAGTAGAGTTCGATTTCTCCGTTCGGACACACCATTTAATTGTGGTGTTCCAGGTGGAGTCAACTGTAGCACGATGCCACAGTCTTTAAGGTGTTGATCAAACTCGTGTGAAAGATACTCACCACCACGATCCGAACGTAGTGCTTTAATCTTTCTACCCAGCTGGTTCTGTACCCGATTCTGGTATTCTTTGAACTTGTCAAAGGATTCACTTTTATGTTTCATCAAGTAGACATAGCCATATCTACTCAAATCATCCGTGAAAGTGATGAAATACCTATAGCCTTCTCGTGCGTTGATCGACATAGGGCCACATACGTCGGTATGTATGAGTCCTAATAGGTCGGCAGCGCGCATTCCAACACCTTTGAAGGAAATACGAGTCATTTTGCCGATGAGACATGATTCACACGTGCCATATGATTCGAAATCAAAGGGCGAGATAGCTCCGTTCTGTATGAGCTGTTTTACGCGTTTCTCATTTATGTGTCCCATACGACAATGCCATAAGTAAGTTTGATCTTTGTCACCTACCTTTAATCTTTTATTATTCACATGTAATATCTCGGTGGTTTGATCTAAAACATAAATTCCATTCATGGAAACTGCCTTGCCATAAATCATATTGTGTAAGGAGAAAATACAGCTATTATTCTCTATTACAAATGAAAAGCCGAGTTTGTCAAGCGCAGAAACTGAAATAATGTTTTTGGACAAACTAGGAACATAATAACAGTAATATAAAAATAACTCGAATCCACTTGGAAGCTGGATCACGTATGTTCCCTTCGAGACTGCAGCAACACGTGCTCCATTCCCGACACGCAGGTCCACCTCACCCTTGATTAGGGGTTCTTGGTTTCGGAGGCCCTGCACATGATTACATAGATGAGAACCACAACCAGTATCAAGTACCCAAGTTCCGCAACTTGTGTGGTTAATCTAAATCATGTGAATAAAAGAAGAAGAAGACATACCAACAGGAGTAACGCGGCCTGCCTTAATGTCCTCGCGATACACGGGGCATGAGCGCCTCCAATGCCCAGTCTTGTGGCAATGGTGACATTCCATGCTAGTATCCTTGCTCTTAGTCTTGCCCTGTGAGTTGCTCGACTCACCTGGCCCACTCTTAGTAAATCCTGGTTTCTTGAACCTGAGCTTACCTACTGCTAGGTCGCCCTGAGCTTTAGCCTTCCCTTTACCCTTTCCCTTACTGGAGATCATGAGAACATCCTGCTTCATGCTCCCACTTAATTTCAGATCCTTCTCAGTCTGTACGAGAAGTGAGTGGAGCTCATGAGGAGTCTTCTTCATGTCGTTCAAGTAGTAGTTGGCCCTAAAGAGGGCGAACCCATCATGAAGCGAATGAAGCATACGATCAACGATTATGTTCTCACTGATCTTGCAGTTCAGGGTCTCCAGTTTCTCGATATTCTCAATCATGTTGAGAATATGTGGGCTAACAGCTTGGCCCTTCTGGAGTTTCGCCTCAAAGAAGCGACAGGTATGCTCATAAGAAACGATTCTCGGAGCTTTGGAGAATTCGTTAGAGAGCGTGGTGAAAATCTTGTTTGCACCATGGGATATGAAGCGTCTTTGCAAATTTGATTCCATTGCATAGATGAGTACGTTCTTTATCGCACCCGCTTCCATGACGAAGTCGCTATGAGCGCGAACTTCGTTGGCTCTAGCTCCAGTTCCTGGGTGTGCCGGAATGGGCTCAGTTAAATACTTAAGCTTTCCGTCAGCAATGACAGCATTCCGTAGTGCTGCCTCCCAGTCAGAGAAGTTTGACCCATCATTCCTCAGTCTAGTAGACTGATTCATGGAGTCCATGAAGGCCTTTAGCCAGGATTCACGTGCTAGCTTGGCACTTGGCATTGGGTCTTCACCAGCCATTTTAGTTATACAGCAGTTTTAATGAACGTGTTCTACACTGAAAAGAAGATAAAACAAAACCATATAAGCAACTTATTGTTGTGATTTAAGTCTATATTAAATTGAATTTAAACTCGTAGACTCATGCATTTATATAATTGATCTCCCTCAAGAATTATATAAACGATCCCAAGACTCAATTTCCGTATATTGATAAGCCCACAGTTTGGCTAATTCCAATCGTTGGAACTCTTGGTCGATAGATTTCTGTATATCCTATCTATTAGTCCATCTCAGTCACTAGATAGTATCAAGTGACCATGATGTTGAGATAAAATAAATCATCTGTTCCCACTTACCCGACGTAGAAGGGGTCATATTATGCCTACCGACGAAGAAGGGATTCATGGGAGGCTGATTTATAAAGACTAGTCTCAATTTTTGGTTATACGAGGAAGACCCCATCAACTTTTATTTATCCATATTAAGTGAACTAATATCTAGCATATGCGTGAATGAATTAAATAAAGTGATGGCTTTGCAATTGACATGTGACATCTGTATTGTCACAGAAAACTAACGCGTAACCTCTACATGAGTCAGTTTTCAGGCATGATATAGGTGGTTTGGTTTTAGGCGGAATATGATGCAAGCTATTATCGATGAATGCATAAAAAATAAATGCAATAAACGTAAATAAAAACTCCTAGTGTGGCCTATCCTACCAAAATAAACATAAAACAACTTGGAATCCACCGTTGGACCCTAGAAGCTTGTCTTGATGTTCCATCTTGGTCCTTGCAGCGGGAGTGAGCATCCGGTCTCCGTCTTGTCTTTGGTCTTCACAAAATTACTAATTTAAATTACACAAGTAGTCCTAGATACATTCTAATTTAAATACAAAAGTAATTACATGACAAAAACCCAAAACGGAGATTCAAGATCTCAAGATTACAAGCAAGACTGTGTCCCATCATTACGGTGACACAATCTTCTAAGGCCACACTAAGTTACAACCGTTTGCAAAATTAAATACGTTATTGAAAGCATTCATTAGACATTCAACAAGACGATAAATAAAATGCATCAACTAAATTAAAATTCATACATGACATAATACTGTTATTATGATTAACAAATTTTTACCAAACCACCTTTTAGGATTAAAATTATGTGATTATACCGTTTTAACCACTTTAACTGATAAACTGATCAAATGTATATTGATATGAGTTGATCAGATTCCTTAAATTCTTATATCGAGAAATCAGAGGTCAAATCTTAAATGTAAGATTTATGTTTGAAATTGAAATGTGTCGATTGTCAGACATTAAACGATATTTATGAAATGTCGTAATTAGAATGAATTAGGTTGAATATTATTACAAGTGTTGTAAATCGTATTGACGATTATTGAAATGACCATTTTATATATTAGTAATTACGAATTACTTGTCAAATTGTTAAATATGATTTATTTAATTTGTAAATGATATTTATTTGATAAATATGCATTTTAAATTAAAACAATTGTTTCTTATTATGTTGTGACACAATGTATGTCAAATATGTACAATTGTGCAAAATGTCAAACATAAAATGGATGTCAAATGTGACGGTTTGGGGTGGGTGGTTTAAGGAGTGTTTAAGCCTCTTAATGACACTCTTTAAATACCATCATTAGGTTGCTCTTGTAAATAGTACCTAGAGCCACCTATTTTGCATGGGTAAGAGAAATGTTCTCTTTTGTGCTTACCCATGGCCGGCCACCCCAACCCCAAGGCAACCCTCTTATAACTTGTCAGTTACTCACAAGTTAAACTCATTCTAATCCTTAGCCTTATTTTTTAGTGAGAAAATCATTCAAAAACCTCTAAAAATAGTATTAGATAATATTAGTATACATATTACTATAATAGTTACAGTATTTGTTGTTTTAATAGGATTAAAACATATTTAAGGAAAACCGATTCTAAACCCTAGCTAGTATTAGTTTCGGTTTTAAGGAGTTGTCTTGGGTGCATCTTGAAGGAGGTATCCTACATTGGTTACTAAGGGTTGGAGGATCATCCTTGCCTAGATTTCGTCGGATTGTAAGTATTCGACTTCATTATTCCGCATAATTATTTAGCATGCATAAGATCTTGAAATAACTAATTAACATGTTAATTAGTAAATTGATATTAAGACTAATATTTAGGGCGTGTGTGACATAGTACCTTTCAATTATAGTACCAACACAGCACCCATAACATTTTATGGGTTCCATTTTACACTTTATAATTTCTCTTTTGTAGTATGTCACAATTGTGACATATCATATGATACATGACAATTAATTTATAAAATATGCATCTAAACGTGTTAAATCCAATTTCATAAATAATAAATAGTACTTAACATTTAAGTACTTTCCATAAATTTAATCGTGTAAAATAAGTCATTTCATTTCCGACAAAAACGATATACAAACCTTTTGTAATCATTACCTATCGATAACCCTTACCGATAAAAATATACGATAATGTTTATCGATTATAAAATAGTTACTTATTTTATTATAAACAAATCTCATATAATCACATTATCATGAGAAACGTACCTCTCATCTATCTCGTTCATCATATTAGGGTATTAATAAATCCATATCGTATACGAATCATTAACTTTAATGTTTCGGGCAACATCCTTTAGGTGAGACCTTTAGGGATCAACTGATCACCACCATTATCATATAACGATAATGTCAAACTATTCAAAGCCAATCATTACCGGCAAATGACGATCAGTGGAATTTATAATTTATCATCAGTTCCGTATTCAGTATATAGATATACATGAGATTTTACGAATTTATAGTAATTAATAAAATTATGTCACTAGTAGAAAAATACTTATTTGAGGCGTAAAAAAAGAGGTCATTTGCGGCGTTTTTAGTGTAGCAGCAAATAAGGGGGCCGCAAATAGAAAAAGTCATTTGCGGCGAAAAAAAAAACGCCGCAAATAAGAGGTTATTTGAGGCGTTTTTCTAAAAAAACGCCGCAAATAGAAAAGGCTATTTGAGGCGTTTTTTTCCAAAAAAACGCCGCAAATAGGTCCTCTATTTGGGGCGTTTTTTGAAAAAAACGCCGCAAATAAGGTAAAAAAAAAAAAAAATTTTTTTTTTTTTTTTTTTTTAAAATATGGAAAAATGCAGACAAATTATTTAAATATGATAACTCTCAAATGTATTTTTTTCACAATAGAATCCTACATGTTTTTTGTAATTATTCTAAAAATATATACAATGCTAAAAATCCTACAATAGAAATCAAGAGCAATTGCTTTGCATTCCAGTAGCTTGATGCAGCACCAGTTGATGCAGGCCAGTAGCATTCCGGTAGCTTGGCCATTTCACATGTTCCTGCACAACAAAATCAAGAGCAATCGCTTATAGCAGGTATGACAGACTGCCATAAGATCAATTGAAAGTGTCCATGATCTGTACATAGTGGGCAGAGGGCATGAGTGATGGTTGCTAGTGGGGGTTGTGGTAAAGATACAAGGGACCTCCTCCCCTCTCTCTCCCAAAGACCTCCTTTGTTCCCTGACAACTTTGTCAACTTTTTTCTTGTCTAACCACCCTAACCCCGACCAATGACCTCCCTTATAGGCCACCACTCTCGTTAAATTACTTTCGTACCAGCCACCCTAGCTTCAAGTGGGTTTTGGCAGTAAGCAATGGTGAGAGAAGGTTAGTGTTCGGGGGAGAATTTATAATTTATATGGAAATAAGTTTAATATTAAACATCTCTTATTTGACCTTTTTAGACATATACTTCGTACTTCACAAGAGTTTGGCCAAATCAGAAATGAAATGAATATTAAAAGTGAGAGCGAGCAGCTGAAAATATGAGGGCACAATGCAACAAAAAAAAAAGGAAAAAAAATAGTCAAACACGAAGCAACCATTCATCTTCTTGACTAAAGAGTAATCAATATATATAGAATGCTACATGTAATCGATTGCCAATAAAATGAATGCTCAAAGCGACACAACAAAAAGAATTTTAGAGAAAACTCGTGCAATAATCTTCTACATGCTAAAGCATTACAAGGACTTTTAGTAATACACCGCAGATTTTATACTGCAACTGTGCTTGCCAATTGCCATCCAGATAGAGATGTGCCCAAAAGAGTCAAAACACAACATCGAATCCACTTCCGCAGATCATGTGTTAAATAATGAATTAATGATGGATTGGTGTTGTCAAATCTCAAATCATTCAACATGACCCATAATCCTCCGCACTACCAAAACAATCCCAATGCTTGTTGACACTTAGTCATACAATATTATGATACGGTTAGGTTTTACTAAGCTGTACCAACACCTCAAGGACCAATAGGCATTGAACAAGTCAATAAATGAAACTATGCTAGTTATACAAGTTAAATGCAGAGATGCGCAGGAGATAGTGAAAAGAAAATTGAAGTACAAGACAGGCATCTTTAACTTACTGTTAGGATGGAACATTCGGGATACAAAGCACACTGTTGGCGGCTTATTGGGGTAATCCTCGCTGAATTGGAGCGTCAACTTGAACGTGCCTAATAGATTCAAAAGTACAAAATTATACAAATGACTAACAAAAATCTGAAGGAAAGAGGGGCTAGAGCTTTGGGGGTAAATGACAGATTCGACGATAGAGTAAACATATTCCTAAATAAAAGGACTCTAAAAGCAATTCTAAAGACATTCTTCTAAGCCATAACTCACACCACCCCAACATCTTAACCCTTCTTGTTACAAACGTTTTATCAAATTGTGGATATGATAAATTTTTAAAAAAAATCACCAATTCTTCAATGCATACGATTAACTAATCGCAAACCCATATAACACAAAATTTTGTGGTTTTGAAAGAATTTCATTGAACAAAAAAAGAGACAACTATAATAAAAAGTTAGAAAGCCGATACGTTATAAAAGGCAGAAAGCTGGAGACTAATGCAGCACAGAACTACCATACTTAATACCAAGTTTAACAGAAAAGAATTCTTCCGCAAACGTCTATATTAGTCGGCCCATATGTATTGTAGACAACTACTAAGAGAATTATAAAGGCTATAAATTAGAGATTAACGCAATAACTACCACACTAAATACCAAGTTTAGCAGAAAAGAGTTTCTACAAACGTCTAGGCACATCAAAGAAACAAAAAACAAATAGAGATGAAGTTTGTCGAGAACGTGTTCCGCAAGATTACGGCACATCAGACACATACAACAACGATAAAAGGTTAATAGGAAGAATCCACTTAAAGCAGCGTTCTATTAGAATTTTGCCTACCTCCATCCCATGGTGTGTCATCAGGTCTGCAATTGAAACGAGGAAGAAAAAAGGATCAATAAACTTCAAAATGGCCAGTGAAAGAAAGACGAGAAAACTATAATCTTCCTCAAACATACCCAAATATCACGGCGTTCCAAAGCATTATGTTATTGTCTTGAGGAGCACCGCTGATACCAGCCGGTGGATATTGCTGCAAGCGCTTGAAATCCCTCTCCATAATAGCTAGTCTTGTTAACTGAGACTCGTCTAAAAGGCACACCTAAAATGCACCAAGGTGTTTTGGTTAGTGCTTCATCCAAGGCGCGCCTTAGGCACACTCGAGGCGCGCTTTTTAAACTAAGCATAATACTCTATGCATCCCGTTTATATAGTCCCTTGCTGACTTTAAATCTCAACTCACTACTGATATCTCCAAACAACTATTTTCATCTTACTTAATTTTTTTTTTGTGAGGTTGTAACACAATTACATTGTGATAGACATGAAATCGAAGTTGAGTACAAAAGTCAAGGGGAAATATAAATGGTACGGAGGTAGTGCTAGTTATTACCTCTTGATGAACCTCTGGATCTCTAACAATACCACCACCTCCAACCTTCATAAGAAACATAAACACTTCAGCATAAGTCAAAAGATTTATCATGTGAAACAATTGTTTTCATACATATTTTCCTGTCTCTTCCAAATATACATACATAGAAGCTAAGGATTGTGTAACTTGCATTTTTTTTCAAACAAACAAGTGTTGTTTTCATGTAAACAATGCTCCAACTCAGAAATAGAAGGCAAACAGGTGTGGAAATGTGAAAATATGGAACCTGAGATCTCCTTGCTTCAAACTGGGGTTTCACAAGAGTAACCAATGTGCACTGCTTCTTCATAACCTTAACTACTGCAGGCATCACCTATATAACACAAAGATAAGGATGTCATATCTCAATGCCAATTGCCAAACAATTACAATCATCAACATCAAAATACATATCAACCATAAACTCGAAAATGCATCACTTCACGGCAGAGTAAATCATGTATAAATATCTACAGCTGGAAATAGCTACATCATGAACTTACCTTCACTATGGAATGAAAGAAAGATCAAGAGTCACCAAATCAACTTGTTAAGGAAGCCCGGGCAAATGCCTTAAATTTGTCCGGTCCATAACACAAACACGCTCATCTTGACGAATTTTTTCTGCTACCTAGGGAAATTTCAGTAGGCATTACTCATAGTTTACAAACGATATAAAGTGTCACAAACAAATTTATAAGTCTTATAAACTATTGAAAACAAACTCAATTACAACAGCTCTACACAAAGCTAGTAGCCGATAAATCTATTTTTTAGGGTAGCTAATTTCACCTGTACGGAACACAAATTCTCAAAAGAGAAGGTCACACACGATCTTTTTCTTGAGGCCGTTCTAATCCAGTCCTTATAAAGTAAATGACTAGCAATTTCTAAATGTGAAGAGGCTGAATCTTACAAAGAACGATTAAACTGGTCCCAATTACGGGTTTCCAATCCTTGTTCTGCTTTTGGACAACTTGGACAATAGCTTTTGGACAATTTGGACAATAGACAACAAAAAAGTCAAACACGTCAAAAATCAAAATCGGGAAAAGGGAACAAACTCCCAATCAAAACCCTAATTTATTTAAATGAACATGGTACACAAATCATAAACATTAAAAGAGAAATATGATAAATACTAATCAAATGCTCCACAACCTTAATTCGATCAAACCTAATTGAAAACCATAAACCCTAATTCGATATCCCTATGAGCATCATGTAAAACTTATTATACACAGACTCATACAAGCATTGATTTTTATTCATAAAAACCCCAAAATCCCCGAGTCAATCATAAACCCTAATCTAAATAATCCCACAAATTTAACCCTAAATTTGTCTACCCACTTAAATTTACCTACAAGAAAGATATTAATCTGAATTAATTAACAATAAACCAATTGAAATAAGAACAAACTAACAATAGTAATGTTGATGTTGTAAAAGACTAAAGAGATGCGAACATACATGAACGAAAGTCGGTGATGCTGGCTTGATACAGTGGACGACGGTGTTAGTGATGAACGACGGTGGGGAGGGAGTTGAGAGTGATCGCGAGTTGGTAGCCTGGTAGCCTGGTAGGTATAAGGAGCCACGGTAGGGGAGAGAGAGAGAGAGAGAGGGTTGGTTTATCGCGAGTTGCTTTTGATGACTCCGTATAAGGAGCCACGGTAGGGAAGCAAGTTAGTTCTCTATCTTTTTTGTTTTTAAAATATTTACCCCTTATTTGCGGCGTTTTCTATCAAAAACGCCTCAATTGTCTTATTTGCGGCGTTTTATATAAAAAACGCCTCAAATAACTTTGTATTTAAGAATAAAAATTTAAAAATTGAACTTCTATTTGCTGCTATTAGCAAAAAAACGCCTCAAATAGATAGCCGCAAATAGATGTTTTTCTACTAGTGTGTGATCGCACTATTATTGAGGACACTTATCCTAATAATTTTTTACTACCCATGTAAATAATATTTGACCCATTATAAGTTTGCGATGAATATGTCCGTCGTAGATGAAAATTTGTGATTCATAAATACATTAACACCATATCAATGGATAGTGGGAACTAGAGAGGGTGCAACAAATTGTCAATAAATGCCAAATAATTGGCTGTTACAAACAACGGAGACAACAAAGGTGTTAACCTGTTAATAGGAATCAAACAGGAATAGAAATCAACTTACATGACATCCACATGATCAAAACAAAAACTGACAGTCTTGAATTTAAGATGAGTAAAATAATAAAGTATTCATATAGCTAAGTTAAACATTTTTATGTTTTCTAAATTTTTTCATTCTTGTCTTATTTATATAAGTGATAACTACTTAAGCCGTTTTAACTTAAAACGGATATATCTGTCTTAAAAAAGACTTGTTAATTACACATAACACACAAAATACAAAACCTTTTATGATTTACTTTAAGATGAGTAGACAATAAAGTCATACTCCCCAAATTCATATCAAACCTATCTTATTTGAATTACAATATTATGAAATTGTCATTATATTCATTTCATATTTATACAAAAATTTAATTACATAGCACACATACTATTTCACAATTACATAATTTTTTTTTTTCTCTTTACCCTAATTCTTTCCACTTCTTTTTAATTATTTAATTTTTTCGATGTTACTTATAAGGTGGATCGAAGGGAGTATTTATTTATAAATTCGTGGTACATTTCAGGGATTAAACTTCCTCCATCAACAATAAAATATTGAGGATAAAATAATGGAAATAAAACTAGTTCCAAAGACTGAAAGAATGTGTACGCTATATACGACTATGTCACAAAGAGTACGTGAATTAGTAGTATAAATAAATAAACAAATGTAAAGTTGCATCTTATAAACCGTAAGTTTCCTTATGATGGATATATCCGCCGTAAATTTATAACGGATCAAGTTATTCCACTTGTGTATTTAAAACAAAACCTTGAAAATCTAAATTGCCTTGTTTTTTTCTTATATATCCAAGCGAGTAATATTTAACCCGTTGCAAATTTACGATTGATATAACCGCCACAAAATGAGAAGTTGTGTCTTATAAATTGGTAGTAAGTCTTGCTTGCGACGGGTATTTTGTGAGGTAAAATGGATAGAAAATGAGTTAGTGGATAAAAGGGACCACATGAATAGTGTTGGAGAGAGATAAAAAGTGGGCATTTTGTGAGAGTAAACGATATCCGTCACAAGCTTACGACGGATAATGCCGTTGCAAATAAGAATTTGTGATAAATTGGGACAATGCCGTTTGCTACTAAAATAATTGATTCCATTATGTAAATGCAGTGACGTAAGATGCTTAATTAGTTTGACTTTAATAATGCTAATAACAAAAGTACATTAATTTAAGCACGTAAACAGAGTATGATAGGTCTTACTCTAAAAGAGGTCACTAACATCAAATATTTAAATACTTAAATAGAGTACTTAAATACTTAAATACGGAGTACTTGATTAACGAGTGTTTGTTAAGTAGGAGACAATGACTGGCACGAATTTCAGTACCCATTTTTTATTCAGGCACCCCATCATACCACACAAATTCTACTTCACAACAGTTGCACATGTGATCAGAAGAAAAAGGACCACATTTTTATAAGTAGTGATCACTTTCGATTAAATAGTGACCACTTTTTTATTTAAAAAATGACCAAATTTTCAAAAGTAGTCCCTATTTACCAAAAAGTGATCACTTTTTACTACAAAATGGTCACATTTTGTAAAAATACACGACATGGAACGTCGTACATCAGAACTACTGATGATACTAACCTTCGTACGATACCAGCTTGTTTTTTTTAATTGGATTCTAGAATCTCATCTCATTTACTTTTCTTTTCTTCTCTTCTTCATCGACCTACCGCTACCAAATTATGCCACAATAAATTTTTTTAAAAATGCGGTCAATTTATCTCCATATCTTGTGTTTTATTTCTAATTTTACAAAAAAAATTTAAAAACTTTATAATAAAACTTTATTTTAAATATCGATTAAAAATCTACATTATAAAAGCAAATCCATTTAAAGTCTTTTAATTAGCTCGTTCATTTTAGAGTAAACAAATTCTTTTACCGTGGCCTCACTAGGTCACTACATACTTAAGTTTTAATTGTGACTTTATTACATTCCTTTTTCATATCCTATTATTTTTACAATTTTCATCTTATCAAAAGCTTTTTCATTTTTTATTTCAATTGATATCATAAGTTACTAAATTATAGTACTTAAATTCTTATCAACCACTATAAAAAATTATTAAAGATCAAAAGTATTTTATTCAATGGTTCCAAAATAACCAATAAAATAATTTGTTAAAGTTGATTATTATTTTATAAAAGCATATAAAAAACTAATCATCAAATTTAAAAAAAAACGATCACTAAATTTGAATTGATGAAAGCTTAAAAAAACTATACTTAATTATCATATCTTTCTAAATTAATTAAAAAAAAATTATCCCAAATATATATCAATAATACATTAATAAATCTAGCCGGAAATAAAATTCTGAACTACCAAAATGAAATCATAGATGCAGGTTATATTATTTGATTTTGTATTATTGTACACTTTAGAAATACACAAATTAATAAATATTAACAGCATTAAACAAAAAAAGAATTTATTTTATCAAAAACATGTTTAGAGTTTAAAATATATTATCCAAATTCGAGATTCAAATTTGACCCGAACCCAAATTGCCCCGATCCAATATCATCCAAACAGAATGGTTGTTGTTGCACATTAATCAATCAATCAAGATCTATGTATATTATTAAAGGAAGCTTTTTTCGAGTGATTTAATTGGTTGCTTTTTCCGAGTGATTTCATTGGTTTTTTCGAGCGATTTCATTGGTTGCTTTTTCCGAGTGATTTCATTGGTTACAGCTAATACTAATAAATAATGCAAATTTTATTTAATAATTGAATAATGTAAATTTTATCTAATAATTAAGAGGGACCATGGTTTCGTAAGATTTTCAAGCAATATTTTTAATTCTCAACCTTGTGAATTACGTAGAAAAAAGATAATGTTAAAAATGGAAAATAGATAAATTTATTAAAACAAATTCTAAAAAAATTAAAAGATAGAGTTTGACATAGTTACATACACCTATCTCCACTATATATTCAATTTTAATCTATTATCGATCAGTAAGCGGTTTGACTTATGGTTTAATGAACCCACTATCAATCGACGTCACAAAATAATTGCCAGAGTTATCAACTCGTGTAGGCGATTACGGACAAAAAAAAATATAATGTAATTCAGTTCACTTTGTGGTGTTCAATGTTGTCCGTACAATCCACATGAAAAACAATATATAAAACAAAATCGATGGTGTTATAAAACAATAACACTCTGCTTGGAGCTTTTCCAACCGACAGCAGCGCCATTAAGAATAAAAACGAATCCAGACTAAGATTTCGAGTCATCGTGATCCGTTTGGAAGCTAGCATCTGCGTAACCGTTTGCGCAAAGCTCAGTGCCTCCACCATAAGTCAATACCCAATCTTTAGTCCTCCATAGGTACTTAAGCATGCTTTTAACAGTCATCCAGTGTGGTTCACCTAGATTGCCTTGATACCGACTCGTCATACTCAAAGCATATGCCACGTCTGGACGTGTGCATATCATGACATACATGATCGATCCTATAGCTGACGCACAAGGAATGCGACTCACTCGCTCGACCTCTTCCGGTGTCTTAGGTGCCTGAGTCATACTCAAATGCACCCCCGAGATCATCGGAACTAACCCCTTTTTGGAGTTGGTCATGCTGAATCTGTCAAGAATCTTATCTATATAAGACTCCTGACTCAGTGATAACATCCGTCGTGATCTATCTCTATAGATACGGATCCCCAATATAGATTATGCCTCACCCAGATCTTTCATCTGGAAATGTTTCTTTTGTAACACCCCCATTTATTTAAGGGCCTGTACTAGGACTCCTCAGATAAATAAGGGTGTTACCATCTCGGTTTCCCGAGGCAGTAGACACAAAGGAAAGATAAACAGTACTTTAAATAGATAAGGTTAACTCATAGAACGAGTTCATACAACTCAAATATAAAAACTGTCTTGATGAAACAAAAGTACAACTCGTAACAAAACTACTATGGTGATCTAGAGTCTAGGCAGGTCCGGATCCAAGCTTCTCCCTTCCCTTTGCTCCCATAGTCTCAACACCTGTCAATATGCTCCCCAATAAATTGGTTCATCACAGGTGATCACGAATACACAGGGTCAACCACGAGGTTGAGTAGAGGAAAACTATAAACAACCACATTACTATAAATAGAAAGTTGATCATCTCCGCTCCGAATCACAAGACCCATTATTCTCCACACCAATCACAAGACCCATTAACTCCGCACCGATCACAAGACCCATTAACTCCGCACCGATCACAAGACCCATTAACTCCGCACCAATCACAAGACCCATTTCTCATCACCTCATGCCGTACCGCAGATTATATAATCGAATATCACAATCACAATATTAATATAATAATCATGGTTATCACCAAATAATAACAGTATAGCCTTTATTAAATAAAAGGTATTTCCCCTACCTAGAATAGCAGGAACGCGAACTAAGTCCAAGCTTGCTAGAAATGTTCCACATGAAACTCGCTCCCTAAACATGTTTACGTAACGAATTAACAACTTTCCCGAAGCCCCATAACAACTTATACTTGCTATAAATAGAAACTTTCCAAAAATGGAAAGTTTCCAAAATGGAAAGTTTCCCAAAATAGAAACCCACTATAAAAGGAAATTTTTCCATAAATAGTAACTTCCCAAATTAAAGATTTCCCGACTCAACAACGAATAACATCGAAATAACTAAAACGACTTATTATAAAGATAGTAGTAAAAATAGTAACACTCAAGAATAAACTTAACAATGATACTAATAATACTAATAATATAATAATAACAATAATAGTAATAATAATAATAATGTAAAACAAAACAAACATTCCATAACCACCCCACGACTCAACCCAAAAACCCATCTAACACCGCCGTCGTTCACCCCCCACAACCACTAGACCAGCACCCAGAAACACCAACACCCCCGGCGACCACCGGCAACCAGGTCGCCGGCCGCCGGTGAGGTGAACCCAACCCACAAAACCCCCTGAACCTTCCCTGACTCGCGACCAGGCCCTTCCTTTTACGCCTCTGTCGACGGTTGCGCAGACCCAACCACCGCTCACGACCGCTACCCAGACACCCCCTGACACTAGCCACCTAAACCACGGTGGTACCACCGCATCGACCTCCCCCGAGTCAGCGGTGGTGCCACCCCCAAACACCCAGGTCGAAAACAAACAAACAAAAGACCCGAACTAAACCAGGAACAGCTCCCTGACTCGACACCGCATAAACCACCATCAACCACCCTAACGACCACCATAATTCTCCCCTGACCACCACCTACTCCTCTCCTCCGACAACCCACAAAACCGATAAACAGAGAAACCTTCGACACATAGGAAACACGGCAGAACAGACTTATCGATTCGAATACTAAATAGACAGCCCTATGACACACGTCTGTAAACCACCTTCACTGGTGTCTGCACGGTGGTTGTCAGGACCACGACAAGGGTCAAACACGGCACCCTCATCCCATAGATTAATTATACGAAAAGTAAAGACTCAGCAATTAACAACACGACTCAGAAAACATATCACAATAACTCGGCTGTGAATAAGCGATTAGTACAGTGTTACACATACCTATTCTACATGTAACTCGACCTCCCCTTGCTTGCCTTACGACCACCGCGAGATCCCGTGCTCCTACTCTGTATGACGGCTGAGGTTTGTGTGGTGTTTTTATGAGAATTAGGGTAGGTTATGATAGGGTATAGGTGCTATAAACATATCGACACACAATAGGGTTAGCTGGGTTTGTAAAAAGAAACTAAGTGTGGGCTGTTAAGAGGCACAAGAATCGAGGCCCATACTAACGCATGAGGTCTTGTGTTCGATCCCCCTTACGGACACAAGTCTCAAAACCCCTTTTATAACAACTTAGCAAGTATTAGCAACATTTAAATCATATCGACACGGCACTTATAACTATTATAACCATAGATATCGTAGAGAAAATCGAGGTATTACAGTCTTCCCCCCTTAAAATGAACTTCGTCCCGAAGTTCAACAACGCTCAGATGACAAAACAACCAACTCAAACGAACTTGGAACACAAGATGTTAACCAAAACACAAAAATGTGACATTCCACCCCCCTTAAAGAAGAGTTACGTCCCCGTAACTTACCTCAATCAAACAGATGCGGATAACGCTCCCTCATGGACGCCTCAGCCTCCCATGTAGCTTCCTCTAGATTATGGTTGGTCCACAGAACCTTCACCAAAGCCGTCTCCCCATTGCGAGTCTTTCGCACCTTCCTGTCTAGAATTTCCTTTGGAGTCTCGACGTAGGACAACTGCTCATCCACCTCAACCACCTCGTGGCGTAAGACATGAGGTGGATCGCTCACATATTTCCGCAACTGAGACACATGGAACACGTTATGGACCTTGGATAGGGCTGGAGGTAAAGCTAATCGGTATGCCACCTCCCCAACTCTGTCCAAGATCTCAAACGGTCCAATAAATTTCTGACTCAGTTTGCCATGCTTCCCAAACCTCATCACACCCTTCATTGGGGATACCTTCAGCAACACTTTCTCTCCTGCCTCGAAGGAAATATCGCTCCTCTTCAGATCTGCATAGCTCTTTTGTCTATCCTGAGCGGCCCTCATCTTCTGGCGAATAATCTGAACCTGCTCCACCATCTCCTGGACCATATCTGGCGCTAAAGTCACAACATCGGCTCGATCATCCCAACACACAGGGCTCCGACACTTCCTCCCGTACAAAGCCTCAAAAGGAGCCATCCCTATACTGGCATGATAGCTGTTGTTATACGAAAACTCTATCAACCCCAGTCGATCCTCCCAAGATCCTCCGAACTCAAGAACGCATGCTCTCAACATATCCTCAAGGGTCTGAATCGTTCTCTCAGTTTGACCATCTGTAGCTGGATGGAAAGCAGTACTCATCTTCAATTGGGTACCCAAAGCTGCCTGTAACTCCTGCCAAAATCTAGATATGAACCTCGAGTCTCGATCGGAAACAATGTCCTTGGGTACACCATGTAATTTGACCACATTCTGTACATAGGACTTAGCCAACTCAGCTTTACTCCAGGTATCTTTCATCGGAATGAAGTGAGCAGACTTAGTCAAACGATCCACAATCACCCAAATCATGTTGTTGCCCCTCCGAGTCCGAGGCAACCCCACGATAAAGTCCATCGAAATATTCTCCGACTTCCACTCTGGCACATCTAACGGTTGAACCTTCCCTTGAGGTCTCTTATGCTCCCCTTTCACTCTCTGACACGTCAAACACCTCGAGACAAACTATGCGACCTCCTTCTTCATATTCGGCCACCAAAACGTCTTCTTAAGGTCCTTATACAATTTATCACCCCCTGGGTGAACGGAATAAGGAGTAGCATGAGCTTCAGTCAGGATCTTCTTCTTTAGCTCCTCAGCATTCGGTACACACCATCGCCCACTGAATCTCAAACTACCGTCGGTATGAATACTGAACTTGGATGCAGCTTCACCAACCTCTCTTTCCACCATTAAGCGCCACTTCTGGATTCTCGCATCACTCTTTTGCAACTCCCGAATCTCCCCATACAACTCAGGCTCCACTGTCAAGTCACTAAGAGCATCCCCTTTCCGGATCATAAAAATTCCCATCTCCCTTAGTTCGCCATGCAACCTCACTCTCGATCTGGCACAACTCAGAGCATGAACTGACTTCCTACTTAGGGCATCTGCTACCACATTCGCCTTGCCTTCGTGGTAAACGATCTGCATATCATAGTCTCCAATCAACTCTATCCACCTCCTCTGTCTCATGTTCAACTCCTTCTAAGTGTAGATATACTTCAGGCTCTTATGATCAGAAAACACTTTAAAAGTGGCTCCATAAAGGTAATGGCGCCACAATTTAAGTGCAAATACGACTGCGCCCAATTCCAAATCATGAGTCGGATACTTTTCTTCGTAAGTCTTCAACTGGCGAGAAGCATACGCTATCACTATCCCATTCTGCATTAGCACACAACCCAACCCATGCTTCGAAGCGTCGGTATAAACTTCGAAATTATCACTTCCAACTGGCAAGGCCAGGATAGGAGCTGTTGTCAGACGTTCCTTAAGGGTCATGAATGCCTTCTCACAACTCTCATCCCAGACAAATCGGTTCTCTTTCCTCATTAACGACGTCAACGGCTTTGCTATCTTTGAAAAATCTTTGACAAATCTCCGATAATAACCAGCCAATCCGAGGAAGCTGCGAATCTCACTCACATTCTTCGGGCTTTGCCACTTAGTCACAGCCTCGATCTTACTTGGGTCGACAGACACCCCCTCCTTTGAAATTACATGTCCCAGAAATGCCACTCTCTCCAACCAGAACTCACACTTACTCAACTTAGCATTGAGTTTATGTTCCTCTAGGGTCTGAAGTACCCTCCTCAAATGGTCCTCGTGCTCTTCTGCATTCTTGGAGTATACCAGGATATCATCTATGAATACTACCACGAACTTGTCTAGATACGGGCTGAAAACTCGATTCATCAAGTCCATGAACACAGCTGGAGCATTAGTCAATCCAAATGGCATAACCACAAATTCATAGTGGCGATACCTCGTTCTAAAAGCGGTCTTTGGAATATCTTCCTCCTTTATTCTCAACTGATGATACCCGGATCTCAAATCAATCTTGGAGAAAACTCCAGCTCCACTTAACTGATCGAACAAATCGTCAATTCTCGGCAAAGGATAACGGTTCTTGATGGTCACATTGTTCAGCTCTCGGTAGTCAACACAAAGTCTCAAACTCCCATCCTTCTTCTTCACAAATAAAACAGGTGCTCCCCAGGGCGACACACTGGGTCGGATGAACCCTTTCTCAGCTAGTTCATCCAATTGCTTCTTCAACTCCTCCATTTCCTTCGGTCCCATTCGGTACGGTGATTTAGATATTGGTCCCGCTCCTGGTTTTTTTTTTTTTTTTTTTTTTTTTTGGTGAAATGTGAGAGTATAAAATATATCATAGACAGAATTACAAGAGAGGTACGGGTTCGAGCCCCCTTACTGGCATTACATCAATGATAGACTTTTCGAAACCATTCTAAACAATCCTGGTCATTAGATTCCTCAATTTTCTTTTGCAATCTACTCTTCAACTCCCGCACAATATTAGCAACCATGTGATCTGGTGTATGCATAAAAGCATGGATTCGAGTTTCATTTCGTTGTCTCCAAATATGATACTGGAAAGCATTGTAGATGGCCATTTGAATTTTCCACATCTTAGAGGTTCTACTGCTCATTCCCATAGTTGCCAAGGTAACAAGCAGCTCAAATTTGATCTGTAACTTCTGCTTCACTATTGTAGTAAACTGGCAGTCCTCAAACAAATGATCGATGGTTTCAGGAAGAGTTTGACACAAGAGACATAGGTCATCAGTGCAGCATCCAAAGTTGAAAAGTTTACTTTTGGTGTTCATGCCCTCCTGTAATCTCAGCCAGGTAATAAGGTGTGTTTGGGTATATTCCAGTTATTCCACACTGCATCTGCCCATGGTTGTTCAGTCCCAGAAGAGTTCAGCCACTGATATCCCTCTTTGACAGTATACCCCTTAGGATTACTAATCCATATATTGTTGATGTATCCTGGTTTTAGAGCTTCTTTCGTTTTGCAGATGGACTTCCACACCCAGGGAGCATCCAGAGGAGGTGTATAATCATGCCATGGTCTGTCTTTCAGGTACACATCATTCACCCATTTAATCCAGAGTCTGTCAGCATTAGAATAAATCCAACTGACCAATTTGCCTACAATTGCTTGATTCCATAGAACTGCATTTTTGATCCCCAAACCTCCCATTTTCTTAGGAGTAGTGACAGTATCCCAGGCTACCAGTGGAACTCTATGGAATTCTGAAGATCCATCCCATAGAAAGTTCCTGCAAATAGCTGAGATTCTATTGATAACCCCCTTAGGAATGATGAAAAGCTGAGCCCAGTAATTATGCAGAGTGTTTAGAACTGAGTTAATGAGAGTCAGTCTGCCTGCATATGAAAGTTTCTTAGCTCCCATGCCCCTTATTCTAGACACCAATTTTTCTGTGAGGGAAGAACAGTCATGTTTGGACAGTTTACCAGGTTGAATTGGCACCCCCAAGTACTTGAATGGAAAAGCCCCTTCCTTGAAACCAGTCACTTGCTTGATTCCTGCTTTAATATCATCATCTACACCACTAAAGTATATCTCAGATTTGGCATTGTTCATACTCAACCCGCTCCTGGTTTTAGGTCAATGGAAAATTCCACTTCCCTTCTCGGCGGTAACCCTGGAACGTCGTCTCGGAATACTCCCTCAAACTCCCGTACCACAGGTATCTCACTAGTCTTGGGGGTCTCAGCCTCACAATCCCACATTTGGCACTAGTCTTGTGAGGTGACACGGTTCCTAAGGTCTTTGTGACTGAGTGCTCCTCTTCCCGAGTTGGTTGTTATTCTCTCCGAATTCCTGTCTCATTGCATAATGTCTATTTTATTATAAATATCGTATATTTATAATTCAATAATTAAATATAACCTTTTATATTTAATTTATTTAATCCGTATTAAATAATAACATTATCCATTTAAATGAAATATAAAATTTTATATTTAATTGCGAATTAACTTTTTAATTCGTCTCAGCTAATTTTATTTAATCATTATTAAATAATCGTATCATCAAATCATCGACTAACCGTTTAGTCATTTTAGGCATCAATATGATTACATTTTCATCTAATCATATCTCTCAGACTACATCCTTTAGGTGTGACTCTTAGCGACCAGTTGATCACCGCCATCTGTATGACAATAACGTCAAAGTTCTAGCAAGCCAACCGTTATCTATAAACGTTAATCAACTGATTAAAATACAAAGTATCCATGTGTTCCTTTAAGAGATTTATTCGCGTTGTCGCACTAACTGTGGAGGACACTATCTCCAACGAGGACGACAAACCGATATACAGTCTTAGTCTAAATCTGACCAGACTCTCGGGGTATAAACCTTCCCCGATTCGACAAGTATTCGCAACACAGGATACCTCCAAGACTCGAACTAGCTAGGAACGAGATACCCTCTAAGTCGGGCGGACAATCTGAAAAATGACCGAGAGCCTAAGCCTAACGGTCATACAAAGATATAACTCATTCTAGGTGAGAACAAGAGTCATATAACAACTCATAGTATAAACTTCACACGCATCACATAACACATCACCCAAAGATGTTATTGTGCACATGTGAATCACAATAAAATAGTGGCTTAAACTCAATCAACAGTTATACTATTTCATTTCTAAGACTCCACACAACTCTTAACCAACTTCTGAAACTATTTGGGGTGAGAGCCGGTTTCCCTTACGGTTGCCCGACCGGGGGGGTCTTTCTCCTCAAACCAATTTCCGAACCCGGTGTAAGAGTCAGCGAAACGTCTTGGACTTCAAAAAAGCATATTATTCGTATGAATACACAACCACGCATTCAATTCAACATAAACTACTAGGATACTTACAACCCATTACATAACACAAGCATGTGGTTCATAACCAAAATCAATTAAGTTCACTAGTTACTCTAAAACTCATATCTAGTAAGCCTAAACAAATATAATCATTTAATAGCTTAGTTCGATAAATTATAAAATCAAGTACTTAGAAAATAATTAACCAAGTTAAACACTAATCACCTTACTAATTCTTGCTTAATTAAATTACCCATTAAGAACTAAGTATATTCATCATGCTATAACACTCAAACTATACTAGTATTAAACAACAAGAAACTCGCGGAACTGCAGGCAAAACAGCTCAAACTAGACAATTGTGCAGCCTACACTGTTTTACCGCAACCTGCACAAAACAGGCTGCAGCCCTGCGGTGGAAGCCGTAACCTGCGGTTTTCACTGCAATCTACGAAAATTCCTGCACACTCATGATTTCTTCTACCAATTCCTAATGTTCATCCAAGCTACAATTCAAGGCATGATTTTCACTATACTAACAACACATAATCCCAAAAATATCCCAAGTGGTTCTCATTTATCGATTCTAAAAACAACAACCATGAATTTAACAAGCAATTAAACATTTAAGAGGCAAAACTCAGAATTGCGACGGATATACAAAGTTCATCAATAAGCTTCATAAACTCCACCATAACATTCATAAACTTTCTGAAATTACTTATTAAATATAAACAACACAATACCATCCCTAAATCATCATAAACATGTTGGGGTTTGTGTCCTCAACGATAGTGCGATCAGATAATTAAACCTCATGACAAGAATACGCAAGGGATGATTCACATTATATAGTCAATTGACCAACATTAATCGGTAATGATTGGCTAGCTAAAGTTTGACATTACTGTAGTATGATGGTGGTGGTCAGTTGATCCCTTTAGGTAACACCTATAGGACAGTTCCCTTAATAGATTGATTGATCAAATGTATATTGATACGAGTTGATCAAATTCCTTAAATATATATGACAAAATTAATGTAAGATATGTATTTGTATTTGAAACGTGTCAATTCTCAAATATTAATCGATGTTTACGAAACGATCAAGATTAGAATGAATCGGGTTGGTTATAATTACAAGTGTCGTACATCGTATTGACGATTATTGAAATAACCATTTTATACATAAGTAATTACGAACTACTAGTAAATTTGTTAAATATGATTTATTTAATTTATAAATAATAGTATTTATTTGATAAATATGTATTTTAAATTTAAACAATTACATTTATGTTGTGACATGTTGCATATCACACATGAATACAAATGTGCAAATGACATTTATAATATGAAAGTCCATATTATGTATTATATGCTAAGGGTGCCGATTTTGGTTGATGGTACAAATGTGCAAATGACATTTATAATATGAAAGTCCATATTATGTATTATATGTTAAGGGTGCCGATTTTGGCTGATGATTTAAGGGCTCCATGTTGTTGATTAAATGCCCTTAAACATCATGATTAAGATAGCTTTTACTCCTAATCATAGGCATGCATGCCTATGTTATGGGTTAGACAAAAAGCAACCTTATTGCCAGCCCCATGCCAACCTCCCCGGCCACCCTCCTTCTCCCATTCAATTTTATGTAAAATTGTTTTACATAAGATTATAATTCATTCAATCTAATACCACACTTTTGAAAACCCTAATTTTTCTAGTAAGAGAAAATCCTAAAAACCTCTCTAATATTTACATGATATAGATTATATAAAATACGATAATTGTTATAGTATTGTTATTATTATGTAATAAAAATTACTTCGTAGATAATAAGTTTAAGGAAGTCGTGTACCATCACCTAGCTCGTGTAAGTACTCGTTTTAAGGTAGGTCTTGGGTGTATTACAAAGGAGATAATCTACTTTGATTATGGGGTTGGAGGATCATTCTTGCTCGTTTTTCTCGTCGGATTGTAAGAATTCGACAACTTTTATTCCACATTTTATATATTGCATGCATAAGATCAAGTGGTTAAATTAATAAGTTAATTTTTAAAATAATTAGTAATGACTAATCTAGTTAGGGTTAGTAAGTCTTCCCAAAAAGTGGTATTAGAGCACTCGGTTGCTTGCATGCATATCGTTTTCGTTTTTACGAGTTATTAAGATAACAAAATAAAACGGTTTCAACTGATTTATAAAGAAAAATCACGAAATATTTTATGCATGATAACATCCTGGTCCTAAAATGTTTTAGGTCATTTGGAATGATTTATGGAAAAGGGTTGTTCATTTGATTAATAAATTGTTAAGTTTATTGATGCCCGTCGTTGAGGGTACCAAAGATAAAATTTATAATTCCTAACTTTAACAATAGATAGTGAAAGTCAGGGTCGAACCACTAGGAGGTGGGGAATGTTTATTGTTTGATGTTAATGTTTAAAGTAACAATTTTTGGGGATTGATTGGTTGTTTACTGAGTCTAAGGCAAAGATAAAAATAAAACAAGAAAATAAAGATGAGATTAAAACTATATTAAAAGAGATGCTAGGATGTTTGGGTAATAAATAGCTAAGGTAATATAAATCCTAAGGTCAACATGTATTGCAGTCGCATAAGGGGTGTAACATATCCTTTCGGTCTATGGTACCTAATAGCTCCTTTCGGCCTATGCTATTAGTTCCTAGGTCTCACAATTATTGGGTGTCAACAATAAGGGTGATTCCTAAATCCTAGGTCACATACCTTTCAGTCTTGAGTAACCTAGCCATCTTAAGGTGTAAAACAACGCCCTTCCCGTATCTCTCAATCTTGGGTAGGTCATTACTAATATCCTACAAGTCTCCTTTCAGTCTCATTGTAGGGTATTATAATTTACGAATTAAAACGAACAGAAAACAAACGCGAGTGGGTCGACCGACCTGCTAGCCCAGTCGGCCGACCACAGGCTTGGTCGACCGACCCATTATTTGAGTCGGCTGACCACGGCTCTGCTACAGGTCGGGTTGGAATTTATACTACCTACGCATATTCATCCCCTACATCCTAACATATGAAAATTTAGCTACTCATGATTACTAAAACAACAATGAAAACGGGAATAAATATCGAAAACATGATGAATGATAATCTAAACATGCAATCTATAATAAAGCTTGGGATTCTATCTTAACCGAATACAAGTAATTATAAGAACAATAATAAAACTTAAATTGAGAGAGTAATTACCGGAAATAGGATTAAGGCAGAAAAAGGAACAAACTTTATTGATGAATGTTGAAAGATTTGTAACATCCCATATTTCCGTGATTTATATTTTAGAGGCTTTTAATTATTTTAAGTAATAAAATAATATTTTGAGTAATTTATTGAAAGGATTTTAATAAATAGTAAGATCCGTCTTAAGAACCTTAAGTCCTTAAGACGAATACAAACTTGGTAAATTTAAGTTCACAACTTAAAAACCCGTTCAAGTATCCTAACCCGTTTCATTTTAAACGGAAAGGACAATTCCTTAAATCCTTTAAGACCCTTATGTCGACATCTTCTTCATCTTCAAAAAAAATAAAACAGTGAAACACATTTCTTAAAACCTCCATAAATAATCATCTTCTTTTGTTCATTTCTCCATCATCCGTTCATCAAATCAAGGTAATAATAACATTTTCGGAATCCTCATTGCAAGCCATCCATCTCTTTCGTTTTTCAAATCCTTCACTTCGAAAATCTGACTGATTTTCCTAAATTCCGTTTTCTGTCCTTAATCTCGTTTTCCGTGTTTGTAGGGGAAGGTTTGGACGACCCGGAAGTGGATAGCTACATCTTAGAGGAGGATCTTTGAGCCGGATTGCTTAAGAGGTGACGATAATGAGAAACTCGGCCTTATTGTGAATATTAGCAAGTTTTGATGTGTGTTCTTAATGTTTTCTGATTTTTGTTAAGAATGATGTTAATGGACTTAGTAACATGTTTAGGATTGTTCATATATGTTGAATTCATGCCTTGTTGTTTCACATGTTCATAAACGATTTTCAGAAATTACATGTTTTGCGACGGATACTTGTTATAATCATTTTGAGGATTGTTATGGGTTGAATTGCTGTTAGTTAGTGTTAGATTATGAGTTGTAATGTTGAGTAAACTTTGCTTGTAGCGAATCTCGAGTTTTGGTATCGATTAGTCGAGTTTTGAAGTAACTGGAAAGACACGATTCTCGTATCAGGCTCTCTGAGCCGGTCGACCGACCGGCCGCCGGTCGACCGGCTGAGGAAGCATTAGGCTGTTTTGCGTTTTTCTTCGAGAACATAGGTAAAGGGAGCCCAGCCGGCAGACCGGCCGCCTGCCAGCCGGCTGGGAATACATTTGGGGTGGGTTTGCGTATTTTGAGAAGCTAGGGAAGTTGGGTTCCCAGCCGGCCGACCGGCTGCCTGCCGACCGGCTGCCTGCCGACCGCTGGGAGTCCCTTTGCATTGTGTTTGTGTTAAAAGCGTAGGCTGAGAAAGGACCACCAGCCGGCCGACCGGCTGCCTGCCGACCGGCTGGGGGCCCCTGTAGGATGTTCTGATTTGTAAATCGTTTATAACTTTTAAACGGTTGATCGGTTTTGATTGAAACCCGTTCCTTGTATCTTTGACTTGTGTTTGAGGTCCCCGGAGGATGGGCGACACTTTATTGGGTTCGGGAATGGAGTGAGGATAGGGACTCCCTGGTCGGGTAACCGAAAGGGAAACCAGCTCTCCCTCGTCTTAGTTCCCGGGATCAATTAAGTGTTGTTTAGTGGTTTAAGAAGTTAGAACTATAGGTTAGTTTCTATCTTTGGATGTTAATGGTTAAGTTGGATGTCGCGTGATGGGATATGTGTTAAGCTCACCTCTGGACCCATTACGTGTTTTGTATGTCGCGTGACGGGATATGTGTTAAGCTCACCTCTGGACCCGTTACGTGTTTTGCTTGTGGCGTGTCAGGATATGTGTTAAGCTCACCTCTGGACCTGACACATGATCGATTATTGTATACTGGGATATGTGTTAAGCTCACCTCTGGATCCAGTGTGCGATAGCTGTGTATTGGGATATGTGTTAAGCTCACCTCTGGACCCAATACTTGTTTGTAGCATTGGGATATGTGTTAAGCTCACCTCTGGACCCTTTGCTTATGGATGTATGTTGGGATATGTGTTAAGCTCACCTCTGGACCCGACATTTTTTTGTAGTGGGATATGTGTTAAGCTCACCACTGGACCCATTACTGAATTGTGATTAGGGATATGTGTTAAGTTCACCTCTGGACCCTTTACTTGATTTGCATGTTGGGATATGTGTTAAGCTCACCTCTGGACCCGATATTGTTTGGTAGTGGGATATGTGTTAAGTTCACCTCTGGACCCATTGCTAGTGTTTATTGATGTTTATATCTGCTTGCCTTGAGATTGGTACAGTGTCAGATATGCATGATGGAGTCGATGATTATACTGCTTGAGTTATAGTTTGTTCATCCAAGGCATTGGATAACTCTATGATCGGTTTCATAAATAGTTGGATTGAAAGACCCCCCGACTGGGTAACCAGTAGGGAAACCGGCTCTCCTTCCTAACGGTTTATGAAGTTGGTTGAGAGCCGTGCATTAGTATTGCATGATAGTATGAGAACAGTTGATGAGATGTTTATGCTTCACATGTTTATATATGTTGGAGTATTCTGTATTGCTTTACGTTTAGACTTGAGTTTCTGGATTTTGCGCATGTCTTGGGCGCGTTTATAATGTTTTAGAGGTTTGAGGGAGATTAACTCTGTTGATACAAGTTAATTTCGAGAATAAAAAGAGCCCTGTACAGGAAGAGTGGTCGACCGACCTGATTCATCAGTCGGTCGACCAGGTCCCTGCAGTCCAGAAGTTCCTGTAAACTGTCTCTTGGTCGATCGACCAGGTGGATAGGTTGGTCGACCTCTGCGGCCGTCACAACCTGTTCGTTCTTACCTTGGGAAGCGTGCAAGCGTAATAGGGAGTCCTCTCCTTACTCTATTCTTTATGCTTCCACTTTTTCTTCTCGTTATTCAAAACTTTCAAACATTATTTATCACCCAAACCGAGAAAGGTTTTTCTTCGTTTCTCTTTTTCAGGTCCTTGGAGTGGCACTGGTGGCCACCGAAACCTCCTAAGCTTACGCTGATTTGGGGAGGTTTCCATTGCGCAAAAACCCGGTGAGTTCCTTCCATGTTTCCTTGTTTTTCTTTTTCGCACTTTCCTTTGTTTCATAAACCTTCACTTATGCTAATACACAATCGGGACATTGTGCGGTTTGGTTTGGGAATGGTTTTGTGTCACATGCATTGTTCCATTGCATTTTGTCACACGTTTATTGCATTTATGTCTTGCATTGTTCTTTCTTTAATTTCCTTGCATATACAAGAAAAATAAAAAAAATAAAAAATTCAAAAATTCAAAAATTTCAAAAAAATGCATGTTTACTTTAGCATATAGGTCGAGTCGGAACAAGAGTATTTCAATGATGATTTTTGCAATTTTCACATGTTTATGCCTATACCTTGCCTTGTCAATATGTTTTTGTATTAGAGTCTTATGCATATATACGAGTTTTTGTCAAATAATTTGCCTTTCTTGAGACTTGACTTGTACCTTGGCAAGCTACTATACATTCTGAGTTTTAGAGCCTTATTCCTGGTTTCATTGATAACCAGTTTTCTAGGATGTGAGTAGTACTCCCTTTGAAACATGTTACATCAATATGCATAAACATGAACATGAATTACTATATACCTATATGCTATCTTGTTTTGTGAGTCTTATTACATGCACTTGAGGCCCCTTTTTCTTATTTTACCCATAAGCCCTACATAACCAAATCTGCCTTTTTATCCCCTAAAACTACATCCTATACTTAGCCTACCCTACCAAGCTAGTATTTGTGGTCGTTGGAAAATTTTTGAGACACTTTGGTTTTGTACGTCCTCATGAGAAAAGAAAGAGAAAAAAAAAAGAAAAAAAAAGAACAGAAAAAGAAAGAAAAAAAAGAAAAACTGAAAAAAGTCGAAAACTCACTGTGAGTCAGTCGACCGACCGTCTCTCTCGGTCGGTCGACCAACTGACACAAAAAGGAATTCAAAATCGTTCAGAAAAATCCCTTTCTTTTACATCTTATCACTCCCGTACTTCATTCAAAATATTTGGGAGGTTTTTCCTAAAAATTATGTGAGCTTGTTGCTACAAGATAACACTTTAATAATGCTGAAAGTCGTGAAATTTGTTTATGGAATCTGGTTTTTACTAGTTTGGCTACTAACCCCACTTATCCAAAAACATATTAACCTCTTTTATCCTTCACCCCACATATCCTTCATTACCTCAATGCATGTCTCAAGGTCACTTAATGAGTATGTTTTTACACGGTTGTAGAATTCTTATTCATGTTCGATTGCAGGCATGTCTTCATGGGTCGAAGTTAGGTGAGTATCTTTACAATATACTTCTTTCTATCTTTTACATACACTAACCCTTTGCTTAATGTGTGATTTGAGCGACCCGCGAGAGTCCATGTAAAAAGTCTCTATAGCCGATAGATAGGCAAGTTTGGCAGCCCCACAACTCGTTTGCGTGATTCTTTTATTTTTGTCTTGTTGACATTGCATTAAATTGGTTTAGGGTAACATGTAAATTTCGCTCTGAGATTGAAATTGTTCCATTAGTTTAAGATAGAGTCTAATTCTTGCTTGAGGGCAAGCAAGGATTGGTTTGGGGATTTGATGCATGTCTATTTTATGATGTTTTACATCTTTTTTTACACGCATTTTTGAGCTCATTTAAAATGTTTTAAAATTTATTTCCCAACAATCGTCTACTTTCGTGTTTTTATGCTCTTTTGCAGAATTATGCGGAAAAGAGGCGATTTCAGGCCAAATGCTACCCTCGGGAATTTTGCATAACCAAGGAACGAGGAGGAAAAAACACCTAAAGCGTAAACCAAGGACCATAAGACCAATTTAAGAAGAATTCAGAAGCTAACACACAGGAAAACCGGTCGACCGACCGACTACCATGGTCGGTCGACCAAAATCAGAATTCAACTTACGAAGACAGAAACTTGTTGGGCCCGATAATCGGTCGACCGACCACATCACCTGGTCGGTCGACCGCAGCGCCGACTTCAGAGATTTCGCAAAAGCCCGTGAAGGATTAGGTTAAGAGAAAAGCACTTTTGTAATTCTTATTTAAGCCTAATTCGAGATTAGGGCTAAGTATCCAGTATCATCTAGTCTTTATCATCAAGTTTTAATCTAGTCTTTAGCATTCAGTTTTAGCATCTAGTTTTGATATCAGTTTCTTTAGTTTTGTTGAACCATATATTCAAATGTATATATTAAGTATATATGTTTATGTTTTGATAATGACAAGTCTAGCTATATATATTATATACTTGTGCGTATAATCGTGTGCTAAGTGTACAGAATATTAGTTTAAAAGATCTCATCAATCAAGTATAAAAGATTCAAAAATATTAGTCAATGGATTGACTAATCAAAGATTGAAAGAAGATCACAAGTGCATATAGTGAACTAAAGTTATACTTATCAACTATAACTTTAGTATGAGATTGGTTCAAGTGATAGCTTCTAGCTATAACTCCATAAAGAAGAAATGATCGAAATATTTGTGTTGGTTGAAACGATTTTGTTCTCTTAAAATTGTCGTGTTTAATTCATGCATAATTGGTACTCTAATATTATGGAATTATTTTTTTTTCATGAAAGTTATAATCCTTCTTATTCATCCACAAGGGGAATCAAAAAAGGATAAACATATTATGGAATTATTGATCTTAATAAGTTGATATAAAATATCTAATAGTTAAAAAAAAAGAAATGAATAATTTTCTTATGAGTTAATTATTTATTTCTAATGAACTAAGGATTTTTATTTAACTTGTTTGTCAAGTAATATAATTCTAGATTTAGTATGAAACAGTTTAGGAAGTCGTGTAATATGACACGATTCCTTTAACGTGTAGGGTTGTTTAAATAAATAAATATGTATTTATTTAAATAACCTAAAGCAATCTAGATTATATTATGTTAATAAATTTATTATATTTTGACAAGTTTAGGAAGTTTGTTTTAATAAGGTTGCTATTTATTTAATATATGAAATCTTTCCTAAGTATGAATTAGGAAATTGATTCCATATATAATATTTAAATATCTTATTTAAATCTTTTCTAAATATATTAAGATTAGATTTATGGTTCTATTACCAAGGGACTAGAGTTCTAGTTTAGGTAATATTCCTAAGTCATCTAGGGTTTGATCAACCTAGATATAATTCCATATAAATAGGATACTTGTGACACATTGATAGACACGAAATCATACACAAATATTCACGCAAATCGAGAGAAAACCGCCGATCACAATTCTTCAAGATTCGAGCTTAAATTGTCATATTCGTTTCAAGATTCAAGTGCTCCAGCATTGATCTTATTCAAGATTGTGACATTGAAGAAACATTGAAGACTTATTTTATTAGCGTAAGATAGATCGAGTATTTCACGATACTCATTGTAAGCAAGTATTTAACGGTACTTGTTGTAGCTAGATATTTAACGGTATCTAGATAGAGTTACGTACAACTAACATCAAAGTTGTACGAGTAGGGTTGATAAAATTGTAATCCGGAGTCAGTACTAATTTTATTAATCGAGAATAGTGGATGTAGGTTTTAAATTGTGAAACTGAACCACTTCAAAAATATCGTGTCTCTATTTATTACTTGTTCTACTCGACAGTCACCATACAAAAGCACACATCGAAGAAGATTTTAAAAGGAAGGCGTACTCAATTCAACCCCCCCCCCCCCATTTCTTGAGTATATCATATCAATAGACTCTTCAATTGGTATCAGTGCCTCGTGCTCTTGATCGCTTAACCGCGGGAGATTGATCCTACTATTGAGTCTATATTATGTACTCTATCAACAATTGATTCCAAGCATCTCAAGTGTCTTATCTTCAATGGTAAGAACTACAGTCTATGGAAAAATATGATGACTCACTACATCAAGGGATGTGATTGGGAATGTTGGAAGATCATTCAAACCGGACCAAAGAAAATCTTGGTCGCCGCCGCCAATGGAACAACCTATGAAAAGTGATTATGTAGAAGCCGACTACAAAATTGCAGAGAAAAACTCTAAGGCCATGAGCCTCCTACAAAACGGTATGATTACTTCAGAATTTGATAAATTCTTATCTTGTATTTCCGCTAAGGAAATATGGGATGGTCTTGAACTTGCCTACGAAGGAACATCCGTAGTCAAGAAACATCGTATAGATTTGCTTATTCAAAGATATGAACTTTTCACTATGGAAAAGAATGAATCTGTTGATAGCATGTCTGCACGATTTTCTTGTATTATTAATGAACTACGGAACCTTGGTAGGAAGATCGATTCAGAGGATATTATTCGAAAGATTCTTAGGAGTCTCACCAAGAAGTGGCAACCAAAGGTCACGGCCATATAAGAAGCACGTGATCTATCTAAAATAACTTACCAAGAACTTATAGGATCTTTGATAGCTCATGAGATCATGCTGAACAAAGATGACGACGACTCTAAAGGAAAAGGGCGTCCCTCCACAAGCCTCCACAAGCGAAGCATGCGAAGAAGAACTTGAAGACGAAACAGTTCTATTCGCAAAACGATTTAAGAAAGCAGTTTTCAAAGGTAGATACAAGAACCCCAATAACAAAATTGTCGACAAAAAGAAAACTGATTCCAAACAAACAGTCTTCAAAAGAGGATGTTTCAAGTGTGGTCAACAAGATCACATGATCAAAGATTGTCCAAGCTGGGACAAAATCAAAGAGAAATCAAAGAGGGAAAAGACCAAAACGGAATTCAAAAAGGTAATGCTTGCGTCATGCTGGGGAGAATTAGAATCTGAGGACGACGAGGACTCAGAAGAAGATGAGGTAGCAAACTTGTGCTTAAGTAACGTCAGCCTAGATCCAATCTCAAACGACCATGACGAAGATGACGCATCTCATATGTGTCTCCTTGGAGAATCCGACTCAGACGACGATGACGAAGAGGTAAATTTTCTACAACTTAAAAGTCAAGTTAAAAATCTGTCCAAAGCTATGTTAATTAAATACTTTGAGAAAACCCTAGACCAATGTCATGAACAAAGTCTTGAGTTGGATGAATTGAAAGAACAGATCCCCGATATTGCTGAGGAAAATCAACTTCTAAAAGCCAAAGCTAAGAAACTGAAATCCAAAATAAACATTGAAACCAATGTTAACTTGGAAACAGTTATGTCTGAGAAAAAGTTTCTTGAGTCTAAAGTTATAGCCAATGAAGCTATAACCTCGAAACTGAAACTCAACATTAAAGAGCTTCAATCTAAAGTTATAGCTAATGAAGCTACAACTTCAGAATTGAGAAAGGCAAATGAGCTTCTAACGTCTAAATCTTCGACAATTGTTGAAGATGAGACTTATCTAAAAGAAGTTGAGATTCTCGAAAGCAAAATCATGGATCTTGAATTCAACCTGTCTAACATCAAGAAAGAACATGCTAAAATAGTTTCAGACTTTCATAAAGGCATTCAAAAACAAAAAGAGTCTAGTAACATCGACCATAGTGAATGTAAAAAGGAAATAGACTCCTTAAAAGACCTTCTTCTTCATGCTCGGAAAGTTCATGATAAATGGGAAGGAAGCACTAACGTTCTAAACTTCCTGACCGAACAATCCGACAATAACATGAAGATGGGATTAGGTCACGAGTGTTATGGAAGAAGGGATCACTCAAAGTGTAAACAAAGCCCAACAGACCGAGACTTTAGAAGAAGAAAATATGTCGACCTACCTGAGTATTTAATATGTACTTATTGTGGTCACACTGGTCACCTCCGAGAAAACTGTGTAAAACACGCACAAGATTTTAAAACCGGAGTTAAGTTTGTTAAATCCTTAGGTATGTAAGGTTCATATACCTAATTAGTCATACTATTTTATTTATCTTTATAAATAGAAGATCTTATGCATGCTTAACAAAAATGTGTCGAGATATAAGAGAAATATTAGCTCCCTTACATTGATAATCTCGGCTATTTTAGGGCACAAGTGAAGTCACCTTCTTCACTTGTTCTTGAGCTTAAAACACGGATGATCCTCCTTGAACCTTCAAAGAGATGATGGCCTCCAAGAGATGAACACCAAGACACACTAACTCTCAATGTTTGTGTGTTATTTTGCTAGAATGAACACACAAAATTACTAGATAGAAGGAGGTACACGGCTAGGGTTTTGTAAGAAAGGAATTATTTTTCTTTCTTTTCTTTTGTTCTCACTTAACAACCAAAACCCTAAAAATTGTATGAATGAATGAGTAAGGAACAAAACTCTCTCTTTTGTTGCCTCTTTTGGTTCGGCCGAGAGGGAGGTGAGAGTGCCCAATGGGTTGGCTCTCAATCCTCTCAAATGTCCCAAGCATGCCTCAAGGAATAAATGCTTTTTTCTCCTAATGTTCCTATTACATCCAATGTAATATTGTAAATGTATGTGTGTGTATGAGGGACATATCACACGGTCCACATGACCAAAACGAATCCAATCCGTGACATTAGTTAGGATAATATAATTTACGTAGCTTAACATTTTTAAACTCTTTATCGTAAATTAATAATTAAATAATTACATATAGTTATTTAATCGCATTTCATAGCTACAACAATTGTAGTTAATTCATTCATCAACTTTATGTTTCATAAACATGTAAATTTTAGTAATAATATTTCAATCACTAAAATGATTTATAATCTTATTATAAATTATCTCCTTATTTTATTCACAATCTAGAAATGAATCAACTCGTATCAATATACAGTTGTTACATTTAATATTGAGATAGCTGTCCTAAAGGTGTGACCTAAAGGGATCAACTGGTCACCACCGTCATTACGACAGTAATGTCAAACTCTAGCAAGCCAATCATTACCGATTAATGTTGACCAGTTGACTTATGATAAGAATCATCCCATGAATATTCTTTCATAGAGATTTGTCAATTTAATTAACATAATTGACGTGATCACATTATTGTCGAGGACAGTTACTCCAACAATCTCCCACTTGTCCTCACAAGTGTGGATCACCGATTCTCTTGTTCTATTACATTATCTCCCACTCAATGCAAGGTGTCTTGCAGGTCGTACTTGCACGTGATCAAATCAATAGTGGTTTTTTTTTTCTCGATATGGAGTGTAACTGATAGACCGGAATTATCTACAATAGATAGTCTCCGAGCGTGGCCACGCATTTCCAGTTCACTACTCCTCGAGTGGCCTTGAGATATAAGATAACCCTGACAAGGGGCAGAACAATTTCTTTCCAACTGTTCTCCTTGGCCAACATCATCCATTGTGACCCAAAATATATCCATTTGACCCCTTTTACGGAAGATCGTAGAATATAAATCAAAGTCATTCTGAATAACGTCACCTCTAGAGCAACCAGTCTCTAGTCAAAGAATCGACTCATAAGAATATATATAGCAGCTCTTGCCACGACCAGGCTCCATTGAATTCTAAAGAACTCTATAAGCGGTCACTGCCCGACACAAGTGTACTTTACAGTTTGTCTATATGATCGACTAGTCATCCCTTATGACTCTATGGTGTAAGAACTCACCATCAATCGCATCATAATCTAGTCACTTCGAGACGTCACCTCATATAAGTGACTAGGGGCAATACAAAGTTAATCCAGTTCACTTGTACAGGGTTCAACAATTGTCCTACAATCCTGTTGGATTTAACAAAGTATATAAAATAAACAAGTTGTATAAAACTTTAAATGATGAACGAGATTATCTTATATGAACGTAAAAACAACATTTTTCATTTCATATCGCATAATCGGTTACACATTGGGAAAACTCTTAAGACCCATAGAACGAGCATGAGAATCATGCTTAGCTTGCGACAAGGGTTTGGTTAAAGGATCAGCCACATTATCGTCTGTCCCAACCTTACATATCGCTATTTCCTTCCTATCAATGAAATCCCGAATTACATGATATTTTCTTGGTACATGTCTAGACTTATTACTAGACTTAGGCTCCTTAGCCTGAAAGACAACACCACTGTTATCACAGTACAGGGTGATAGGATCTTCAGCATTTGGAACTACCCTTAGTCCCTCGATAAATTGCCTTATCCATACTGCCTCCTTAGCAGCCTCTGATGCTGCAATGTACTCTGCTTCCGTTGTAGAATCCGCAACGACTGGTTCTTTGAAGCTCTTCCAACTAATGGCACCACCATTCAAGATAAAGACAAATCCAGCCTGGGATTTAAAATCGTCTTTATCTGTTTGGAAGCTTGCATCTGTGTAACCTTTTACACACAAATCTTCTTCCCCTCCAAACACTAAGTATGAAACCTTAGTTCTTCTCAAGTACTTAAGGATGTTCTTGACTGCAATCCAGTGACTTTCACCTGGATTTGCTTGATATCTACTAGTCATGCTCAAAGCATACGAGACATCAGGACGAGTGCATATCATGGCGTACATGATAGATCCCACGGCGGAAGCATAAGGGATCATTTTCATGCGTTCAACATCCTTGGGCTCTGTGGGTGATTGAGACTTTCTCAATATAATGCCACTTCCCATGGGGATAAACCCTCTCTTGGAATTTCCCATGCTGAACCGTCGAAGAATCTTATCGATATAAGGTTCTTGACTTAGTGCCAATATCCTCTTGGATCTATCTCTATAGATCCGGATACCTAATATGCATTGTGCATTTCCTAGATCTTTCATCTGAAAATGGTTACCTAACCATCCTTTCACTGATGAAAGCATTGGAACATCATTTCCAATGAGTAGTATGTCATCCACATACAATATTAGGAATACAACATTGCTCCCACTGAATTTCATATATAGACAAGGTTCCTCGACACTTCGAGTGAAACCATTTTCTTTTATGACTTCATTGAAGCGATGATTCCAACTCCTCGATGATTGCTTAAGACCATAGATGGATCTCTTAAGCTTGCATACCTTGTTAGGATTTTTAGGATCTTCAAAACCCTCAGGTTGTATCATATACACGTCCTCCTTTAAATGCCCATTTAAGAAGGCGGTTTTGACATCCATTTGCCACACTTCATAGTCATGAAATGCGGCAATCGCTAACATTATCCTAATGGATCTTAGCATGGCTACCGGAGCAAAGGTTTCATCATAATGAAGACCTTGGACTTGGGAAAAACCCTTAGCTACTAGCCTAGCTTTATAGACATCATCATGTCCTTCTATGCCATTCTTCACCTTGAAGATCCACTTGCATTGGAGAGGTCTCATCTCCTTAGTCAAGTCTACCAAGTCCCACACTTGGTTTTGATGCATAGAATCCATCTCGGATACAATGGCCTCATGCCATTTGATGGAGTCGGGACTAGAGATTACAGCTTTGTAAGTGGTAGGCTCGTCACTTTCCAAAAGTAAAACGTCTAGGCTACCATCTTCCTCAATCAGTCCAACATACCTATCAGGTTGATGTGGGACCCTACTCGACCTCCTGGGTGGAATAGGTACCAAAGTGGATGAAGAAGGAACATCTTCATCTGTCTCAGCTTCAGTTTGTGGCTCTTGAACTTCTCGAACTTCATTAAGTTCAAAATTTCTCCCACTCTGTCTCTTAGAAATAAATTCCTTTTCTAAGAAGACAGCCTCAGAAGACACAAACACTTTGTTTTCTTGAGGTTTGTAGAAGTGGTAGCCACGTGAGGTGGTTGGATAACCAACAAATATGCATTTTTCGGATCTTGGTGCGAGTTTGTCATCATTTTTAGATTTGACATAAGCATCGCACCCCCATATCTTCATATAGGATAAGTTAGGAACTTTTCCTTTCCACATCTCATATGGAGTCTTATCGGTCGCTTTCGTTGGACTATTGTTCAACGATTTGATGGCGGTGAGGATCGCAAATCCCCAAAATGAATTGGGTAAATCAGTTTGGCTCATCATTGATCGGACCATATCCAATAAGGTTCGATTCCTCCTTTCTGCCACACCATTAAGTTGTGGTGTTCCTGGAGGTGAAAGTTGTGACACAATGCCACACTCCTTTAGATGTGAATCAAATTCATTGCTAAGATATTCTCCACCACGATCGGATCGTAATGTTTTAATCTTCCTGTCGAGTTGGTTCTCTACTTCATTCTGAAATTCTTTAAATTTCGTAAAAGCTTCACTCTTATGCTTCATTAAGTAGATATACCCATACCTACTAAAATCATCGGTGAAGGTGATGAAATAGTCATAATTGCCCCTAGCGGTTATTGATAGTGGTCCGCATACATCCGTATGTATTAGTCCCAATAACTCACTGGCTCGTGTCCCTTTACCACTAAAGGGGTTACGAGTCATCTTTCCTAGAAGGCAAGCTTCGCATGTACCATAAGATTCATATTCGAATGGTTTAATTATGTTGGTCTTTACCAATCTTTTAATGCGATTTTCATTTATGTGACCAAGTCGACAATGCCAAACATATGATTCATTTGGATCACTTGTTTTAATCCTTTTGTTATTAACGTTGTAGACATTATTAGACGAGTCGGAAGTTTCCAAAACATAGATTCCATTAATAGAATTGGCACGGACAACTACCATGTCATTCTTAGAAATTACACAACAATTGTCTTTAATGGAAAAATTATATCCCTCAATGTCTAACATTGCAACAGAAATAATGTTTTTGGAAAGAGACGGTACAAAATAACAATTATTAAGTTTTAGCTCATATCCACTCGTCAAGGCAAGAGTGCAAGTTCCTTTAGAAGTGGCCGCTACCCGAGCTCCATTTCCAAGTCGGAGATCCATATCACCCTTGTCCACCTTCTCCACTTCTCTTAAACCCTGCAAACGATTACAAAGGTGAGAACCACATCCGGTATCCAATACCCATGATGTGTTGGATGTAAAATTTATGTCAATAACAAAAATTTCAGATTTGGAATTACCTAACGGAATCACAAGACCTTCTTGGATATGATGTAAGTACTTGGGGCAATTCCTCCTCCAATGGCCCATGACACTATAATAGTGGCATCGCCCTTTCTCTAACTTTCTCTTCTTCTTCTTATTCTTTGCAAGACTTTTCTTGCTAGAACTCCCACTAGCTTCATCATAAGCTCTTTCCTTCAAGTATAAGGCGTCCAATTCTTCATTTAGCTCATCTAAATAAGTCGTGTCAAGAAATGGACCTTTGGGAGGTGGGAGAGAAGAAATGAAGTTAATACTGCCATCCTGACCCGTTCCGAAAAGAACTTCTCTAGTAGTATCAATGTTGTTTTGGTTGCAAATATCGTCGAAAACATTGTGACAAGAATCAATAGTGATAGGGTCGAATGAATCCATTGCGATAAAATAACTACAAAAACGGAAACGAAGGAAAATTAACGTTCATCATTTTAATACTAGTTAAACATTTTAAACAAGTTAAGTATTTACTTAACGATCTCTTACACAATTAAGTAAATAAACCCGAGACCCAAACCCATACTAATCCGGGCACGGTGTAGCCGATTCAACCCGTATAAGTATAATTTGGTGGATTAACCCTTTAATCGGTTCTACTCTTAGAACTCTCGGTCGACAATTTTCTTAAAATTATCTTTAGCCCGAGCTTATTGCAAATACGGTTACGAATACTTTCGTTGAGATCGACCAAATTTCAAGGTGTAATCGTCATTACCCCACTTACCCAACGTGACAATTTTAGTACCCCGGTTTAGCCGAGCCTACATATTTGTGAAGAAGGGATTCATGGGTCCATACTCTTTGGTAAGGCTATGTCTCAATATTTTAAACGTAAGAGATCTTATCAATTATTATCTATCTCCTTTTAAGTGAACTAATTAGGTGAATTATCGCTAATAAAATAATACGTTGAAGACCCAATACTCGATATGCATGACATGTTAATGGCGATTTGGCTATGCATGCAACATATTAAAACAAAATAAAGCAAACGATAAATTCCTAGTATGGCCTTATCCTAGAAAAGAAATAACAAGAGTACAATTTGGAAACCAACTCCTTTGGTCCCTTGAACTTGACGCGGCACGCAAATCGAGGCAAACACCGTCTTGATCGGAACTCCTTTCCGAATGGCACCGTCTTCAAGGTTCTCCGGAAATTACAAATATTACAACTTTTCTAGTCCACTTTATACATTATAAAAAAGAAATAAATTACAATTGGGTGATACGAGATCACAAAATTACAACCGAATCGGTAACCCCTTACATTACGGGAAATACCGATTTAAAAACTAAGGCCATACTAGAATAATTACAAGATTCAAAATAATGCAATATAATATGACATTCATAAGGAAAAACGCAGCAATATATATATGTTATGAATATGTTCATTTTAATGCCAAATCGCCTTAATAACTTATTATGTCGAAATTAACCCGGTTATATGAGATTTTAGCATTTTTAACTCCTTTAAAATGCATAAATTAAAACATAAACAACTTATGTTCTAAATAATATCCTAACACATTTTAGGATTCAAAATTAGTCATAAATAATTTTGACAATAATTAACACTTTAATTATATTAACATTGTTCATTTTGCCTTAAAATGCATAACATTTACGAATTAAATCCAAACAAATATCAAAATTCGAAATTTTGGATTTTTATTTTCACAAACATTCTGAAAATATTACTTTAATATTTATAATGTAAAAATTTTGGTCATCCAATTCGAAATTTAACTCGAAATATCATATACTAATGGCCAAAATTACCTCTTAATACGGTTTTGACAATAAAATCGTAAAACATGCTATACAAAATCATATTGTACCAAATTTTACATACATTAAGTAAAATAAGCATGTGAGGTCGTGTGAAAATTTCAAGGCTAGAAACATTTTCTTTCTAATTTAATCATTTAACTCGATTTTGTCATAAAAATGCATGTTAAACGATTTAAATTTATAATGAACAATATATTAAATCTCATAAATTATCAATATAACCTAAAACATTTTAGGACCATATTTATCTTACATGCCAAAATGTCGAGTGGAAATATGAGTCTTTAAATATATATAGTTTTGTTTTTAAGTCTCATAACTCGGAAAAACTAAAAACCGATTAAGCATGCAACAACGAGAGCTCTGATACCAATTGTAAGGTTCATATACCTAATTAGTCATACTATTTTATTTATCTTTATAAATAGAAGATCTTATGCATGCTTAACAAAAATGTGTCGAGATATAACAGAAATATTAGCTCCCTTACATTGATAATCTCGGCTATTTTAGGGCACAAGTGAAGTCACCTTCTTCACTTGTTCTTGAGCTTAAAACACGGATGATCCTCCTTGAACCTTCAAAGAGATGATGACATCCAAGAGATGAACACCAAGACACACTAACTCTCAATGTTTGTGTGTTATTTTGCTAGAATGAACACACAAAATTACTAGATAGAAGGAGGTACACGGCTAGGGTTTTGTAAGAAAGGAATTATTTTTCTTTCCTTTCTTTTGTTCTCACTTAACAACCAAAACCCTAAAAATTGTATGAATGAATGAGTAAGGAACAAAACTCTCTCTTTTGTTGCCTCTTTTGGTTCGGCCGAGAGGGAGGTGAGAGTGCCCAATGGGTTGGCTCTCAATCCTCTCAAATGTCCCAAGCATGCCTCAAGGAATAAATGCTTTTTTCTCCTAATGTTCCTATTACATCCAATGTAATATTGTAAATGTATGTGTGTGTATGAGGGACATATCACACGGTCCACATGACCAAAACGAATCCAATCCGTGACATTAGTTAGGATAATATAATTTACGTAGCTTAACATTTTTAAACTCTTTATCGTAAATTAATAATTAAATAATTACATATAGTTATTTAATCGCATTTCATAGCTACAACAATTGTAGTTAATTCATTCATCAACTTTATGTTTCATAAACATGTAAATTTTAGTAATAATATTTCAATCACTAAAATGATTTATAATCTTATTATAAATTATCTCCTTATTTTATTCACAATCTAGAAATGAATCAACTCGTATCAATATACAGTTGTTACATTTAATATTGAGATAGCTGTCCTAAAGGTGTGACCTAAAGGGATCAACTGGTCACCACCGTCATTACGACAGTAATGTCAAACTCTAGCAAGCCAATCATTACCGATTAATGTTGACCAGTTGACTTATGATAAGAATCATCCCATGAATATTCTTTCATAGAGATTTGTCAATTTAATTAACATAATTGACGTGATCACATTATTGTCGAGGACACTTACTCCAACAAGGTATACCAAACGACACTATCTCCGTCTCTGATAGTGATGACGACAAAATTGAGGGAAGAAATATTGACCACAGATGGTTCTATGACATGACCTTTGACTACGAAGAAAAGAAAAATAGAACCAAACAAACACCTCAATCTACGACACACAAAAAGTGGTCACCTAAAGCACAAACTAAGACATACACAAAAACATCAAAACCCAACTACTACCAGTATAGAAAAACGTATGTAAGACAAGTCTGGGTTAAAAAGGAAGATGTATTTGTGATTACTAACAATAAAGGACCCAAGTATGCTTGGGTACCTAAATCTTGTCTTTGAATTTACATGTGCAGTTTGTCGCTAAGGAGAATAACTTATGGTATCTCGACAGTGGATGCTCAAGACATATGACAGGCGACGTGAACCTATTTCAAACCCTAAAACCCTTCGACGGAGGAAAAGTCACCTTCGGTGATAATAAGAAAGGAAAAATTATAGGGATCGGTAAGATCGGTATTTCATCATCTCATGCTATAAATGATGTGTATCTGGTAAGTGGTCTCAAACATAATTTAATAAGTATATCTCAATTATGCGACAAAGGAAACAAGGTTGTTTTTCATGAAGATATATGTCGTATAATTAAGGAAGGTACTAGCAAAGTAATCTTGAAGGTCATAGAAAGAAAAACGTTTATATGATTGATTTAAATGCAGTACCTACTAACTCTCTCTCTCTTGCATGAAAGTTACGTTAGATGACCCATATTTATGGCATAAGAGATTTGGTCATATTAGCTCACCTATTCTAAGTAAGCTGAAAAGATGGGACTTGGTCGAAGGTCTTCCGAAGATCAAATTTGATCAAGAAAAGATGTGTGACACATGTGCACGTTGCAAACACGTCAGATCATCTTTCAAGCCGAAAAGAGTGGTAAGTATAGAAAAACCTCTTGAACTAGTACACATGGATCTATGTGGCCCTATGAAGGTAAGAAGAAGAGGTGGTTCCAGGTACGTTTTCGTTCTAGTTGAAGATTATTCTAGATTTGTTTGGCCAATCTTTCTTCACTCTAAAGACGAAAAATTCGATGAATTTGTCAGTCTCATGAGACTTGTCCAAAACAAATATAAATCAAACCTAGTAACAATCCGTACTGACCATGGAACTGAGTTCGATAATCATGCCTTCATTGAATTTTGTAAGACCAACGGTGTTGGACATAACTTCTGGGCCCCTAGAACCCCACAACAGAATGGAGTCGTAGAACGAATGAATAGAACCTTAGAGGACATGGCTAGAATAATGCTTCTTTGCAGTGGTCTACCTAGAAACTTTTGGGCTGAGGCTATCAGTACAGCTTGCTATATTCATAACCGTGATATGATTAGACCTATCCTTAAAAAGACACCTTATGAACTTCTTCGAGGTCGTAAACCTAATATATCTCATTTAAGATGTTTTGGGAGTAAATGCTTTGTTCATAACAATGGTAAAAATAGATTAAGCAAATTCGACCCTAGAAGTGACGAAGCAATTTTTATAGGATATTCGGATCATAGTAAAGCCTACAAAGTTTTTAACAAACGTACCTTATGCATAGAAGAGAGTATTCATGTTATCTTTGATGAAAATAAAGTCTTCGATAAGCCTTTACAAGACCTAGAGTAAAACCTAGACGAACCTAACTTCAGGTTGTCAAGAGAAGATCCTCCTGAAATAGAAAATGAAGAAGGTGAGATTCAAGGAATTCATGATGAACTTAAATTGGGAGAAAACGGTGCGAGAGATGAAACTACAGTTGATGATACTGTAGATAACTCTCAAGCCAATGACTTGGAACCCAGAGTTACAGCTAATGAAGCTATAACTTTGAATCAAAACCAAAGGGAAGAGATCAGAGTTATACTTGATCCTACTATAACCCCAGGTTTGGATTCAGGGGGAACAAGTCAAAATCCTGAGTCAAGTACAGGTAATGCAAATAATCAATCAAGGAACTGGCGATACAAGGGCTCTCATCCTTTGGATAATGTCATAGGAAGCCTGATAGATGGAGTTCAAACTCGAAGGAGTTTAAACAACTTTTGCTCATTCTACTCCTTTCTCTCCACCATTGAACCTTCAAATATCAAGGAAGCTCTCGTAAAACCATACTGGATAGTAGCCATGCAAGAAGAACTCCAGCAATTTGAAAGAAACAAAGTCTGGCATCTTATTCCTCGACCTAAGGACAGATTTGTCATTGGAACTAGATGGGTATTCAGAAACAAATTGGATGACACTGGAGTCATTGTGCGAAATAAGGCCAGACTAGTGGTTCAAGGATACAACCAACAGGAAGGGATCGATTATGACGAAACCTTTGCTCCCGTTGCTCGTCTTGAGGCAATTAGACTACTCATTGCATTTGCAGCACATAATGGAATGAAGCTATTTCAGATGGACGTTAAGACTGACTTTCTTAATGGCTATCTCCAAGAGGAAGTATTTGTTGATCAACCTCCTGGATTTCCTGACAGCAAACTCAAGGATCATGTATTCAAATGGGACAAAGCTCTTTATGGCCTAAAACAAGCACCTAGAGCATGGTACGACAGGTTATCAAAGTTTCTATTGGAGAGTGGATTCAAGAGAGGATCCGTGGACAAAACCCTATTTCTTAAAAGCGAGAATTCAGATCTACTTGTCGTTCAGATCTATGTTGACGATATTATTTTTGGCTCAACTAACAAAAAGTTGTGCAAGTACTTCTCTGAGTTGATGACTTCTGAATTCGAGATGAGTATGATGGGAGAACTAAAGTTCTTCCTTGGACTTCAAATACAACAAACTGAAGAAGGAATCAAAGTTCATCAACAAAAATATGTCAAGGAGTTGCTAAAGAAATTCGGCATGGAAACCAATCACGCAATGCCTACTCCAATGGTCACAGGTAAGAAGTTAACCAAAGACGAAGATGGTAAGTCTGTAGGCGAAACAACTTACCGAGGTATGATTGGCTCACTTCTTTATCTTACTGAAAGTCGTCCAGATATAATGTTTAGTGTCTGTGTCTGTGCGAGATTTCAATCTGCACCAAAAGAATCTCACATGATTGCGGTTAAGAGAATACTAAGATACCTAATCGGAACATCAAAGTTATACCTATGGTATCCTATGGACTGTAACTTTAACTTAGTAGGATATTCAGATGCGGATTATGGAGGATGTTCTTTAGACAAAAAAAGTACCTCGGGACTTGCTACATTTGTAGGACGACGCATAATCTCTTGGGGATCCAAGAAACAAAATTTTATCGCTCTTTCAACTGCCAAAGCAGAATATACTGCAGCCGCACTGGTATGTTCTCAACTCTTATGGTTAAAACAACAGTTACATGATTATGGTATTGATGTTAGATGTGTTCCTATTTTATGTGATAATACGAGTGCTATCATTATATCTAAAAACCCATCCCATCACTCGAGAACTAAGCATATTGAAATTAGACATCACTTTTTGCGAGACCATGTTGAAAAGAAAAATATAAAATTGGAATTTTGTAGTACGGAAAAACAGTGGGCAAATATCTTCACTAAACCATTGGCTAGAGAATGTTTTGAGACTTTGCGATTGGAAATTGGTTTAATAGGTGCGTGGCACCTAATCAAATCTTAAAAGTAAAAATAACCCAATGATTGACTACGGTTAAGATGAGATTATATGACTGTGTCCGTATACTCCGCTGCATGTGTATGTGTGTATTCGATGAAAAACTATGTGAACATATTTATGCTATGCAATTCATATATGCGTGTGTGCACAACCGAATCTCACAATAATAATACGATACATATTATAATCTACCTTACAATACATATACATATATCATATCACAACATATTAATATTACATATTATTCAAATAAAAACAAAAAAAAGGGGAAAAACAACCTTAACTTAACACGTTAACCGTGTGAATACCAACCCTACTACAACCCACCATTGCCGTACACGTGTCCCTATACCCTAGCCCCACTTATTACCTCAACTACTCAATTTACCACTACCACTAACCAAACTTACCACCTCATTCATCCATTATTACCGTCCTCACTCACTCCCACACTCTCCCTAAAACCTCCAAAATTACGTACCCAAAACTCTATCAAAATCCGACAAACCACCATAAAAATCCGAACATCCACCACAACAACGATGGCTCCCTCCCGTACAACACGCTCTCAAAACAAGAAACAAAACCCACCAACTCCGTCGTCCCCGACACCATCACCACCACCATCTCCAACACCCATTTTCACCTCTACTCCGACACCGGACAACGGAAAACGCCGTAAAATGAACCGAGCTTCTTCATCCATCTCTGAAGACATGCAAGAACTTGGGTCAAATACGAAAAATCCCCGTCCTCTGTTTCGTGAATACTCCCTGGAAGCCACAAGAGAGGGTCTCGAGAAGGTTCGTATGACCAAGAATGAAGGTATGTTAATCGACCGAGTCCTTCCTTACTCTATACATGCGGGTCGATATTATCCGACATCTTGAGTCGAAAATTCGAAGTCTCTAGGGTTCTTTAAGGAGTTCTTGAAATTTCAGGGTTGGGATTACATTAGTAATTTTTCTGGGTTAGTTTTTCCCATAGAAGTTGTGCAGTTCTTTCCTCGGGCAAGCCTTGTGAAAACGGGGTTAGTGCGGTTGTAAACGGTCAAGATGTGACGGTGTCTAAAACTGAAATTTGTGATATTTTTAAACTTGATCAAGATGCTCTTAATCTTGATCCGAAAAAGGAATGGAGTGTTGTGTCTAAAGATCAAAAGATGGTAATCAAAAAGTATTTTGATGATTATGCTACGGAAAACACTCCATTGTTAACCGCTTCTTTTAGTCCAAAGTTAAAATTGTTGGTGAACTTCTTGTGGAACACTGTTTTGCCAAGAAGGGGTGGCCGGGACAAGTTGTTGAGTATCGAGGCAGTGGTTGTTTACAGTTGGTTGGAGGGTACTACAATTGATTTAGCATCTCTTATGTGTAACAAGATTTGTCATGTTTTGAGTATTCTCATCAAGTAGAAATCATGCTCGACAATCGACATTCCTTATAGAATTTGGGTGTCCGAGCTTCTTTATAAGAAAGGCGTTGTGGATGATGAGAGTTATGGGGTGATTCCTCATGATCGTATGAGTGATAAGCTTCTTAAATTGATGGGTATTTGTTTCGATGGTGTTGATCTAACGTTTGGTCGGAGTGTAGGAGTACTGGAACCCACACCTTGTCCCTCGCCGTTTTTTGAAGGCCTCGAAGCCAAGATGGATAAAATACTTGGGCTTTGCGAGGTAAAGAAAGAGAAGGATGAGGCAGGGAGTAATGGTGGTGAAGGACATCCAGGGTTTGAGGAGGATTTACGGGCTTGGATGGATAAAGTGGACCAACGGATTGAGAAGATGGGCTCGGGAATTCAAATGCTTTGTGACGAGTTCTTCGTCATTAGTGATCGTCTCTCATTCTTGACTTCCCAGGGTGGTGCTTTAGTACGTGATCACGGGCTTATGCGGGAGGATGCGAGTAAGGCTGTTAAGGCGGTGAAAGCACTTTCCATGAAAGTGTTAAACTTCGAGATTGCCTTAGACGCTCAAGGACGTAATGTCAACAGTTGCTTGGATAGATTGAATTACCCTCGAGTTCCGTACCCGACCCGATTACGTCAGCCCTTATGCTCGTCCTCGTGATCCATCCTCTTCATGATCATATTCTTGATGCTCCTCTGTTTCGGTTGTTATTGATTTCGTTTTCGGTTGGTTTCGTTGTTGTTGGTGTTTAAGTCCGGGTTGGACTTATTAAAACTCTTATCTTGTTTTAGGCCCAACTAAACTTACCCTTGGCCTTCTAAATCCGAGGCCTCTGATCCGTTTTTTCCTCCCCTCGATCTTTTTATCCTTTATTTTGATTGTGGCCCAATTCTATCTTTCCTATTTTGCTTTTGGCCCATTAAGACATTAACCCTAAGCCGGCCCAAATTTTCTTATCCTTGTTTCTATTCGGCCCATTGGCTTAGTATTTCGAATTGGTTGTGTATATTTTCTAAACATTCGTACTTGTTTTTGTATAATATTGTGTGTGTTCGTATGTTTTGATTCGTGATGCATGCTTGCTTATGTTTCGTAGTGTATTATTCTAATCGTTTTATGTCTTTTTTCTCATCTATTCGATGATGCCAAGGGGGGGAAAAATGCGACTTAGATTAGAATTTGCCTAAGCTTGCTCTTTGTCGTAATTCATTGTCTCTTAGGGTTCTTAAAGGATATGGGTTAGATAGAAGATAGAAACCCTAAGTTAATCTTTGCTATGAATGACCCTTATTATATTGAGGGGGAACTTACATCTTTGCTATGAATGACTCTTATTATATTGAAGGGGAACTTACACTTAGACACAAATCTAAGAAAGACTTGCCATCATCAAAAAGGGGGAATTTGTTGAACCATATATTCAAATGTATATATTAAGTATATATGTTTATGTTTTGATAATGACAAGTCTAGCTATATATATTATATACTCGTGCGTATAATCGTGTGCTAAGTGTACCGAATATTAGTTTAAAAGATCTCATCAATTAAGTATAAAAGATTCAAGAATATTAGTCAATGGATTGACTAATCAAAGATTGAAAGAAGATCACAAGTGCATATAGTGAACTAAAGTTATACTTATCAACTATAACTTTAGTATGAGATTGGTTCAAGTGATAGCTTGTAGCTATAACTCCATAAAGAAGAAATGATCGAAATATTTGTGTTGGTTGAAACGATTTTGTTCTCATAAAATCGTCGTGTTTAATTAATGCATAATTGGTACTCTAATATTATGGAATTATTGATCTTAATAAGTTGATATAAAATATCTAATAGTTAAAAAAAAGGAATGAATAATTTTCTTATGAGTTAATTATTTATTTCTAATAAACTAAGGATTTTTATTTAACTTGTTTGTGAAGTAATATAATTCTAGATTTAGTATGAAACAGTTTAGGAAGTCGTGTAATATGACACGATTCCTTAAACGTGTAGGGTTGTTTAAATAAATAAATATGTATTTATTTAAATAACCTAAAACAATCTAGATTATATTATGGTAATATAATTTATTATATTTTGACAAGTTTAGGAAGTTGGTTTTAATAAAGTTGCTATTTATTTAATATATGAGATCTTTCCTAAATATGAATTAGGAAATTGATTCCATGTATAATACTTAAATATCTTATTTAAATCTTTCCTTAATATATTAAGATTAGATTTATGGTAGTATTACCAAAGGACTAGAATTCTAGTTTAGGTAATATTCCTAAGTCATCTAGGGTTTGATCAACCTAGATATAATTCCATATAAATAGGATACTTGTGACACATTGATAGACATGAAATCATACACAAACATTCACGCAAATCGAGAGAAAACCGCCGATCACAATTCTTCAAGATTCGAGCTTAAATTGTCATATTCGTTTCAAGATTCAAGTGCTCCAGCATTGATCTTATTCAAGATTGTGACTTTGAAGAAACATTGAAGACTTATCTTATTAGCGTAAGATAGATCGAGTATTTCACGGTACTCATTGTAAGCAAGTATTTAACGGTACTTGTTGTAGCTAGATATTTAACGGTATCTAGATAGAGTTATAACTAACATCAAAGTTGTACGAGTAGGGTTGATAAAATTGTAATCCGGAGTCGGTACTAATTTTATTAATCGAGAATAGTGGACGTAGGTTTCAAATTGTGAAACTGAACCACTTCAAAAATATCGTGTCTCTATTTATTACTTGCTCTACTCGACAGTCACCATACAAAAGCACACATCGAAGAGGATTTTAAAAAGAAGGCATACTTAATTCAACCCCCCCCCCCCCCCTCTTGAATATATCATATCAATAGACTCTTCAAGTTTTAATTAGCATTGTTCTTGGATTCATTCAACAATCGTTCCACGCCATTCAATAAAGTTCTTTCTTCTGCCCTAGTTCCTTTCGCGGTAATTCTCTTTTAATTTCAGTTCTTATTGTTATTCTTGTTAGAATCGCTAGTATCCGGTCAGTGTAGAATCCCGAAACCTTGTCGTAAATCGCATGTTATTCACAATGGTTGCTATGAATTCTGTTTCTATAATCATTGTTACTGTTATTGTTATTTCTATGAGTAGCTGAACCAATATGTTAGGATGTAGGTAAGTATTTGCGTAGACGGTATAAACCTGAACCGACCTATAGCAAACTCTGGTCGACCGACTGACTTAACTGGTCGGTCGACTGGAGTAGTCGGTCGATCGATTGAAATAGTTGGTCGATCGACCGACCTCGCGTATGTTTTCAGACTGTTCTATTTCGTTAACTATAATACACTATAATGAGACTAAAAGGAGACTTATAGGATGTTAGTAATGACCTACCCAAGATTGAAAGATACGGGAAGGGCATTGGTTAGCGTTTTAAGACGGCTAGGTTACTAAGACTGAAAGGTACGTGACCTAGAATTTAGGAATCACCTTTATTGTTGACACCCAATATTTGTGAGACCTAGGAACTAATAGCATAGACCGAAAGGAGCTATTAGGTAACATAGACCGATAGGATTTGTTACACCCCTTACGCGACTGCGATACATGTTGACCTAGACTATATACCGTCGTAGCTTTTACGAACCAATCATCGTAGCATTGTTTTAACTATAAGTTTTATTCATATCTTTATTTTGTTTCATCTTGCATTTACTTTATTAGACTTAGTATCATTCAAACCAATCAAACCCCCAACTTTGTTACCTTAAGACATCAACTTAAAACAATAAACATTCCCCACCTCCTTGTGGTTCGACCCTTGACTTTCACTATCTAGTTAAAGCTAAGGTTTATAAATTTTATCTTTGGCACCCTCAACGACGGATGTCAAGAAGTGTTAAGGAAAGGTTATGATTTGAACTGACTCAGTTCCCAAGGCTCAGGGTTCCCAAAATCCTCACAAGGCTTTCATCTCCGATTCCCATTTTAGGCACGCCGAACTGCATTTACCAAGAATAATTTTCACAGATGATTGACCATACTATAAGTTCTTCCAAAAATTTAAGATGTACGATCATTCCAATATCAACAACTCCATAAAATTTCGGGTACCTACACTTCTTAAATTCCTCAAACGAAACTTCGGTAATACTCCAGGATAAACCATTTCTATACCATTGCTAGTTCACAATCTTTATACTCCATAGATTATCAACTCTCTAATTTCTTCAATTCCCAAAACTTTCATTACTCATCGAGTTACTCTATTCTAATTCCACACAAGGCGTAAATCCTTATAATTCAATAATACCTCAAAATGTGTTTACTAAGAAAATCCACTATTAACGTTCCGACACCTCTATATACGAATCGAAACGTCTTTTAGACATCACAACCTCAAAATCTCATGAATCCATAAGTTGCACCTTACTACATCAATCTGATATCTACAGATATTATCTTTAGGTAGCTCCTCTAAGGTTACACCACTAATTCCGTTAAATACCTAAAAGAGTAAACTTCAATCAGTTCTCCCAACGTTACATCGCTAATTATTTTACTACTCATCCATCATTTTAAACGATTCCCATTCTCCAAAGGTAACATCCCAAGTAAATTTTCCTAATTCATTTTATGACTTCTAACACCTCATTCATCGTCTTAAAGCGACACATATTAACCCACTGGTTCTTGTAAAACCCCTCGTCGCAGCGGAAAATAAAACATACAAACATGCCAAAATTTACGCGGAATTTAAACTTTAACATGCATGATAAACGAGGTGAATTAAAACAAAACTGTACAAACTGATATAAACCAAAACATAGATAAGTATAACAGTCTAAGTATGAAAAACATAAGTACAAACAGCCTGGGATGGCTGATGCGTGTCTATTTTATGATGTTTTACATCTATTTTAACACGCATTTTAGCGCTCATTTACTATGTTTCAGCCTTTATTTCCCAACAATTGTCCACTTTCGTGTTCTTATGCTCTTTTGCAGAATTATGCAGAAAAGAGATGGTTTTATACCAAATTTCTACCCTCCAGATTTTTACATAACCAAAGAACGAGGAAAAGTCAACTCAAGCCGCATACCCAGTACCACAAAGTCAAACTAGGACGAAATAAAGGTTGATACACAAGAAAGTCGGTCGACCGACCTACTACTCTGGTCGGTCGACCAGAAGACTTGCTATCTTAAAGTCAGAAATCCACCAAATCCCGACATACGGTCGACCGACCTCATCACCTGGTCAGTCGACCAGCGCGCAGATTCAGAAATTCCGCAAAAGCCCATTCGCGTGATTAGGTCATTAGGAAACTTATTGTTTCCGCCTACTTAAGCTAATCTCGGGATTAGGGATAATCATTCAGTCATATCAAGATTTACATCTAGTTTTTAATCAGTTTTTACAAAGAGTTTTATTAGAGACAAATTACTAGTTTACAATAATCATCTTCACAAAGATATTGTTTTAAGCATTGTTCTTGTAATCACTAATCTTTCCACGGGATTATTCAATAAAGCTTGTTCTTTTCTGCCTTAATCCATATTTCGGTAATTATCCTCTTGATTTCAGTTTCATTATTGTTATCTTGTTAGAATTGCTAGTATTCGGTTTAGGTTAGAATCCCAAAGCCTTTGTTGTTCATCGCATGTTTAGATTATTATTCACCATGAATTCTGTTTTTAATAATGTTATTGTTGTTATTTCCATATCCATGAGTCGCTAATTGCATATGTTAGGATGTAAGGAGTAAAATATGCGTAGATGGTGTAGTTCCCGAGACCGACTGTAGCAGACTCCTGGTCGGCCAAACAGCTTAACTGGTCGGTCGACTGAAGTGATGGTCGGCCGACTAGACTATGATGCCCGTCGTTGAGGGTACCAAAGATAAAATTTATAATTCCTAACCTTAACAATAGATAGTGAAAGTCAGGGTCGAACCACAAAAAGGTGGGGAATGTTTATTGTTTGATGTTAATGTTTAAAGTAACAATTTTGGGGGTTTGAATGGTTGTTTACTAAGTCTTAGGCAAAGATTAAAATAAACAAGTAATTAAAGCTGAGAATAAAACTATATTAAAAGAGATGCTAGGATGTTTGGGTAACAAATAGCTAACATAATATAAATCCTAAGGTCAACATGTATTGCAGTCGCGTAAGGGGTGTAACATATCCTTTCGGTCTATGGTACCTAATAGCTCCTTTCGGCGTATGCTATTAGTTCCTAGGTCTCACAATTATTGGGTGTCAACAATAAGGGTGATTCCTAAATCCTAGGTCACATACTTTTCAGTCTTAAGTAACCTAGTCGTCTTAAGGTGTAAACCAATGCCCTTCCCGTATCTTTCAATCTTGGGTAAGTCATTACTAACATCCTACAAGTCTCCTTTCAGTCTCATTTTAGGTTATTATGGTCTACGAATTAAAACGAAACAGAATACGAACGCGAGTGGGTCGACCGACCAGCTAGCCCAGTCGGCCGACCACAGACTCGGTCAACCGACCCACTACGTAGGTCGACCGACCCACTACGTAGGTCGACCGACCACAGCCCTGCAACATATCGGTTTGGAATTTATACTACCTACGCATATTCATCCCCTACATCCTAACATATGAAATTAGCTACTCATAATTACTAAAACAACAATGAAAACGGGAATAAACATGGAAAACATAACGAATGATAATCTAAACATGCAATCTATAATAAAGCTTGGGATTCTATCTTAACCGAATACAAGTAATTATAAGAACAATAATAAAACTTAAATTAGGAGAGTAATTACCGGAAAGAGGATAAAGGCAGAAAAGGAACAAACTTTATTGATGAATGTTGAAAGATTGAAGAACAAACTAAAAGTGGTTGAGAATATCGAAAGATTACAACTAAAGATGAAGACTAGAATTAAGAACTTGATGATAGAAGATTTCTAGATTAAGAACTGAATTGAAAACTGAATGATTAACCCTAAACAGGAGATTAGTTTATATAGGCGGAAATTAGGAGTTTCCTAAAGACTCTAACACTTCTTATGGGCTTCCGGAAAGCTTCTGATCTGCGCAAAGGTCGGTCGACCCACCCAGTAGGTCAATCGACCTGTTTATGGGCTTCAGGAATTTTCTGGGCTTTTCCAAAGCAGAGGCAAGGTCGGCCGACCCAAATAGTAGGTCGGTCGACCGCTTTTCCTGTAGGATCGCTTTGTTTCGTCTTGGTTTGACTTCTTGGTACTTGGTCAATGCTTCCAGTTGACTTTCCTTCGTTCCTTTGGTTATGAAAAATCCCGAGGGCGTGAATTTGGCATAAAATCGGCCTTTTTCCGCACAAATCTGCAAAAGAGCATAAAAATACGGAAGTAGACAATTGTTGGGAATTCATGGCTGAAACATAGTAAATGAGTGACGAAATGCATGTGAAATTAGATGAAAAATATCATAAAATAGACACGCATCAAATTCCCCAAACCAAACCTTGCTTGCCCTCAAGCAAGAAATAGACTCGATCTGAACTAATGGAACGATTTCAATCTCAGAGCGAAATTTACATGTAAGCCTAAACCAATGCCAAGTACAAAATGAGGAAGTATTTAAATCATGCAGACGAGTTATAAGGTTGTCAAACTTGCAAAACTAAAGACTATAAAGACTTTATACCATGGACTCTCGCGGTACGCTCGAGACACTCATGAAGCAAAGGGTGAGTATACGTAGAAGATAGAAAGAAGTATATTGTAATGACACTCACCTAACTGCGACACATGAAAACATGCCTGCAATCTAACATGAACAAGAATTCTACAACTATGTATAAACAAACCCATTAAGTGACTCGGATACATGCAATTGAAGTAATGAAAGATATGTGAGGTAAAAGGTAAAAAGTGGTTAAGATGTTTCTGGATTTGTGGGGTTATTAGCCAAGCTAGTAAAACCGATTCCCAACAACATATTTCACAACTTTTTGACATTAAGAACGTGCTCTTTTGTGGCACAACTCTTCACATTCTAAAAGAAAGGACTCCCAAATATTTTGAATGAAGTACGGGAGTGATAACATATAAAAGAAAGGAATCTTTGTGAACGGAATTTTGAATTTAAACTGTCAGTCGGTTGGCCGACCTATAATGGTGGTCGGTCGACCCATTTCCTGTACTTTTTGACTCTTTTTCGTTTTTCTTTTCTTTCCTTCTTTTTCTGAATTTTTGCTATTGTTTTTCTTTTCTTGCTTTCTTTCTTTTCTCTTTTTGCTCAAGATAGCATACAAACCAAGATGCCTCAAGATAGACCAAAGACCACAAACACTAGCTTGGAAGGCTAGGCTAAGTATGGGATGTAGTTTTGGGGGAATAAAAAGGCAATTTTGGCTATGTAAGGCTTATGGGTAAAAATGAGAAAAGGGATCCCAAATGCACGTATCAAGACTCACAAAACGAGAAAGTAAAACAAGTATATAGCAATTCAAGTTCATGTTTATGCATATTGATGTAACATGTTCTAAGGGGAGTACTATTCACATCCTAGACAACTGGTTTAAAAATGAAACCAGGAAATAAGCTCTAAAACTCAGAATTTAAAGTAGGTTGCCAAGGTATAAGTCAAGTCTCAAGAAAACAAGTTGACAAAAACTCATAGATATGCAAAAGACTCTCACACTAAAACAAGTTGACAAGGCAATGTAAAGGCATAAACATGTAAGATAGCAAATATCATCCTTGAAATACTCTCGTTCCGACTCGACCTTATATGCAAAAATAAACGTGCATTTTTTGGAATTTTTGAATTTTTCTATTTTTTTGGATTTTTTTTTTCTTTTGTATATGCAAGGAAAATAAAGAAAAGAAAGATGCAATACGGAAATGCAATAGACGTGTAACAGAATGCAATGCATGTGACACGAAACCATTCCCCAAACCAACCCGCACAATGTCCCCATTGTGCATTAGCCTAAGCAAAGGTTTCAGAAAATTAAAGGAAAGATGCAAGGAAAATAAAACCAAGGAAAATTGGAAAGAACTCACTGGATTGTTAAGCGTATGAGAAAAACCTCCCCAATCCAGCGTAAGCTGGGAGGTTTTGGTGGCTAGCAGTGCCACTTAAGTACCCAAGATGGTTGCACAGTTCCTGAAGAAGAAACGAACAGGCTGTGACAGACGGGTAGGTCGACCGACCCATGTTTTAGGTCGACCGACCTAACTGCAGACTGCAGGAACTCCAGGAATGCAGGGACCAGGTCGACAGACCTATGTAGTGGGTCGGTCGACCCCTCTGCTGCACAGCGGTCTTCTTTTCTTCGGGAAAAACTTGTGTCAACCAAGTCAATCTTCTTTGATCCTGGAAAATCATCCAATATGCGCCCAGCAAGTGCGCGAGATCCCAGAACCAAGTCCAAAAGTCTTTAACTATGCTAACAAAACGGAAAAAGTTCTGAAACTGAAGCAAACAAAATTAAAAAGTCTAAACCAACAAAAAGTAAATTGTCTTTAAAGGCTGAAAACTTAAACAACTATCCGCTAAAGATGCGGAATATCTCAGACCACGGCTTTTGACGATATGCCGTAGTCTCCACGGTGTTTGCTTGAATGGCGAAACACGTCTCCTCTCCGTCGCAAAGCATATGCGACAGACTCTTCTCTTCAGCTTTTCCTCTCTTTTTCTTGTCTTCCTCATCCACAGCATCTGGATCCTCACCTTCCTTGTAGCTTAGGAATCCCAGTCCTCCCCTTTGTACCGCGACCTCCTTTATTGTGGGTTTCCCCAAACCAACTCCTGCACTAGCCACAATAGAAGTATCCTCCATATTGCTCCCAATCTGGGGCGGAGGTGTAAAAACAGGTATAGGAGTAGGTAGTAAAGTAGGAGAAGTAGTGATGACCTTGTACTTCTTCTCAAAAGCAATAGCATTACAAGTAATAGGGGTCATAGCATCCTTTTTCCTATAAGATAGACCATAAATAATAGAATGCTTTCCTACTTTGAAAGTTAAAGTCCCAGTACCCACATCTATGATGGCTCCCGCGGTGTGGAGGAAAGGTCTCCCTAGTATTATAGGTATATGGGCATCCTCCGGGATGTCCAGGACTACAAAGTCAACTGGGAAGGAAAACCTGTCTATACGCACAGGGATGTTTTCCAACACCCCTATGGGTTCCATAGATGTACGGTCTGGCATCTGGACAGTCATGCTAGTTACTGCAAAATTGGTCATTCCTAGTTTTAGGGCAACACTTAAAGGCATGCCATTGATACTAGCCCCTAGGTCACATAGTGCCTTTTTAACAGGAAAGGTCCCTATATTGCAAGGTACAGGGAAACTCCCAGGGTCCCCGAGCTTGTGAGGGGCAATAACATGTGACAAAAAACTGGATGACTCTTCAGTGAGGGCCACTTACTCAACCTTATCCAAAGACCGCTTTCTTGACAAAAGTTGTCTCATAAATTTAAGGTATGAAGGAACCTGTTGAACTAATTCTAAGAACGGAACTTGAACATTCAATGAACGAATTACGTCTTTAAATTTATCAAAAGATACCTGTTCCTTTGTAGGTATGAGTCTCTCCGGAAAAGGAGGGGCGGGAAATTCAGTATTTGCAGCCCTCCTCAAAAACCTAGGGGTCTTATCACCCCGGAAAAGGAAATCCCTCAAGTTGTCCGGCAATTCGGGTCTGAAAGCATCCCCCTGTTCAGCATCGGGGGTCGGTCGACCCATATCTTCGGTCGGTCGAGCTTCTTCCTGTAAAGCGAGATTTTCCGGAATCTGTTCGGAGGTCGGTCGACCTGGCTCCTGGGTCGATCGACCTTCTTCGCTGTTATTCGGCTTTGGCTGTTTCGCCTTTTCCTTCTCGCCTCCCACCTTAGCTCCACTTCTTAAAGATATGATGTTTAGAGTCTCTTTCTTCTGGTCCGTCTTGGTCGGAAGTTGACCTGGAGCCCTAGTATCGTTCTTGCTCGCGATCTGAGCAATCTGAGACTCTAACATCTTCATCCCTGCTTCCCTAGCCTGAGATTCCTTCTGAACTAACCCAATGAGGTTTTGGATGAGAGCATCCGTATTGGGTGGTGGGTTTGAAGGTGGTTGAGGGTTGAAGGGTGGTTTTTGGAAACCTTGCTTATGTGGAGGGATTTATGTGGGATTTTGTTGCGGTTGTAGGTGTTGTGGGTTTAGGACATTCTGGCTTGTCCACGTCATGTTGGGGTGGAAATTATTATTATTTGGATCACAAAAGTTGTTCCCACGATAGTGCTGGAAAGTGGCACATGTCTCATTAGATGAGGTACAAAATTTTGACACGTGCCCCTCTCTACCACATCTCTCACAAACAAAAGGTCCGTCTTGAACGGCATTCACCAGGTACATTCCTCCCTTGCTTCCACTCCCTATATCGAACTTCCCACCACTCTCCAACTTGTCTAACTTGGCCATCAAGGCCTCAATAGCAGCTACGTTAGACTCAGCTTTTCTTTGGTTACCACGGGAAGTCCCATGTTCAGCACGGTGGATAGCAACATCTTCTATTATCTTGAGACCCTTAGTCTCTCCAGAATTCTCTTGGAACCTTTCGTTGGCTGCAGCATCTAAGTAGGCCCTGTTGTCATCATAGAGGCCATTGTAGAACTGGTTACAAAGAAACCATTGTTCGAATCCATGGTGTGGTATGGATCGAACAAGTCTCTTGAACCTGTCCCAAGCCTCACTAAAATCTTCATTAGGCCCTTGCTTGAACCTTGTTATCTGTGCCCTTAGAGCATTGGTCTTGGCTGCAGAGTAGTACTTCCTGTAGAATGCCAAGGCTAAGGTGTTCCAGTCTGTGACTCCCGCAGCAGTGCGGTCTAGATCTCTATACCATTCCCTCGCAGAATCCCTGATAGAGAAGATGAACATGGTTTGTTTAATCTGGTCCTGTGTCACTCCTTCTGGGGGTGCAATAGAGCATATGTAATCTGTGAAGATTTCAATATGCTTTGCAACATCCTCATTGGCCGAGCCTCCAAATTGGTTTTTCTCAACCATAGTGATATAGGCAGGCTTGGCCTCGAATGGCTTCCCAGTACCTGCGGGTAAAGTGAACCCTTTGTATAGGTCCTTCACCTGAGGCATGGAGTGACTGGCGATAGTAGCTTCTTCGGCCATGTTCTCTTCTTCTTTTGGAAAAACTTGAAAGTGGGTATAAGATGGTGTTTTTGGTGTGGATGTATTGTGAGGTGAATTTGGTTGTGAAGGTGGTGTTTTTGGTGAAGGTGGTTTTTCGAAGATGTCTTCTTGGAATAGGGAAGATGGAGATCCTCCTTCCCTACTTTCTAAAAGTTGCTTCCTTTTTTCCCTTAAAGTCCTCTCAAGCTCGTGATCAAGTGGTAGGAGTTCTCCTTGAACTGACCTGCGCATAAGATGGAAACTACAGGAAAAAAGTGAGAAGGTTTAAGGAACAAAAGTTCCTTAAACAAAAGAAACAAAAACAAGAAACAATAAACACTGGCGTCACCTCCCCGGCAACGGCGCCAAAATTTGATTCCCGTCGTTGAGGGTACCAAAGATAAAATTTATAATTCATAACCTTAACAATAGATAGTGAAAGTCAGGGTCGAACCACAAAGAGGTGGGGAATGTTTATTGTTTGATGTTAATGTTTAAAGTAACAATTTTGGGGGTTTGAATGGTTGTTTACTAAGTCTTAGGCAAAGATTAAAATAAACAAGTAATTAAAGCTGAGAATAAAACTATATTAAAAGAGATGCTAGGATGTTTGGGTAATAAATAACTAAGGTAATATAAATCCTAAGGTCAACATGTATTGCAGTCGCGTAAGGGGTGTAACATCCTTTCGGTCTATGGTACCTAATAGCTCCTTTCGGCGTATGCTATTAGTTCCTAGGTCTCACAATTATTGGGTGTCAACAATAAGGGTGATTCCTAAATCCTAGGTCACATACTTTTCAGTCTTAAGTAACCTAGTCGTCTTAAGGTGTAAACCAATGCCCTTCCCGTATCTTTCAATCTTGGGTAAGTCATTACTAACATCCTACAAGTCTCCTTTCAGTCTCATTGTAGGTTATTATGGTCTACGAATTAAAACGAAACCGAATACGAACGCGAGTGGGTCGACCGACCAGCTAGCCCAATCGGCCGACCACAGACTCGGTCGACCGACCCACTATGTAGGTCGACCGACCACAGCCCTGCAACATATCGGTTTGGAATTTATACTACCTACGCATATTCATCCCCTACATCCTAACATATGAAATTAGCTACTCGTAATTACTAAAACAACAATGAAAACGGGAATAAACATGGAAAACATAACGAATGATAATCTAAACATGCAATCTATAATAAAGCTTTGGATTCTATCTTAACCGAATACAAGTATTTATATGAACAATAATAAAACTTAAATTAGGAGAGTAATTACCGGAAATAGGATAAAGGCAGAAAAGGAACAAACTTTATTGATGAATGTTGAAAGATTGAAGAACAAACTAAAAGTGGTTGAGAATATCGAAAGATTACAACTAAAGATGAAGACTAGAATTAAGAACTTGATGATAGAAGATTTCTAGATTAAGAACTGAATTGAAAACTGAATGATTAACCTTAAACAGGAGATTAGTTTATATAGGCGGAAATTAGGAGTTTCCTAAAGACTCTAACACTTCTTATGGGCTTCCGGAAAGCTTCTGATCTGCGCAAAGGTCGGTCGACCCACCCAGTAGGTCAATCGACCTGTTTACGGGCTTCCGGAATTTTCTGGGCTTTTCCAAAGCAGAGGCAAGGTCGGCCGACCCAAATAGTAGGTCGGTCGACCGCTTTTCCTGTAGGATCGCTTTGTTTCGTCTTGGTTTGACTTCTTGGTACTTGTTCAATGCTTCCAGTTGACTTTCCTTCGTTCCTTTGGTTATGAAAAATCCCGAGGGCGTGAATTTGGCATAAAATCGTCCTTTTTCCGCACAAATCTGCAAAAGAGCATAAAAATACGGAAGTAGACAATTGTTTGGAATTCATGGCTGAAACATAGTAAATGAGCGACGAAATGCGTGTAAAATTAGATGAAAAACATCATAAAATAGACACGCATCAGACTAGTTGGTCGGTCGACTGACGCGCATACGTTTTCAGACTATTTTATTCCGTCGACTATAATAACCTACAATGAGTGTCGTAGTTAGGTGAGTGTCTCTACAATATACTTCTTTCTATCTTTCACATATACTCACCCTTTGCTTCATGAGTGTCTCGAGCGTACCGCGAGAGTCCATGGTATAAAGTCTCTATAGTCTTTATTTTTGCAAGTTTGACAACCCCATAACTCGTTTGCATGATTTGAATGCTTTCTCATTTTGTACTCGGTATTGGTTTAGACTTACATGTAAATTTCGCTCTAAGATTGAAATTGTTCCATTAGTTTAAGATCGAGTCTATTTCTTGCTTGAGGGCAAGCAAGGTTTGGTTTGGGGAATTTGATGCGTGTCTATTTTATGATGTTTTACATCTATTTTAACAAGCATTTTAGCGCTCATTTACTATGTTTCAGCCTTTATTTCCCAACAATTGTCCACTTTCGTGTTTTTATGCTCTTTTGCAGAATTATGCGGAAAGGAGATGGTTTTATACCAAATTTCTACCCTCGAGATTTTTACATAACCAAGGAACGAGGAAAAGTCAACTCAAGTCGCATACCAAGTACCACAAAGTCAAACTAGGACGAAATCAAGGCTGATACACAGGAAAGTCGGTCGACCGACCTACTACTCTGGTCGGTCGACCATAAGACCTGCTATCTTAAAGTCAGAAATCCACCAAAGCCCGACATTCGGTCGACCGACCTCATCACCTGGTCGGTCGACCAGCGCGCACATTCAGAAATTCCGCAAAAGCCCACTCGCGTGATTAGGTCGTTAGGAAACTTATTGTTTCTGCCTACTTCAGCTAATCTCGGGATTAGGGATAATCATTCAGTCATATCAAGATTTACATCTAGTTTTTAATCAGTTTTTACAAAGAGTTTTATTAGAGAAAAATTACTAGTTTACAATAATCATCTTCACAAAGTTATTGTTTTAAGCATTGTTCATGTAATCACTAATCTTTCCACGGGATTATTCAATAAAGCTTGTTCTTTTCTGCCTTAATCCATATTTCGGTAATTCTCCTCTTGATTTCAGTTTCATTATTGTTATCTTGTTAGAATTGCTAGTATTCGGTTTAGGTTAGAATCCCAAAGCCTTTGTTGTTCATCACATGTTTAGATTATTATTCACCATGAATTCTGTTTTTTATTAATGTTATTGTTGTTATTTCCATATCCATGAGTAGCTAATTGCATATGTTAGGATGTAGGGATTAAAATATGCGTAGTGTTGGAGGAAGTATCCTCGACAATAGTGTGTTGACATAATTAAAACTCATTTGAATGAAACACAACTGGGAGTGTTACTCTTTTAAAGTCGACTGATCAACATTTACCGATAATGATTGGCTGTCTAGAGTTTGACATTATCGTCATATGATGGTGGTGATCAGTTGATCCCTTAAGGTCATATCTTTAAGGAATTTCGTCTCAATGGAATAATTAATTAATATTGTATTGGATACAAATTAATTAACAACTAGGAATTTGGAAATGATTTTGCAAGACAAATATTATTGTGATGAGATCATAATAATAACAGTCAAAGTAATAAAATGGGTTTTATTACACGGTTTCATTTATTCGTTTAGGAAACGATTAAATTGAGAATGAACACGGTTGATCATAATATTACAAAGAGTTGTGATTAAAATTATGATGTTACATTTTTATAAAGTGGTAATTTCGAATTACTACTAGTATTATTTAAATGTTGTAAAATTGTGAATTATGAATTTTAAAGAGTTAAAATTACCTAATTAACAAATTGGGTCATGTGTTATGAAACATATGTGACATGTTACATATCAACACAATTGACAAAGACAAAATGGGTCTATAACAAACCCATTTCAGCCGTGACATTGGTAGTATTAGAGCATTGTGTATTTTGTACACAAAACCTATATGATAGGTGTGTAAGAGGGATGTAAGGCATATTGCTTACTTTTGTGTAAGTGATAGAAGGCCATGCATAGGCCATGGGGTTGCTTGATGGCCGGTTGGTATGCATGAGCAAGCAAGCTCATCATGCTTCTATTATATATACACAAAATGCCTCTTAGTTTAGGGTGTGGATATATGCTTGTGCACCATTCATACTACCAAAGACACATTCTACATAGAAATTAGTTTTCCAGTATGGCAAAATCATTCAACCACTAATAATATTAAGAAGTAATATTATTAATATTTCTAGTATACTTGTACTAATTTTCTAGTAACAAAATTAGTATTAGTTTGAGATCGGGTCCTTGATACGCACCTTTAGGAGACGATTTTTGTTAGATCGTTTAAGGGTAATTTCGGTGGCTTGAAGACTCAAATAATAGGTGATTATTGAGTATAAACCTTCTAAAACCAATGTAAGGACTATCTCATCTTATGATATCATCTTGCATGCATAAGATCTATTTAAGTTTTTATGACTAAACTTAAAGAAACAAAACTCATATTAGATTTGAGTATAATATAAGGAACCTAGTTTCCAACAATTGGTATCAGAGCATTACGGTTGTTGCATGCATGATCGGATTCATGTTTTATGTTAAAATCGGTTTAACATATATTTCGAAAATTTCGAAATAATTGTGTTTATTATGATAAATCACAAAATAATTTTGCATGTTAAAGTTTCTGTTTCTAAAATGGTTTTAGGACATAAAAATAATTTTATGGATTTTTTATTGTTCATTTTATATTTATTTGCATATTTTGTAGTTTAAATCGGTTTTAAACAACAATTAATGGGAAAAATAGCTAAAAATAGTTTCTGGCCGAGATTTTTTGATATGTTCTCACATGCATATTTAGTATATTGTATATGATTTTTCGTAAGAAATGGAGTTAATATGCATGGATTATGAATTTTATGAGATAAATAGTCATAATATGAGTAAAAATGGGTAAATAAGGTTATATTTCGAATTTGACCTTAAAAATTTTATGAGAAGTCACATGCAATATATAAAGTTCCTGTATGAATTTTTGAAATTATTGGAATTATTTTGCATGATTAATGATTTTTATAGTAAAAATCGGATTAATAGTGACTTAAATTCGACTTTAATAGTTATAGTTGGAATTTTGCCATAAAAACTTTACACAATGTCACATTCAATATTTACAGTATGTTTGTAAGTTTTGGGAATTTATTCTCAAGTGATGCATGATTTATGATTTTAATGGTTAAAATCGGATAAATAGTGACTTATTGTGTTAAAAATAGTTAATCTTAATATTATGGCATGAAATTTTACCCATATATGTCTTATATGATAGGAACATCAGATCTAAAAGTTGGATATCAAAAGGTTTCTGTTTTTATGATTATTAACTTTTAATGAGTTAATTAGCTAATAATCGTAATTTATGAGTCGGAAAAATAAAATTTCGAGTATGGTCTGTAATTTTTGGTCATTTTCAGATTCTAATATGTATTTTAGGATGACTAAAAATTTATGGCAATTTATTTAATGTTTTTATGATTTAAATCGAATTTTTAACCATAAAACGGCTTATTATACGATTTATTTATGAAATAAGCCATAAATAATTGCAAAAGACCATTTTAATAATTTCTGAAATTTTAGAAAATTTCCAGAAAGTTTAAAATTTTTGAATTTTAAATTTCGAATTTTATTGACTCATTTGGCCACATTTTGTTTATTTTTCCCGAAAATACAAGTAATTTATGAACAATAATGCAAAATCAAGTTAGATCATGATCAAATATTAGTAGAGACTAAATATTGATTCCTAAAGTAAGTTAGGATGATTAACTTGGACATAAATGAGATTTATGTAATTTTGGATGATTTTAATAGTTAAAATCGCGCATATCCGTAAAAACCGTAAACAAATATGAGATATTTGCTCCCATAAGGCGATTTGGCATTAAAATTGAGCATGTGCATACATATTTTATTATTGCAATTTATTTAATATGAATGTCATATTTTGAATGTTATTTATATAATTTGGAATTATGTAATTTTTCTTAGTATGGCCTTAGTTTTAATCAATATTACCCGTAATGAAAGGGAATATTGATTCGGTTGTAATTTATGTGATCTCGTATCACGGGTTTGTAATTTAATTTAAATTTTCAGTTTTGCAATAGAATAGTTTTATTATTTTATTGTAATTCCGGAAATCCAAAAGACGGTGCCATGCGGAAAGGAGTTCTGACTAGACGGTGTTTTCTTGGATGGCGTGCCAATGAAGTTCAAGGGACCAAGGAGTTGGTTTCCGAATTTGTAATAGTTAATTAGTTTTTACTATTACTAGGAAGGCCATACTAGGATTTTATTGCTTTATTGCTTTTACTTTTGCATTTTAATATGTTTGCATGCATAGCCAAATCGCCATGAACATGCATATTAGTTTAGATCGTTAAAAACGACCGTGTCAATTATAATTATCGAGTTCACCAATTTAATTCACTTAAAGGAGATAGATAATAAATTGACAAGACCTCTATATTAAACGAAACAATTGAGGATTAGCCTTACCAAATAGTAGAACCCATGAGCTTCTATTTCGTGGGGTGGTGCTAGTCCAGTGGGCAGTACGAACCCCATTACGTAGGATAAGTGGGGCGACGGGGTGGATTCAGTCCAGTGGGCGGATCGCATCCCGATGCACTTGAAATTTGGTTTGTACTCAACGGAAGTGTAGAGGACCAGTGGTCAATGTGTTCCGGGCTAAGATGAATAAATTATGATTTGTCATCAACCAAGAGTTCTATGGTAGAACCGGTTTAACCCACCAAACCATATCTTTGGGTCGGAGTTCCAGTGGTTCACGATTTCGGGGTATGGGTTTGGGTCTTGGAATCATTTATAAAATTGGATAGAGGTCATTTTATAGATGCAATAACTTGTCAATCTCATTTACAAGTTTTTCAAAACGATAAATGTTAATTTTTCCTTCATCTCTTGTAGTAATTGAAAAATGGATGCTTTCAATAATCTCATTCCTATCACCATTGATAACTGGCAAAAATACTGTGAAGATGATCCGACTAGAGAATTGCGCTTTACGATCGACAACAATGGAAAACTTTGTCTGGTAACCACTTCTGCTCCGCCTAAACCAATCGTGATGACGGATCATGACTATGATAATCTTATCTCTCAAATGAACTCAATGTCTTTAGAGACAAAAGGGGATGAGGAGATGAGTGGGAGCACAAGTGGAACACCTCTTTCCATTAAGAATGGAAGGAAGTTTAGAAGGATAAAGAAAGGAAAGCGACCCATGAAGGGAGTAGCTAGTGGGACTACTACAACCAAAAAGAGAGGTGCTAAACCTTCAGATATTTGTCACCATTGTTTTGAGTTTGGCCATTGGAGGCGTAACTGCCCCACATATTTGGAGGACATCAAAGATGGAATCATCACTCCAAAGAGTAAGACTCTAAGTGAAATATATGTTATTGACATTAATTTCACCTCCTCTATAACATGGGTATTAGATACTGGTTGTGGATCTCACCTTTGTAATCATTTACAGGGGCTAAGAAATGTGGAGAAGCTAGACAAAAGTGACGTGGATCTCAGACTTGGAAATGGGGCTAAGGTAGCCGCTTCTTCAAAGGGAACCTACGTATTACATTTAGCTAGTGGTTATGAGTTGTATTTGAAGGATTGTTATTATGTACCTTCTTTATCTAAAAACATCATTTCGGTTGCCATGTTAGACATGGAAGGTTTTTCATTCATGATCAAGAATAATTTCTGTGAAATACATCGAAATGGCTTGGTAGTAGGCCAAGCAAATTCCGTAAATGGGATTTATGTACTCAACAACTCAAAATCTATTGATGTCCATAATGTGCAAACAAAAAGACTAAAATCAAATGACCCAAATGAATCGTTCATTTGGCATTGCCGTCTAGGTCACATAAATGAAAATCGCATTAAGAGATTAGTATCGACTAATATCATCAAACCATTCGATTACATATCATATGGAGTATGCGAATCATGTCTTCTTGGTAAGATGACTCGATCACCTTTTAGTGGAAAAGGTGAGAGGGCAAGTGACTTGTTAGGACTAATACATACCGATGTATGTGGTCCAATGACAATCACCGCAAGAGGAAATTATGACTACTTTATTACTTTTACTGACGATTTAAGTAGATATGGGTATATCTACTTAATCAAATACAAAAGTGAAGCATTTGAAAAGTTCAAAGAATTTCAAAATGAAGTAGAGAACCAAACCAATAGAAAGATCAAAGCACTTCGATCAGATCGTGGTGGTGAATATCTAAGCAATGAATTTGATTCTCATTTAAAAGATTGTGGCATAGTATCACAACTTACTCCACCAAGAACGCCACAACTCAATGGTGTTTCTGAAAGGAGAAATCGAACCTTATTAGACATGGTTCGATCAATGATGAGTCTTACAGATCTCCCTGATTCATTTTGGGGATTTGCGCTCCAAACCGCAATACACTCCTTAAACAGGAGTCCGACTAAAGCTGCAAATAAAACTCCATATGAGATATGGAAAGGGAAGGTCCCGAATTTGTCATTCATTAAGATATGGGGTTGCAAGGCTTACGTTAAGAACAAGTCTTCCGATAAACTTGCACCCAAATCTGACAAATGCACATTTGTAGGATATCCACTCAATACTCGTGCATACTACTTCTATAATTCTCAAGAAAACAAAGTGTTTGTGTCTCGAGAAGCTGTCTTCTTAGAAAGTGACTTCATTTCTAAAAGACAGAGTGGGAGAAAATTTGAACTTGATGAAATTCAAGATCAAGAGCCACAAACAGAAGTAGAGATAACGCAAGAAAACATTCCTTCGTCATCAAATGCTGCAGTTCATGCTCCAGTACCTAGGAGGTCTGAGAGGGTGAGTTACCAACCTGAAAGATATATTGGTGTCATTGAGATAGGAGATGCTTTAGACGTTTTTCTAATGGAAAATGATGAACCATCCACCTACAAAGGAGCTATATCTAGTCCAAGCTCAGCTTTTTGGCTTGAAGCCATGAAATCCGAAATTAAATACATGGAAGATAATCAAGTTTGGAACTTGGTTGATTTGCCTAAGAACGTTAAACCGCTTCAGTGCAAATGGATCTTCAAAATCAAGAATGGCATAGAGGGACATGATGATGTCTACAAAGCTAGGCTCGTAGCAAAAGGTTTCACTCAAATTCATGGTCTACACTATGATGAAACTTTTGCTCCTGTTGCTATGTTGAGATCAATTCGGATTATGTTAGCAATTGCCGCATTTCACGATTATGAAATATGGCAAATGGATGTTAAAACCGCCTTCCTAAATGGGCATTTAGAGGAGGAGGTGTACATGGTACAACCTGAAGGTTTTAAGGATCCTAAAAATCCTAACAAAGTATGCAAGCTAAATAGGTCCATTTATGGGCTTAAGCAAGCATCAAGAAGCTGGAATCATCGATTCAATCATGTGATAAAAGAGAATGGGTTCACTCGAAGTGTCGAAGAACCTTGTTTATACATGAAGTTCAGTGGGAGCAAAGTTGTGTTCTTAATCTTGTATGTAGATGACATACTCCTTATTGGTAACGATGTTACCATGTTGACTTCAGTCAAGGAATGGTTAGGAAAGCATTTCCAAATGAAAGATTTGGGAAATGCACAACGCATATTGGGTATTAGGATCTTTAGAGAAAGATCCAAGAGAATATTGGCACTAAGCCAAGAATCTTATGTGGATAAGATACTTCGTCGTTTCAACATGGAAAATTCTAAGAGAGGACTGGTTCCCATGGGGAGTGGGATTTCCTTGAGCAAAACTCAATCACCCACTCCTGATCAAACAGAACATGTTGAACGAATGAAGGACATACCCTATGCTTCAGCTGTTGGGTCAATCATGTATGCCATGACTTGTACCCGTCCAGATGTGTCATATGCTTTGAGCATGACGAGTAGATACCAAGCCAATCCAGGTGAAAAACACTGGATAGCCGTTAAGAATATCCTTAAGTACTTGAGAAGAACTAAGGATCTATTCTTAGTGTTTGGAGGAGAAGGTGAGTTTAGTGTAAAGGGTTACACCGACTCAAGCTTTCAAACAGATGTGGATGATATGAAATCCCAGGCTGGCTTTATCTATATGATCAATGGTGGTGCCGTAAGCTGGAGAAGCTTCAAGGAGCCAGTTGTTGCAGATTCTACTACAGAGGCTGAGTATATTGCAGCATCAGAGGCTACGAAGGAAGCTGTGTGGATTAGGCAGTTCTTGGAAGGACTAAGAGTAGTCCCAATAGCCAAAGATCCAATCACAATTCTTTGTGATAACAGTGGGGCTATCTTTCAAGCAAAGGAGCCCAAGTCTAGCAATAAGTCCAAACATGTACTCAGAAAATTTCATGTAATTAGAGACTTTATTGAAAGGAAGGAAGTTGCGGTTTGTAAGGTTGGGAAAGAGGATAATATTGCTGATCCTTTAACCAAACCTTTATCGCAGGCTAAGCATGACCGACATGTAGCATCCATGGGTCTTAAACGCATGCCAGATATGTACTAAATTATGAGGATGAAATAAAGTGTTATTTTTCAAGTTGTTCATAATACATTTATCGTAATAGAGTTTAAGTACTCAAAAACCAAGGTCATAAAATTCAAATGGGATGGTGAGACCATATTGAACCCCATTAAAGTGAATTGAATTATCATGACCTCGCCCCTAGTTGCTTAAGTGAGGTGACATCTCAATGCAACCGGATGTGTGATGCGATTGATTGTGAGTTCAATTGCCATAGGGTCATACGGGATGACTAGTCGATCACCTAGGCATAGACATGTTAAGATACATTTGCCGGGCTAATGACCACAGATAGAGCTCTGGCGTACTCTTATTAAAAGACTGCCTGGTCGTGGCGGGAGCATCTATCGTGTTTCACATGAGTCAGTTCTTGGACTAATGACTGTTCTCTGAGGTGGCATAGTTTTCAGATTAACTTTGATTTATGTCCTAACACCTTCGTAACTGGGGTTTATAAGGACATATTTTGGGTTATGATGGACTATGGCCAGCCGGAAGGAATAAGTCGATTAGGAATTGTCCACCCCTTGTCAGGGTTGAGAAATATCTCTAGGCCACTCGAGGAGAATAATAACTAGAAATGCGTGGCCACGCTCGGAAGGTATCTATGGTAGATAATTCCGGTCAGTAGTTATAACTCCAGATCGAGATAAACCACTCTAGATTTTAATCAATTGCCGGCACGACCTGAGAGGACGCCAAGCATTGAGTGGGAGATAGTAATAGGGCAAGAGAATTGGTAACACACACTTGTCTCGGACAAGTGGGAGATTGTTGGAGGAAGTGTCCTCGACAATAGTGTGTTGACATAATTAAAACTCATTTGAATGAAACACAACTGGGAGTGTTACTCTTTTAAAGTCGACTGATCAACATTTACCGATAATGATTGGCTGTCTAGAGTTTGACATTATCGTCATATGATGGTGGTGATCAGTTGATCCCTTAAGGTCATATCTTTAAGGAATTTCGTCTCAATGGAATAATTAATTAATATTGTATTGGATACAAATTAATTAACAACTAGGAATTTGGAAATGATTTTGCAAGACAAATATTATTGTGATGAGATCATAATAATAACAGTCAAAGTAATAAAATGGGTTTTATTACACGGTTTCATTTATTCGTTTAGGAAACGATTAAATTGAGAATGAACACGGTTGATCATAATATTACAAAGAGTTGTGATTAAAATTATGATGTTACATTTTTATAAAGTGGTAATTTCGAATTACTACTAGTATTATTTAAATGTTGTAAAATTGTGAATTATGAATTTTAAAGAGTTAAAATTACCTAATTAACAAATTGGGTCATGTGTTATGAAACATATGTGACATGTTACATATCAACACAATTGACAAAGACAAAATGGGTCTATAACAAACCCATTTCAGCCGTGACATTGGTAGTATTAGAGCATTGTGTATTTTGTACACAAAACCTATATGATAGGTGTGTAAGAGGGATGTAAGGCATATTGCTTACTTTTGTGTAAGTGATAGAAGGCCATGCATAGGCCATGGGGTTGCTTGATGGCCGGTTGGTATGCATGAGCAAGCAAGCTCATCATGCTTCTATTATATATACACAAAATGCCTCTTAGTTTAGGGTGTGGATATATGCTTGTGCACCATTCATACTACCAAAGACACATTCTACATAGAAATTAGTTTTCTAGTATGGCAAAATCATTCAACCACTAATAATATTAAGAAGTAATATTATTAATATTTCTAGTATACTTGTACTAATTTTCTAGTAACAAAATTAGTATTAGTTTGAGATCGGGTCCTTGATACGCACCTTTAGGAGACGATTTTTGTTAGATCGTTTAAGGGTAATTTCGGTGGCTTGAAGACTCAAATAATAGGTGATTATTGAGTATAAACCTTCTAAAACCAATGTAAGGACTATCTCATCTTATGATATCATCTTGCATGCATAAGATCTATTTAAGTTTTTATGACTAAACTTAAAGAAACAAAACTCATATTAGATTTGAGTATAATATAAGGAACCTAGTTTCCAACACGTAGATGGTGTAGTTCCCGAGACTGACTGTAGCAGACTCCTGGTCGGCCGACCAGCTTAACTGGTCGGTCGACTGAAGTGTTGGTCGGCCGACTGGACTAGTTGGTCGGTCGACTGACGCGCGTACGTTTTCAGACTGTTTTATTCCGTCGACTATAATAACCTACAATGAGACTGAAAGGAGACTTGTAGGATGTTAGTAATGACTTACCCAAGATTGAAAGATACGGGAAGGGCATTGGTTTACGCTTTAAGACGGCTAGGTTACTCAAGACTGAAAGGTATGTAACCTAGAAATTAGGAATCACCCTTATTGTTGACACCCAATAATTGTGGGACCTAGGAACTAATAGCATAGGCCAAAAGGAGTTATTAGGTACCATAGACCGAAAGGATATGTTGCACCCCTTACGCGACTGCAATACATGTTGACTTAGGATTTACACCATCATAGCTATTTACTACCCGAACATCCTAGCATCCTTTTTATTATAAGTTTTATCTCATTCTTATTTTCTTGTTTTATTTTTATCTTTATTTCTAGACTTAGTGACAACCAACAATCAATCCCCCAATTCGTTACCTTAAAACATTGACCTTAAACAATAAACACTCCCCACCTCCTTATGGTTCGACCCTTGACTTACGCTATCTAGTCTTAAGCCGAGGTTTTATAAATCTTATCTTTGGCACCCCTCAACGACGGGTGTCAAATTTTGGCGCCGTTGCCGGGGAGGTGACGCCAGTGTTTATTGTTTATTGTTTTTTTTTTTTTTGTTTTTTTGTGTTTAAGGAACTTTGTTCCTTAAACCTTTCTCACTTTCTTCTTGTAGTTTCCATCTTATGCGCAGGTCAGTTCAACGAGAACTCCAACCACTAGACCTCGAGCTTGAAAGGACTATTAGAGCTAGAAGAAAGCAATTTTTAGAGAGTAGGGAAGGCGGTTCTCCATCTTCCTTATTCCAAGAGGATATTTTTGATCAACCATCATCACCACCATCACCACAAAACAACCCACCTACACCAAAAACACCACAATCACAACCAAACTCACCTCATAATCCACCTACACCAAAAACACCAACAAATACCTACTTCCAACCCTTTGAAGAAGAGGAAGAAAAGATGGCCGAAGAAGCAAGCATCGCCAGTCACTCCTTGCCACAGGTGAAGGACCTATACAAAGGGTTCACTTTACCTGCGGGCACGTGGAAGCCATTTGAGGCCAAGCCTTCCTACATCTCCATGGTGGAGAGAAATCAATTTGGGGGCGCGGCCAATGAGGATGCAGCTAAGCATATTGAAATCTTCACAGATTACATATGCTCCATTGCACCCCCAGATGGAGTGACGCAAGATCAAATCAAAGAGACTATGTTCATCTTTTCCCTCCGAGACTCGGCGAGGGAGTGGTATCATGACTTTGACCGCACTGCTGCGGGAGTGACCGATTGCAACACATTAGCCTTGGCCTTCTATAGGAAATACTATTCCGCGGCCAAGACTAATACCTTGAGGGCGCAGATTACTAGCTTCAAACAAGGAGCTTCGTAAGACTTCAGCGAGGCTTGGACTAGGTTCAAGAGACTCGTTCGATCCATACCACATCATGGATTTGAACAGTGGTTTCTATGTAACCAGTTCTACAATGGCCTCTATGACGATAACCGGGCCTACTTAGATGTTGCAGCCAATGGGAGGTTCCAAGAGAATTCGGGAGACACTAAGGGTCTCAAGATTATAGAAGATGTTGCTGTACATCGTGCTGAACACGGGACTTCCCGTGGTAACCAAATGAAGGCTGAATCTAATGTTGCGGCTATTGAGGCCTTGATGGCCAAACTAGATAAGCTGGAGGTTAATAGTGGGAAGTTTGAGATTGGGAGTGGGAGTAAGGGTGGTATGTATCAAGTGAATGCCGTCTCTGACGGACCATTCATTTTTTAGAGATGCGGTGGAGAGGGGCATGTTTCCAAATTCTATACTTCATCAAATGAGACACGCGCGGCCTTTCAACATTACCGCGGAAATAATTTCTATGACCCTAATAACAACAATGTCCACCCCCACATGAGATGGACAAGCCAAAATGTCCTCAACCCACAACACCAACAACCACCATAAAACTCAACTTATATCCCTCCGCATAAGCAAAACTATCAAAAACCACCTTTCGTACCCCAACCACCTTCTTACCCACCACGCAATACGGATGCTCTCATCCAAAATTTCATTGGGTTAGTTCAGAAGGAGTCACAAGCACGAGAGGCGGGCATGAAGATGTTAGAGTCCCAAATTCCTCTAATTGCGAGCAAGAATGATACTAGGGCTCCGGGTCAACTTCCGACCAAAACGGACGAAAAGAAGGAGAATCTTCACATCATCTCACTGCGGAGCGGGCAAAGATTGGAGGTGGCAAAGCTGGTGGAGAAGAAAAGGAGAAACGGCAGAAGACGAGTACCAGTACTCCTGGTCGACCGACCACTGTTGCCGGTCGGTCGACCACGGAGCAGTTTCCAGTAGCTTCTAGTGAAAAGGAGGTGGGTCGACCGACCGAGGATGAGGGTCGACCGACCAAAGATGCTGAACAGACGGAATCCTTTAGGCCTGAAATATCTGACAACCTAAGGGACTTCCTATTCCGGGGTGACAAGACCCCCAAATTTTTAAGGAGAGCTGAAAATGTTGAAAGTTCCGCCCCTCCTTATCCGGAGCGACTCCTACCAACTAAGAAACAGGTATCCTTTGATAAATTTAAAGATGTTATTCGTTCATTAAATGTACAAGTACCGTTTTTAGAGTTAGTTCAACAAGTTCCTTCATATTTAAATTTCATGAGACAGCTTTTAACCCGAACGCGGTCTCTAGATAAGGTAGAGTCGGTAGAACTTACCGAAGAGTCCTCCAGTTTTATGTCCCATGTAATTGCCCCTCATAAGTTAGAGGACCCTGGGAGTTTTTCTGTACCTTGCAACATAGGGACCTTTCCAGTCAAAAAGGCTCTATGTGACTTAGGGGCTAGCATTAGTGTTATGCCCTTAAGTGTGGCCTTGAAACAAGGGATGACCACTTTTGCCATGACTAGCATGACGGTCCAAATGGCCGACCGTACCTCCATGGAACCCATAGGGGTGTTGGAAAACATCCATGTGCGCATTGACAGGTTTTTCTTCCCAGTTGATGACTTCGTAGTTTTGGACATTCCCGAGGATGCCCATATACCTATCATACTAGGGAGACCCTTATTACACACCGCGGGAGCCATCATTGATGTAGGTAGTGGGACCTTGACCTTTAAGGTAGGGAAACATTTTATCATCTTCGGTCTATCTTATAGGAAGAAAGATGCTATGACCCCTATCACATGTAATGCTATCACTTCTGAAAAGAAGTATAAAGTCATCACCACTTCTCCTGTTTTGATACCTACACCTATACCTGTTTTTACACCTTCGCCCCAGATTGGGAGCAATATGGAAGATGCTTCTATTTTGCCTAATGTAGGAATTGGTTTGGGGAAGCCCTTGGTGAAGGAGGTCATTGTGCAAAGAGGAGGACTAGGGATCCTAAGCTATAAGGAGGATGAAGACCCAGACCTAGTTGATGAGGAGGACAAGAGAAGAAGAAAAGAAGAGAAAGAGAAGAGTCTGTCGCATATGCTTTGCGACGGGAAGGAGACGTGTTTGGCCATCCATACGAACACGGTGGAGACTACGGCATATAGCCAAAAGCTGTGGTCCGAGATTCTCCGCATCTTTCGCGGATGAGTGTTCAAGTTTTCAGCTTCTTAAGACAATTTTCTGTTTTGTTAAGACTTTTTCAGTTTGTTTTGCTTTAAGTTTTTAGGACCATTTTGCTTTTGTTGCGTAGTAGAAACAATTAGACTTGGTTTAGGATTTTTGCACATGTTTTGGGCGCATATATTATGTTTTTCAGGTTTGGGGAAGGTTAACTTGGTTAATATAAGTTAATCTCGCGAAGAAGAAGGCTACTATTCAGGAATGTAAGTCGACCGACCAGCACCATCGGTCGGTCGACCAGATTCCTGCAGATTAGAAGAAACTGAAGTCTGCAGTTTGGTCGGTCGACCAGTGAGGACGGTCCCTCGACCACTTCGCCTGTGCAGACTGTTCGTAATCTTCTTGGGAAGCTTGAAAACGTCATATGGGAATTCCTTTCCCTTTCCTTTACTTTATCCACCTTTTCTTCTTATACTCAAACCTTCAAATTCATTATTTATCACCCAAAACATGTTTAATCCCCGTAAAAGGTCTTTCTTTGTTTGATTTTTTCAGATACTTGGAGTGGCACTGCCGGCCACCGAAACCTCCTAGCTTACGCTGGTTTGGGGAGGTTTCTCATGCGCCTAAAACGCCGGTGAGTTCTTTCCATTTTTCTTGGTTTTACTTTCTTGCATTTTTCCCTTAATTTTATGAAACCTTCACTTAGGCTAATGCACAATGGGGACATTGTGCGGGTTGGTTTGGGGAATGGTTTTGTGTCACATGCATTGTTCCATTGCATTTTTGTCACACGTTTATTGCATTTCTGTCTTGCATTGTTTGTTTTCTTTATTTTCCTTGCATATACAAAATCAAAAAAAAAAAAAAAATAATATAGAAAAATTTCAAAAATTCCAAAAAATGCATGTTTAATTTAGCATATAGGCCGAGTCGGAACGAGAGTATTTCAAGGATGATCCTTGCTATCTTACATGTTTATGCCTTTGCCTTGCCTTGTCAACTTGTTTTAGTATGAGAGTCTTTTGCATATCCACAAGTTTTTTTGTCAACTTGTTTTCTTGAGACTTGACTTATACTTTGGCAACCTACTATACATTCTAAGTTTTAGAGCTTATTTCCTGGTTTCATTCTTAAACCAGTTGTTTAGGATATGAGTAGTACTCCCCTTGGAACATGTTACATTAATATGCATAAACATGAACTTAAATTGCTATATACTTGTTTAGTATCTCGTTTTGTGAGTCTTGGTACATGCATTTGGGATCCCTTTTCTCTTATTTACCCATAAGCTTCAAATAGCCAAAATTGCCTTTCTATCCCCCAAAACTGCATCCTATATTTAGCCCACCTTACCGAGCTAGTATTTGTGGTATTTGGTTTTACTTTTGAGGCATCTTGGTTTGTATGCTATCTTGAGCAAAAAGAGGAAAAAAAGAAAGAAAGAAAGAAAAGAAAAAGAACAGAACAATTCAAAGAAAGGAAGAAAGAAAAACGAAAAAAACAAAACGTACAGGAAAAGTCTGTCGACCGACCGCACCCTTTGGTCGGTCGACCAACTGATAGGGTCAGAATTCAAAATTCGTTCTGAAATCCCTTTCTTTAACATGTTATCACTCCCGCACTTCATTCAAAATATTTGGGAGCCTTTCTTTTATTTAATGTGAGAGTTGTGCTACAAAAGAGCACTTTCTTAATATCAAAAGTCGTGAAATATGTTGTTGGGAACCGGTTTTACTAGCTTGGCTACTAACCCCACAAGTCCAAAAACATCTTAGCCTCTTTTACCTTTCACCTCACATATCTTTCATTACCTCAATTGCATGTATCCGAGTCACTTAATGAGTATGTTTATACATGGTTGTAGAATTCTTGTTCATGTTAGATTGCAGGCATGTTTTCATGGGTCGTAGTTAGGTGAGTGTCTCTACAATATACTTCTTTCTATCTTTCACATATACTCACCCTTTGCTTCATGAGTGTCTCGAGCGTACCGCGAGTGTAACACCCCCATTTATTTAAGAGCCTTTAGCAAGACATTCTCAAATAAATGGGACTGTTACCATCCCGGAAAATCTGAGGTAGTGAATAACAAGGTAAACAAACCAAAGGTAATTTATATAAATTCTGACTAAATTTGAACTTGGTATTACAACAATTACGAGTTCCAAAATTGATAACATGAAAGTACAACTGACGATATCTAAATGTGATCTACATCTAAGTCGGTCCATTCCAAGTGCTCACGCCATCCCATGCTCCCACAGCATCACCTTTCCTGTCAAAACTGCTCCCCATTACGGATCATCACAGGTGTCACACGAATACACAGGGTCAACCACGAGGTTGCGTAGAAAGATAAATAAGACAACAATATAATATACTCCGCACCGATCCAACGCCAAATAAACTCCGCACCGATCCAACACCATATAAACTCCGCACCGATCACAAGACCCAATATACTCCGCTCCATATCACAAGACCCATTATTCTCCGCACCATTCACAGACCCTTTATCTCCGCACCAAACACAGACCCTTTATCTCCGCACCGAACACAGACCCTTTATCTCCGCACCAATCACAGACCCTTTATCTCCGCACCAAACACAGACCCTTTATCTCCGCACCGAACACAGACCCTTTATCTCCGCACCAATCACAGACCCTTTATCTCCGCACCAATCACAGACCCTTTATATTCACATCGTATTATATGACAGAATAATATAGATAACACAATATAACTATCACATGATATTATATCACAAACATGCTTAATACCAAATTAGAACAGTTTACACATCATCATATACCAGTATTCGTCACATCGTATCGCAGGATATATAATCAAGTATCATAATATGCCAAACAAGTATTAATATAAAATAATCATGCATGGTTAACACCAAATATCAACAGAGTACTCATTATAATATAGATCGTATTTCCCCTACCTCAAATAGCAGGTATGCAGGTAAGTCCAAGGCTTGCTAGAAATATTCCACGCGAAACCCGCTACCTAAACACATATACGTAATGAATAAATAATCCTCCCGAATCCCGTAACAACCAATACTTACTATAATTAGAAACCTTCCATAAATGGAAAGTTTCCAAAAATAGAAACCCACTATAAATGGAAAGTTTCCATAAATAGAAACTTTCCTGACTTAAACATTTTTATTTTTCCCGACTCATAAACTTCAACTATCCAATAACGAATATACGACTATTATTAAATTAGTAGTAAAATACTAACACCAAAATAATTTCTAATAATAATAAAGACAATAATGATAATAATAATAATAATAAAGGCAATAAACATTCAGCCACCACAACCGACGCAAAGCACCTCTCCACCGTGCACAGACCACACGACCACCAGCCACCACCCTATCCCGACACCACTGGCAACCTGCCACCACTACGACACCATGAACCCTAATGCCGACCACCGGTAAAGTGGCCGGAGCCCTCACCGATGGCAGTCCCTCAACCCAGCCGTTGCTACACTCCTTGCTCCATATCCAACGAAACCTCCTGCCACCACAACTACCACCACCGACACCATCTGAGACCACCACCAAACCCTTCTCTGACACGCGACCTACCAACCATGGTGGTACCACCGCATCGACCTCCCCCGAGTCAACGGTGGTACCACCCCCAACTCATCTCTGAAAACCATCTAAACGACAACCCTTCTGACCAGACACCACGAAAACGACCAGCGACAACTACCTGACCACCTATGCCCGCCGTGACCACCTCCCTGACACTCCCCCAACAACCCATAACAACTGGCGAGCACCGTAGGGTAATTGTGACACCCTCCAACCCTTCGATTTAAGGACACAGACCCTAACACAGAAAGGCAAGACTCACGTTTAAGCATTACAACGTACCTGGTTCAGGGTGGTTTCGAAAGGTGCTAGGCACGACTGGCCTCACCGTGATGGCTCTCTCTCTCGTCTGGGTGGTGGCGGCAGAGGGATTAGGGTGTGAGTTATGTTGATAGTAGGTCAGAAAGTAGTACTTGTGTGGCGGCATGGGTAGGAGGACGTGAGGTGAGTGTTGTGTGATTTGCTAGGGTTTTTCGATTAGCATTACAATTTTAGAAGCCCAAGTCACTACCCTAGGGATCCCTAGTTCGAACCCCAGGAGGAACCCAAAACACCACTCTAGTGATCCCTAGCTCGAACCCCATGAGAAGCATAACACAACATAACAACTTATAAACGACACAAGTACCATAACTGTATTTTAACATCGTATCAAATAGAAACCCTTAAACTAATCATAAACCGTTTAAACCACCATAATCAATCATGATATTATCGGGGTATTACAGCGAGAGTCCATGGTATAAAGTCTCTATAGTCTTTATTTTTGCAAGTTTGACAACCCCATAACTCGTTTGCATGATTTGAATGCTTTCTCATTTTGTAATCGGTATTGGTTTAGAATTACATGTAAATTTCGCTCTGAGATTGAAATCGTTCCATTAGTTTAAGATCGAGTCTATTTCTTGCTTGAGGGCAAACAAGGTTTGGTTTGAGGAATTTGATGCGTGTCTATTTTATGATGTTTTACATCTATTTTAACAAGCATTTTAGCGCTCATTTACTATGTTTCAGCCTTTATTTCCCAACAATTGTCCACTTTCGTGTTTTTATGCTCTTTTGCCGAATTATGCGGAAAAGAGATGGTTTTAGACCAAATTTCTACCCTCGAGATTTTTACATAACCAAGGAACGAGGAAAAGTCAACTCAAGTCGCATACCAAGTACCACAAAGTCAAACTAGGACGAAATCAAGGCTGATACACAGGAAAGTCGGTCGACCGACCTACTACTCTGGTCGGTCGACCATAAGACCTTCTATCTTAAAGTCAGAAATCCACCAAAGCCCGACATTCGGTCGACCGACCTCATCACCTGGTCGGTCGACCAGCGCGCACATTCAGAAATTCCGCAAAAGCCCACTCACGTGATTAGGTCAATAGGAAACTTATTGTTTCTGCCTACTTAAGCTAATCTCGGGATTAGGGATAATCATTCAGTCATATCAAGATTTACATCTAGTTTTTAATCAGTTTTTACAAAGATTTTTATTAGAGACAAATTACTAGTTTACAATAATCATCTTCACAAAGTTATTGTTTTAAGCATTGTTCTTGTAATCACTAATCTTTCCACGGGATTATTCAATAAAGCTTGTTCTTTTCTCCCTTAATCCATATTTCGGTAATTCTCCTCTTTATTTCAGTTTCATTATTGTTATCTTGTTAGAATTGCTAGTATTCGGTTTAGGTTAGAATCCCAAAGCCTTTGTTGTTCATCGCATGTTTGGATTATTATTCACCATGAATTCTGTTTTTTATTAATGTTATTGTTGTTATTTCCATATCCATGAGTAGCTAATTGCATATGTTAGGATGTAGGGAGTAAAATATGCGTATGTAGATGGTGTAGTTCCCGAGACCGACTGTAGCAGACTCCTGGTCGGCCGACCAGCTTAGCTGGTCGGTCGACTGAAGTGTTGGTCGGCCGACTGGACTAGTTGGTCGGTCGACTGATGCGCGTACGTTTTCAAACTGTTTTATTCCGCCGACTATAATAACCTACAATGAGACTGAAAGGAGACTTGTAGGATGTTAGTAATGACTTACCCAAGATTGAAAGATACGGGAAGGGCATTGTTTTACGCTTTAAGACGGCTAGGTTACTCAAGACTGAAAGGTATGTAACCTAGAAATTAGGAATCACCCTTATTATTGTTGACACCCAATAATTGTGGGACCTAGGAACTAATAGCATAGGCCGAAAGGAGTTATTAGGTACCATAGACCGAAAGAATATGTTGCACCCCTTACGCGACTGCAATACATGTTGACTTAGGATTTACACCATCATAGCTATTTACTACCCGAACTTCCTAGCATCCTTTTTATTATAAGTCTTATCTCATTCTTATTTTCTTGTATTATTTTTATTTTATTTCTAGACTTAGTGACAACCAACAATCAATCCCCCAATTCGTTACCTTAAAACATTGACCTTAAACAATAAACACTCCCCAGCTCCTTGTGGTTCGACCCTTGACTTACGCTATCTAGTCTTAAGCCGAGGTTTTATAAATCTTATCTTTGGCACCCCTCAACGACCGGTGTCAATGGCACATCCCTACAGGCACTCAACTATAAAATCCAAAAACATTAGGTCTAGCTACACGATATAATAGGTAAGTCAATGATGAAAGGATCATCGCTCGCTAGCCTCCAATGTAACCCAACTGCTACCAACCTGTCATGTACCTACATACATGAAAACATGTACGCCACAATCAGTGGGGAGTGACTAGAGTTCTCCTAGCCACCTATTGTTAAGGACACGTAACACGTAAAGCATCCAACATACTCCAGCATTTATAACATGTGAAGCATATATATATATATATATACATCAATATCTCAATCTCATATCAACATGCTATAATTACAAGGCTCTCAACTAACTTCGGAAACTATTTGAAAGGAGAGCTGGTTTCCCTTCCGGTTGCCCGGTCGGGGGGTCTTTCAATCCAAACCGGTTACGAAACCAGACTAAGAGTCGCCAAATGCCTTGGACGAACAGTTCTAAAATCAATGCACTCTATCTAACACAATCAATCACCAACACCTGACACTGTACCCCTACTCAGGCAAGCAGATGCAAATCAACAGTGTCCAAGTCACACCCCAACTCAGGCAAACTTGGTACACATGTCAGCAAGCATACACCCGTGAACCCCAACTCAGGCACGGATGGATACCAATCAGCTAATAATGGTTCATTGACCCAACTCAGTCGTGACCATTACTCTTCGTAGTAAAACCGGGATCCCAACTCAGACCCAACCCACTACGGTCATACAAACTCACGGTAGAATAGTAGTCCTAACTCAGACACCTCATACCGCATCATCGATACACGAGACAGTCCAGTGGTCCCAACTCAGACATAGCCGTCACGCCACAAACACTTACATGTCAAACTAGAGGATCCCAACTCAGACCATAGCTTGACACGCATCAAACATCAGTACATATCGTACTCTAGCGGTCCCAACTCAGACATATTCCGATATGCACTACAACCAAGTCCTTAGTCCTTGTCTTTTTAGACCTTTAACAACACTTAATTGACCCCGGGAACTAACTTGACGGGGAGCCGGTTTCCCTTTCGGTTGCCCGAACGGGGGTCTCTATCCTCTCTCCATTCCCGAACCCAATATAGTGCCGCCCAAACCTCGGGGACCTCAAACACACATAAGCATATAAGAGATTACCAAGTTCAACAACAACCGTGAACAACCTAAGACTTCCTTCTACAAGTCTAAGGGTTCCTATACAACTAACTAAGTCCAATAGGTCTCGTAAACAACCTAAGACAAAGATTAGCCTAAGATAAGAAACAACATGCTAAAACATTGTTTATTAAGTTACTCATTACCATTAAGAACTAAATAACTTTAGATAAGAGATAAACTTGCTAACTTATCACTTGTTAAGTTACGCATTACGATTCAAGTATGAACATATCGATAAATGATGCTTAAACATGCTATAAGATTAATTAATAAACCTTACAACCAAACAATTGAGGGTTTGATTAACATTAGGCAATTAGCTAACCACTTTGCTAAACCTTGCATAGCTCAAACATACATTTAAAACCAAGTAAACATATCCATAAACATCACTTAAACATCCCTTAAATAGTTGGGAAACAAGTCCCCAAAACAACTCGAAAACAATTAAACAACAAAAGGCTACAGCAGTTTTTGCGCAGCCTGCGCCCAGACACGGGTAGGTCTATTTCGCGATTTTTCTGCAATACGCCATTTCCTTCAAACTTTCGACAAACACTTCTACACTATGATTTCAAGCATCAAACTTATACTACCAGCACATATCAACCCATAAAAATCCCAAGTATGTCTTAAACATGATTTTTGAACAAATAGAACACGTATTAGGATCAAACATTGTATTCGTCTTAAATTTGCAAAAACTGAAAAATGAACATAACAAGCATATGAACATTTAAAACTCCAATTAAATCATGTGAAGAACATATAAAATGAATTCCCAACATAATCCTATACTCAAGCATCATCAATAACTCACCAAATCAGAAATAAAACCAAGAACAACCACAAATGGTGCTACTTTAACAAAAAGGCCGAGTTACTCATCAAAGTCACCTTATAAGCGGGTTATGCTCTAAATTCTTCTTCAATAACGTAACTACAACCTCCGGGTCCTCTAATCCAACTCCTACAACGAAAGAAACGAAGATTTAAAGCTAAAAACGGATTTGGGGCAAAACATCATCTTTTTCGACTTTAAGGAAACTGAAATTGAAAGAGATAGGAAGCTTGCAAATCTCGAGAGGATTCCGAAAATGTAAAGCTTACCTTAATACGAGTTCGGGAAAGGGTCGAAATGTTGATTTTAAGCTTGAGAAAAATGGAGAACAATGGTGTTTCAATGTTACTTTGAAAGGAATTGTGAAAAATGAAGATGTCGATGAATAGGGTTTAAGTAGGGTTTAGGTTGTCCTTTTTACCTTTTTACTTGAGTCGGGTTTTATTTGTTTTGTGAAACGGACTCAAGTCGGGAAATGAGATGCCAAGTGAACATCTTAAGAATTAAAATATTCTTAAGACGGAACTTAACAGAAAAACTTAAAATAAGATTTACGATTTATTATTAAAATAATATTATATTCCGAAAAATACTTTAAAATCATTAAAATATTCTTTACGAAAATACGGGATGTTACAATCACCCCAACTTTCAAAACGTTTCGTCCTCGAAACTTGAAGACAAAAATAAGTATGAAAACAACTCTAACTATCAAAGCGTACTACCCGGGTTATGGTAACCCAAAACTCTATATTTAAAAAAGGTTTTAAGAAGTAAAAGATTCCAGGGCACAAGTCTTTGTCAATGGACATTGGAATTCTCGTTACGTATTCAAGAGTCCGACATTCCAAATCCGAGACAAGTCCCAAAGTTGAATCAGTCAAAATTCAAAATTTAGATCGATCCGGTGTCGGTAAGCATAGTTCAGGTGATCAGACGTCTCCAAATAACGAGTTCAAATGACAAATCGACGTTGAGATCAAACAAATTGCAAATCATTCGGTTCTTTAAAACCAGGTTTCTCTCAAAATTAACCTTTATTCTCAAATTCTGGAAAGAGTAAAATTGTAACAATGACAAAAGGTTACTTCCAACGGAAGAGGAAGTAGTTTCGAATCTGAAAACCAACAAGATTTTCCAAAAACTGCAAACTTTCAAAGTGAACAATAGGGAAAAATTTCAAAAACGGTCATTGGGAGCATAGAAACGATCATAGAGATTACTTTCGACACGAAGGATTGTAGGATTTCCAGTTTCACCGCTAGCGAAACATACTAGGGTGGATCGAAAGAACGGAACAACCTGATTGAAGGTCAAGGAAGATGGTAACTCCTGTCAAACATGGGGTCACTAACCACGCAATCCATAAACAAAACATAGTTACAACGATTCCTAATATATGTATCCCAAGAAGGACAATTCAAGTGATCTCAGACTCTTAATGGTTTCACGATCCCTCTTACCATTATCTCATCCATAGAGCAAGGTATTCCTCAACAAGACAGAAGCTTAAGCACGCATCCTAGACCAAGGTTCACGCACTTCCGAAACTCTAACCCAAAATCCTCATTACCATAACATCGAACCTCAAAACTCAGGGTACGATATCTCTATCCTTTAACTCTTTTCCATCGAGGGACCCTAACAAAATCATCCATAACCTTAAATTCTAAACAGATCGATTCCATCAAACTCATTTCACAGGCATCTCGAGATCCTCAAATCCCAAATTTTATTACCATAGTGAACATTCAAGTTAAGGCCTTACTAGAGTAACAAATTCTAAATCCTCCGGTTCCTAACCATTTCCTAACCATTTACTAACAGTATACACTCCAAAGAAAAGTTCCAAAGAAGTAACAACTTTCACTCCTACAGTTCCATAAGACTTAGTCATTCACATTCCGAGATTTCCCAAATGGTATCCATGAACACTTATAAGTCGCAAATCTCTATACTATGATGACCTCAAACATCAATGGCTTCCTGTCAACCACTCCAGAAGTATTATTAAGCCAACATGCTTTCATTATCCAACAAGCTATAATAAACGATCCACCTAGCCAAGGTGCATCTCCTAATTCCATTAAGTATCCCAATAGGTAAACGTTGAGGTTCCATAAGTAACTTAAGGTCAACACTCAGTCAGCTCCATAATTCCACTTGTAAATGTCTCAACATCCTCACACCGTTACCAATAACTCTCGTTCCTCGAGTATGTGGTCCTTACTGCAATTAAGCGATTCCTCAAGATCAAGTAGCACTAACTTACCTCATCCATTTAACCACATCATCATTATCTAAGGCACATTCCTCTAAATTCATCTATAACTCCAAGCATTCTATTCAAATCCTCAAATGGTACTTCAAAATCTACAAATACCACTTACACACTGATCCATCTAACATGGAACTCTCAAGACGGCATACTATCCAATACTGCCCGAAAATTATTATCATAAACTTTCTCAACCAAACTCTAGCAACGCAAAACCAAGCATTCCTCAAGTCATGTATCAGTATTCCAAGAAGACGTCAACCTCGCCACTAATCTGAATGAAAGGGACAAGGCTCACAGAAAAGGTAATGAGATACGAACTTCAGTGACAAACACGATACATATTTCGAGAGAGTCATAAGAAAACGACTCGAGGAACAACGAGATGACAAGGTAAGGAACTTTAGGCTAGGGATTCCAATAAAATTGGAGCCAAGATCAGAAGGAGAAGTAAAGGAGAAGAAAGGAGAGAAGCGACATGAAGGAACGATTACGGAAATCTCCCAAGGTGCGGGTCTCTCACTATTCTCACGGGGTTTTCACTTCTTACTTTCCAAATCAAGTCATTCAATTAGCGGTTCTAACGAACAATTCCTCGAACGATTTATATACCCAATTCTTCTAAACTTTAAACAACCTCATCATTACAGCCACCTGTTCCCAAAAGTTTGAGATGTCTCATATCTGCTAGTTCCTCAAATGTCAATTCAATAACACTTTCAGGCCATCACCCATATATGCTATATCCACTTTACTTACCTTACTGTCCACTAGATAAAAATTCCTAAACCATCAAGTTTTTCCAAATTCTCGTCTCCCAATAGATTACTTTATTCTATCCACAAACCGGTGGTGCATCCTCAAATTTCCCTTAGATTCTTCAATAAAAAATACTAAGATCCAGTAAATATCCTATGGTCAAATAGGGATTCACTTCTTCTAAGCTTAAGTCATAAACTCTTCAAGTATTCAACTATTATAGCCAATGATTCGCATTCCTCAACAACGGGCCTTTCCCAGCTCAATCACTTACCTAAGTCAAGTGATACTAACTCACTTCACTCATCCACTCATCATCCTTATCATCTTAAGCCTATTCTTCCAGGTCACTCTATATCCTCAAGTATCTTATCCAACTCCTTAAACTGTACTCTTCAATCCACAAATTTTCACAATCTAAGCATGGTTCTCAAGATTAAGTTCCACCGAATATTAAGTATACAACTGAACCTTCAAGCAAGTACCTTATCACTCACTTCCACTTTCCCAATTGGATAGACAACTAGACACTTGGATCATCAAAACATGTCTTGATACCTCTTAAGTTTTTCCTCAAATAACAACCTTCTCATCACACGGATTTACTGTTATACTGTGACTAGTTCCTCAAAATATTATAAAAGGAAGATAACCTACAAGGCACCTTGAGAAAGAAACCAACAAGGTTAAGTTGAAAAGGTATTAAGATCTGTTCAAGTAAGATAGACAAATATTCCAAAAGAAGGATGTGCATCCGGAGTTATCAAAGAAGGTGGTGCACAAAGAAAGAGGAGTATCTTCAAGGCTTAGAAGCATTCTCCAACAGTAGCACGAATCTTCTATCTTCGGTAGAAACTCCGGTCTTGATCGCTAAATGGATAAGCCCACAGTTCGTCGGTTGAAAGGCAATAAAATTAATCAATGACAATCAACCAACACGTTAGAACCTAATAAAAGCAATCACGAAACAGGCTACAATATAAGTTCTTAAATCTACCCCAACCAACCAAGATTAGAAAAACCCTAGAAGGCGATTTTGAGGCGGCAGGAAGCCTTCTTTGACACTGAATTCTGTGCATCTATGGCTAGGAATTCAGCGTCAAATCTACTCAATTCTGCAACATTACTCGCAGGAAGGGGTCTAAGACAAACACCAATGATCAGAGTGCTCAAAACAATGATAAACAACAACAACCTAATGGAGAAGAGGCAACGAAATATGGCAGTATGCAGAGTATTGTGGGGGTAGCACCCTTCAATCTGGAGGACGCTGATGATGATTTGGAGGACATGACTGATGATACCGTAAACATAAACGAATCATTATCAGAGGGAGAGGAAGGGGAATGGTTCAGAGTCCATGTCAAAAGGATAGAAAAGATCCTAACAGATGAACCAGAAGAACTCATCAAAATAGACCAAGAAGATGTGCAGGAGGAGTTGGAATACTGGAAACATGCTATATATGGATACATAATAGGCGTGAACCCTCCTTTTCCTGTTGTGGAAGGGTTCTTACGTCGAATATGGAAGCAACACACCATAGAGAGTATTTCCTTTATGCCTAATGGTGTATTCTTGGTGAGGTTTCAAACTTCAGAGATGCAGATGAAAGTCCTGAATGTAGGGAATTACATGTTTGACAGTAAGCCTGTCATTATAAAACCTTGGCAGGAGGATGTGGATTTGGAAAAAGAAGATGTTAAAAGTGTACCTTCATGGATTAGAATGCACAAGCTTCCCATCCAATATTGGGGCAACAGTTTGCCAAAAATAGCTGGAATCATAGGTCCATTTATCAAGAAAGATGTCGCAACAGAAAGTAAGACAAGGTTGGGATATGCTAGGGTTTTGGTAGAGTTAAAGGTTGATCAGAAATTTCAAGATAAGGTCAGATTTCAAGATGAAAAAGCCAATATCAGAGAAATAGAAATCGAGTATGAATGGAAGCCTGTTCTATGCAAAACCTGTAAGAATCTGGGTCACAGGAAGGAAGACTGTAGGATAAAACAATCGAAGATACTACCAGTCAAGCAAGTATGGAGAAAGGTGGTGCCACCAGTAGTGAAAGCACTTGTGCAACAACCAACAATCAATGCACCCCTGGAAAACCCATGGGTTACCCCAAGGGTGACTGGGATAGGAGTAAGGAATGAAGCACCTGTTCTTGAACAACCATAGGATTTTCCTTAACTCATATCTGACCAGACAAAGAATTCAGTACAAGGACACTCTTCAACTAGCAGCCCTAATACTAGCAGAGGTATGTCAGAAAAGGGTACCATACCATCAGTTCCTGATCAATGAAGTACGGGTTCTGGAATGTTAGGGGGATGAATGATAGGAATAAGCAACGTTTTGTGAATATTTTTTTGTTACAGTACAATTTTGACTTTAATGCTTTACTTGAGACTAAAATAAAAGCCAAAGAATCAGTTAAAACCACACAACTTTTCAATAATTGGAGTATTACTACAAACTCAGCTAGTCATCCAGGAGGACGTATTTGGGTGCTATGGAATTATAATGTGGTGGATGTTCAAGCCTTAGAATATGATGCACAATTCATTCATTTGAAGATCATACACAAACAAACTAGACTGGTGATGTATGTGACCTATGTATATGCTTTCAATGAAGATAAAGATAGGGACTCCCTCTGGCAAAATCTGGGTAGACTGGCAGGTACTATGCATGATAGTTGGATCATAAGAGGGGACTTCAACTGTGTGCTTAATGCTAATGAAAGAGTTGGGGGTAGGTTCAATCAAGGGGCTGTAGACAACTTCCTTCATTGTATGAATCAGTGTGAGGTTATGGAGTGTCCATCTGTTGGGGCGTATTATACTTGGAATAACAAGCAATGCCCTGAAGACAGAGTTTATAGTAGGCTGGATAGGTGCCTAGTCAATCAGGAATGGCTCAATCAGTATGAGGATTATGTGGCTACATTCTTACCAGAGGGGGACTTTGATCATACACCATGTGTGGTTCAGAGTCAGCAGCAACACAACAGACCCAACAGGTCGTTCAAGTATTATAACATGTGGAGCACGACAACACAGTTCCATGAGATAGTGCAGGCAAACTGGGATACTGATATAAGGGGTACCAACATGTATAGAATGGTGCAACAGTTGAAGGGGTTAAAACCAGCACTTAAGACCCTGAACAAGGAGTCCTATTCAGATATTGAGCAAAGAACGGGAGTGGCACAAGTTAAACTCATGGAGATACAAAAAGAACTAGGGTGTAACCCTCATAATAACACTCTGGTACAGCAGGAATGTGATGTAAGACATCGGTACAGGCAGTTGTATGCAGCTCAGATGGACTATCTACAACAAAAAACGAAGATGCAATGGGCACAAGAAGCTGATGATAATACAAAGTTCTTTCATGGTATGCTAAAAGCTAGAAGAAAACGTATCCTGTATATCAGATTGAAGATGCTGCAGGGACAGTGAGGGAAACTCAGCTCGAGATCCAAGACAGTTTCCTTGATTTTTATCAAAAACTGTTAGGGTCTAACAAGCCAACTACTCTGGTCAGCAAAAGAGTAGTGCACCAGGGGCCTATGTGTGATCAACATCATATACAATGCTTATTGCAACCAGTGACAGATTAGGAAATCAAGGCCATAATGTTCAGTATCCCCAATGATAAAGCCCCAGGGCCAGATGGCTATTCTAGCAAATTTTTTAAAGATAGCTGGGAAATAGTGGGGTCAGATGTGTGTAAGGCCATTAAGGAGTTCTTCAATAATGGTAGATTACTAAAGCAGCTGAATACTACTCATATCACACTGATCCCCAAGGTGGATAATCCCATGAAAGTTACTCAGTTCAGGCCAATAGCGTGTTGCAATGTCATATATAAATGCATATCCAAATTGCTCTATGCAAGAATGGCCCCAGTTTTGCCTCATATCATTGCAAATACTCAGAGTGGGTTCATTCAAGGTAGGCAGGCATATCCAAGAAAACATATTGATATGCCAAGACCTAGTCAAACTGTATGGGAGGAAAGTAGTTTCATCCAGGTGCCTATTTAAAGTAGATTTATAGAAGGCATATGACTCAATAGAATGGAGTTTTCTTTCTCAGATGCTTCAGCATTTGAAGTTTCCCCCTCACTTCATACATATGTTGGAAGAATGTGTGACTACACCTACCTATACACTTAACCTTAATGGGGATAGCTTTGGATTCTTCAAAGGAAAACGAGGGCTTAGACAGGGTGACCCACTGTCTCCTCTTTTATTCACTTTATGTATGGAATACCTCTCTAGGTTGCTGAATCACACCACATCAGTAATGGAATTCAAGTTCCATCCGTTATGCAAAGCCATGAAGCTGCATCATCTAATGTTTGCATATGATCTACTATTGTTTTCTAAAGGAGGTGTGCATTCTATTATGATCATTCTAAGAACTTTTGCTACCTTCTCTAAAGCCTCAGGCCTTCAGATGAGCCAAGGAAAAACAAATGTATACTTCAATGGAGTGCCTGAGGGAGTGAAGCAAGATATTATGCAGGTATCAGGATGTGTGGAGGGACAGATGCCTTTTAAATACCTAGGAGTGCCTATCAAACCTACTAAACTGAATCTGAAAGACTGTCAACCTCTAATGGATAAGCTACTAAACAGAATTAGAGGACTAGGAACAAGAAAGCTCTCTTATGCAGGAAGACTTGTCTTGATAAGGTCAGTGCTGAAGACTTTGCATTCGTATTGGACCTCAATCTTTATACTTCCTACTGTTGTGATCCAGAAAATAGAAGCGGTATCTCGAAATCACCTGTGGGATGGAGGCACAGAATACATGAGGTCACCTCCTGTGGCTTGGAACAAAATCTATACCAGCAAGAAGGAGGGGGGCCTGGGACATAAAAATGAGAATATCTGGAATAAGGCTGCAATAGATAAGCTGGTATGGTGGGTGTACTGTCATCCTACAAAACTATGGGTACAGTGGATTCAACATAACTATTTAAAGGGAAAGAATTGGCTAGAGTATCAACCTCCAAAGGATACCAGCTGGACATGGCTGAAAAAATGCAAAGTAAAGGAGGCAATGAAGGAGGGAATTCTGCAGAACGAATGGCAACCTATTCCTGGCAAAATTTACACCCTACAAAAAGGATATAACTGGTTGACTACTGAGCAACAACAGGTAGAATGGTACTCTTATATATGGAACAAATGGACCATCCCAAAACATGCGTTCATTACTTGGGTGTATTATCACAAGGGGTTGCTTACCAGGGATAAACTGGCAAGATGGGGCATCACCACAGAGATCAACTATTGTCTTTGTGAGCAGGAACCCGACACAAGCCACCATCTATTCTTCAGCTGCCCATACTCTGCAAGGATCATCAGCAGCCTGTCTGAGTGGCTAGGGATGAACATACCCATTGCTGGCACCTTAGCATGGAGACAGAACAAAAGATATACCAGGCTCAAAGTAGGGGTTTTAGACAGCATTATTAATGCTACAGTTTACCATATATGGCACCAAAGAAATTGTGGTAGAGTGGAGGGAGTTCTGGCTACACCCAAAAGCTGTGTTCAAATGATTAAGCAGGATATATTGCAACGGGTGGCATTCAAGATCACAGGCACGATGACAATGAAGGATAGCAGATGGATTGAGAAACTAAGAAATTAGTTTTTGTTTAGACTTCTGAGAGTTTTGTTTTAGTTTGTTGTGCTAGGTATTGCTATAATATGCTAATTGGATGATCAAACTGGATGTAGTTGGTTCACTACTGATTCTAATAATATTTACATTTTCCCAAAAAAAAAAATCTACCTCATCTCTCATTCATTATTCAATTATATGGTCAAGTTAAGGCTGAGGGTTACATGAGTACGTCGGGAGTGATAACGCTCTGATACCAACTGTAAAACCCCTCATCACAGCGGAAAATAAAACATACAAACATGCCAAAATTTACGCGGAATTTAAACTTTAACATGCATGATAAACGAGGTGAATTAAAACAAAACTGTACAAACTGATATAAACCAAAACATAGATAAGTATAACAGTCTAAGTATGAAAAACATAAGTACAAACAGCCTGGAATGGCACATCCCTACAGGCACTCAAGTATGAAATCCAAAAACACTAGGTCTAGCTACACGATACAATAGGTATGTCGATGATGAAAGGATCATCGCTCGCTAGCCTCCAATGTAAACCAACTGCTACCAACCTGTCATGTACCTACATACATGAAAACATGTACGCCACAATCAGTGGAGAGTGACTAGAGTTCTCCTAGCCACCTATTGTTAACGACACGTAACACGTAAAGCATCCAACATACTCCAGCATTTATAACATGTGAAGCATATATATACATCAATATCTCAATCTCATATCAACATGCTATATATACTTGCGAGGCTCTCAGCTAACTTCGGAAAATATTTGAAAGGAGAGTCGGTTTCCCTTCCGGTTGCCCGGCCGGGGGGTCTTTCAATCCAAACCATTTACGAAACCAGACTAAGAGTCGTCCAATGCCTTGGACGAACAGTTCTAAAATCAATACACTCTATCTAACACAATCAGTCAGCAACACCTGACACTGTACCCCTACTCAGGCAAGCAGATGCAAATCAACAGTGTCCAAGTCACACCCCAACTCAGGCAAACTTGGTACACAAGTCAGCAAGCATACACCAGCGAACCCCAACTCAGGCACGGATGGATACCAATTAGCTAATAATGGTTCATTGACCCAACTTTGTCGTGACCATTACTCTTTGTAGTGAAACCGGGATCCCAACTCAGACCCAACCCACTACGGTCATACAAACTCGCGGTAGAATAGTAGTCCCAACTCAGACACCTCCTACCGCATCATCCATACACGAGACGGTCCAGTGGTCCCAACTCAGACATAGCCGTCACACCACAAACACTCACATGTCAAACTAGAGGATCCCAACTCAGAACATAGCTTGACACGCATCAAACATCATTACATATCGTACTCTAGCGGTCCAACTCAGACATATTCCGATATGCACTACAACCAAGTCCTTAGTCCCAGTCTTTCTAGACCTCTAACAACACTTAATTGACCCCGGGAACTAAGTTGAGGAAGAGTCGGTTTCCCTTTCGGTTCCCCGAACAGGGGGTCTCAATCCTCTCTCCATTCCCGAACCCAATATAGTGTCGCCCATCCTCCAGGGACCTCAAACACACATAAGCATATAAGAGATGCCACGTTCAACAACAACCATGAACAACCTAAGACTTCCGTCTACAAGTCTAAGGGTTTCTATACAACTAACTAAGTCCACTAGGTCTCGTAAACAACCTAAGACAAACATTAGCCTAAGATAAGAAACAACATGCTAAAACATTGTTTACTAGGTTACTCATTACCATTAAGAACTAACTAACTTTAGATAAGAGATAAACTTGTTAACTTATCACTTGTTAAGTTACCCATTACGATTCAAGTATGAACATATCGATAAATGATGCTTAAACATGCTATAAGATTAATTAAGAAACCTTACAACCAAACAATTGAGGGTTTGATTAACATTAGGCAATTAGCTAACCACTTTGCTAAACCTTGCATAGCTCAAACATACATTTAAAACCAAGTAAACATATCCATAAACATCACTTAAACATCCCTTAAACAATTGGGAAACAAGTCCCCAAAACAACACGAAAACAATTAAACAACAAAAGGCTACAACGGTTTTTGCGCAGCCTACGCAAGGGGTTGCGCAGCTGCGCCAGAATTGCGCAGCCTGCGCACAAAATTGCGTATCCTGCGCCTAGACACGGGCAGGTCTGTTCCGCGATTTTCCTGCAATTCGCCATTCCTTTCAAACTTTCGACAAACACTTTGATGCGTATCGTTTTGTTGGGAAATGTGTCCGCAACAATAGTGCGATCACATAATTAAATCTCATGACGAGAATGCGCAAGGGATGATACAAAATTATATAGTCAACTGACCAACATTAATCGGTAATGATTGGCTAGCTAGAGTTTGACATTACTGTCGTATTACGGTGGTGGTCAGTTGATCCCTTTAGGTGACACCTATATGACAATTCCCCTTATTGATAAACTGATCAAGTGTATACTGATACGAGTTGATCAGATTCCTTAAACTCATATATCGAGAAATCAGAGGTTAAATCTTAATGTAAGATTTATGTTTGAAATTGAAACGTGTCAATTGTCAAACATTAAACGATATTTATGAAATATCGTAATTAGAATGAATCGGGTTGTATATTATTACAACTGTTGTAAATCGTATTGACGATTAATGAAATGACCATTTTATATATATTAGTAATTATGAATTACTAGTAAAATTGTTAAATATGATTTATTTAATTTATAAATGATATTTATTTGATAAATATGCATTTTAAATTAAGACAATTGTTTTATATTATTGTGACATAGTGTATGTCACATATGTACAATTGTACAAATGACAAAAATTATAAAATGGAATCCATTTTATGTGTGGTATGTCGGTTTGGGTGAGTGATGGGAGAAGTGTTGTGTGTTATTAATTAACCCAACATTATGATTAATAGCATGCTTAGCTTTAATCAACCTAGAGCCACCCTAGTTCATAGGTAAGCTAAAAAAGAGCTCTCCTCTCCCCTTCCCTAGACCTTGAGCACGACAACCACACAAAATAACCATCAAATGTGAATTGTCAGTAGTGCAATTCATTCTATTCTAACCTTAGGATTTTCTAGTGTGAAAAAAGCTCCTAAAACCTCTAAAATTATTATCTCTTAATATTAATATAATTAGATTATATTATATTCTCAATACTACATTTTGTAGTATTCATATATTTAATTATTCTAATAAGTGATTAGAATATAGGTTAAGGAAAACTGTTTTATCACCTAGCTAAGTGTTATTTTCGGTTCTATGGGATTGTCTTGGGTGCATCTTGGAGGAGGTGTTCTAGTTGAATACTAAGGAGCATCATCCTTGCTCCGGTTTCGTCGAATTGTAAGCATTCAATTCTTATATTTTCCGCATATTTTCTAGCATGCATAAGATCTAAAATATTATAATTAAAATGTTAATTATCAAATTTATTTAGTATGACTAAAATATTAGGTTATGAGATATTTAAACCTAACAATTGGTACCAGAGCAAATCGGTTGTTTCAATGCTTTTCGTTTACATTTTTACGAAGTTATTAAGATAACAAAAATAAAATTGAAATTTTGCTTAGTATATGATATGGCCGAAATTTCTTATGCGTGAATACCTACATTTTCTAAATGTATTTTAGGATATTTGGAATATATTTTGCATATATATTGTTCATAGGTATATTATTTTCGGTTTTTATTATTTTTAATGGTTAAAAATTTTTATTTTTGGGAAAAATAGTTAAAATAAACTTCTGGCCGAGATTTTTCAGTATGATTTCACATGTATTTCCTATGATATGAATATGAATTTTCGTAAATTATGGAGTTAAAATACATGGTTTATGAATTTTAAATGTTAAAATGCCATAAAATGATTAAAAATGGGTTTGTATAGTTATATTTAGAATTTGACTATAAAAATTTATGAGTATGTCACATGCAATATTTAAAATGTATGCTAAATTTTCCAGAAATGTATCTCATATATTGCATGTTTATTAATTTTTAATGTAAAAATCGGATAAAAGTGACATTATTTCGACTTTAATAGTTTAAGTTGGAATTTGGCCATAAAAATTTCACACGATTTATGAGTATGTCATATATATTATTTCCAGCATGTATAAAGATTTCGAGATTTTTATTTGATTTTATGCTTGTGAAATAATTTTAATGGTTAAAATTGTACGATATATGACGTAAATCGTTAAAATTAGCAATAGTTGTTAAAATGGCCGAAAAATTTAACCCATAATATTCATATTTGATATGTTCATCACCATATTTTTATTGGGAGCCAAAAGTTTCTGTTTTATTTAATTTTTATTTGTTAAAAGTTACATTTAAAAATTGAATAATAAGAGTCATTGTAATTAAAATTTCGGATATTGGGCAGTGTAATATTTAATTTTCTGTCCATTTCAGTTTCTTAAAGTGTTTTGGAAAGTTTAAAAATATTATTAGCATTTTATTTGCATTTATGGAGCTAATTATTTAATTTTCCAACTCAAAATGCTCGTTTTACGTATTATTTACGATATAAATATCAAAACCGTGTAAGTGCTAATATTTTAAGGTTCTGAAATTTTAAGAAAGTTCTAAGATATTCAAAATTTGAATTTTGAATTTTTCGAAATTTTATGACTCTTTTTGAATTTTATATTTATTTTTCCCGAAAAACCGAGTAATACCGAACAATATTATTATATTAAGTTAAGTCATGTTCAAAGTTTGAGTAAGACTAAATTTTGAAACCTAAATGAGTTGGGATGATTAACTTAAGAGTGAATTCCGATTCACATAATGCCTAGTGTTTTTAATCGTTAAAACACGCAATTCCATAAAAACCGAGGTATACGATAACTATATATAAATGATATTAAATAGGACGATTTGGCTTAGGTTTGCATGTTAGTTCATATTCATAAGCATTGCATATTTTAATTATGATTGTCATGATTTTATTTACGTAATTTTGGATTATGTAATTTTACTTAGTATGGCCTTAGTTTTAATCGATATTTCTCGTAATGTAAGGGGTTATCGATTCGGATGTAATTAATGTGATCTCGTATCACTTTATTTATTGTTTTCTATTTTATGATGTATAAATTAGACTAGAAAAGTTGTAATTTTTGTAAATTCCGGAGTTCCTTGAAGACGATGCCATTCGGAAAGGAGTTCCGACCAAGACGGTGTTTACCTTGGAGTACGTGCCTCGTGAAGTTCAAGGGACCAAAGGAGTTGGTTTCCGAATTTGTACTTTTATTATTTTCTTTTCTAGGAAAGGTCATACTAGGGTTTCTTATGCTTTAAGTTTTTATGCTTTTATTTTGCTTTATATGTTTGCATGCATAGCCAAATCGTCATATCATGTCATGCATTTTATTCGATTTAGTCGACCTAGTCAATTATTTTATCGATAATTCACCGACTTAGTTCACTTAAACGGATATAGATAATAAATTTGACTAGATCTCTTACAAATAAATATTGAGACTTAGCCTTACCAAAAACTATAGACCCATGAATCCCTTCTTCACAAGCATGTAGGCTCGGCTACACCGAGGTACTAAAATTGTTACGTTGGGTAAGTGGGGTAATAAGATTACACCTTGAAATTTGGTTGATCTCAACGAAGGTATTCGTAACCGTAGTTGCAATAAGTTCGGGCTAAAGACAATTTTTAGAAAATCGTCGACAGAGAGTTCTAAGGTAGAACCGATTAAAGAGTTAATCCACCAAATTATACCAATAAGGGTTTAATCGGCTATACCGTGCCCGGATTAGTATGGGTTTGGGTCTCGGAATTGTTTACTTAATTGGGTAAGAGATCATTAAGTAAATAACTAAACTTGTTTAAATTTAAATTTAAATTTAAATTACGAGTTTTAAATGATGTTGTTTTAATTCCTTCCTTTTATTGTAGTTTAACTTTTCAACATCTTCAATGGCAACCAACACTCCACCTCTCACTAATGTATCATGGCTTCGATCCTTTATGGATCGTTGCAAACTCGATAAGCATGGTTCCAATTTTAAGGATTGGGATGCACTGTAAAACCCCTCGCGAAAGCGGAAATGTAAAACATACAAAGTACCAAAAATGCAGTGGAATTTAAACTTTTCAACATAAATAAACATGCGAGGTGTTTTAACAAACCAAACATGCGGAAGATAAAACATAGATAAGTATATAAGTACTATACAAAAGCAGCCCGGGATAGCATATCCCTACAGGCACAAAAATACGGAAAACTTAAAGCTAAGGTCTAGCTAACGAATGGGTAAAATCAACGATGAAGGATCATCGCTCGCTAGCCTCAACGTAACCCCCTGAAGAACAGCATCAAGTACCTACACACATACAACATGTGCGCCACAGTCAGTGGGGAGTGACTAGAGTTCTCATAGCCACCTAATGTCATACAGCACAGAACATGTAAACAAGTATTGTACTCCAACACAAACGATCATGTGAAGAATTTATCTCAACGTCTCAATTTCCTATCATCATGCGAATACTATGCAAAGGCTCTCAACCAACTTCGGAAGGATACAAATACCCTTCCGGTTGCCTGGCCGAGGGGTCTTTCAATCCAAACCATTTACGAAACCAATTAAAGAGTCATCCAATGCCTTGGATGAACAATACTATAAACAAGGTACTAAACTCATCAATATCAACATACATATCTGACACTGTACCAACTCTAAGCAAGCAGATATCAATAGCAAGTATATAACACTGTACCCCATCCTACGCAAGTATATACCATATTCAACAATATCAAACCATGACCCCAATCCTAGGTATGGAAGGATACAAATACCCATTACAAGAGAAAATTCATATGAAGACTCCGTTATACAACCACGGCATAAATACATCGCCTCAGCAATTATAAACCACATGCATAAATACACCTCAGAATACAAAGGCAAATGGAACCTGTGACCTAATCCAAATCACAGACCCCACAACAGTACACCTCAAAATATAAAGGCAAACGGAAACTGTGACCTAATCCAAATCACAGACACCACCATAATACACCTCAAAATACAAAGGCAACACAAACTATGACCTAATCCAAATCATAGTCTAACCACAATACACCTCAAAATACAAAGGCAAGCAGAACTGTGACCTAATCCAAATCACAGACCTACAACAATACACCTCAAAATACAAAGGCAAGCAGAACTGTGACAAAATCCAAATCACAGACCTACAACAATACAAGGCACACCAAAACTTTGACCTAATCCAAATCACAGTTCTACAACAACATTTCACTTCAGAACTATGAACTAAACCAAATCACAGTCCTACAACTTCATTACTGAACTTACTCAATTCATACTAATCATGCAAGCGACGTATTTTCAAACCAACACCTAATTGACCCCGGGAATTAAGCCGTGGGAGAGCCGGTTTCCCTTTCGGTTGCCCGACCGGGGGGTCTCTATCCTCACTCTATTCCCGAACCCAATATAGTGCCGCCCGAACCTTGGGGACCTCAAACATGCATACGAAGCTTACGGAAAAAGAATTAATACAATCCGACTTGAAAATCACAAGTTATAAAACAACTAATACCATCAGGGGCTCTCAGCTGGTTGGGCACAGGCGGCCGGTCAACCGGCTGAGAGTCCTTTTACTCTCAAGCCGACAAGCACAAAAACAACACAATAGGTCTCCCAGCTGGCCGGCCGGCTGCCGGTCCACCGGCTGGGGACCCCGTCTCCATTCTTGCAAAAACAACACACAACACACTATAGGGTCTCCCAGCCGGCCAGCCGGCTGCCGGTCCACCAGCTGGGGGCCCTTTTTCCAAATTTCTCAAAAATTAACACGACACAATGAGGGACACAGAGCCGGCTGGTCGGCCGCCGGTCGGTCGACCGGCTCAGAGCCTCTGATCGCGTTTTCGCCATTTTTGCTATTCTCTAATCCGTTCGATACTTCACCAATCCGTCTTAAACATGTTTTTACGCAACAACACAACATTTCCCACATGTATACAACATCAATTACACATAAGAACATGTTTACAAACAACCAATTCAAGAGTTAACAAGAAAATCCCAAATAAACCGGTCTTAACATGTATACTCCTAAATTCACTTTCTCATCAAATTCTTCCACAAATCTTCATAAAAATCAGTTTATAAGACATTATAAGAACATTAAAGAACTTAAGACTAAACTAACATTCATCAAACACAACCAAAATCACGTAAAGTGCTAATTTAGACAAAAGGCCGAGTTTCTCATTATCGTCACCTTTACTCCGCGAATGCTCCGGTTTACTCTTCAAGGATCACAAGTTCTTCCTCCGGATTGTTACAAGCACCACCTTCAAGCACAAAAACACGGATTAAAGGGTAATATCGTGATTAGGGAAAAATTGCCCCGAAATGAAGTTTCACGAAATTGAAAATGAAAGTGATAGAAAGATCATAAATCTCGCAAGGATTCCGAATATGTAACTTTTACCTTGATACCAGTTCGGGAAGGCCTCGAGATGATGATTTAGAGCTTGAGAAATGAGATGAAAATGGTGTTTGGAGTTTACAGTGGAAAAGAAATGAAGGAGGAGAGTTTGTCGATGGATGGGGTCTCATGTGGGGTTTTGGTTGTCCTTTTAAAACTTGAGACGGGTTTACTGAATTCAAGCGGAACGGGAACGCGAGACGGGTTTATATTAAATACACAACGCATCTTAAGCTTAAATGGTTTTTAAGACGAACTTAACGGAAATCTCAAAAGTATAAATTGCGATCACTACTAAATTATTATTAAATTCCGGAAATTACTTTATTTTAATAAAATATTCCTTTACGAAAATACGGGATGTTACAATCACCCCATCTTTCAAAAAGTTTCGTCCTCGAAACTTGAAAGCAGTAACAAGGACAAGGTTAACAAACTAAGGTTTTCACTTAAACGGTTATACAAAACTCAGGTTCCTTTCACAGATTTCGAAAACAACTTTCTAAGGCACCAGTCTTCGTCAATGGACGCTGGGGTTCTCGTTGTACATTCAAGAGCCCGACATTCCATATCTGAGACAAGTCCCAAAAATTAAATAAAATAAAATTTAAAATTTAGATCGATCTGGTGTCGGTAAGCATAGTTCAGGTTATCAGACGTCTCCAATAACGAGTTCAAATGACAAATCGACGCTGAGATCAATCAGATTGCAAGTCAAGTAACTCTTTAAAACCGGGTTTTCTGAAAATTTATCGATGAACCCTATCAAAATTGAAAGATTATCCAAATCCTTTAACCAAAATCCTTACGAAAACAAGCTTTTATTTCCAAAATCTTCAGAAAGAGCAAGGTTGAGAAATCCTACAAGTTGCAATTGACCGAAAGGAAGGTAGCTTGGCGAAATTTCAGGTGCACAGACGAGAATCGGTGCACGGAGGAGATCAAGATTGAGAACAAATGATAAGACCTTGGGGTCTTAGAAGAAGATAGAAGAGAAAAGTCAATGATGAAGACATACCAGTGATCAACTGAGGGCAAGTCTCTGCAGCAGCTCTGCTCATCACGTACACAGCACCCTTGGTCTTCGGCTTTCGAACAGCACTAGCAAGTAGCAGTAGTGGCAGTCCTCCCAACAACGGTCTTCTTCTCCGGGCACTCGTAGAAGCGATGCCCAGGCTTCTTGCAGGTGTAGCACAAGTAGGGATCACCGTTACAGTTAACACCAGGGTGAAGGGCCTTGTGACACTTGAAACACTTCAAGGAAGGGTCAGGTGCAGGGCGGGGATCCATGGTCTTGGAGGAACCAATCTTCTGGAACTTTTCTTGCTGAACTTCCGGAGAAACAGATGAAGGATCGATGGGTCCCTTCCCAAGAGAGCGAGCCTGAGGGGAACTGAGAGCAGAAGAAGCTCTAGCCTCAGCATCTATGGCCTTAATTGAATTCGCAGCCCAAATAGCATCATCGTACACCTCTACGAAAGAAGTAGAATCTCTGCGAATCATACTCTCGATGCGGGCACCTAACTTTCCTTTGTAGAAGTAGACTCTTTCGGATTCATCCCTTACGAACCGAGAAGCAAAGTGAGCCAACTGATTATACTTGTCCGTGAACTCCTGCATTGTCATGTCTCCTTGCTTGAAATCCATGAATTCTTTGAGTCGCTGTGATCTGAGCTCCTTAGGATAAAACCTCGTCTCGAGCTTATCCTTAAAAGCCTCCCAATCGAACAAAGGATCAAGAGTGAAAGTAGGTCCAGTCAATGCCCACCACCTATCGGCCTCAAGGGTCAGAAAGTGAGTGGCTAGCCGCACTCTATCCTCTCTACCCACCGAATACAGGGTAAAGCTCTTTTCCATCTCCCTGAACCACTCGGTAAGAGCTACCGGATCAACCTCACCACCATAAGTCTTCACATGGCTCCTGGACATTTGGGACGCTATCCAAGAGAAGCTACCAGGACGGTTGGCCTCGTTGCCTGGCGGTGGAGGAGGTGGAAAGTTCCCTGCTTGCTGTCTCTGAGTCTCAGGCAAGTGATGGATTGCTTGCAGCATAATGTTATCAGCAGCCGTGGGTCTCACCATCCTTCAAAAGAGAAAACAGTGTTAACCTAACAATTAACAATCACAAACAGTCTACCACTTGTCCTTAAGTCTACCCAAATCTCTCATTCATTATTCAAGTTTTTGGTCAAGTTAAGTTTGGGGATTACATGAGCGAGTCGGGAGCAATAATGCTCTGTTACCAACTGTAAAACCCCTCGCGAAAGCGGAAATGTAAAACATACAAAGTACCAAAAATGCAGCGGAATTTAAACTTTTCAACATAAATAAACATGCGAGGTGTTTTAACAAACCAAACATGCGGAAGATAAAACATAGATAAGTATATAAGTACTATACAAAAGCAGCCCGGGATAGCATATCCCTACAGGCACAAAAATACGGAAAACTTAAAGCTAAGGTCTAGCTAACGAATGGGTAAAATCAACGATGAAGGATCATCGCTCGCTAGCCTCAATGTAACCCCCTGAAGAACAGCATCAAGTACCTACACACATACAACATGTGCGCCACAGTCAGTGGGGAGTGACTAGAGTTCTCATAGCCACCTAATGTCATACAACACAGAACATGTAAAAAAGTATTGTACTCCAACACAAACGATCATGTGAAGCATTTATCTCAACATCTAAATTTCCTATCATCATGCGAATACTATGCAAAGGCTCTCAACCAACTTCGGAAACTATTTGGAAGGAGAGCCGGTTTCCCTACCGGTTGCCCGGCCGGGGGGTCTTTCAATCCAAACCATTTACGAAACCAATTAAAGAGTCATCCAATACCTTGGATGAACAATACTATAAACAAGGTACTAAACTCATCAATATCAACATAGATATCTAACACTGTACCAACTCTAAGCAAGCAGATATCAACAGCAAGTATATAACACTGTACCCCATCCTAGGCAAGTATATACCATATTCAGCAATATCAAACCATGACCCCAATCCTAGGTATGGAAGGATACAAATACCCATTACAAGAGAAAATTCATATGAAGACTCCGTTATACAACCACGGCATAAATACATCGCCTCAGCAATTATAAACCACATGCATAAATACACCTCAGAATACAAAGGCAAACGGAACCTGTGACCTAATCCAAATCACAGACCCCACAATAGTACACCTCAAAATACAAAGGCAAACGACAACTGTGACCTAATCCAAATCACAGACTCCACCATAATACACCTCAAAATACCAAGGCAACACAAACTATGACCTAATCCAAATCACAGTCTTACCACAATACACCTCAAAATACAAAGGCAAGCAGAACTGTGACCTAATCCAAATCACAGACCTACAACAATACAAGGCACACCAAAACTGTGACCTAATCCAAATCACAGTTCTACAACAACATTTCACTTCAGAACTATGACCTAAACCAAATCACAGTCCTACAACTTCATTACTGAACTTACTCAATTCATACTAATCATGCAAGCGACGTATTTTCAAACCAACACCTAATTGACCCCGGGAATTAAGCCGAGGGAGAGCCGGTTTCCCTTTCGGTTGCCCGACCGGGAGGTCTCTATCCTCACTCTATTCCCGAACCCAATATAGTGCCGCCCGAACCTCGGGGACCTCAAACATGCATAAGAAGCTTACGGAAAAAGAATTAATACAATCCGACTTGAAAATCACAAGTTATAAAACAACTAATACCATCAGGGGCTCTCAGCCGGTTGGGCACAGGCGGCCGGTCAACCGGCTGAGAGTCCTTTTACTCTCAAGCCGACAAACACAAAAACAACACAATAGGTCTCCCAGCTGGCCGGCCGGCTGCCGGTCCACCGGCTGGGGACCCCTTCTCCATTCTTGCAAAAACAACACACAACACACTATAGGGTCTCCCGGCCGGCTGCCGGTCCACCGGCTGGGGGCCCTTTTTCCAAATTTCTCAAAAATTAACACGACACAATGAGGGACTCTGAGCCGGCTGGTCGGCCGCCGGTCGGTCGACCGGCTCAGAGCCTCTGATCGCGTTTTCGCCATTTTTGCTATTCTCTAATCCGTTCGATACTTCACCAATCCGTCTTAAACATGTTTTTACGCAACAACACAACATTTCCCACATGTATACAACATCAATTACACATAAGAACATGTTTACAAACAACCAATTCAAGAGTTAACAAGAAAATCCCAAATAAACCGGTCTTAACATGTATACTCCTAAATTCACTTTCTCATCAAATTCTTCCTCAAATCTTCATAAAAATCAGTTTATAAGACATTATAAGAACATTAAAGAACTTAAGACTAAACTAACATTCATCAAACACAACCAAAATCACGTAAAGTGCTAATTCAGACAAAAGGCCGAGTTTCTCATTATTGTCACCTTTACTCCGCGAATGCTCCGGTTTACTCTTCAAGGATCACAAGTTCTTCCTCCGGATTGTTACAAGCACCACCTTCAAGCACAAAAACACGGATTAAAGGGTAATTTCGTGATTAGGGAAAAACAGCCCCGAAATGAAGTTTCACGAAATTGAAAATAAAAGTGATAGAAAGATCATAAATCTCGCAAGGATTCCGAATATGTAACTTTTACCTTGATACCAGTTCGGGAAGGCCTCGAGATGATGATTTAAAGCTTGAGAAATGAGATGAAAATGGTGTTTGGAGTTTACAGTGGAAAAGAAATGAAGGAGGAGGGTTTATCGATGGATGGGGTCTCATGTGGGGTTTTGGTTGTCCTTTTAAAACTTGAGACGGGTTTACTTAATTCAAGCGGAACGGGAACGCGAGACGGGTTTATATTAAATAAACAAGGCATCTTAAGCTTAAATGGTTTTTAAGACGAACTTAACGGAAATCTCAAAAGTATAAATTACGATCACTACTAAATTATTATTAAATTCCGGAAATTACTTTATTTTAATAAAATATTCCTTTACGAAAATACGGGATGTTACATGCGTAATTACTTTTGGCCGCTCAAGGTGACGATAAGACTCGTTACCTCTCCGAAGCCGCTCCGACCGCTCGTTCCGCGGCTCAAACTCGTGAGGCCTATGAAGCCTACATGAAAGAGTCCTCCGCTCTTAAAAATGTGCTTATCTTCTCCATGGAGCCGGATCTCCAAAGGAGTATGATCAAGTTAAGCACATCATATGAGATATATACACCAAACTTGCGACGATGTTTTCACAAACTCCAAGGGTGATTCAATATGAGGCGGCTTCGGCCTTCTTCGACATTAGCTTAAAGGAAGGACAAAAGATAAGCCCTCATGTACTTAAATTAGTTGAGTTCACGGAGACTCTAAAAGTGCAAGGAGTTGATGTTCCCGACTCGCTCATCATTGACCGAGTTCTTCACTCCCTTAATAAACTGAAATCGTATGCTCAGTTCCGGCTGAACCTTAACATGCGAAATCAAGAAACCACGTTGGACGAATTTGTGGGGAATAAAGCATGTATTCGCCCTAAAACGTGAAGGATTATAACGAATTTTACAATTGAGATTATTGTCATAAGTTAATAAAAACATGAAAAAGGAATACAACCTTGGGTCCTTGCTTGAATAGGCCTAAGAACAGGAATTAAAGTAAATTCCCTCCTATAACTTGCACCCAAGACTTGAATGAGATGATGCCGCGTGTACTAGAAATACTCTCCAAATGCCTTGCAATATGGGGAGAGCTTTTGTGAGGTTTTAGATGTGAGATCTGAGTTTTGGGAAAAGAATGTTCTCAAAACCCTAATTATCAGAATTGTGATTCACCAGTCATTGACAAAAGGAGAAAAACTCTCCTTTTGTAACCTTATGGGTCGGCCGAATGGGGTCTTGGGTAGGAGTGGGCTTTCCACTCTTACCTTATTCCTTTACGTGATTCGACCCGATTTGCTAAATATTATTCGCGGGTTTTATTTATAAATCGCACACGTGTTATCAGATATTAATGCAGTCGATGTATTAATAATGGTCTGATAAAATTACGATATTGTATAATTACCCAAATTAATATAATTTTTTATATCAATGCGCGAATAAAATATTTAATTAAATATAACCGTTTATATTTAATTTACGAATTAATCATGTAATCCGTATTAGCTAAAATTATTTAATCCGTATTAAATAATAATCTCAACATCTTATTGACTAATTTAATAGTCAATACCTCTGACTAACTGTTTAGTCGTATTCGGCATAAATGTGACTGTATTTTTATACCTTCACATCTCTCAAACGTGTCCTATAGGTGTGACGTATAGGGACCAGTTGATCACCGCCATCCGTATGACAATAACGTCAAACTTATCTAGCAAGCCAACCGTTATTGATAAACGTGGATCAACTGATAATAATACTGAAGTATGCCCTTGTGATCCTTAAAGAGATTTAGTAAGTCATTGTACTTAATTGTCAAGGACACCAGCCCCAACAATCTCCCACTTGTCCGTACAAGGGTATGTGCAATGACGTTATCACACTACATGTGGAGGACACAAGCTCCAACAAACTCCCACTTGTCCGTACAAGTGTAGGTGCGATAACCGATTCTCATATCCTTTTAAAATTTCTCCCACTCAATGTAAGACAATTTGCAAATCCGCATTCGCAAAGGTCGTATCTCACAAGCGATCTGTATCAAGAGTGGTTTCCCCGACTAGAGAGTAACTTAAATGATAAAACGAATCTGTATTCGAGCATGGCCATGCATTTCAGTTACTACTCCTTGAGTGGCCCTGAGAAATGATAAAATCCTGATAAGGGTTTGGATATTTCCCTCCACTCGAATCCTGCCGATATCACGCAGCATGAAATAACCCAGAAAAAATCCTCTTGGCCCCTGTTACGATGACCGTGGGAAAGAAACCAAAGTTACCCAAAATCTGCCTTAATCTCAAGAGACAGTTGAAAGTCAAAAGACTCGACTCTAAGGAACACTATGGAGGTCCTATCCACGACCTGCTGGCACCCAATGTTATAAAACATTTAGAACTCCATAACGTTGTCACGGGGTGTCCTACGAGATATCCGTATAACTCGTCTTTGTGATTGGTCAGTCATCCGTTTGACTTATGGCTCGTTGAACCCACCATCAACCAACGTCACAAAATGATTACCTGAGTTATCAGCTCAAGTGGGTATTCAAGGACTAAGACGATGTAATGTAATTCAGTTCACTTTGTGGTGTTCAAAATTGGCGTACAATTCCACATGAAAAACAAAACATTATATATCATAACAGTGAGGTTGAATAGAGTACACGAGAAAATGAATTATTACATGAATTCATAAAAGAGTACTACAACTTATGAACACATCTAATTCTCATGGAATGAATGTGCCCTTCATGCCTATCACGTGGTAATGCTTTAGTGAGTGGATCAGCTATGTTGTCATCCGTAGCGATCTTATCAATGTAAATCTCCTTTTGCTCCACGTAATCTCTGATTAGATGAGCTTTCTGTTGTACATGTCTAGCCTTGTTGCTAGACTTATGCTCCTTAGCTTGGAAGATGGCACCTTTATTGTCACAATAAACGGTGATTGGGTCATTCGAACTAGGCATTACTGAGAGTCCTTGTAAGAATTGACGCATCCATATTGCTTCCTTAGCTACTTCCGAGGCGGCATAGTACTCGGACTCAGTAGTAGAATCTGCTGTAACACTCTGTTTATAACTTTTCCAGCTGACAGCAGTGCCATTAAGAGTAAAAACGAATCCAAACTGAGATTTCGAGTCGTCTCGATCCGTTTGGAAGCTAGCATCTGCGTAACCCGTGGCGTAGAGCGTCGAGTCGCCTCCATAAGTCAATCCCCAACCTTTAGTCCTCCGTAGGTACTTAAGAATGTTTTTCACGGCCATCCAGTGTTGTTCACCTGGATGAGCTTGAAATCGACTTGTCATACTCAATGCATATGCAACGTCTGGACGTGTGCATATCATGGCATACATGATCGATCCTATAGCCGAAGCATAAGGAATCCGACTCATGCGCTCTTTCTTTTCCAATGTGTTAGCTTCTTGAGTCTTGCTCAAGTGAAGCCCAGTAGTCATAGGAAGGAACCCTTTCTTGGAGTTCGTCATGCTGAATCTCTCCAGAATCTTATCTATGTAAGACTCCTGACTGAGAGACAACATCCGTCGTGATCTATCCCTGTAGATACGGATGCCCAAAATTCGTTGTGCCTCTCCCAGATCTTTCATCTGGAAATGGTTTTTCAACCATGCTTTGACCGAAGATAAGAGAGGTATGTCATTCCCAATCAAGAGTATGTCGTCGACATACAGTACTAGGAATACAATCTTGCTCCCACTCGACTTGATATAGAGACATGGTTCCTCGACTGATCGAATAAACCCATTCTCTTTTATCACTTGGTCGAAGCGATGATTCCAACTCCTTGATGCTTGCTTAAGTCCATAGATGGAACGCTTAAGCTTGCAAACTTTCTTAGGATTTTCTGGATCAATAAAACCCTCGGGTTGTACCATGTACAACTCTTCCTCCAAATAACCGTTTAAGAAGGCGGTTTTAACGTCCATTTGCCATATTTCATAATCGTGAGATGCGGCGATCGCTAAGATAATCCGAATGGAACGTAGCATGACTACGGGTGCAAAGATCTCATCGTAGTGCAAGCCTGGCACTTGGGTGAAATCTTTAGCAACTAGTCTTGCCTTATGGATATCTTGTTTACCTTCCACGGCATGCTTTATTTTGTAAAGCCATTTGCATTGAAGGGGACGTACCTTTGCAGGTAGGTCCACAAGATCCCACACGTTGTTCTCATACATGGAGTCCATCTCGGATTGCATGGCTTCTAGCCATAGCTTTGAGTCAGAACTAGTCATGGCACCTTTATAGGTTGTGGGTTCATTACCCTCTAGGAGTAAGACGTCATCTATATCATGTTCCCCGACCATACCAATGTATCTGTCCGGAGGAATAGAGACTCTTCCCGACCTCCGAGGTTCCTCAGGAATATCTACTGCAGCCTCGGTTGAAGGAACTGTTTCCTCCAATGGTTGCTCGGTAGTTGGTTCTTGAACCTCCGATAAATCGAAGGTTCTATTACTCGACTTGTTCTCGAGAAATTCTTTCTCTAAGAACGTCGCACTGGCCGCAACAAAAACACGTTGTTCGGTTGGCGAGTAGAAGTAATGACCAAAAGTTCCCTTTGGATAGCCTATAAAGTATGTCTTGACCGATCGCGGGCCGAGCTTATCCTCGTGTCTCCACTTGACATAAGCCGCGCAGCCCCAAACCCGAATAAAGCACAAGTTAGGGACCGTTCCCTTCCATAATTCGTATGGAGTCCTGTCAACAGCTTTAGACGGACTTCGGTTAAGTATTAGAGCGGCCGACAAAAGAGCATAGCCCCACAATGAATCAGGCACAACGGTGTGACTCATCATGGATCGAACCATATCGAGTAGAGTTCGATTTCTCCGTTCGGACACACCATTTAATTGTGGTGTTCCAGGTGGAGTCAACTGTAGCATGATGCCACAGTCTTTAAGGTGTTGATCAAACTTGTGTGAAAGATACTCATCACCACGATCAGAACGTAGTGCTTTAATCTTTCTTCCCAGTTGGTTCTGTACCCGATTCTGGTATTCTTTGAACTTGTCAAAGGATTCACTTTTATGCTTCATTAAGTAGACATAGCCATATCTACTCAAATAACCCGTGAAAGTGATGAAATACCTATAGCCTTCTCGTGCGTTGATCGGCATAGGGCCACATACATCTGTATGTATGAGTCCTAATAGGTCGGCAGCGCGCATTCCAACACCTTTGAAAGAAATACGAGTCATCTTGCCGATGAGACATGATTCGCACGTGCCATATGATTCGAAATCAAAGGCCGAGATAGCTCCATACTGTATGAGCTGTTTTACGCGTTTCTCATTTATGTGTCCCATACGACAATGCCACAGGTAAGTTTGATCTTTGTCACCTACCTTTAATCTCTTATTATTCACATGTAATATTTCAGTGGTTTGATCTAAAACATAATTTCCATTCATGGAAACTGCCTTGCCATAAATCATATTTTGTAATGAGAAAATACAACCGTTATTTTCTATTACAAATGAAAAACCAAGTTTGTCAAGTGCAGAAACTGAAATAATGTTTTTGGACAAACAAGGAACATAATAACAGTTATATAAAGATAACTCGAATCCACTTGGAAGCTGGATCACGTATGTTTCCCTCGAGACTGCAGCAACACGTGCTCCATTCCCGACACGCAGGTCAACCTCACCCTTGATGAGGGGTTCTTGGTTTCGGAGGCCCTGCACATGATTACATAGATGAGAACCACAACCAGTATATAGTACCCAAGTTCCGTAACTTGCATGGTTAATCTCAATCATGTGAATAAAAGAAGAAGACATACCAACAGGAGTAACGCGCCCTGCCTTAATGTCCTCACGATACAAGGGGCATGAGCGCCTCCAATGCTCAGTCTTGTGGCAATGATGGCATTCTATGCTAGTATCCTTGCTCTTTGTTTTGCCCTGTGAGTTGCTTGACTCACCTGGCCCACTCTTGGTAAATCCTGACTTCTTAAACTTGGGCTTGCCTACTGTTAGGTCGCCCTGAGCTTTAGCTTTTCCCTTACCCTTACCCTTGCTGGAGATCATGAGAACATCCTGCTTCACGCTCCCACTTAATTTCAGATCCTTCTCGGTCTGTGCGAGAAGGGAGTGGAGCTCATGAGGAGTCTTCTTCATGTCGTTCATGTAATAGTTGGCCCTGAAGAGGGCGAACCCATCATGAAGCGAATGAAGCATTCGATCAACGATTATGTTCTCACTGATCTTGCAGTATAGGGCCTCCAGTTTCTCGATATTCTCAATCATGTTGAGAATATGTGGGCTAACCGCTTGGCCCTTTTGGAGTTTCGCCTCAAAGAAGCGAAAGGTATGCTCATAAGAAACGATTCTCGGAGCTTTTGAGAATTCGTTAGTGAGCGTGGTGAAAATATTGTTTGCACCATGGGATATGAAGCGTCTTTGCAAATTTGATTCCATTGCATAGATGAGTACGTTCTTTATCGCACCCGCTTCCATGACGAAGTCGCTATGAGCGCGAACTTCGTTAGCTCTAGCTCCAGTTCCTGGGTGTGACGGAATGGGCTCAGTTAAGTACTTGAGCTTCCCGTCAGCAATGGCAGCATTCCGTAGTGATGCCTCCCAGTCAGAGAAGTTTGACCCATCATTCCTCAGTCTAGTAGACTGATTCATGGAGTCCATGAAGGCTTTTAGCCAGGATTCACGTGCTAGCTTGGCACTTGGCATTGGGTCTTCACCAGCCATTAGTTATACAGCAGTTTAATTGAACGTGTTCTACACTGAAAAAGAAGATAAAAACAAAACCCTATAAGCAACACATTGTTGTGATTTAAGTCTATTTTAAATTGTATTTAAACTCGTAGACTCATGCATTTATATAATTGATCTCCCTCCAAAATTATATAAACGATCCCAAGACTCAATTTCCGGATATTGATAAGCCCACAGTTTGGCTAATTCCACCGTTGGAACTCTTGGTCGATAGATTTCCATAAATCCTATCTATTAGTCCATCTCAGTCGCTAGATAGTATCGAGTGACCATGATGTTGAGATAAAATAAATCATCTGTTCCCACTTACCCGACGTAGAAGGGGTCATATTATGCCTACCGATGAAAAAGGGATTCATGGGAGTCTGATTTATACAGACTATTCTCAATTTTTGGTTATACGAGGAAGACCCCATCAACTTATATTTATCCATTTTAAGTGAACTAATATCTAGCATATGCGTGAATGAATGAAATAAAGTGATGGCTTTGCAATTGACATGTGACATCTGTATTGTCACAGAAAACTAACGCGTAACCTCTACATGAGTCAGTTTTCAGGCATGTTATAGGTGGTTTGGTTTTAGGCGGAATATGATGCAAGATATTATCGATGAAAGCATAAAAATAAATGCAAGAAACGTAAATAAAAAGTCCTAGTGTGGCCTATCCTACCAAAATAAACATAAAACAACTTGGAATCCACCGTTGGACCCTAGAAGCTTGTCTTGATGTTCCATCTTGGTCCTTGCAGCGGGAGTGAGCATCCGGTCTCCGTCTTTGGTCTTCACAAAATTACTAATTTAAATTACAAATATAACCCTATTTACATTCTAATTTAAATACAAAAGTAATTACATGGCAAAAATCCAAAACGGAGATTCAAGATCTCAAAATTACAAGCAAGACTGTGTCCCATCATTACGGTGACACAATCTTCTAAGGCCACACTAAGTTACAACAGCTTGCAAAATTAAATACGTTATAGAAAGCATTCAAAAAGCATTCAACAAGACGATAAATAAAATGCATCAACTAAAATTAAAATTCATTCATGACATAATACTGTTATTATGATTTAACAAATTTTACCAAACCACCTTTACGGGATTAAAATTATGTGATTATACCGTTTTAACCACTTTAATTTTAACAAGTTAATAATCCATTATCTTAAACCGTTTTAAAATAATATGTATCATGCGAGAGTGAACCGTTTCACAAAAATAATATACTATTTCCGTATACAGCATATTACTTTTGGCCAAGGGAAAATAAAAACAAGTTATTTTCGGAAAAATAAAACACGACTGTTACAGGGAAGTGGTCGACCGACCTCAACATGGGGTCGACCGACCTATTGTCAAAAAAAATATTTATTGTATCAACAGAGAGGTCTATCGACCCATTACACAGGTCGACCGACCTCCTGACAGAAAAAAAAATAATTCCTGTAACTGCAGAGTGGTCGACCGACCCAATAAACGGGTCGACCGACCACAAAACACGAAGTCGAGTTTCTGAAAACGCGAAATTGGTGCACTTTTAATCAAAACAAGTTTTAACCTTTGATTCAAAACGCGTAAATCAAAATAAACAGCAAATAGGGTTCACATATTGTCAAGAATATCGATTAATTAACAATATGTAAACAGTAATCGAAAACAAGATCGATTATACAAAAGAGAAACTGCCGAAAAACAGAAACCCTACGCGGGTGTTGGTCGACCGACCACAATAATGGGTCGACCGACCCACACGCCGGCAGAAAACGATTTTCAAAATTTTTAATCAAAACTTATGAAAAACACAAAAGTAAAATCTCGCGGCCTTGGCTCTGATACCACTTGTGGGGAATAAAGCATGTATTCGCCCTAAAACGTGAAGGATTATAACGAATTTTACAATTGAGATTATTGTCATAAGTTAATAAAAACATGAAAAAGGAATACAACCTTGGGTCCTTGCTTGAATAGGCCTAAGAACAGGAATTAAAGTAAATTCCCTCCTATAACTTGCACCCAAGACTTGAATGAGATGATGTCGCGTGTGCTAGAAATACTCTCCAATTGCCTTGCAATATGGGGAGAGCTTTTGTGAGGTTTTAGATGTGAGATCTGAGTTTTGGGAAAAGAATATTCTCAAAACCCTAATTATCAGAATTGTGATTCACCAGTCATTGAAAAAAGGAGAAAAACTCTCCTTTTGTAACCTTATGGGTCGGCCGAATGGGGTCTTGGGTAGGAGTGGGCTTTCCACTCTTACCTTATTCCTTTACGTGATTCGACCCGATTTGCTAAATATTATTCGCGGGTTTTATTTATAAATCGCACACGTGTTATCAGATATTAATGCAGTCGATGTATTAATAATGGTCTGATAAAATTACGATATTGTATAATTACCCAAATTAATATAACTGTTTATATTAATGCGCGAATACAATATTTAATTAAATATAACCGTTTATATTTAATTTACGAATTAATCATGTAATCCGTATTAGCTAAAATTATTTAATCCGTATTAAATAATAATCTCAACATCTTATTGACTAATTTAATAGTCAATACCTCTGACTAAATGTTTAGTCGTATTCGGCATAAATGTGACTGTATTTTCATACCTTCACATCTCTCAAACGTGTCCTATAGGTGTGACGTATAGGGACCTGTTGATCACCGCCATCCGTATGACAATAACGTCAAACTTATCTAGCAAGCCAACCGTTATTGATAAACGTGGATCAACTGATAATAATACTAAAGTATGCCCTTGTGATCCTTAAAGAGATTTAGTAAGTCATTGTATTTAATTGTCAAGGACACCAGCCCCAACAATCTCCCACTTGTCCGTACAAGGGTATGTGCAATGACGTTATCACACTACATGTGGAGGACACACGCTCCAACAGAATTGCATAAGATGCTCGTCCAAGCAGAAAGGGACATGGGACTTAATGATAATTCCACAAAGGATGTTTCGAACATCGAGAAGAAAGGAAAAGGAAATTCAAGAGGACGTACTGCCTTCAAAGGCAAGGGCAAGAAAACCTCCAAATCCAAACCTACTAAAGAGAAGACCTTTTCAAAAGGTGCTTCCACCTCATCTTCAAAGGTTGAATACAAGTGCCTTTATTGCACGAGGTTAGGGCATTGGAAACGGAAATGCCCCAAATACTTGACCGATCTCAAAAATGGAAAGTCTCTTACGATAGGTAATAATTCTCGTTTAAAATTCATGTTATTTTGTCAACTTTTGTATGGCGATACAAGGTGTTGACTATCACCCCTTTTAAATTGTTTTAAAGGGGCACCTTATGATGATAAGGGCAAGGAAAGGGAAGCGTTAAGTTCCTTACATGGATTGTTATGGTAGCATCGAGTGATTGAAGACATCAAGAGCTTGGCTCTAATTTTCATTATCATCTTCTTTCATTTATGCACTTTAATTTTAAAGAACAATGTCTTTTCTTGTATGACAAGGATTCAAATCCTAAACAATGGTTGTATTTTGGATATTGGTGACTTTATTTTCTACCCAAGTCACTCCTTTTATTTTTAATCAAATCGTTGATTCCTAAAATAAATTGCATACCTTGTAACATGAGTTCATGTGATCTTATTAAATCACTAAAGAAGTACCCTGAAATGTTCATTGTGCAATAAGATTGATACGATCAAGAGAAAGAATCAAAGTAGTGTTGATTAATTTAAACGGAGAACTACACCTCAAGAGAAAACACTCAATCAAAATGAGATATAATTAGTTCATTATAAGAAGATCTTATCATTTTAAGTGAAAATGAAAATTAATTTATCAACCCTAATACTATTCATCATTCAAAACATTGGTTATGGGGAAATTGCTATCCTTGTATAAATAAGGGTTATTTCAAAGGATAGAGTGGGACAAAATATATCGCCCGCAAACCAATAGGATAAATGTGGGATCTTTGAGAAGAATCTTACAAGAGTTTCTTATGAAGAACCTTAAATGAATGGATAGAAGTAACTACGAGAGGACACTGAAGAAACTACGGGAGGACACGAAAGGAAATGTTCCTTGATTGTAACAACCCGACCCACCACGGTCGTAACACACCCCCAATAAGATGGAAGGTATACGGGCCTATTATTTGTCCTCACTTAAGCCCAAAAGCACAAGATGTTGTTACTAAGTGGTGGGTGGAAGTTATTATAAACATATCACAAGCCTCACATTCTACCGATATGGGACAACTTTTTTTTCATACTCTTGGGTGTTACAAACTGTGGGAAAATATCCGTATATATTCCCAATACTTTATATGCAGGATTATAACAAATTTATAATGTACGATTTATGGTCATAAACGAAGAACAAGATACAAAGATTGGGATTAAGAATTAACCTTCTGTCCTTGCAAAGGCCTAAGATCAGATATCTAAACAGATATCCTCCTAATCGTTGCACCCAAGATGTCCTGAGAAATATCCTTTCCTGAGCTAGAAATTGCAAAATTACCTTTAATTTTGTGTAAGATGAAAGCTGGAGAGAGAGAGGGAGTATGTATGTCGTGTAACTCGTGGTCTTTAAGTGCAGAGTGAATGTCCTATTTATAGCTGCAAACAACCTTGCTATTAGACATCAACTAGGATTCCCCAAATCAGTATGTGGTTCTACCTACAACACTTCATAACAACTGAACAACTTAAAAATTGCTCAGACCGAAATTCTATCTTTATAGAATCGGTTATATCTCTCTCTTGTGTAATGTTTTATCTTATAAATATCTTATATTTATAATCCACTAATTAAATATAACCTTTTATATTTAATTAAATCATTTAATCTTTATTAAATAATTTCATTACACATAATTAAATATAACATTTTATATTTAATTACGAATTAACATTTTAATTCGTCTTAGCTAATATTATTTAATCAGTATTAAATAATTATGTCATCATTATATTGACTAACCGTTTAGTCATATAGGGTATCAATATGATTACATTTTCATCTAATCATATCTCTTAGATTCCATCCTTTAGGTGTGACTCTTAGGGACCAGTTGATTACTGCCATCTGTATGACAATAACGTCAAACTTTCTAGCAAGCCAACCGTTATTGATAAATGTGAATCAACTGGCTAAAATTCAAAGTATACCATGCGTTCCTTTAAGAGATTTATACGTGTTGTCGCACTAACTGTTGAGGACACTAGCTCCAACAATCTCCCACTTGTCCGTACAAGTGTATGTGCGATAGCCGATTCTCATATCCAATTAAATTTCTCCCACTCAATGTAAAACAATTTTCAAATCTGTATTCACAAAGGTCGTATTTTACAAGCGATCTGTATCAAGAGTGGTTTTCCCGACTAGAGAGTAACTCAACTGATAACGAATCATTATTCGAGCTTGGCCAAGCATTTCAGTTACTACTCCTCGAGTGGCCCTGAGAAATATTAAAACCTGATGAGGGGTGGATATTTCCTTCAACTCGAATCTTGCAGATGTAATCACAGTAGGTATGAAATGACCCAAAAAAAAATCTGCTTAGCCCCAGTTACGGTCAGCTAGTGAGAAAGAAATCAAAGTCACCCAAAACTGCCCTTTATCTCAAGAAACAGTCGACAGTCAAAAGAATCGACTCAAGGAACACGATGGACGTCCTATCCACGACCCGACACCGAATGTTCTATAACGTTTAGGACTCCATTGCGTCGTCACCGGTTTGACTTATGGTTTATTGAACCCACCATCAATAGACGTCACAAAATAATTGCCAGAGTTATCAGCTCGTGTAGGCGATTACGGACTAAAACAAATATAATGTAATTCAGTTCACTTTTGTGGTGTTCAATGTTGTCAGTACAATCCACATGAAAAACAATATATAAAACAAAATCGATGGTGTTATAAATAGTATATGAAATAGATACAATATCCAATTCACAAAAAGTACTAATACAACTCAGGAACGCGTTTAATTCCCATTGAAATAACGTGCCCTTCATGTTTATCATGTCTTAATGGTTTAGTGAGAGGGTTTGCGATGTTGTCATCCGTCGCAATCTTGTCTATCACTATCTCCTTTTACTCAGTAGTAGAATCTGCAATAACACTTTGCTTGGAGCTTTTCCAACTGACAGCAGCGCCATTAAGAGTAAAAACGAATCCAGACTGAGATTTCGAGTCATCTCGATCCGTTTGGAAACTAGCATCTGCGTAACCGTTTGCGCAAAGCTCAGTGCCTCCACCATAAGTCAATACCCAATCTTTAGTCCTCCGTAGGTACTTAAGAATGTTTTTCACAGCCATCCAGTGTGTTTCACCTGGATTGCCTTGGTACCGACTCGTCATACTCAAAGCATATGCCACGTCTGGACGTGTGCATATCATGGCATACTACGCATAATAAATGCGAATCATGCGCTCGACCTCTTCCGGTATCTTAGGTGCCTGAGCCTTACTCAAATGCACCCCCGAGATCATCGGAAGTAACCCTTTTTTGGAGTTGGTCATGCTGAATCTGTCAAGAATCTTATCTATATAAGACTCCTGACTCAGTGATAACATTCGTCGTGATCTATCTCTATAGATACGGATCCCCAATATACATTGTGCCTCACCCAGATCTTTCATCTGGAAATGGTTCTTTAACCATACTTTAACCGAAGATAAGAGAGGGATGTCATTTCGGATCAAGAGTATATCGTCGACATACAACACCAGAAAGACGATCTTACTCCCACTCGACTTGATATATAAGCATGGTTCTTCGACTGATCGAATAAAACCATTCTTTTTTTATCACTTGGTCGAAGCGATGATTCCAACTCCTAGATGCTTGCTTAAGTCCATAAATGGAAGGCTTAAGCTTGCACACTTTCTTAGGATTTTTAGGATCTGTGAAACCTTCGGGTTGTACCATGTACAAGTCCTCCTCCAAATAATTGTTTAAGAAGGCGTTTTTCACATCCATTTGCCATATTTCGTAGTCATTAAATGCAGCAATCGCTAAGATAATTCGAATGGAACGCAGCATGACTACGGGTGCAAAAATCTCATCATAGTGCAACCCTTGCACTTGAGTGAAACCTTTTGCCACTAGTCGTGCCTTATAGGTGTCTGGTTGTCCCTCGATGGAGCGCTTTATCTTATAAAGCCATTTGCACTGAAGAGGTCGTACCTTATCAGGCAAATCAACCAACTCCCATACGTCATTCTCATACATGGAGTCCATTTCGGATTGCATGGCATTAAGCCATAGCTTTGAGTCGGAACAGGTCATGGCACCTTTATAGGTCACGGGTTCGTTACTCTCTAAGAGAAAAACGTCAACTCCGTCAAGTTCCTCGATCATACGATGTATCTATCTGGAGGAATGGAGTGTCTACCCGACCTTCTGGGTTCCTCAGGAATACTGACCGCAACAGAAGATGAAGGAACGGTTTCCTCTATTGGTTGCTCAGAAGTTGGTTCTTGAATCTCCGACAGATCGAAGGTTCTATTACTTGTCTTATTCTCGAGAAATTCTTTCTCTAAGAACTTCGCACTAGCCGCAACAAAAATGCGGTGTTCGGTAGGCGAATATAAGTAATGACCAAACATTCCTTTTGGATAACCAATAAAGTATGTCTTGACCGATCGCGGGCCGAGCTTATCCTCGTGTCTCCACTTGACATAAGCCTCGCAGCCCCAAACCCGAATAAAGGACAAGTTAGGGACGGTTCCCTTCCATATCTCATATGGAGTCTTGTCAACAGCTTTAGACGGACTTCGGTTAAGTATAAGAGCAGCTAATAATAGAGCAAAGCCCCATAATGAATGCAGCTCAACTGTGTGACTCATCATGGATCGAACTATATCTAATAGTGTTCGATTTCTCCGTTCGGACACACCATTTAATTGTGGTGTTCCAGGTGGAGTTAACTGTAGTACAATACCACAGTCTTTAAGGTGTTGATCAAACTCATGCGAAAGATATTCACCACCACGATCTGATCGTAGTGCTTTAATCTTTCTATCCAGTTGGTTTTCAACCTTCGCCTGGAATTCTTTGAACTTTTCAAAGGATTCACTTTTATGCTTCATTAAGTAGACAAATCCGTATCTACTTAAATCGTCCGTGAAAGTGATGAAATATCTATAGCCGTCTCGTGCGGTGATTGACATAGGTCCACACACATCTGTATGTACGATGCCTAATAGGTCAGCAGCAGGCATTCCAACACCTTTGAAGGAAATACGAGTCATTTTGCCTATGAAACATGATTCACATGTGCCAAATGATTCATAATCAAATGGAGATATAGCGCCATTCTGTATTAGCTGTTTTACACGTTTCTCATTTATGTGTCACCAACCTTTAGTTTCTTATTATTCATGTGTACCATTTCAGTCGATTGATCTAAGACATATATACCATTCATGGAAACCGCTTTACCATAAACCATTCCATTTAAAGAGAAAATACAGCTATTATCCTTTATTAAGAATGAAAATCCGTCTTTATCGAGTACGGAAACTGAAATAATGTTCTTAGATAAAGTGGGTACATAATAACAGTTATACAGATATAACTCGAATCCGCTCGGTAGCTGGATCACATATGTTCCCATGGAAGCAGCAGCAACTTTTGCTCCATTCCCGACTCGCAGGTCCACATCACCCTTTGCGAGAGGTGTGATGTTTTTTAGGCCCTGCAAATGATTACACAGATGAGAACCACAACCGGTATCAAGTACCCAAGTTCCGAAACTTGCATGTTTAATCTCAATCATATGAATATAAGATTACATACCAACAGGACTGACGCAGCCTGCTTTTATGTCCTCACGATACACTGGACAGTTCCGCATCCAATGCCCAGTCTTGTGGGAATGGTGGCACTCAATGTTACCGTCTTTGCTATTTGTCTTGCCTTGTGAGCTACTTGTCTCACCAGGCCCACTCTTAAATCCGGCCCTTTTGAATTTATGAGGCTTAGCTACTGTTAGCTCTGTTTGAGCTTTTCCCTTACCCTTTCCCTTCTTTGCAATCTTGAGAACGTCTTGCTTCATGCTCCCACTCAAATTAAGATCCTTCTCGGTCTGTACGAGAAGGGAGTGTAGCTCATGAGGACTTTTCTTCATGTCATTCATGTAATAATTTGCCCTGAATAAGGAAAAACCATAATGAAGTGAATGAAGCATTCGATCAATGATTACGTTCTCACTGATCTTGCAGTTCAGGGACTCCAATTTCTCGACATTCTCAATCATATTGAGAATGTGTGGGCTAACTGGTTGGCCCTTTTGGAGTTTCGCATCGAAGAAGCGACAGGTGTGCTCATATGAAACGATTCTCGGTACTTTTGAGAATTCGTTTGTGAGCGTGGTGAAAATCTTATTTGCACCATGGGAAATGAAGCGTCTTTGCAAATTGGGTTCCATTGGAAAAATAATTACGATCTTTATCGCACCCGCTTCCATAACGAAATCACTATAAGCTTGTGATACGTTAGCTCTAGCAGTGGGGCCTGGGTTAGGTGGTAACGGCTCAGTTAAATACTTGAGCTTACCATCAGCTACAGCTGCATTCCGTAATGCAGCCTCCCAGTCCGCAAAGTTGGACCCATCATTTTTCAGTCGCGTGGACTGATTCATGTGGTCCATGAAAGTCTTAAGCCAAGATTCTTTTCTTAGTGTGGCACTAGGCATAGGGGCATCATTATGACCAGCCATAGTATTTGCAGTATTATTATTTTGTTTAGGTGAATTCTACACTGTAAAGAAGAAATTAAAACGTAATAAGCATACCATCGTTTTGTAAATAGTCTAGCAAAAACAGTTTAATGCGAGGACTTTAGCATTTATATAACTGATCTTCCTCAAGAACTATATAAACGATCCCAAGTGTAACATCCCGTATTTTCGTGATTTATATTTTAAAGACTTTAAATTATTTTAAATAATAAAAGTAATATTTTAATAATTTATTGAGAAAGTATTTTAATAAGTTATAAGATCCGTCTTAAGAACCTTAAGTCCTTAAGACGAATACAACTTGGTAACTTGAGTTCACATCTTAAAATCCGTTGAAAGATATCCAAACCCGTTTCAATTAAACGGAAAGGACAACCTTTAAACCCCATAAAACCAATTGTGTCGACATTCTTCATCTCCTCAAAAACAATATAACAGTAAACACATTTCCTCTCATAAACCTCCATAATCTTCATCTTCTTTTGCTTATTTCTTCATCATTCGTTCATCAAATCAAGGTAATAATAACATTTTCGGAATCCTCATCGAATTTGCAAGCCATCCGTCACTTCCGTTTTTCATTTCGTTCAACTTTAAAAATGGCCTGTTTTGGAGTAATCCGTGTATAGCCTATTTTAATCGTTTTTCATGTTGTAGGAGGAGGCTTAGAAGATCACAAGGAGGTTAGTGTCGGGATTGAAGAGGATATTGCATCTTAAACGCTTAAAAGGTGACGATTACGGGTAACTCGGCCTTTTTGTTAAAATAGCAAGTTTTGTTGTGTTTCTGTTAATGTTTCTGATTTTTGTTTAAGTTGGATGATTAATGGACTTAGTAACATGTTAGGAATGTTGTTACTTGATTAATTCATGCCTTGTTGATGTTTCACATGTTCTTAAGTTATTTTCAGAAATTCCATGTTTTGCGACGGATACTTGTAATAATCGTTTGAGGATTGTTTTGTGGTTTAATTGCTGGTAGATAATGATATTGGGTGATTTGTAATAGTGGGTAAACATCATATGTTGCAATTCTTAAGATTGGGTATCGATTTAATGAGTTTTGAATTGGCTGGAAAACACGATTTTGGAGGTCAGGCTCTCTGAGCCGGTCGACCGACCGGCCGCCGGTCGACTGGCTGGGGACGCTTTTAGGTGTTTTGCGAAATTTGAAAGTTTGTAGAATTTTGATGCCCAGCTGGCAAACCGGCCGCCTGCCAGCCGGCTGGGAGTGCATTTTAGTTGTTGTGCGAACAGTAGGAGCGTAGGCTTGAGATGCCAGCCAGTAGGCCGGCTGCCTGCCAACCAGCTGGTAGCCTCACTTGAGAAAATTCGTAAGTTGGGATTGGGTTCCCAGCCGGTAGGCCGGCTGCCTGCCGACCGGCTGGGAGTCCTTTGATGTTGTTTTTGTTTTAAGGAAAGCGAAGGCTGAGATGGATCACCAGCCGGTAGGCCGGCTGCCTGCCGACCGGCTGGGGATCCCTGTAGCTTATTTTTGTTTCGAATTCGTAATTCGTTCGTAACTTTTAAACGGTTATTCGGTTTTGTTTGAAACTCGTTCTGTGTACCTTTGATATGTGTTTGAGGTCCCCGGAGGATGGGCGGCACTATATTGGGTTTGGGAATGGAGAGAGGATAGAGACCCCCCGGTCGGGTAACCGAAAGGGAAACCGGCTCTCCCTCAACTTAGTTCCCGGGGTCAATTAAGTGTTGGTTAGAAGTTAAGAAAAGTAGAACTATAGATTAGTTCATTGACTTGGATGTTATTGTATTGATGCGTATTAAGTTATGCCTTAAGCTGGCCTCTGAACTTAATACGTGAGCTGTTGTCATATATGGGGATATGCCTTAAGCTGGCCTCTAAGCCCTATATGTGTATGTTTGTCGTGCCTGGGACATGCCTTAAGCTGGCCTCTGAGTCCAGACATGTTTGTTGTGATCGCGTTGGAACATGCCTTAAGTTGGCCTCTGAGTCTGACGAGTAGAGCAGCTGCACAACGGGGCATTTAGGTCATAACACCTCACCCGGAGTGCAGATGTTTATGCTAGAACATGCCTTAAGCTAGCCTCTGAGTTTATTATCTTGTGATGTGGTGAAGGGACATGCCTTAAGCTGGCCTCTGAGTCCTTTACTTTTGGGTGCTAGTCTATGCCTTAAGTTGGCCTCTGAGTCTAGTGTCTTGCTGATTGGCGGGTCTATGCCTTAAGTTGGCCTCTGACTCCTTGCTTGCTGAATGTCTTGGTGTTTCGGTTATGTCTTAAGTTGACCGCTGAACCTTTACACTTGCTGATTGATTAGTATGTAGGTTATGTCTTAAGTTGACCGCTGAACCTTATACTTGCTGAGTTTTATCTGCTTGCCTAGAGTTGGTACAATGTCAGATATAGATGTTGATTTTAATATTTGACTTTGTTATTGTTCATCCAAGGCATTGGATGACTCTTTGATCGGTTTCATAAATAGTTGGATTGAAAGACCCCCCGACTGGGTAACCAGTAGAGAAACCGGCTCTCCTTCCAAATGGTTTATGAAGTTGGTTGAGAGCCGTGCATTAGAGTTTGCATGATAGTTGATGATCAGTTATTGAGATATTGTTATGCTTCACATGTTTATATATGTTGGAGTATTCTGTATTGCTTTACTTGTTACGTGTCGTTACAAAATGTGGCTAGGAGAACTCTAGTCACTCCCCACTGATTGTGGCGTACATGTTTTCATGTATGTAGGTACATGCAGGTTGGGTCGGGGTTCACTTGAGAGCTAGCGAGTGATGATCCTTTCATCATATGACATACACGTTTATCGATTAGCTAGACTCTTAGTTTTGATACAGTTATCTTTTGGTGCCTGTAGGGATATTCCATCCCAGGCTTTGTATTTATATTTTGGTTTCCGTACTTAGAACTGTTATACTTATCTATCTTGTTTATATCAGTTTTCAGTTCCCGTTTCAGTTTAATTCTTCTCGCATGTTGTTTATGTTTAAAAAGTTTTAATTCCGCTGCATTTTTAGTACTTTGTGTGTTTTACATTTCCGCTTTCGCGAGGGGTTTTACAGTTGGTATCAGAGCCCTATTGCTCCCGACGCACTCATGTGACCCCAAACTTAACTTGACCAAATAAGCAAATAATGAATGAGAGATGGGGTAGATTTAAGGACTTATATTGTAGTCTGTTTGTGCCTTGTTAGGGATACGTCTAACGGTTTACTCTCTTATGATTGAAGAATGACGGAGCCAACCGATGCCGAGAATGCTGAGACGCAAGCCCTCATTCAAACTCTTCAGGACTGCATAGATAGGTCCTCTATGCCATCTTCTTCACCTCAAACCACGAGAAGTAACCAACCTGGAGGATTTGCTTGGATTATCACACAGATGTGAAGGAATGCAGCTAAGACATTTGATGAGCTCCATTTTGGTCATTATTTTTATTATAAATTCTTCATTTTCGGTCCCGAATCTTTCTCGTTTTGCGTGCCTTTGATTGTTTTTACCCCGTTACCTCGTCTATTCCTATTTGTTTCACATTTTGTAGGTATTACGGCGGGGGCGAAGAAACGGGAGCAAACGAGACGATTTTAGAGCGAATTATGAAGAAATGTGAAGAACTTTGCAAGAAGCTTGCCCAGGCCTTCCCAGCCGGAACAGGCTGGGGACCTTGACTTTTTGAAAGAAATGCATTAAAGTTTCAGACCCGAGCAAAAAGGCTCCCAGCCGGTGGCCAACCGGCGGCCGGTCGACCGGCTGGGAAGTATATTCCATACTTAGTCAAATTTCATAAAATTGAAGAAAATGCAAAGTTGGGCAGATTGCTGAAAAAGTGCTCCCAGCCGCTGGACAACCGGCAGTCGGCCCACCGGCTGAGGGTACCTGTACACTCAAGGAAAATGAAGAAAAATCAGATTGAAGGAATAGGCCTCCTAACCGGTGCCAGACCGGCAGCCGGCCGGTCGGCTGGGAAGCATGGCCAGTTGAAGAATGTTTCAGAAGTCAGAATTTGGACTCCCAGCCGGTCCACCACCGGCAGCCGGTCCACCGGCTGAGAGGCTTTTCTCAGAATTTCGCGCACTATATAAACCCGCACTTGTATCATTTTATTATCACGCATTCCAATACATTTTTACGCAATTTTCTAGGGTTTTCTACTGTTTTATTCCTTCATACTTAGTCACAAAAACTCTCTAAAAATACTTAATCCTTCTTAGATTTTAGTTTAATCTTTTAATCTAGTTAATCCTTCTTTAGTAATCTACTTAGTTTTGTTCTTCGGAATTGTTAGAAGATTTTGGGTTGTATTTTGAAGGGTTTGAGAGAATTCTTCATCTTGTTATCCAAGTTACTTCCCTTGTTATTGGTATAATCTTCCTAATCCTTACTTAGTTATTTCATTTATTTAAGTTTCTTTTGTTTATTTGATTGTTCTTACCATAATCCAACATGTTTATCATTTACCCATCAATTGTTTACATGTTTTCCTTAACAATGAGTGAGTAGTTTTATATCTAGGGTTAGGGGGGAACTCGGGTGGTGATTAGATGATAATTTCATGCTAGTTTGTTGATTAGTTGTTCTTGATAAAGTAGTTTTCCATTTGTTGCATGCTAGGTGTTTGATGATTTGCTTCAACGAAAGTTGGGCTTTCATTTTAGCGTGACTTGCCTTTAGAGACGGTTGAGGGTTCGTCTTAGCATGTTTAATGGTTGGTTGTGGTATTTGTAGCGAAAGCTAGGGTATTCCGACCTAGGTTAGTCGACTCGAGAGAAGAGACTTACCGAGACTACTTGTTTAAGACCTTCTAGTTTGCTTTCTCGTATCTTCGTCTACCCATCCTAGTGACCCCCGACACCCTAGTCTTCCCTTCCATCGATTCAATCTTAACTAGTTTGCTTTAATTGTTCGCTTTAGTTGTTCTTTAGTCATTAATCAATCACAAACCTATTACCCCGACTCTAGCTACAATTAGAACGTAACTATATAACTTCCCCACCATCTTCGTGTTCGACAACCCTATTATACTACTATTTTGGGTTTATAAATTTTTTTGATCGTGAGAACCGACGACTAAATCTCGCGCATCAACATTCGACGGAAAGACCAGTGCTGCACCCTCACCGCTTGGTTCTTTGACATGGAAATGAACTTCATGACTTATGGTGTTCGCTCTGAGGACCGGACCCGAGTAGCATCCCAGTTCTTAGTTCGTGAGGCCAGGAGTTGGTGGTTGACGATCAGTGCTCCTGCTACTCGTCACCCTACATTCACTTGGAGTCGTTTCAAGACTCTTCTTGGTATGAGGTTTTACCACAGGGACATCCGCCAAGATAAGATGACCGAGTTCATGAACCTTCGCCAAGGAACCCTTTCTGTTCAAGCCTTCACCAATCGATTTGAGGAGCTCATCCACTTTGTCCCACAGCTAGTTGAGAGAGAAGAAGACAAAGCTTACCTGTTTCGGAGCAAGCTTAATGCTGAGAATAGGAGTGTAGCCAGTGGCGACCCGACTTCTTACTTCCAGAGTTACTACAGTGTCTTGCGAGCGGAGGACCCTTATGAGATCTATTGTGAGAGAGCTAGAGCTTTCTCTCCTCCTCGACCACCTTTACATAGCTGTCAAAGCAAGAGACCTCTTAGTCCTCCTTCCTCCTCCTCTCCTTCTGGAAGAGGAAAGCACCCATAGTTCCTTGTGCAACCTGCTACAGTTAGGCCAGGCAATAACCGTCGTGGTAGACCACGCATTTGCTACCGTTGCAGAGAGCGAGGACACCTCTTTAGTCAGTGCCCCCAAGGAAAGGGAGAACCCGACGGAGCTGAGGCTTCCCAGGATCGTGACATGGAACCCTCGACAGAAGCTCCCCTGAAATGCTTCAAGTGCCGCAAGGATCTTCATCCTAGAGTTGACTGTTACGGTGACCCTTACCAATGCTTCACCTGCGAGGGATTTGGACATCGCTCCTTTGAGTGCCCCGTGGGGAAGGTCGCTATCGACAGAGCTGTTACTACTGACCCTGAGGCTGAGACCAGTGGAGCCAGAGCTATTCGGATTCAAGCTGTGACCAGAGTTCATCCTGACCCACCTACTGGTATGTTCATGCCTACCGTCTTACTTATGGTTTGATGTACTTGTAACCGTTTGGATCTCTATCTCTTCCCTTAGACTTTCTTGACCTTCCTTGAGAACTGTCATTGTGTTCTCTTGACCTCACCTAATAGCTTGCTTATCCTGAAACACCTTGTGCGGTAACCTACCATAGACAGACTTGGGGAATTTCTTGAGGACAATTGTAGACCATGATTGAGAGAGTGTTGTTACTTGAGGAAACTCTAAGGAGCTGATGGAATGTGTTTTGTTGATCTTAGTGTCCATATGTTACTAATTTGAAGAGTAAGTGAATGATGAGGTAATTGTGCTAGGAAGAGTGTTATACACGACCTTTAATGGAACTTAAGTGTGAGAATCTTGCTGAGTTATGGATAATTGTGAATTTGGAATATCCATTAGAGAATTTAGAGGAACTTGGAGTAAGGATTGATTTCGAGGAATATGCTTAAAGTACTGATGTTGTCTGATAAGTGAATGAGGTAAGTTAATGATGTTTGAACTTGAGGAACGAGAGTTGTTAGTTACGGCGTGAGAACATTGGGACACTTACAAATAACTCGTGGAATCGAAGAGTGGTTGACCTTAAGTTACTTAATAGATCTTAACATTCATCTAATGAAGGACTTAAAGGAAAAATCTAGGATGCAGCACCAGCTTGAGGATAGAATAGAATGATTCCTTGGGAAATGTAGTTCGGAAACGCATTGATTTAGGCGTGGTGATTTGGTGGACTATAATGCGAGTATAGTAGTTACATCATACGAGTTTAATAACCTGATAGTTGATTTCATTGTCAATCGAGGAAATACCTGAGATGAGTTAGCTAAATTTTTGGGAATAGGTAATTGGAAGGATGATATTACTTTAGACTTTGAGGAACCTTGAGATCTGAATCGTTTTGAGGAACTAGTCACGAGGACCAGTCATAGCCTTGCTTGACTTGGAAGTTGTTACCTTAGTGAGACCTTACCTTGGAGTGTTCGTTTTATGGTAATAGGTGACCTTGGAGAACTTAGGATATCGAAGTACCCCCATAGAATGAATTTGATGGAATTGATTTACGTAGGACTAAAGGACATAGGTAATTTTGGTTATGGTCTATCCGATTGAGAAAAGCCATGACGTAGAAGGTTTGGTATCCTAATTTCAGAATCCGATGTTTTGGAGATAGAATTCAGATTTGGATTTAGGAAGTGCGTAAACCTTGGTCTGAGGCATGTGTATTAGGTTTCCACCTTGAGTGAGAGAATCCTTAACCTTGGCCTAACAGATTTTTGAGTGAACTGAGTGAGAGTTTGGAAACCTTCTTGTTGAAGAATACTTGTTTTGTGGATAAGAGAAGGGTAAGAGGAACCGTGGGACCATTGTGAGTATCGAGGTCACTGGAAACGTCTCCTTGGGATATACTAGAAATCGTTGTAACGATGTTTTGATTAAGGATTGAGCGGTTAGTGTACCCATGTTTGGCAAAGGTTACCGTCTTCTTTAACCTTCAAATTTGATTGTTCCGTTCCTTCAACCCTCCTTGTTGTGTTCTGACGGCCGCGAGGTTTGAAACCCCTAATCATTCGTATTGAAAATAAGTTATGCGTCTGTATCCGCGCTTTCAAAACGTCTGTTTTGAAACTTGTTCCCCAATTGTTGACTTTAAATTCACTGTTTATGGAAAAAGCTTAATTGTTTTGAGAAATTGAAATTTTTCCTCTTCCGTTAGAAGTAACTTTTCGCCATTGTTGCAATTTTATGTTCCAAAAATTTGAGAAAAAGGTTAATTCTGAAGGAAACTTGATTTTGAAAAACAGAACATTTTACCATTTGGCAGACTTCAGCGTTGGTTGCCACTAGAACGTGTTATTGGAGACGTCTGATAGCCGTACTGTGCCCATCAACACCGAATCGACCTAAATTTCGAATTTTAACTGATTTAGTTTTGGGACTTGTCTCAGATTTGGAATGATGGACTCTTGAATACGTAACGAGAATCCCAATGTCCATTGACAAGACTTGTGCCTTGAAATCTGTTGTTTCTTGAAACCTTTTTGGCAAGATAAAGTTTTGGGTTATCATAACCCGCATGATATATTTTGAAAGTAATAGTTGTTTTCGTACTGAGTACTGCCTTCGAGTTTCGAGGACGAAACTTTTTGAAGATTGGGTGATTGTAACATCCCGTATTCTCGTGATTTATATTTTAAAGGCTTTTAATTATTTTAAATAATAAAAGTAATATTTTAATAATTTATTGAGAAAGTATTTTAATAAATTATAAGATCCGTCTTAAGAACCTTAAGTCCTTAAGACGAATACAACTTGGTAACTTGAGTTCACATCTTAAAACCCGTTCAAAGATATCCAAAACCGTTTCATTTAAACGGAAAGGACAACCTTTAAACCCCATAAAACCAATTGTGTCGACATTCTTCATCTCCTCAAAAACAATATAACAGTAAACACATTTCCTCTCATAAACCTCCATAATCTTCATCTTCTTTTGCTTATTTCTTCATCATCGGTTCATCAAATCAAGGTAATAATAACATTTTCGGAATCCTCATCGAATTTTCAAGCCATCCGTCACTTCCGTTTTTCATTTCGTTCCACTTCAAAAATGGCCTGTTTTGGAGTAATCCGTGTATAGCCTATTTTAATCGTTTTTCATGTTGTAGGAGGAGGCTTAGAAGATCACAAGGAGGTTAGTGTCGGGATTGAAGAGGAGATTGGAGCTTAAACGCTTAAGAGGTGACGATTACGAGTAACTCGGCCTTTTTGTTAAAATAGCAAGTTTTGTTGTGTTTCTGTTAATGTTTCTGATTTTTGTTTAAGTTGGATGATTAATGGACTTAGTAACATGTTAGGAATGTTGTTACTTGATGAATTCATGCCTTGTTGATGTTTCACATGTTCTTACGTTATTTTCAGAAATTCCATGTTTTGCGACGGATACTTGTAATAATCGTTTGAGGATTGTTTTGTGGTTTAATTGCTGGTAGATAATGATATTGGGTGATTTGTAATAGTGGGTAAACATCATATGTTGCAATTCTTAAGATTGGGTATCGCTTTAATGAGTTTTGAATTGGCTGGAAAACACGATTTTGGAGGTCAGGCTCTCTGAGCCGGTCGACCGACCGGCCGCCGGTCGACCGGCTGAGGACGCTTTTAGGTGTTTTGCGAAATTTGAAAGTTTGTAGAATTTTGATGCCCAGCCGCCTGCCAGCCGGCTGGGAGTGCATTTTAGTTGTTGTGCGAACTGTAGGAGCGTAGGCTTGAGATGCCAGCCGGTAGGCCGGTTGCCTGCCAACCGGCTGGTAGCCTCATTTGAGAAAATTCGTAAGTTGGGATTGGGTTCCCTGCCGGTAGGCCGGCTGCCTGCCGACCGGCTGGGAGTCCTTTGATGTTGTTTTTGTTTTAAGGAAAGCGAAGGCTGAGATGGATCACCAGCCGGTAGGCCGGCTGCCTGCCGACCGGCTGGGGATCCCTGTAGCTTATTTTTGTTTCGAATTCTTAATTCGTTCGTAACTTTTAAACGGTTATTCGGTTTTGTTTGAAACTCGTTCTGTGTACCTTTGATATGTGTTTGAGGTCCCCGGAGGATGGGCGGCACTATATTGGGTTCGGGAATGGAGAGAGGATAGAGACCCCCCGGTCGGGTAACCGAAAGGGAAACCGGCTCTCCCTCAACTTAGTTCCCGGGGTCAATTAAGTGTTGGTTAGAAGTTAAGAAAAGTAGAACTATAGATTAGTTCATAGACTTGGATGATATTGTATTGATGCGTATTAAGTTATGCCTTAAGCTGGCCTCTGAACTTAATACGTGAGCTATTTGTCATATATCGGGATATGCCTTAAGCTGGCCTCTAAGCCCTATATGTGTATGTTTGTCGTGCCTGGGACATGCCTTAAGCTGGCCTCTAAGTCCAGACATGTTTGTTGTGATCGCGTTGGAACATGCCTTAAGTTGGCCTCTGAGTCTGACGAGTAAAGCAGCTGCACAACGGGGCATTTAGGTCATAACACCTCACCCGGAGTGCAGATGTTTGATGCTAGAAAATGCCTTAAGCTGGCCTCTGAGTTTAGTATCTTGTGATGTGGTGAAGGGACATGCCTTAAGCTGGCCTCTGAGTCCTTTACTTTTGGGTGTTAGTCTATGCCTTAAGTTGGCCTCTGAGTCTAGTGTCTTGCTGATTGGCGGGTCTATGCCTTAAGTTGGCCTCCGAGTCCTTGCTTGCTGAATGTCTTGGTGTTTAGGTTATGTCTTAAGTTGACCGCTGAACCTTTACACTTGCTGATTGATTAGTATGTAGGTTATGTCTTAAGTTGACCGCTGAACCTTATACTTGCTGAGTTTTATCTGCTTGCCTAGAGTTGGTACAATGTCAGATATAGATGTTGATTTTAATATTTGACTTTGTTATTGTTCATCTAAGGCATTGGATGACTCTTTGATCGGTTCATAAATAGTTGGATTGAAAGACCCCCCGACTGGGTAACCAGTAGAGAAACCGACTCTCCTTCCAAATGGTTTATGAAGTTGGTTGAGAGCCGTGCATTAGAGTTTGCATGATAGTTGATGATCAGTTATTGAGATATTGTTATGCTTCACATGTTTATATATGTTGGATTATTCTGTATTGCTTTACTTGTTACGTGTCGTTACAAAATGTGGCTAGGAGAACTCTAGTCACTCCCCACTGATTGTGGCGTACATGTTTTCATGTATATAGGTACATGCAGGTTGGGTCGGGGTTCACTTGAGAGCTAGCGAGTGATGATCCTTTCATCATATGACATAAACGTTTATCGATTAGCTAGACTCTTAGTTTTGATACAGTTATCTTTTGGTGCCTGTAGGGATGTTCCATCCCAGGCTTTGTATTTATATTTTGGTTTTCGTACTTAGAACTGTTATACTTATCTATCTTGTTTATATCAGTTTTCAGTTCCCGTTTCAGTTTAATTCTTCTCGCATGTTGTTTATGTTTAAAAAGTTTTAATTCCGCTGCATTTTTAGTACTTTGTGTGTTTTACATTTCCGCTTTCGCGAGGGGTTTTACACCAAGACTCAATTTCACTAAATTGATAAGCCAACCTCTTGGCTAATTCTACATTTAGAATTCTTGGTCGATAAATTTCTGTAAATTCTATCTTTAGTCCACCATAACCACAGGATCGTACGAGGGTCATGATGTTGAGGTAAAATAAGTCAACAGCTACTACTTACCCAACGTAGAAGGGGTCATATGGAGAGTAAGGTCCTATATGCCTGGCGACGAAGAAGGGATTCATATTAATTTGACTTATAAAAGACTAATGTCAATTTTAGGTTATAGAGGAAGATCCCATCATCTTTAATTTTAATTCATTTAAGTGAACAAATATCTAGCATGCGAGAATGAATAAACTAAGGTGATGACTTTAAGGGAAAAACATGTGACATCTTTATGTCGACATAGACTAGCATACAAACTATATGAGTCAATTTTCATGCAATTCAGGTGGTTTGGTTTAGGCGGAAAAATGATGCAAAACAAACATGTGAATGAAAAACAAAATGGAAATAAAGCAAGTCCTAGTGTGGCCTATCCTACCAAAAAAGAACAAAAATACAACTTGGAATCCATTCAGCAATTGACCCTGGAAGCTTGTCTTGTCTTGATGTTCCTTCTTGGTGATGTAGTGGGAGTGAGCAATCCGATCTCCGTCTTGGTCTTCTTATTTACATTTGAAAAATTACATAATAAAATCCTATTATTACATTTTAATTCCCAAAAACGTAAAAAAAAATATTACAGAAGGGAGATTCGAGATCTCAAAAATACATCACAAATTATGTTTCCTTCATTACGAAAACATAATTTACTAAGGCACAAGATACAACTGATTGTAAAAGCGTAAATAAATCCATTCATTCATTCAACAATATAATATATAGAATGCATCATACTAATTAAATTAATCTTTCAAGACATAATTCCGTAATTATGTAGAGTAATTTACCCAAACCACCATTTAATGATTTAAATTATGTGATAATTCCGTAATTATTCTCATAATTTTAATCAAACAAACATATTCATATTATCGTATAATATGATTAATCCAACATTATTTTAAACCGTTTTAAAATAATTTAGATATCAAAACTTAGTGAACTTTTTCACCCAAAAAAAATCACACATTATCTTTATAATATATAAATTTTTTTTTATTTTTTTTTGTTTTTTTTTTAAAAAAAACCCTTAAAAATAGCCCAAAAACATTAAAACAACCGAGAAACAAACAAAACCGCAAAAGCGCTGTAAAATTAGTGTTGTACAAAAACGCTGAAAACAGGATTGGAAAACATATGAAACTGATTTCCGACGCTTAAAAACGCCAAAAAGACAACGCAGACAACTGAGTAATGACGCTTAACAAGTGCTGAACTAAGCAAAGCGTCGCAAATAGACCCAGAAAAACGCAGGAACTTAGCAAAGCGTCGAAAACAGACCCAGAAAAGTGCTGGAACTTAGCAAAGCGTCGAAAACAGACCCAGAAAAGCGCTGAACTTAGCAAAGCGTCGAAATAGACCCAGAAAAGCGCTGGAAAGCCTTATTTCGAAATTCCTTTTTTTTTCTTTTTAAAACTCATGAACTTGAATAACTAATGTCGGGTTGCTAAATACGAGATCGATAACCTACAAAATTCTAATCTTTATCAGATATTGTTGTAATCTTAATCATTCAAATTAACCTTTTAAGACGAATGTCAAGATTATGGTGGGATCGATCCTTTAGCAAATTATGTAATTAAAGAACATGTGAGACGATTTCCTTTCACGTTTTAATTCAATCTTTATTAAATTAAAACATCAACAAATTTATTATTTTGTTATTTTAACTGTTTAAGACAACAACAACAATAAATCAAAAAGGAAAGCGACGAACAGAAAAATTTGTCTCGGCTACAAACATACACGGCTGTTTTTATTTATTTTTTTTTCTTTAAATTTTCTCAAAACGTTTATGAAAATCATACAAAAATAAAATTTGTAAGCCTTAGGCTCTGATACCACTTGTGGGAAAATATCCGTATATATTCCCAATACTTTATATGCAGGATTATAACAAATTTATAATGTACGATTTATGTCATAAACGAAGAACAAGATACAAAGATTGGGATTAAGAATTAACTTTCTGTCCTTGCAAAGGCCTAAGATCAGATATCAAAACAGATATCCTCCTAATGTTGCACCCAAGATGTCCTGAGAAATACCCTTTCCTGAGCTAGAAATTGCAAAATTAACTTTAATTTTGTGTAAGATGAAAGCTGGAGAGAGAGAGAGGGAGTATGTATGTCGTGTAACTCGTGGTCTTTAAGTGCAGAGTGAATGTCCTATTTATAGCTGCAAACAACCTTGCTATTAGACATCAACTAGGATTCCCCAAATCAGTATTTGGTTCTACCTACAACACTTCATAACAACTGAACAACTTAAAAATTGCTCAGACCGAAATTCTATCTTTATAGAATCGGTTATATCTCTCTCATGTGTAATGTTTTATCTTATAAATATCTTATATTTATAATCCACTAATTAAATATAACCTTTTATATTTAATTAAATCATTTAATCTTTATTAAATAATTTCATTACACAAAATTAAATATAACATTTTATATTTAATTACGAATTAACATTTTAATTCGTCTTAGCTAATATTATTTAATCAGTATTAAATAATTATGTCATCATTACATTGACTAACCGTTTAGTCATATAGGGTATCAATATGATTACATTTTCATCTAATCATATCTCTCAGATTCCATCCTTTAGGTGTGACTCTTAGGGACCAGTTGATTACCGCCATCTGTATGACAATAACGTCAAACTTTTTAGCAAGCCAACCGTTATTGATAAACATGAATCAACTGGCTACAATACAAAGTATACCTTGTGTTCCTTTAAGAGATTTATACGTGTTGTCGCACTAACTGTTGAGGACACTAGCTCCAACACAAACTCCCCCACTTAAAGAACACAACGTCCTCGTTGTGCCTCAAACTTGACCGCAGGCAAGCCCAGAATCCTCCCCCGCTAGGTTGGTGACCCGGGTACTCCTGACCACATGTTCACCACACGGTCGCAGGGTCTCTCTGATACCATTTGTAACAACCCGACCCACCACGGTCGTAACACACCCCCAATAAGATGGAAGGTATACCTTTGGGCCTATTATTTGTCCTCACTTAAGCCCAAAAGCACAAGATCTTGACTAAGTGGTGGGTGGAAGTTATTATAAACATATCACAAGCCTCACATTCTACCGATGTGGGACAACTTTTTTGCTCATATTCTTGGGTGTTACATTGATAATGATATTTCTCAAATTATAAGATAAAAGAGGAGAAATCATCTCAATTCTCTCAATGGTAGTTATAAGGGAATATCATGTCATGTTCGTTTCGAGGAAACAAAGACAAGAAATGAAAGGTTCATTTAAGAAACAATAATGATTGAGTGAAAGTTTATCACTATAGAGAGAGTGATATTGGTTTTAGTGGGAGCGATATTCATTAGAGAATTAAACCTACCATTTAGAGAGAATGGTGATTCTTTAAAGTGTAAAAAATAAGAGGTTTTCAATTCTAGATGAAAAGGAATATTGAACATCATAGGATGATGGAGCTTTACGGGAGAGTTTATTATATTGATAATGAAACGTCACCCATTAGAAATCAAAAGGGTTGGATAAATTAATCATATTGATGAAAATAGAATCTTGTGGTGATTCATACAACCTAAAACTTTTGATTAATAGCCAAGATAACTGAAAATGATGGGTTCTCGAGGAGAACTAGTTATGATGACATCAATAACTACAAAATAGATTGAAGTACAAAAGTGACTAGGTACTTTAATGCGATAAGTTGATCCCTCTAATATACCAATACGTCACTAGTTATAAGATAACAGTGGGAGCTTCTTTCAGGAAAAGAAACTCAAAATCTAGAATGAGTTCTAGACATGTACTCAAATAATATCATATTATACGAGATAATATGAGTCAGAAGGAGACTGAAATTTGTAATTTTTTGGAAGAATATGAATAAAAGGTTTATTCACAAATTCAAACCACTAATACAAATTGATGAATGTGCATGGAGCAGTAATATTGTATTGACTGTCCATACATGACAATATCGTTTGAGTTATAATTAATTCACAATTGAAAGATACTTTGTCAAATCCAAAATGGGTTGTAAGAGACAATTTTGAACCCCATAAAGTGAACTGGATTAACTTAGTATAGCCCCTAGCCGCTTATATGAGGTGATATCTCAAAGCGACTAGAGTGTGAGGCGGTTGATGGCAAGTTCAAATGCCATAGAGTCATATGGGATGACTAGTCGATCACATAGGCAGACTGTAAGAGACACTCTGTCGGGCAAAGTGACCGATTATAGAGTTCTGGAAATTTTATAATAGCCTGGTCGTGGCAAGAGCTGCGATAGTATTTGTAAAACCCCTCGCAAAAGCGGAAATAATAAACACACAAAGTACTAAAATGCAGCGGAATTAAAACTTTTTAACATGAACAACATGCGAGGTGAATTAAAACTGAAAACTGAAACTGATATAAACAAAAATAGATAGGTATAACAGTCTAAGTACTAAAGTAAAATATGTACAACAGCCTGGGATGGAACATCCCTACAGGCACTCAAAACATGAACTGTATCAAAACTAGAGTCTAGCTATCGTAATGTGTAAGTCATAGATGATAAGCGGATCATCACTCGCTAGCTCTCAGCAACCCCTGCCAACCTGCATGTACCTACATACATGTAAACATGTACGCCACAATCAGTGGGGAGTGACTAGAGTTCTCCTAGCCACCTTTTGTAACGACACGTAACACAGAAATACAAACAGAATACTCCAGCATATATAAACATGTGAAGTATAAATCTCATCAACTGAATCTCATACAATCATGCAATCACTAATGCACGGCTCTCAACCACCTTCGGAAACCATTTGGAAGGAGAGCCAGTTCTCCTAGCCACCTTTTGTAACGACACGTAACACAGAAATACAAACAGAATACTCCAGCATATATAAACTTGTGAAGTATAAATCTCATCAACTGAATCTCATACAATCATGCAATCACTAATGCACGGCTCTCAACCAACTTCGGAAACCATTTGGAAGGAGAGCCGGCTTCTCTACCAGTTGCCCGGTCGGGGGGTCTTTCAGTCCAAACTATTTAGGAAACTGACTAAAGAGTCAAATGCCTTGGATGAACACAATCATAATCAAGTATTATAATCATCAATATCAACATACATATCTGACACTGTACCAACTCAAGGCAAGCAGATATAAAACAGCAAGTATAAAGGTTCAGAGGCGACATCTTAACGCATAACTAGATACTAAATCAATCAACAGGTATAGAGGTTCAGAGGCGACATCTTAACGCATGACCTAGATACCAAATTCACAATCCCCAGCAAGGACTCAGAGGCGAAAACTCAACGCATGGACTGGCTATCAATAGGACACTAGACTCAGGGGCGAAAACTCAACGCATGGACTAGCACCCAATTCACAATCAAAAGTAAGGAACTCTGAGGCGAAAACTCAACGCATGTTCCCCTACTACATCACAAGACACTAGACTCAGAGGCGAAAACTCAACGCATGGACTAGCATCAAACACCTGCACTCCGGGTAAGGTATGACAACCTGACTGCCCCGTTGTGCAGTTTCTCTACTCGTCAGACTCAGAGGCGAAAACTCAACGCATGTCCTGACGCGATCATTCAAACATGTCTGGGCTCAGAGGCGACATCTCAACGCATACCCCAGACACGACAACCAAACACGTATAGGGCTCAGAGGCGACATCTCAACGCATACCCCCATACATGACAAACAAACACATAGGGCTCAGAGGCGACATCTTAACGCATGCCCCTATATATGACAACCAATCTACGTACTAAGTTCAGAGGCGACATCTTAACGCATAACTTAATACGCATCACTATAAGCATTCAACTTAAACTAAACCTTAGTTCGTATCTCTTATGTTTATAATCAACACTTAATTGACCCCGGGAACTAAGTAGAGGGAGAGCAGGTTTCCCTTTCGGTTACCCGACCGGGGGGTCTCTATCCTCTCTCCATTCCCGAACCCAATATAGTGTCGCCCATCCTCCGGGGACCTGAAACACACATGAAAGTTACACGGAACGAATCTCAAACAAAACCGATTAACCGTTTAAAAGTTACCACCTATTTTAATGAGAACAGGGGCTCCCAGCCGATCAGTGGCAGGCGGCTGGCTGACCGTCTGACAGTCCCTCTCCCTCTACACTTTTGAAATTCCAAACAATGCACAAGGGTCCTCAGCCGGTCGGCAGGCAGCCGGCCTACCGGCTTGGAACCCAACTCCTTACAATTTCTCAAATTCCAAAACAGCCTATAAGGGTCCTCAGCCGGTCGGCAGGCAGCCGACCTACTGGCTGGGGAACCCATTCCCTAAATTTTTCTTACGCTACAATATAAAAGAATGACTCCTAGCCGGTCGGCAGGCAGCCGGCCTACCGGCTGGGCACCCCAAGCAGTGAAATTCCAACTTTCGAAAAACAACCATAAAACTGTGGGGAATAAAACGCGTATTCGCCCTATACTTGCAGGATTATAATGAAAAATACAATCGTGAATATGGTCATAAGATTAAAAAGATAAGAAAAGAAGTACAACCTTTAGTCCTTGCGCAAAAGGCCTAAGAACAGGAATTAACACAAATTCCCTCCTATAACTTGCACCCAAGACTTAGAAAGAGACGTGGCCGCGTGTGCTAGAAATCCTCTCCAACTGCCGTGCAATATTGGGAGAGCTATTGAGTTTTAGATGTGAGATCTGAGGTTTTGGGAGAAGAATGCTCTCAAAACCCTAATTTTACCTTGAGATTATTTGACAGTGCAACAAGAGTAGTCTACATAAGGAGAGTCCTCCTCCTTATATAGACCACACGGCCGAAATACCCTAAGTAGGGTAAGGGTGGGCTTTGCACTCTTACCTTATTCTGGTTCGTGATTCGACCCAATTAGCTTTAAGTTGTTCGCGGTATTTTTAATTATAAATCGTAACATGTTATCAGATATTAATACAGTCGATATATTAATATCAGTCTGATAAAATACGATATTGTATAATTACCCAAATTAATATAACTGTTTATATTAATACGCGAATACAATATTTAATTAAATATAACCATTTATATTTAATTTACGAATTAATCATGTAATCCGTATTAGCTAAAATTATTTAATCCGTATTAAATAATAATCTCAACATCTTATTGACTAATTTAATAGTCAATACCTCTGACTAACTGCTTAGTCATATCCGGCATAAATGTGACTGTATTTTCATACCTTCACATCTCTCAAACGTGTCCTATAGGTGTGACGTATAGGGACCAGTTGATCACCGCCATCCGTATGACAATAACGTCAAACTTATCTAGCAAGCCAACCGTTATTGATAAACGTGGATCAACTGGTAATAATACAAAAGTATGCCCTTGTGATCCTTAAAGAGATTTAATAAGTCATTGTACTTAATTGTCAAGGACACCAGCCCCAACAATCTCCCACTTGTCCGTACAAGGGTATGTGCAATGACGTTATCACACTACATGTGGAGGACACAATCTCCAACAAACTCCCACTTGTCCGTACAAGTGTAGGTGCGATAACCGAATCTCATATCCTTTTAAAATTTCTCCCACTCAATGTAAGACAATTTGCAAATCCGCATTCGCAAAGGTCGTATCTCACAAGCGATCTGTATCAAGAGTGGTTTCCCCGAGTTGAGAGTAACTTAACTGATAAAACGAATCTGTATTCGAGCATGGCCATGCATTTCAGTTACTACTCCTCGAGTGGCCCTGAGAAATGATAAAATCCTGATAAGGGTTTGGATATTTCTCTCAACTCGAATCCTGCCGATATCGCGCAGCATGAAATAACCCAGAAAAAATCCTCTTGGCCCCTGTTACGGTGACCGTGGGAAAGAAACCAAAGTTACCCAAAATCTGCCTTAATCTCAAGAGACAGTTGAAAGTCAAAAGACTCGACTCTAAGGAACACTATGGAGGTCATATTCCACGACCTGGCACCCAATGTTATAAAACATTTAGGACTCCATAACGATGTCACGGGGTGTCCTACGAGATATCCGTATAACTCGCCTTTGTGATTGGTCAGTCAGCCGCGTGACTTATGGCTCGTTGAACCCACCATCAACCAACGTCACAAAATGATTACCTGAGTTATCAGCTCAAGTGGGTAATCAAGGACCAAAACGATGTAATGTTAATCAGTTCACTTTGTGGTGTTCAAAATTGGCGTACAATTCCACATGAGAAACAAAACATTATGTATCATAACAATAAGGTTGAATAGAGTACACGAGAAAATGAATTATTACATGAATTCATAAAAGAGTACTACAACTTAGGAACACATCCAATTCCCATGGAATGAATGTGCCCTTCATGCTTATCACGTGGTAATGCTTTTGTGAGAGGATCAGCTATGTTGTCATCCGTAGCGATCTTATCAATGAAAATCTCCTTTTGCTCCACGTAATCTCTGATTAGATGAGCTTTCCGTTGTACATGCCTAGCCTTGTTGCTAGACTTATGCTCCTTAGCTTGGAAGATGGCACCTTTATTATCACAATAAACGGTGATTGGGTCATTCGAACTAGGCACTACTGATAGTCCTTGTAAGAATTGACGCATCCATATCGCTTCCTTAGCTGCTTCCGAGGCGGCATAGTACTCGGACTCAGTCGTAGAATCTGCTATAACACTCTGTTTAGAACTTTTCCAGCTGACAGCAGCGCCATTAAGAGTAAAAACGAATCCAGACTGAGATTTCGAGTCATCTCGATCCGTTTGGAGGCTAGCATCTGCGTAACCCGTGGCGCAGAGTGTCGAGTCGCCTCCGTAAGTCAATCCCCAATCTTTAGTCCTCCGTAGGTACTTAAGAATGTTTTTCACGGCCATCCAGTGTTGTTCACCTGGATGAGCTTGGAATCGACTTGTCATACTCAATGCATATGCAACGTCAGGACGTGTGCATATCATGGCATACATGGTTGATCCTATTGCCGAAGCATAAGGAATCCGACTCATGCGCTCTTTCTCTTCCAATGACTTAGCTTCTTGAGTCTTGCTCAAGTGAAGCCCAGGAGTCATAGGAAGGAACCCCTTCTTGGAGTTCGTCATGCTGAATCTCTCCAGAATCTTCTCTATATAAGACTCCTGACTGAGAGACAACATCCGTCGTGATCTATCCCTGTAGATACGGATGCCCAAAATTCTTTGTGCCTCTCCCAGATCTTTCATCTGGAAATGGTTTTTCAACCATGCTTTAACCGAAGATAAGAGAGGTATGTCATTCCCAATCAAGAGTATGTCGTCGACATACAGTACTAGGAATACAATCTTGCTCCCACTCGACTTGATATAGAGACATGGTTCCTCGACTGATCGAATGAACCCATTCTCTTTTATCACTTGGTCGAAGCGATGATTCCAACTCCGCGATGCTTGCTTAAGTCCATAGATGGAACGCTTAAGCTTGCAAACTTTCTTAGGATGTGCTGGATCGATAAAACCCTCGGGTTGTACCATGTACAACTCTTCCTCCAAATAACCGTTTAAGAAGGCGTTTTTAACGTCCATTTGCCATATTTCATAATCATGAAATGCGGCGATCGCTAAGATAATCCGAATGGAACGTAGCATGACTACGGGTGCAAAGATCTCATCATAGTGCAACCCTGGCACTTGAGTGAAACCTTTAGCAACTAGTCTTGCCTTGTGGATATCTTGTTGTCCTTCCACGACATGCTTTATTTTGTAAAGCCATTTGCATTGAAGGGGACGTACCTTTGCAGGTAGGTCCACAAGATCCCACACGTTGTTCTCATACATGGAGTCCATCTCGGATTGCATGGCTTCTAGCCATAGCTTTGAGTCAGAACTGGTCATGGCACCTTTATAGGTTGTGGGTTCGTTACCCTCTAGGAGTAAGACGTCATCTGTATCATGTTCCTCGACCATACCAATGTATCTGTCCGGAGGAATAGAGACTCTTCCCGACCTCCTAGGTTCCTCAGGAATATCTACCGCAGCCTCGGTTGAAGGAACTGTTTCCTCCAATGGTTGCTCGGTAGTTGGTTCTTGAACCTCCGATAACTCGAAGGTTCTATTACTCGACTTGTTCTCGAGAAATTCTTTCTCTAAGAACGTCGCACTAGCCGCAACAAAAACACGTTGTTCGGTTGGCGAGTAGAAGTAATGACCAAAAGTTCCCTTTGGATAGCCTATAAATTATGTCTTGACCGATCGCGGGCCGAGGTTATCTTCGTGTCTCCACTTGACATAAGCCTCGAAGCCCCAAACCCGAATAAAGGACAAGTTAGGGACCGTTCCCTTCCATAATTCGTATGGAGTCTTGTCAACAGCTTTAGACGGACTTCGGTTAAGTATTAGAGCGGCCGACAAAAGAGCATAGCCCCATAATGAATCAGGCACAACGGTGTGACTCATCATGGATCGAACCATATCAAGTAAAGTTCGATTTCTCCGTTCGGTCACACCATTTAATTGTGGTGTTCCAGGTGGAGTCAACTGTAGCACGATTCCACAGTCTTTAAGGTGTTGATCAAATTCGTGTGAAAGATAGTCACCACCACGATCCGAACGTACTGCTTTAATCTTTCTACCCAGCTGCTTCTGTACCCGATTCTGGTATTCTTTGAACTTGTCAAAGGATTCACTTTTATGTTTCATCAAGTAGGCATAGCCATATATACTCAAATCATCCGTGAAAGTGATGAAATACCTATAGCCTTCTCGTGCGTTGATCGACATAGGGCCACATACGTCCGTATGTATGAGTCCTAATAGGTCGGCAGCGCGCATTCCAACACCTTTGAAGGAAATACGAGTCATTTTGCCGATGAGACATGATTCACACGTGCCATATGATTCGAAATCAAAGGGCGATATAGCTCCATTCTGTGTGAGCTGTTTAACGCGTTTCTCATTTATGTGTCCCATACGACAATGCCATAGGTAAGTTTAATCTTTGTCACCTACCTTCAATCTCTTGTTATTCACATATAATATCTCGGTAGTTTGATCTAAAACATAAATTCCATTCATGGAAACTGCCTTGCCATAAATCATATTGTGTAAGGAGAAAATACAGCTATTATTCTCTATTACAAATGAAAAGCCGAGTTTGTCAAGTGCAGAAACTGAAATAATGTTTTTGGACAAACTAGGAACATAATAACAGTTATATAAAAATAACTCGAATCCACTTGGAAGCAAGATCACGTATGTTCCCTTCGAGACTGCAGCAACGCGTGCTCCATTCCCGACTCGCAGGTCCACCTCACCCTTGATTAGGGGTTCTTGGTTTCGGAGGCCCTGCACATGATTACATAGATGAGAACCACAACCAGTATCAAGTACCCAAGTTCCGCAACTTGCATGGTTAATCTCAATCATGTGAATAAAAGAAGAAGAAGACATACCAACAGGAGTAACACGGCCTGCCTTAATGTCCTCGCGATACACGGGGCATGAGCGCCTCCAATGCCCAGTCTTGTGGCAATGGTGACATTCCATGCTTGTATCCTTGCTCTTTATCTTGCCCTGTGAGTTGCTCGACTCACCTGGCCCACTCTTAGCAAATCCTGGTTTCTTGAACCTGGGCTTACCTACTGCTAGGTCGCCCTGAGCTTTAGCCTTCCCTTTACCCTTTCCCTTACTGGCGATCATGAGAACATCCTGCTTCATGCTCCCACTTAACTTTAGATCCTTCTCAGTCTGTACGAGAAGGGAATGGAGCTCATGAGGAGTCTTCTTCATGTCGTTCATGTAGTAGTTGGCCCTAAAGAGGGCGAACCCATCATGAAGCGAATGAAGCATACGATCAACGATTATGTTCTCACTGATCTTGCAGTTTAGGGTCTCCAGTTTCTCGATATTCTCAATCATGTTGAGAATATGTGGGCTAACAGCTTGGCCCTTCTGGAGTTTCGCCTCAAAGAAGCGACAGGTATGCTCATAAGAAACGATTCTCGGAGCCTTGGAGAATTCGTTAGAGAGCGTGGTGAAAATCTTGTTTGCACCATGGGATATGAAGCGTCTTTGCAAATTTGATTCCATTGCATAGATGAGTACGTTCTTTATCGCACCCGCTTCCATAACGAAATCGCTATGGGCGCGAATTTCGTTGGCTCTAGCTCCAGTTCCTGGGTGTGCCGGAATGGGCTCAGTTAAATACTTAAGCTTTCCGTTAGCAATGGCAGCATTCCGTAGTGCTGCCTCCCAGTTAGAGAAGTTTGACCCATCATTCCTCAGTCTAGTTGACTGATTCATGGAGTCCATGAAGGCCTTTAGCCAGGATTCACGTGCTAGCTTGGCACTTGGCATTGGCTCTTCACCAGCCATTTTAGTTATACAGCAGTTTTAATGAACGTGTTCTACACTGAAAAAGAAGATAAAACAAAACCATATAAGCAACTCATTGTTGTGATTTAAGTCTATATTAAATTGAATTTAAACTCGTAGACTCATGCATTTATATAATTGATCTCCCTCAAGAATTATATAAACGATCCCAAGACTCAATTTCCGTATATTGATAAGCCCACAGTTTGGCTAATTCCAATCGTTGGAACTCTTGGTCGATAGATTTCCGTATATCCTATCTATTAGTCCATCTCAGTCACTAGATATTATCGAGTGACCATGATGTTGAGATAAAATAAATCATCTGTTCCCACTTACCCGACGTAGAAGGGGTCATATTATGCCTACCGACGAAGAAGAGATTCATGGGAGGCTGATTTATAAAGACTAATCTCAATTTTTGGTTATACGAGGAAGACCCCATCAACTTTTATTTAACCATATTTAAGTGAACTAAAAACTAGCATTTGCGTGAATGAATTAAATAAAGTGATGGCTTAGCAATTGACATGTGACATCTGTATTGTCACAGAAAACTAACGCGTGACCTCTACATGAGTCAGTTTTCAGGCATGATATAGGTGGTTTGGTTTTTAGGCGGAATATGATGCAAGCTATTATCGATGAAAGCATAAAGATAAATGCAATAAACGTAAATAAAAGTCCTAGTGTGGCCTATCCTACCAAAATAAACATAAAACAACTTGGAATCCACCGTTGGACCCTAGAAGCTTGTCTTGATGTTCCATCTTGGTCCTTGCAGCGGGAGTGAGCATCCGGTCTCCGTCTTGTCTTTGGTCTTCACAAAATTACTGATTTAAATTACAAAAGTAGTTACATGGCAAAAACCCAAAACGGAGATTCAAGATCTCAAAATTACAAGCAAGACTGTGTCCCATCATTACGGTAACACAATCTTCTAAGGCCACACTAAGTTACAACCGTTTGCAAAAATTAAATACGTTATTGAAAGCATTCAAGGCATTCACAAGACGATAAATAAAATGCATCAACTAAATTAAAATTCATACATGACATAATACTGTTATTATGATTAATAAATTTTTACCAAACCACCTTTTAAGATTAAAATTATGTGACTATACCGCTTTAATCACCAATTTTAATAGACATATAATCCATTATTTTAAACTGTTTTAAAACAATATGTGTCAAACGAGGGTGAACCGTTTCACTAAATAATATACTATTTCCGTATACAGTATATTATTTTAAGCCATGTGAAAATAAGAAAACAAGTTATTTTCGAAAAAGATAGCCTGAAAGAAGAGCACTCGACCGAGCAACAGAGGCACTCGATCGAGTGTCAGTGTCACTCGATCGAGTGCAGCAGGGGCTCGATCGAGTGACTCGTTAAAACGCAAACGCTGCACTTTAAATCTAAACAAGTTTTTATCTTTTGATATAAAACATGAAAATCAAAATAAAAACAACAAAAAATCCACATATTGCTAAAAATATCGATTAAATAACAATATGCGAATTAGAATCGAAAACAAGATCGATTACAACACAAAAGCACACACACGAGGCCTGGTACAAGGGCACTCGATCGAGTGCAACAGAGACTCGATCGAGTGCCAAGGCAGAGTGCACGGTTTTCTAAAATTTTTAAAACTTATGAAAGACACAATTGTAAAATTTCATGGCATAAGGCTCTGATACCACTTGTGGGGAATAAAACGCGTATTCGCCCTATACTTGCAGGATTATAATGAAAAATACAATCGTGAATACGGTCATAAGATTAAAAAGATAAGAAAAGAAGCACAACCTTTAGTCCTTGCGCAAAAGGCCTAAGAACAGGAATTAACACAAATTCCCTCCTATAACTTGCACCCAAGACTTAGAAAGAGACGTGGCCGCGTGTGCTAGAAATCCTCTCCAACTGCCTTGCAATATTGGGAGAGCTATTGAGTTTTAGATGTGAGATCTGAGGTTTTGGGAGAAGAATGCTCTCAAAACCCTAATTTTACCTTGAGATTATTTGACAGTGCAACAAGAGTAGTCTACATAAGGAGAGTCCTCCTCCTTATATAGACCACACGGCCGAAATACCCTAAGTAGGGTAAGGGTGGGCTTTCCACTCTTACCTTATTCTGGTTCGTGATTCGACCCAATTAGCTTTAAGTTGTTCGCGGTATTTTTAATTATAAATCGTAACATGTTATCAGATATTAATACAGTCGATATATTAATATCAGTCTGATAAAATACGATATTGTATAATTACCCAAATTAATATAACTGTTTATATTAATACGCGAATACAATATTTAATTAAATATAACCATTTATATTTAATTTACGAATTAATCATGTAATCCGTATTAGCTAAAATTATTTAATCCGTATTAAATAATAATCTCAACATCTTATTGACTAATTTAATAGTCAATACCTCTGACTAACTGCTTAGTCATATCCGGCATAAATGTGACTGTATTTTCATACCTTCACATCTCTCAAACGTGTCCTATAGGTGTGACGTATAGGGACCAGTTGATCACCGCCATCCGTATGACAATAACGTCAAACTTATCTAGCAAGCCAACCGTTATTGATAAACGTGGATCAACTGGTAATAATACAAAAGTATGCCCTTGTGATCCTTAAAGAGATATAATAAGTCATTGTACTTAATTGTCAAGGACACCAGCCCCAACAAAAACACTCCCAGTCGGTCGACCGGCTCAGAACTCCTGAGCACGAAAATCGCGACTTACAGTGATTTTCAAATTCAACCAAATCGATACTAAACTTTTACAATTGCTACCAACAAACAATTCCCAGCATTTATACAACATATAGGAGAGGGAAGCAAGTCATAAACTTAACAAATAAGTTATGATTTAGTCACAATTAGTATCCGTCGCAAGAATGGAAAAACTGAAAATGCACTTATGAACATGTGAAACATAAACAAAGCACATGAACATCATTCTTGGGTATTCCTAGCATGATTCTAAGTTCATTCAACATGAATAACATATGAAATCAGAAACTTTCATAATCAAACCAAGAAACATGCTAATATCACAAATAAAGGCCGAGTTTCTCATTATCGTCACCTCTAAAGCGATTGTGCTCCAAACTCCTCTTCAATGATGACACTAACCACCTTGGGATCTTCTAAATCTTCACCTACAACAAGAAAAACGGTTTTAAGAGGCTAAAAACGGATCCTACTCAAAACAGACCATTTTTTAAGTTGAAGTAAATGGAAATTGAAAGTGATAGATATGTTGCAAATTTCATGAGGATTTCAAAAATATATAACTTGCCTTGGTTTGGAATTCGGATGATGATTGAAAATCAAATTTAAGCTTGGAGGTTTTAAGGAGAAATGAAGAAGAAAAAGATGAAGTGAAATGTTTTTGGTGATGAAGTTTGTGTCGACATTCAATATGGAATTGTAGGATTTTATTGTCCTTTCCCGTTTGAATGAAAACGAGTTTGAAATGTGAACGGGTTTTATGATACAGACTTAAGTTTGCCAAGTTGTGTTCGTCTTAAGGACTTAAGGTTCTTAAGACGGATCTTAACGATTTATTTAAAACACTTTCTCAATAAATATTTAAAATATTATTTTATTCCGTAAAAATAATTTAAAACATTTAAAATATATTTACGAAAATACGGGATGTTACAGTATTCTTATGAGTCAATTCTTAGACTAAAGATTACTCGCCCAAGATGGGATAGTTCTGACATAGCCTTGATTCATTCTCTACGACTTTTCGTAACTGGAGTCAAATGAGATTGTTTTGGGTTGTGACTAACTGTGACTAGTTGAAGGAAGTAGTGCGATAGAAATTGTCCACCCCTTGTCAGGGTTGTTCAAATCTCAGGGCCACTCGAGGAGAAGTTAACTGGAAATGCGTGGCCACGCTCGGAAGGTATCTGTGGTAGATAATTCCGGTCAAACAGTTATCTCCAGATCGAGGAAACCACTCAAGATATGATCAGATGCAAGTACGACCAGAGAGACATCTTGCATTGAGTGGGAGATTGTAATAAGACAAGAGAATTGGTGACGCACACTTGTCGAGGACAAGTGAGAGATTGTTGGGAAATGTGTCCTCAACAATAGTGCGATCACATAATTAAATCTCATGACGAGAATGCGCAAGGGATGATACAAAATTATATAGTCAACTGACCAACATTAATCGGTAATGATTGGCTAGCTAGAGTTTGACTTTACTGTCGTATGACGGTGGTGGTCAGTTGATCCCTTTAGGTCACACCTATAGGACAATTCCCCTTACTGATAAACTGGTCAAGTGTATACTGATACGAGTTGATCAGATTCCTTACACTCATATATCGAGAAATCAGAGGTTAAATCTTAAGGTAAGATTTATGTTTGAAATTGAAACGTGTCAATTGTCAAACATTAAACGATATTTATGAAATATCGTATAATTAGAATGAATCGGGTTGTATATTATTACAAGTGTTGTAAATCGTATTGACGATTAATGAAATGACCATTTTATATATATAAGTAATTATGAATTACTAGTAAAATTGTTAAATATGATTTATTTAATTTATAAATGATATTTATTTGATAAATATGCATTTTAAATTAAGACAATTGTTTTATAATATTGTGACATAGTGTATATCACATATGTACAATTGTACAAATGACAAAAATTATAAAATGGAATCCATTTTATGTGTGGTATGTCGGTTTGGGTGAGTGATGGGAGAAGTGTTGTGTGTTATTAATTAACCCAACATTATGATTAATAGCATGCTTAGCTTTAATCAACCTAGAGCCACTCTAGTTCATGGGTAAGCTAAAAAGGAGCTCTCCTCTCCCCTTCCCTAGACCTTGAGCACGACAACCACACAAAATAACCATCAAATGTGAATTGTTCACTAGTGCAATTCATTCTATTCTAACCTTAGGATTTTCTAGTGTGAAAAAAGCACCTAAAACCACTAAAATTATTATCTCTTAATATTAATATAATTAGATTATATTATATTGTCAATACTACATTTTGTAGTATTCATATATTTAATTATTCTAATAAGTGATTAGAATATAGGTTAAAGAAAATCGTTTTATCACCTAGCTAAGTGTTATTTTCGGTTCTAGGGGATTGTCTTGGGTGCATCTTGGAGGAGGTGTTCTAGTTGAATACTGAGGAGGATCATCCTTGCTCCGGTTTCGTCGAATTGTAAGCATTCGATTCTTATATTTTCCGCATATTTTCTAGCATGCATAAGATCTAAAATATTATAATTGAAATGCTAATTATCAAATTTATTTAGTATGACTAAAATATTAGGTTATGAGATATTTAACCTAACACGTTTATGCACCAAAAATAAATCTAGGTACTACTAACAAAAGCTAGCGGCAAATAGGGCCAGTCTCCTCAGGGAAGCGAACTTGTTCACTATCGGTTTTTACCTATGGTCACAAAATTGGGGGTTTTTAAAAGTGATAACTATACTACGAGATATAGATATGAAAAAGAATAAAATTACGAAAATGAACACGGAATGAGATAAAAATCAAGGAAAGGGAATATGTTGGGAACTCGGGTCATTGTGTCTCATGTATGATTGACGTAATTGGGATATGCCAATTATTTGGTGGGAAAGGCTGGGTTATTACGGTCAAGTCTCAAACCCGACTATACCTTCCGGTCTTAAGTCGCCCTAAGGTCGTTTTTGCTTAACTTCCGCTCTCACAAAAACTATTTAAAATCGTTCAACAAGTCTTACCCTTCCAACCTTCCGGTCTAGGTCGGGAATTAACTAATTGTAAGGTCTCATGCGTGCACTCACTAAACCAAACATGAATTAAATTGTTTTACGATAACTCCCACCAAAAACGGTCCATCCCGACTACTACATATCATACGTTCGACACAATTTCCCTCATCCCAACATATAAAGGGGTTTAGCTACTCATGATGGGATTAACAACGATTACGATGATAACTAGTGAACTAGCATACGACATAATAAAATTAAAGATAAAAATCAGATTATAAGGAGGCAGGGGACTCGAAATCAGCGCGAGACAAGAGGAAAGGGCGCGGTTTCGGTATTCTTATGACGGATACAAAAGCAATAAACAAGCATACGATACGAGACGAACTAAACAGGGATTAGTGTGACTAAACTAAAACTTAAGCAAGGATTAACAGGGGAACAAGAACGAAATCAGAGGGAATGGATCAAGGACAGAAAACAGATGAACAGTGATGAGAACGAACATACAAAAACAGAGTATAACGCGCGGAAACGGATCGGAAATCAAAGAATGGAAACAGTATACGGAAACTAAGATAAGGCAAGAACAGAAGAGGCGAAATCCTTAGAACGAATGGAACGAAGAACTCGGAATTATTGTAAAAATGCGACGGCTACAAAGTTTCTGGAAAAATAAACTTAAGTAAAAGTCTGCAGAGAGTAATATTAGGGTATGAATTCTTGACCTAATGCTCTCAAACGAGCTCCTTAAATAGAGAAAAAAAAAACTAAACTGAAGTATTAACTATAGTGAACACGAAGGGTCAGAAAAGCTCTCGATCGAGAGACATTTCCTCTCGATCGAGCACATTAGCCTTCCAAAACTGGTCGATCGAAGATGTAAAGTTGCTCGATCGACTCCTCTTCTTTGACTCCTCTCGATCGATCAGTTCACCTATCGACCGAGTACTTTTCTTCTTGGGTACCTCTCGATCGAGCACAGGACAGCTCGATCGAGGACTTGTCGTCCTCTAGATCTCTCGATCGAGCATAAGACAGCTCGATCGAGGACTCTTCTTCTCGAAAGGGTCTTCGACAGGCCATTGGTTTGTTTCATCTCCTCAAAATCCTCGATTGATGTACAACCAACCATGATTCTTCCATCGTCTATTGAAATGCAGCGCTTTGAGGTAGAAAAAGCTCGGTTTCCGCTACTATTCGGTCAATATATGCAAAATAGCAACACGAACACAAGGTAGCATATACGGGGCATAAAGTGATATAAAATCACCAATTATCGTGAAAATGTGTGCTAAAATAAGACTAAAAAGTATATACAAAATGCACACATCAAACTTCCCCAAACCGAACCTTTGCTTGTCCTCAAGCAAACTAAATGCAAACTAAGGATAAACTACGGACCTAATGGATGGAGAAAGACTCAAAGCTACCAAAATAGTCAATGCCAAATACATACTATGCCCAAAATCAACCGATGCCATGATTAGAAATAAGCGAACGAATTTGTACACATCATGGGGAACATGTAGACTTTCAACCTTGCTAGACTCATAAAGTTTCGGACTCTCCCGGAATCACTCTTCTCTCAATCAAAGCAAATGGCGAAATATATGTGAAGAGAAGAGAAGAATAAATAAGTATAGACTCTCGCCTAAACTACGACCAACAAAACATGTATGTTAGACTACCATGAATAAAGGTTTCAAGCACCGTACACACGCACAACCACCAACGATGTCCATTACACGCCGAACTATTGCAAGTTTTGGGAAAGTGAGGCTAAGTGGGACAAAAAGGGGTAAAACAAGTATGGATTAGTGAGGGTTAAGCCGAGCTAGAACCTTCAAATCTCATGAAAATACATCCCCAAATTTTCCGACTAAACATTAAGCACATTGTCTTTGCTAGGCAAACAAAACTCTACCCAAAATCTTTCCAACTTTCAATCGGATATTCAATTTTCACTTTTTTCTTCATCAATTTTTTCTTTTTCTTTTCTTTTTCTTTGATTTTTTCTTTTGAATTTTTTTTTTTTGATGAATTCTTTCGGTTGTTTTGAATAGTGGTAATATCTCCTCGATCGACCCAAAAGGGTGGTCGATCGAGAACTTTTCTTTCCTATATTACTCGATCGAGCAAAAATAGCTTCGATCGAGCACTATTCTTCTTAAAGCTATCGATCGATCATGCTAAACCAGAAAAACCCCTCGATCGAGGATCAAGGGCTCTCGATCGAGTAATACTCAGCTGAGAATTTCCTTTCCTTCGAATAAACTCCAAAAACAATGGAAACAGGCCAAAAATTGATAAAATGGCACAATTTCTTCACTACTCCTAGCTCAGCACAAAGGTAGGCAAGATATAGGATGTAGTTTAAAGGACAAAAGGCAGTTTTTTGCTAAAGTGGAGCTAAATGGGCGAATCGAAGAAAGGGATGATGCAATAGTTCTCCTACGTGTGATACCAACCTCAAACTAGTGCGTGTAGGCAATAAGAAACCAAGACTCATACACATGCAAGACATGAAATGTAGGGAGTACTACTCACAAACCTAATGTAACCGGTCATAGATGTCACCAGTTTAAAGGCTCTAAAGCTCAGAATGTGTAGTAGGTTGCCAAAACTATGAGTCAAGTCTAGTGATCTAACGTGAAGTCCATGACAAAATTCGAGATGACGCTTAAAACTTCGCAAGGCAAGGGTCGAAAATTGGCATAACATGACATGAAATTGACTATAAACAGCTTTGTCATCATCAAAACTCCAATCCGACTCGACTAAATGCAAAAGGAAACGTGATATTTTTTGAAATTTTGAAAATTTTCTGAAATGTACATGAAGGCAATAAACGTGAATGCAAAACGAAATGCAAATGCAGACGCAAAAGGATGCATACCCTCCCCAAACCAAAACAGACAACGCCCTCGTTGTCTTCTCAACACATCAAAACCAGCAAGTAAGGGGAAAGGGGTAACAACCTAATACATGTTCCTAAAAACAAAAACAAAAACAAAAGAAAAGATGGAAAGAACGGTGGTACTCACAAACTGGCTTCCCCAAAGTAGTACCAAAACTAGGGAAGCCCTAAGCATCACGAGAAGCCTCCTCCTCCCTAAACGTGGGATCCTGCTCCTCCTCTCTCGTAGCACGCCTCGCTGCAGCCTCGACACGTAGGCGAACCTCTCTCGCTACCGGTGTCTCCCCCCTCTCCTCATCAGATGAAGGAGAGTGAGGGTACCCACCATCTGGGTATCGGTAGAAAGAAGGATACACCCATCCTGCTGGAAGGGGACGTGTTGTGCAGATGTAGTCCTCATAGATAGGGAACAAGGCCAAAGCCTGATCCCGGCGCATCTCGGTGAGGAACCTGCAAATGCCATCAAGCACAGGATCACGACGCCCTTGGTCGGAGACCGCATGTGCCTCAAAGGCAGGAGGTAAAAAAAAGTTGGGAGGATAAACCATCCCAGAAGAAGCAGGGGTAGGGGTAGGAGTAGGTGAAGGTGAAGGTGAGTGAGTGGTGATGGTGGTAGGTGTACGAGTGATGGATGGAGTGGGCATGAAGGTGAACGTGGACGCGGACGCGGGTGTGGACGTGGGAGTGGACGTGGTGTCTGGGTCGGAGACTGGGAAGACTGCCCAATCTCGCGCTTCCTCTTCTTGCCAGAAGAAGAGGGGGGTCCGGTGGTGAATGTGAGATGGTAGGTGGTGGGTGGTGGTCTCGCTCCCTCAGCAATGGAGAGCGCTAAGAGACGAGGAAGTGTGGCGCAAGGTAAGGTCACTGAGGGGTAGCCACAGATCTTCCACGTCATCCCATCTAGCCAGCGGAAAACTCGCATGGCCTCTATGTCAAGGGGTCCAACCTCCTCCACTAGGCCAACCCTCTCTATGTAAGTAGGGCGAATGTGGCGCAGGATCCTAGTGACCAATCCGCCACAGACGATAGCACTCGTGACCTTCCTCCCAATACGACCCCAATACTGAGCAACCAGATATGAAATGTTAAGAACAAAAGGTGTACGCGAATCGATGTTCACGTACCCTGCCAAGATGGCAATCTCAGTGTTGGTGATGTTATTGGGCTCAGGTTGTCCAAAGATAGTCTCACCCAACAGTCGAAGAAAGTAACGAGGGGCAGGTGTGTGGACATGGGCTCCCTTCTATGCAGAAAACGGAGTGTGAGAAAGGGCTGCCCATAACTGAGGTACGAGCTTCCTAGGAGGCTCGATGGGTCCATCACTAACGAGGCTTAATGCCTCCCCAAACCGCCCCAAGGTCCAGTCAAACGACTCGTTCATGAGTCAGAAATGAATACAAGGGAGAGTGCGGTCCTCCCTATAGCTCTCAGGGGCAAAGGTGAAGGAGCTAAAGAACTCGTAGGTAGGTCGGTCTAGCGTAAGATCCTCCATCCTAATCAAACCAGACATCCCCGTCCCGTTTAGCAAATAACAAACCTCCTCATAGAAACCTAGAGTCTCTAGGTCAGGGCGCGAGAGGAAACGGGTCGGGTGAGGGGTACAGACAAAAGTGTAGACAACCTAGAACGGTGGTCTGCAGAAATAAAGCGTACCTCAGGCCTCTTAGGCAAAGGGGCGAGGTCTGTCCCTCGTGAAGAAGTAACAATGGCCCTCGATGAAGTGGGCTCAGAAGAAGGAGGCGTAGCAGTAGCTTCAAAAACAGGGGGTTCGGCAGCACTGGCCCCAGGTGCAATAGTGAGCTCAGTAGAGACGGCAGTGGAGCTCGAAGAAGCGACCATAGGAGGTCGGAAAGTAGTGGTGGTGATGGTCAAGGACTGAGGACGAGGAATCCTAGGGAGCTTCGAGTACCTAGGCGTGGGACCCGCGGCTAACAAAGAGAAAGGAGGACACGGCTGGCCAGCATCCTCATCAGACTCGGTCTCCTCCCCGGAGTCACTCTCGGACTCCGTGTCGACGTCCTCTACTACTACGGGGGCACCAGGAGTTGCTTGAGAAGCAACAATATCCTCGATGGCCAGTGGACTCACGGCCAACTCTCCCCCAGGAATGACGGTGCCGTAAGACACCGTCGCAACCTCAGTGACAGCAATAGAGGTCTGCCCAGACTCCGCCACAGCAGCAACAGAGTGTTTCTCTATTATCTCGTTCACGACATTCGAGACGATTGTCTCGACAGATGGTTCGAGAGCAGGGGATTGAGTTACTGGGTCCATTACTACATAAACATCAAGTAATAAACGAAATTAAACAAGGAAAAACATGATTCGAAGCTCCTACGTCTAACACCCTAAAATTCGAAAAATAAGGGAATGGGGGTGTTTAATTAAGCAAAGGAGAGCTAAGAATACTTACTTGATGTTGAATCTACCCACAAACTGCAAGAAAATGGAACAAAAAGCAGAAATCGAAAATTCTACCGAAACCCTCGAAATCGAAAAACGACAAATCGGGGCTCGAAATCGGTGTTTTTGAAGGGGCTTTTGTCGAAATTGGTGTTTAAAGCAGTTGGGTAGTATAATGTAGTAGTTATTTGGGCAAATAAATGCTTAATTTGCAAGTTAGGTTGAAAAGCTTTGAAAATGGGGAAGAACACAGGGTTGCTCGGTCGAAGGAAATTAAGATGTTTAGTCGAAAAATTTACCTTATATAGACCGAAACAAGTGCTCGATCGAGAGACAAATCCTCTTGATCGAGTACTTTTGTTACCTGAAGGGCTCGATCGAGAACAGTAACATCTCGATCGAGAGATCTGCGACTCTTGAACTTCCGTCTTCTCGATCGAGAGGATAACCTCTCGATCGACCATTTCCTTTCCTCGATCGAAGAGAAATCTACTCGACCGAAGGCATCATCCCCTATTTCGCTCGATCGAGAGGATTAATCCTCTCGGTCGAGTGCCTTTCAGCTGACCGCACTTTGTTGTGTTTCTGATTGGGGCGGCTCAGTCGTACCTGCAAAAAGCATAATACAAATATCCCAAAACCACAAAAAATTTGTCCGAGTCACTAAAACTGTTTAAACTACTACTGTTTAACTATGTTTGTCCTATCAAATCAAAACCACAGGCTTAAAAGGAACTAAAAATCCACGAAAAATTATCTTATTTACAACTTCGCACGGGGTTGCAAACCCAGCTATTCTTCCATAAATTCAGATTGGCCATCCTTCGGTCGTTGCTGCGATGTAGTTGATTCTCCGTCATTGGCCCTCACCTTTCTACGCAATGCTCGTGACTCATTTTCCGCCTTTCTCTCGTCTTTGTACTCTTTGAAAAGCTCCGCCATGCTCTTTGACATTCCCGTGGGTGGGTCCAATGCAAAGTTTTCCCATCCTGGCCCTGTGCACCTGATAACAGAAATACGGGCCCCTCTTTTGGTCTTTTTACGAGGCAACGGTGTTAGCGGGGTCGGGGGAGTAACGACATGCGGAGGTTCATCAATGATCATAGAGTCTTTTGATGGTGTCACCTCCATAGGACTAGAGTCAGAATCAACGGCTTGTAGGACATTGCACTCTAAAATGCGCATCGGTCCTTTGTGGGTCGCGGGTTTAGCGAAAACTAGTTCCTCTCCCCCGACTCGAAAGGTCAAAGTGCGCAACCCAACATCAATGATTGCTTGGGCTGTGTGCAAAAAGGGTCGGCCAAGTATGATGGGTGTGTATGAGTCTTCCGGGATGTCAAGAACGACAAAGTCCACCGGTATATAGAAACGTCCCACCTTAACTGGTATATCTTCCAAAATTCTCATAGGTCTAGCCACTGACCTGTCAGCCATTTGCACAGACATGCTCGTGTAATGAAACCGGTTAAGACCCAACCTCCTAGCCAAGGACCATGGCATGACGCTAATACTAGCGCCCAAGTCGCATAACGCTCTATCAATATAATGGAGTCCTATATGGCAAGGGATGGAAAAACTACCCGGGTTGGATAGTTTAAGTGGGGTCCGGTTCTGTAAATGGGCTGAACACCCTTCAGTAAAAGCTACGGTTTCAATTTCATTGACGGTACGCTTACGCATAAGAATGTCTTTCATAACCTTTAAATAAGACGGTACCTTTCTTACTAAGTCCAAGAACGGAATATGAACATTGAGGCCTTTGAAAAGTTGGCCAAATCTAGCGAATTCTGGTTCGGTTTTCTTTTCTTTCACCAAACGTCCCGGAAATGGGACCTGCACATCTGAATCTGGTCTATGCGTATCTCGAATCAAAGTATTATTCAGCATTCTTTGGTTTGGTTTCCTCAATCGAACATTTTCTTGCTCCGGATCTCTCGATCGAGCATTCTCAACAGCAAACCCACTCGATCGACCTTTCGGTGTTCTCGATCGAGCAAACCTTTCTTCACCAATGTTCGATCGAACACTTTCCTCTGATAAATCGCTCGATCGAGGGGATTGAGGCGCTCGATCGAGCATTTCTTCTGAATTTCCTCTCGATCGAGAGTCTGAGACCTCTCGATCGAGCTCTACCACGGCTTTTCCAGCTTCTTTTCCCATTTATTTTCCTGCAAAATCGACAACAATAGCCCGGTAAATAATGTCATCATTAGAATAAATTTTTCCTGACCTGAGGGTCACCATATTCAGCGTTTCCTTCCTCGTTTTTGACTGAGAGGGTAGATGGCCCGGTTGTCTTGTTGATTGGTTGTGGCGAGTTGAGCAATTTGCGACTCAAGCATTTTTATTGTTGAGTTTGTTGCTTGGTCAGATTTAGCCATCTGCGTGGCCAACGATTGTATCATGCTCTTCAATTCGCCAACCTCGGACACCCCTCCATTTGAGGAACTACCATGTTGCGGATTCGGGAACTGCGGGGCCCTCGAAAACTGTTGCTTGTGCGGCGGCTATTTTTGCGGTGGGGGAGACGGGTTAAGGACATTTTGGCTTGTCCACCGTAGATTCGGGTGGACGTACCCGTGATTGTACCCTCCTTGCTTGTATTGTTGAAACGAAAAAACTTGCTCTCGATCAGCGAAGCATTCAACCGCACCGTGGCCTTGTTCGCCACACCTTTCATAAAGTATAATCTCTTCCTTTTGTAGGACATGAACCGTTTGACGGTTCCCAACACCTCCATTCTCCAACTTTTCAATCTTCGCAAATAGCTTATCAAACTTTGCCTCTAAACCTTCAGTTTCAATATTGGCAACTGTTCTTGTACCACTTCTCGGGTTACCATACTCAGATGTATGGGTGGCCATCTCTTATATCAAGCTCCAGCCTTTATCATCGTCCACCTCACGCTAGATTCTCCCATTTGCAGCCGAATTTAAAATGGCTCGGTGATCATTGTATAAGCCATTATAAAATTGGTTGCAAATAAACCATGGCTCGAAACCATGGTGGGGGACGGATCTCACATAACCCTTAAACCTCTCCTATGCCTCAGTCAGGTTTTCGGAAGGTTTCTGTTTGAAATTGGTTATTTGAGTGCGTAAGGCATTTGTACTTTGGGGTGGAAAGTATTTCATATAAAAAGCTATGGCTAAGGATGTCCAGTCATTTATTCCAGCTGCCTCCCTATCTAAATCCGACAACCACTCCCTTGCGTTGTCGGTTAAGGAAAAGGGAAAGAGGGCTTCTTTAATTTTATCTTGGGTTACCCCCCCCCCCCCCCCCCCCCCCCCTCTTAGCTGGGATTAAGGAGCAATAATCAGCGAATCGCTCCATATGCTTTCTGGGATCCTCTCCCGTGGCCCCTCGATATTGGTTTCTCTCCACCATATTGATGTAAGAGGGTCGGAAATCAAAGGTTTGGCCATCTTCATCTGTGGCTATGCTAAATCCCCTTGGAATAAACGCGGCTGTGGGCTCAGAGTGGCTTGCGATATTAGGCATTTTTGGTTGAAGGTGGGGTTCAAATGTAAAGTTTTCCTCAAAGATAACGGTTCTCTCTTGTTCGGGGGTACTCAAGTCTTCCTCCCGACTAGCTCTCTTATGTTTTCTCCTTCGATGTAGGAATAATCTCCCGGGTTCGGGATCGGGATTCACTAAATCTCCCCTTTGAGACCTGCGCATAAAAACTGAAGAGAACAATTAGTACGGTCTTAAGGAATTAAAATTTCTTAAGACTAAAATAGAGAAAAACAAGAATAGAAAACCGCGTTGCTTCCCCGGCAACGGCGCCAAAATTTGATGTGTATCGTTTATGCACGAAAAATAAACCTAAGTACTACTAACAGAAGCTAGCGGCAAATAGGGTCAGTCTCCTCAGGGAAGCGAACTTGTTCAACTATCGGTTTTTACCTATGGTCACAAAATTGGGGGTTTTTAAAAGTGATAACTATACTACGAGATATAGATATGCAAAAGAATAAAATTACGAAAATGAACACGGAATGAGATAAAAATCAAGGAAAGGGAATATGTTGGGAACTCGGGTCATTGTGTCTCATGTATGATTGACGTAATTGGGATAGGCCAATTATTTGGTGGGAAAGGCTGGGCTATTACGGTCAAGTCTCAAACCCGAATATACCTTCCGGTCTTAAGTCGCCCTAAGGTCGTTTTTGCTTAACTTCCGTGTGGGGAATATAACATGTATTCGCCCTAAAACATGAAGGATTAACGAAATTTACAGTTGTGAATTATGGTCATAAGATAATTAAAAACATGAAAAGGAATACAACCTTGGGTCCTTGCTTGAATTGGCCTAAGAACAGGAATTAAAGCAAATTCCCTCCTATAACTTGCACCCAAGACTTGATTGAGAAGATGCCGCGTGTGCTAGAAATACTCTCCAATTGCCTTGCAATATGGAGAGATCTTTTGTGAGTTTTGATGTGAGATCTGAGTTTTAGGAAAAGAATGTTCTCAAAACCCTAATTATGAGAATTGTAATTAACCAGTCGTTGACAAAAGGAGAATAACTCTCCTTTTGTAACGTGAGGGTCAGCCGAATAGGGTTGGGGTGAGAGTGGGCTTTTTCCACTCTCACCTTATTCCTTTGCGTGATTCGACCCGTTTTGCTAAATATTATTTGCGGGATTTTAATTATAAATCGCACACATGTTATCAGATATTAATGCAATCGATACATTAATAATGGTCTGATAAAATTACGATATTGTATAATTACCCAAATTAATATAACTGTTTATATTAATACGCGAATACAATATTTAATTAAATATAACCGTTTATATTTAATTTTACGAATTAATCATGTAATCCGTATTAGCTTAAAATTATTTAATCCGTATTAAATAATAATCTCAACATCTCATTGACTAATTTAATAGTCAATACCTCTGACTAACTGTTTAGTCGTATCCGGCATAAATGTGACTGTATTTTCATACCTTCACATCTCTCAAACGTGTCCTATAGGTGTGACGTATAGGGACCAGTTGATCACCGCCATCCATATGACAATAACGTCAAACTTATCTAGCAAGCCAACCGTTATTGATAAACGTGGATCAACTGATAATAATACTGAAGTATGCCCTTGTGATCCTTTAAGAGATTTAGTAAGTCATTGTACTAACTGTCAAGGACACTAGCCTCAACAATCTCCCACTTGTCCGTACAAGGGTATGTGCACTGACGTTATAACACTACATGTGGAGGACACAAGCTCCAACAAACTCCCACTTGTCCGTACAAGTGTAGGTGCGATAACTGATTCTCATATCCTTTTAAAATTTCTCCCACTCAATGTAAGACAATTTGCAAATCCGCATTCGCAAAGGTCGTATCTCACAAGCGATCTGTATCAAGAGTGGTTTCCCCGACTAGAGAGTAACCTAACTGATAAAACGAATCTGTATTCGAGCATGGCCATGCATTTCAGTTACTACTCCTCGAGTGGCCCTGAGAAATGATAAAATCCTGATAAGGGTTTGGATATTTCCCTCAACTCGAATCCTGCAGATGTAAGCGCAGCATGAAATAACCCAGAAAAAATCCTCTTGGCCCCTGTTACGGAAGACCGTGGAAAAGAAACCTAAGTTACCCAAAATCTGCCTTAATCTCAAGAGATAGTTGAAAGTCAAAAGACTCGACTCTAAGGAACACTATGGAGGTCCTATCCACGACCTAGCACCCAATGTTATAAAACACTTAGGACTCCATAACGTCGTCAAGGGGTGTCCTACGAGATATCCGTATAACTCGCCTTTGTGATTGGTCAGTCAATGACTTATGGCTCGTTGAACCCACCATCAACCAACGTCACAAAATGATTACCTGAGTTATCAGCTCAAATGGGTAATCAAGGACCAAAACGATGTAATGTTAATCAGTTCACTTTGTGGTGTTCAAAATTGGCGTACAATTCTGTTGGGAAATGTGTCCTCAACATTAGTGCGATCACGTAATTAAATCTCATGACGAGAATGCGCAAGGGATGATACGAATTATTAGTCAACTGACCAACATTAATCGGTAATGATTGGCTAGCTAGAGTTTGACATTACTGTCGTATGACGGTGATGGTCAGTTGATCCCTTTAGGTCACACCTTTAGGACAATTCCCTTAATTGATAAAATGATCAAATGTATATTGATACGATTTGATCATATTCCTTAAACTCGTATATCGAGAAATTAGAGGTTGAATCTTAATGTAAGATTTATGTTTAAAATTGAAATGTGTCAATTGTTAAACAGTAAACGATATTTTATGATATCGTAATTAGAATGAATTGGGTTATAATTAATACAAAGGTTGTAAATCGTATTGACGATTATTATAAGTGACCATTTTACATCTAGTAATTTCGAATTACTTGTCAACTTGATAAATGAGATTTATTAATTTATGAATAATATTTATTTGATAAATATGTATGATTAAATTAAAACAATTGTTATTTTATTATATTATGACATATTGGATGTCACATAACATAAAATTGTGAAGTTGATAAAATGATGAAATAAGGTCCATTTTAAGTGGTATGTGCCGGTTTTGGTGGTTGTGTTTTAAGGGTTGATTTAAGTTAATTATACTCTTAAATACACCAAAACATAATCATTAAGGTGACCTTGGAACTAATACCTATGGCCACCCTAAATGACCTAGAAAAGGGAAAATGTTCCCCTTGTTCTTCCCCATGAACCCGGCCACCCACACTCAAGCATCACAATATTAAGTATAAGATGCTCACCTATTGAAAACCCTAGTTCTTCTAATGCTTGCATAATTTTCTAAGTGTAGAAAAATCAAATAAACTCTCTTCTCCTCTTAGCCGAAAATTCACTAAGTAAGAGAGATTTTACAACCTCTAATATATTATTATAAGATAATAAAATCATACTATTTGTAGTATTCAAACAACATTCTAATAAAAGTGATTAGAATAAGTTTAAGGAGAAAACCGATTTTGCAACTAGCTCGTTCAAGTCTCGGTTGATTGAGGGGTTGTCTTGGTGCATCCAAAGGAGGTATTCTATTTTGGGTACTCGGAGGATCATCCTTGCTAAACATTTGGACCGTGTGTAAGGGTTCAAATACTCTCCTTATTTCCGCATTATTAGCATGCATAAGATCGTTTTAACATGTAAATTAATATGTTAATCACAAGGTTAGTTTAGTATGACTAAAATTAGTTTATGAGCAACTAATATAACCTAACAATTGGTATCAGAGCAATAGGTTGTTTGCATGCTTTCCGTTTACGTTTTTACGGAGTTATAGTGATAACAAAATAAAATTGAATTTTCGTTTGATATATGATATGCACGAAATTAATTTAGCATGAATACCTACTGTTTTCTAAAATGTTTTAGAATATTTGGAATATATTTTGCATGAATATTGCTTATTGGTATATTAAATCTCGGTTTTAATATGTTTTAATGGTTAAAAATGTTTATTTTTGGGAAAAATAGTTAAAGTTAGCTTCTGGCCGAGATTTTTCAGTATGTTATCACATGTATTTTATATAATATGAATATGATTTTTCGTAAATTATGGACTTATAAATCGTGTGATATGAATTTTAAGTGTTAAAATGCAATAAGATGAATAAAAATGGGTTAAAATAGTTATATTATGAATTTGACTATAAAAATTTATGAGGATGTCACATGCAATATTTAAAATTAATGTTGAATTTTCCAGAAATTTATCTCAAATATTGCAATATTATAGATTTTTAATGTAAAAATCGGGTAATTAGTGACATAATTTCGACTTTAATAGTTTAAGTTTGAATTTGGCCATAAAAATTTAACACGATGTCATATATATTATTTCCAGCATGTATAAAATTTTCGAGAATTTTATCTTATTTTATGCTTGAGAAATAATTTTAAAGGTTAAAATCGTACGATATATGACGTAAATCGTTAAAATTTGCAAATGTTGTTAAAATGGCCGAAAAATGTAACCCATATTAGTCATATATGATATGTTCATCATGAAAATTTTCTTGGGAGCCAAAAGTTTCAGATTTGTTTTAATTTTTAATTTGTTAAAAGTAGCATTTAAAATTAAAATAATAAGAGTCTTTAATTAAAGTTTCGGCTCTTGGGCAGTGTGTAATTTATTTTCTGTCCATTTTGTGTTCTTGAAGTGTTTTGGAAAGTGTAAAAATTTTATTAGTATTTTATTTGCATTTATGGAGTTAATTATTGAATTTTCCGACTTAAATTGCTCGTTTTACGTCTTATTTACGAAATAATGTTAAAACCGTATAAAATACTAATATTTTAACTTTCTGAAAATTTTAAGAAAATTCTGGAATTTTAAAAATTTGAATTTTGAATTTTCGAAATTTTAATGACTCTTTTGGATTTTTATATTATTTTTTCCCGTAAAACCGAGTAATACCGATCAATATTGAAATATATTAAGTTAAGTCATGTTCAAAGTTTGAGTAAGACTAAATTTTGAATCCTATAAGAGTTGGGATGATTAACTTAAGGATGAAAACCGTTTCATATAATGCATAAGTGTTGTTAACCTTTAAAACACGCGATTCCATAAACCAAGGTTTGCGATAACTATTTAAATAAGTGTTTTAAATAGGACGATTTGGCTTAGGGTTTGCATGTTAATTCATATTTTTATAAGCATTGCATATTTTATATTATGAATGTCATGATTTATTTTTACGTAATTTTGGGAATTATGTAATTTACTTAGTATGGCCTTAGTTTTTAAATCGGTATTTCCCGTAATGTAAGGGGTTACCGATTGGGTTGTAATTTTGTGATCTCGTATCACCCAATTGTAATTTATTTCTATTTTATAATGTATAAAGTAGACTAGAAAAGTTGTAACATTTGTAAAATTCCGGAGTTCCTTGAAGACGGTGCCATTCGGAAAGGAGTTCCGACAAGACGGTGTTTACCTCGAAGTGCGTGCCGCGTGAAGTTCAAGGGACCAAAGGAGTTGGTTTCCGAATTTGTACTTTGTTATTTCTTTTCTAGGAAAGGCCATACTAGGGTTTATTTATGCTTTTATTTTGCTTTTTATATGTTTGCATGCATAGCCAAATCGTCATACATCGTATCATGCATGTTTCGACCTAGTCGACCTAGTCTTTTATTTTATCGATAATTCACCGACTTAGTTCACTTAAACGGAGATAGATAATATTTTGACTAGATCTCTTACATATAAATATTGAGACTTAGCCTTACCAAAGAGTACGGACCCATGAATCCCTTCTTCACAAGAACGTAGGCTCGGCTACACCGGGGTACTAAAATTGTCACGTTGGGTAAGTGGGGTAATAAGATTATACCTTGAAATTTGGTTGATCTCAACGAAAGTATTCGTAACCGTAGTTGCAATAAGTTCGGGCTAATAAAGATAATTTTAAGAAAATTGTCGACCGAGAGTTCTAAGAGTAGAACCGATTAAAGAGTTAATCCACCAAATTATACCGATACGGGTTGAATCGGCTACACCGTGCCCGGATTAGTATGGGTTTGGGTCTCGGGATTGTTTACTTAATTGGGTAAGAGATCATTAAGTAAATATATAACTAAACTTGTTAAAGTTTTTATTTTAAATTAAGAATTTTAAAATGATGTTGTTTTTCCTTTTATTATTGTAGTTTAATTTTCAAACATCATCATCAATGGCAACCAACGCTCCACCTCTCACTAACGTATCATGGCTTCGATCCTTTATGGATCGTTGCAAACTCGATAAGCATGGTTCAAACTTTAAGGATTGGGATGCGCAATTACTTTTGGCCGCTCAAGGTGACGATAAGAGTCGTTACCTATCCGAAGCCGCTCCTCCCGCTCCAACCGCTCGTTCCGCGGTCGGAACTCGTGAGGCCTATGAAGCCTACATGAAAGAGTCCTCCGCTCTTAAAAATGTGCTCATCTTCTCCATGGAGCCGGATCTCCAAAGGAGTATGATTAAGTTGACCACATCGTATGAGATATACACCAAACTTGCGACCATGTTTTCGCAAACTCCAAGGGTGATACAATATGAGGCGGCTTCCGCCTTCTTTGACATTACTTTCAAGGAAGGGCAAAAGATAAGCCCTCATGTGCTCAAACTCGTTGAGCTCGCGGAGACTCTAAAAGCTCAAAATGTTGACATTCCCGACTCTCTAATTATTGACCGAGTTCTTCACTCGCTCAATAAGGTTAAGGCGTATGCTCAATTCCGGGTGAATTTCAATATGCGAAACCAAGAAACCACGTTGGATGAGTTGCATAAGATGCTCGTCCAAGCCGAAAGGGACGTGGGACTTCATGAAAGTTCCACCAAGGATGTTTTGAACATCGAAAATAAAGGGAAAACGAGCTTCAAGAGGAATGCCTCTAAAGGCAAGGGCAAGAAAACGTTCAAACCCAAGGCGACCAAAGAAAAGACCTTTTCGAAAGGCGCTTCCACCTCGTCTTCAAAAGAGCAAGACAAGTGCCATTATTGCACGAGGATCGGTCATTGGAAGCGAAATTGCCCCAAATACTTAAGTGATCTCAAAAATGGGAAGGCAACCGCCGTAGGTAATAATAATTCTCGTTTAAATTCATGTCATTTATCAACTTATGTATAATGATACAAATGTGTTGATATTTACCCTTTTTAATTGTTTTAAAGGGGCGCCTCCTAATAATGATAAGGGCAAGGAGAAGGAAGCTTGAAGTTCCTTACTTGGATGGCTATGGTAGCATCCAAATGATCGAAGACTTGAAGAGCTAGCCTCTAATTTTCATATCGTCTTCTTTCATATTTTGCATTTATTTATGGAACAATTTATTTTCTTGTAAGACAAGGATTAAAATCCTAAAACAATGGTTGTAGTTTTGGATATTGGTGACTTGGTTTTCAACCCGAGTCACTACTTTTGTTCTTAATCAATGTTTTGATTTCTCAAATAAATCGCATACCTTGTTTAAACATGAATAATAGTGATTTTATCACGAAACAAACTATTGATACGATCAATATAATATAATCAAAGAGTTGATTAAAACGGAGAACTACACCCCATGAGATAAATTCAATCAAAATGAGACTATATCAGTTCATTATAAGATTTTCATTTTAAGTGAAAATGAGAATGTATTCATCACACCTATCAAACTTCAAACATTCAGATACATTGGTTAATCGAAATAGCTATCCTTAAACGAATAAAGGTTATTGTTAGAAGGATAGAGTGGGAGAAAATATTTCGCTCGCAAACCAATGATGAAAACAAAGGAAGGATCTTAGAGAAGATTCTTACTTGGGAGTCTTAAGAAGAGCCCTAAATGATTTGAAGAAACTACGAGAGGACACTGAAGAAACTACGGGAGGACACTCGAAGAAAGGTTCTTTGTGTTCATTGTTTCATAGAGAGGAAACTTGAAACCCCGTATGAAATCAGTAGGAAAAAAGGTTCCTTAACAAATGATTTTTCTAAGTTTATAAGATAAAAGAGAAGAAATCATCTCAATCCTCTCAAAGTAGTTATAAAGAAATTATCATGTCATTTTCGTCTCGAGGAAACAAAGACATTATAAGAAGGTGATGATTGATTGAATGGAAACAGATCACTATAGGGATAGTGATTGTGATAATAATTCAAGTAACAGTTTAACATGCGAGAAATGAAAGGTTCATTTAAGATATCGAGAGATATTGATTTTAGTGGGAGCGATTTTCATTAAAAAAATTAAGCCTACCATTTAGAGAGAATGGGTGATTCTTTAAGGTGTAAAGAATAAGAGGTTTGAAATTCTAGATGATCAAATAATTTATATCATAAGATGATGGAGCTTACGGGAAGGTTTATTATATGGATAATAAAAGGTCGCCCACTAGAAGTTAGAATGGTTGGATACTTTATTCATAATGATGAATGAAACCATAAATAGCCAAGATGAGTGAAAATTATTAGAATGATGAAATCATAAATAGACTACAATAAAGTTTTCAGTACATAAGTGACTGTATATCGATACATCACAAGTTATAAGATAACAGTGGGAGCTTTCCTCCGTAAAGGAAACTCAAAATCTAGAAAGAGTTCTAGATATGTACTCAAATAGAATCATATTATACGGGATAATATGAGATTGAAGGATACCAAGATTTGTAAGTTTTGCAATCATGAATAAAAGGTTTATTTGCAAAACACTAATACAAATAGATGATTGTACATCAAAAAGCAATGTAATAGTGTTGACTATTGTTGCATGACAACATCATTTGAGTTATGATTAACTCAAAATGAAAGATACTTTGTCAGAATCCAAATGGGTTGTATGAGACAATATTGAACCCCATAAGTGAACTGGATTGACTTAGTATGGCCCCTAGCCGCTTACATGAGGTGACATCTCGAAGCGACTAGAGTGTGAGGCGATTGATGGCAAGTTCAAATGCCATAAAGTCATATGTGATGACTAGTCGATCACATAGGCAGACTGTAAGAGACACTCTGTCGGGCAATGTGACCGCTTATAGAGTTCTGGAGATTTTATAGCCGGGTTGTGGCGAGAGCTGCTATAGTATTCTTGTGAGTCAATTCTTAGACTAAAGACTACTCTCCCAAGATGGTACAGTTTAGGCATAACTTTGATCCATTCTCTACGACTTTTCGTAACTGGAGTCAAATGAGATTGTTTTGGGTTGTGACTAACTGTGACTAGTTGAAGGAAGTAGTGCGATAGAAATTGTCCACCCCTTGTCAGGGTTGTTCAAATCTCAGGGCCACTCGAGGAGAAGTTAACTGGAAATGCGTGGCCACGCTCGGAAGGTATCTATGGTAGATAATTCCGGTCAGACAGTTATTCTCCAGATCGAGGAAACCACTCATGATATGATCAAATGCAAGTACGACCTCAGAGAGACATCTTGCATTGAGTGGGAGATTGTAATAGGACAAGAGAATTGGTGACGCACACTTGTCGAGGACAAGTGGGAGATTGTTGGGAAATGTGTCCTCAACAATAGTGCGATCACGTAATTAAATCTCATGACGAGAATGCGCAAGGGATGATACGACATGAGATATCTTATTCGATTCTAGACCCTATAAACAACTATAAATCACTTTTACACGGTTATCCGATTTTCGGCCGAAATTGGTTTATTGCTTACCGGTACCGTCAAATGTCTTCAGATCTATTTGCAAATTTTTATGCCCGCTTTATCTGACTTGATTAACCATTCTTGCAATTTTTGACAAATTTCATTTCAGGAGCTCAGAGGCCTTAAAAACGTGTATTATATACCCTTCAATTCGAGCCGTTTCAGGTGGTCGGAGCGAACATTTTTAATTTCAGCCTGTTTTTTACCACGTGTCCGAAATCGTATCATGAGGTATATTTTTCGATTCTAGACCCTATAAACAATTATAAATCACTTTTACACGGTTTTCCGATTTTCGACCGAAACTGGTTCAATTTATAGCATACCAGTAACGTCAAATGTCTTCTGATGTTTTTGACAATTTTTGTGCCCGCTTTATCTGGCTCGATTAACCATCCTTTCGATTTTCAGTAATTTTTGTTTCAGGAGTTCAGAGGCCTAAAGAACGTGTATAATATATCCTTCACTTCGAGATGTTTTGGGTGGTCGGAGCGGCCATTGTTATTTTTCACCCTGTTTTTCTACCACATGTCCGAAATTGCATCATGAGATATATTATTCGATTCTAGATCCTATAAACAACTATAAATCACTTTTACACAGTTATCCGATTTTCGGCCGAAATTGGTTTATAGCATACCGGTAACGTCAAATGTCTTCTGATGTTTTTGCAAATTTTTGTGTCCGCTTTATCTCATCCCTGCGATTTTGGGTAATTTTTGTTTCAGGAGTTCAGAGGCCTAAAAAACGTGTATTTTATATCCTTCATTTCGAGCCATTTCTGGTGGTCGGAGCGGGCATTGTTATTTTTCAGCGTGTTTTTCTACCACGTGTCCGAAATCGATCATGAGATATCTTATTCGATTCTAGACCCTATAAACAACTATAAATCACTTTTACACGGTTATCCGATTTTCGGCCGAAATTGGTTTATTGCTTACCGGTACCGTCAAATGTCTTTAGATGTATTTGCAAATTTTTATGCCCGCTTTATCTGACTTGATTAACCATTCTTGCAATTTTAGACAATTTTCGTTTCGGGAGCTCAGAGGCCTTAAAAACGTGTATTATATACCCTTCAATTCGAGCCGTTTCAGGTGGTCGGAGCGAACATTTTTAATTTCAGCCTGTTTTTTACCACGTGTCCGAAATCTTATCATGAGGTATATTTTTCGATTCTAGACCCTATAAAGAATTATAAATCACTTTTACACGGTTATCCGATTTTCGACCGAAACTGGTTTATAGCATACCAGTAACGTCAAATGTCTTCTGATGTTTTTGACAATTTTTGTGCCCGCTTTATCTGGCTCGATTAACCATCCTTGCGATTTTCAGTAATTTTTGTTTCAGGAGTTCAGAGGCCTAAAGAACGTGTATAATATATCCTTCACTTCGAGCTGTTTTGGGTGGTCGGAGCGGCCATTGTTATTTTTCAGCCTGTTTTTCTACCACATGTCCGAAATTGCATCATGAGATATCTTATTCGATTCTAGATCCTATAAACAACTATAAATCACTTTTACACAGTTATCCGATTTTCGGCCGAAATTGGTTTATAGCATACCGGTAACGTCAAATGTCTTCTCATGTTTTTGCAAATTTTTGTGCCCGCTTTATCTGACTTGACTTACCATTTATGAATTTTCTATAATTTTCGTTTCGGGAGCTCAGAGGCCTAAAAAACGTATATTATATAACCTTAAATTCGAGCCGTTACAGTTGTCGGAGCGACCATTTTTATTTTCAGCCTGTTTTTTACCACGTGTCCGAAATCGTATCATGAGGTATCTTTTTCGATTCTAGACCCTATAACCAACTATAAATCACTTTTACACAGTTATCCGATTTTCGGCCGAAATTGGTTTATTGCTTACCGGTAACGTCAAATGTCTTCAGATGTATTTGCAAATTTTTATGCCCGCTTTATCTGACTTGATTTACCATTCTTGCAATTTTTGACAATTTTCGTTTCGGGAGCTCAGAGGCCTTAAAAACGTGTATTACATACCCTTCAATTCGAGCCGTTTCAGGTGGTCGGAGCGAACATTTTTAATTTCGGACTGTTTTTTACCACGTGTCTGAAATCGTATCATGAGGTATATTTTCGATTCTAGACCCTATAAACAATTATAAATCACTTTTACACGGTTATCCGATTTTCGACCGAAACTGGTTTATAGCATACCAGTAACGTCAAATGTCTTCTGATGTTTTTGACAATTTTTGTGCCCGCTTTATCTGGCTCGATTAACCATCCTTGCGATTTTCAGTAATTTTTGTTTCAGGAGTTCAGAGGCCTAAAGAACGTGTATAATATATCCTTCACTTCGAGCTGTTTTGGTTGGTCGGAGCGGCCATTGTTATTTTTCAGCCTGTTTTTCTACCACATGTCCGAAATTGCATCATGAGATATCTTATTCGATTCTAGATCCTATAAACAACTATAAATCACTTTTACACAGTTATCCGATTTTCGGCCGAAATTGGTTTCTAGCATACCGGTAAGGTCAAATGTCTTCTGATGTTTTTGCAAATTTTTGTGTCCGCTTTATCTCATCCGTGCGATTTTGGGTAATTTTTGTTTCAGGAGTTCAGAGGCCTAAAAAACGTGTATTTTATATCCTTCAATTCGAGCCGTTTCTGGTGGTCGGAGCGGGCATTGTTATTTTTCAGCGTGTTTTTCTACCACGTGTCCGAAATCGATCATGAGATATCTTATTCGATTCTAGACCCTATAAACAACTATAAATCACTTTTACACGGTTATCCGATTTTCGGCCGAAATTGGTTTTTGCTTACCGGTACCGTCAAATGTCTTCAGATGTATTTGCAAATTTTTATACCCGCTTTATCTGACTTGATTAACCATTCTTGCAATTTTTGACAAACTTCATTTCAGGAGCTCAGAGGCCTTAAAAACGTGTATTATATACCCTTCAATTCGAGCCGTTTCAGGTGGTCGGAGCGAACATTTTTAATTTCAGCCTGTTTTCTCTATTAGGAACTGAATGATTAAATAGGCGGAAATAAAGAGTTTCCTAATGACCTAAACACTTTAATGGGCTTTGCGGAAACTTCTGGGTCTGCGCAGAGGTCGGACGACCTACTTTGTGGGTCGGTCGACCCAATGTCGGGACTGCAGCGCGCGTCGATCTTAAAACAGCTGCCATTTTTTCGTTACTTATCGTAATCAAGCGATTCTTGCGGCGTTGGAAAGCTAAGAGGATAAGATTTCCCCTCCAACTGAAATCACTCCATTATCAGCTCTAAAACTCGAGATGTAGCCATTTGAAACAGGCTGCAATATCGTGGATCGATTCTTTGCTATATGCACCTTTGCTTATGCTATCATCAGGCCTTGAAATGTGCGCTAGGCTTGTTCTTTCGTGTCCTTAGCCATAAAAATCACTTGAGGACGGATTTGGTTTGAAATCGCTTTTTTCCGCATAATTCTGCAAAATAGCATAAAAATACGAAAGAAGACAAAAGTTGGGAAATAAAGGCTAAAACATCGTAAATGAGCTCTAAAATGCGTGTGAAAATAGATATAAAACATCATAAAATAGACACGCATCAGGTATCTTTTTCGATTCTAGACCCTATAAACAACTACAAATAACTTTTACACGGTTATTCGATTTTCGACCGAAACAGGTTTATAGCATACCGGTAACGTCAAATGTCTTCTGATGTTTATAAAAGTTTTTTTGCCCGCTTTATCTAACATAATCAACCATCCTTGCAATTTTCGGTAATTTTCGTTTCTAGAGCTCATAGGCCTAAAAAACGTATATTATATACCCTTCAATTCAAGCCGTTTCAGGGTGGTCGGAGCGGCCATTTTTATTTTTCAAACTTTTTAAATGCCACCTGTCCGAAATCGCATCATAGCCTAAAAAACGTGTATTGTATACCCTTCAATTCGAGCCGTTTCGGGTGGTCGGACCGACCATTTATAATTTCAACCTGTTTTTCACCACGTGTCCGGAATCGCATCATGAGGTATCTTTTTCGATTCTAGACCCTATGAACAACTACAAATAACTTTTACACGGTCATTCGATTTTCGACCGAAACTGGTTTATAGCATACCGGTAACGTCAAATGTCTTCTGATTTTTTTGAAAATTTGTATGCCCGTGTTATCTGACTTGATTAACCATCCTTGCAATTTTCGGTAATTTTCGTTTCAGGAGCTCAGAGACCTAAAAAACGTGGATTACATACCCTCCAATTCTAGCCGGTTCAGGTAGTCGTAGCGTCCATTTTTAATTTCAGCCTGTTTTTTACCACGTGTCCGAAATCGCATCATGAGATATCTTTTTCGATTCTAGACCCTATAAACAACTTCAAATCACTTTTACACTGTTATTGGATTTACGACCGAAACTAGTTTATTGCATACCGGTAAAGTTAAATGTCTTCTGATGTTTTTGAATATTTCTTTGCCCGCTTTATCTGACTTGATTAATCATCCTTGCAATTTTCGGTAATTTTCGTTTCTAGAGCTCAGAGGCCTAAAAAACGTGTATTATATACCTTTCATTTCAAGCCGTTTCAGGGTGGTCGGAGCGGCCATTTTTATTTTTCAATCTATTTTAATACCACGTATCCGAAATCGCATCATGAGGAATCTTATTCGATTCTAGATCATATAAACAACTATAAATCACTATTACACGGTTATCCGATTTTGCCGAAACTGGTTTATAGCATACCGGTAACGTGAAATGTCTTCTGATTTTTTTGAAAATTTTTGTGCCCGCTTTATCTGACTTGATTAACCATCCTTGAAATTTTCGGTAATTTTCATTTCGGGAGCTCAGAGACCTAAAAAACGTGTATTGTATACCCTTCAATTCGAGCCGTTTCGGGTGGTCGGACCGACCATTTTTAATTTCAGCCTGTTTTTAACCACGTGCCTGGAATCGCATCATAAGGTATCTTTTTCGATTCTTGACCTTATAAACAACTACAAATCACTTTTACATGGTTATTCGATTTTCGACCGAAACTGGTTTATAGCATACCGTTAACGTCAAATGTCTTCTGATGTTTTTGAAAATTTTTGTACCCGCTTTATCTGACATGATTAACCATCCTTGCAATTTTCGGTAATTTTCGTTTCTAGAGCTCATAGGCCTAAAAAACGTATATTATATACCCTTCAATTCAAGCCGTTTCAGGGTGGTCGGCGCGGCCATTTTTATTTTTCAACCTTTTTTAATGCCACCTGTCCGAAATCGTATCATAGCTTAAAAAACGTGTATTGTATACCCTTCAATTCGAACCGTTTCGGATGGTCGGACCGACCATTTTTAATTTCAGCCTGTTTTTCAACACCTGTCCGGAATCGCATCATGAGGTATCTTTTTCGATTCTAGACCCTATAAACCACTACAAATAACTTTTACATGGTTATTCGATTTTCGAACGAAACTGGTTTATAGCAAACCGGTAACGTAAATGTCTTCTGATGTTTTTGAAATTTTTTGTGCCTGCTTTATCTGACATAATCAACCATCCTTGCAATTTTCGGTAATTTTCGTTTCTAGAGCTCATAGGCCTAAAAAACGTATATTATATACCCTTCAATTCAAGCCGTTTCAGGGTGGTCGGAGCGGCCATTTTTATTTTTCAACCTTTTTTAATGCCACCGGTCTGAAATCACATCATAGCCTAAAAAAACGTGTATTGTATACCCTTCAATTCGAGCCGTTTCGGGTGGTCGGACTGACCATTTTTAATTTCAGCCTGTTTTTACCACGTGTCCGGAATCGCATCAGGAGGTGTCTTTTTCGATTCTAGACCCTATAAACAACTACAAATAACTTTTACAAGGTTATTCGATTTTCGACCGAAACTGGTTTATAGTATACCGGTAACGTCAAATGTCTTCTGATTTTTTTGAAAATTTGTGTGCCCGTTTTATCTGACTTGATTAACCATCCTTGCAATTTTCGGTAATTTTCGTTTAAGGAGCTCAGAGACCTAAAAAACGTGGATTATATACCCTCCAATGCTAGCCGGTTCGGGTAGTCGTAGCGTCCATTTTTAATTTCAGCCTGTTTTTCAACACGTGTTCGAAATCGCATCATGAGATATCTTTTTCGATACAACTTCAAATCACTTTTACACTGTTGTTGGATTTACGACCGAAACTGGTTTATTGCATACCGGTAAAGTCAAATGTCTTCTGATGTTTTTGAATATTTCTTTGCCCGCTTTATCTGACTTGATTAATCATCCTTGCACACTACAAGAAAAACTGGATCGGGCGACAGTTTTTGGCGACTGCAACGGGTAGTCGTCAATTTGGCGACGGAATAAAAATTCGGGCGACTGAAATCAGTCGCCAATTTGGCGACTGACCTTTTTCCCCAAATTTCCCACCACCGACACAACCGGGTGACAGAAAACGCATTTTGGCGACAGAAAGTAGTCGCTAAATTTGGCGACAGCACTCTTCCGTCGCCAATTTGGTGAGTCCGTCGCCAATTCGCGGTATACAAACAGCGCACAAATCAGTCCCCATTCCTTATTCGCAAATAAACAAACACACAAACACACAAACCCACGAACGGCGAAAACCACCACCACCACCACCCTACCCTACGTGTTCCGGCCACCCTCAACACCACTGTCACCGGATTCCGGCCACCACCATCACCACCCTACTTGTTCTTCCCTTCATTCAACTCATTTAAGGTTTGTATACTCCCTTGTAGTTCAATTTCAATTTCAATTTTTTGTTTGATTGTTGGTTTATTTTGTGCATTTAGTGATTGTAGTAGGTTATTAAGACTGTCTTAGCTTATTAGGTTGTGATTAAGTAGGTATTAGAAGCCAATTAGCATATTAATTAGATAATTGTGGGTTAGGGTTTATAATAAGTTTGTATAAGACGATGTTGTTAGCCTTATTGATGTTGGTTAATTAGATTAAAGTAGTCGATTAGGATGTTTAATAGCTTATTAGGATGTTAGTTAGATTATACTAGCTTATTAAGACCGTCTTAAATTAGCTTATTAGGTTGTGGTTAATAGTATAATTGGAAATTGTTGTTAATAAATTGTTATTATTATTTGATTGAGGTTGTTCTTTAATTAAGTGAGTGTAATTTTAGTTTAGATATATTTATTTTTATTGTTGAAAATTGTTTTATGGGTTTTTTTGTTTAGATTAAAATGAAGAGATTGGAAGGTTCATGGATGTATTATGGAGGGTTATTAGATATTAAGAAGAGGCGTTCTAATGCTAGGTTTATAGAGGGTGTTGCCGAGTTTATTGAATTTGCTAAGCAACAGGAGGAATATGACTCGTTAGAAAATAAACTTAGGTGTCCTTGTAGCAAATGTCGAAATATGAAATACCTATATGTCATTGTGGTACAAGAACATCTCTATACAAATGGGTTTCGTCCAAATTATTATAATTGGATTTTACATGGAGAAGCCTATTCCCCAATTCACGAACAACCTCACATCGAACATATTGACGAGAACCCATATAGAGATATGGTTGTTGATGCCTTGGAGTTTAATGTAGCCAATAATGATGACCGTGTAGCCTTGAATGAAGAGCAACCTCCAAATCCCCAAGCAAAGGCTTTTTTTGACATGTTAAAAGCTGCGGAACAACCTTTATACGAAGGGAGCAGAATGTCATTATTACAAGCTGCCTCTAGGATAGTAACCTTGAAGTGTGAGTATAATATGCCATTTCCTGCCGTTGATGGTATTGCTTCTTTCCTTGAGGATGCTATCCCCGAAGATAACGTCATGACTCAAAGTTTCTACAACACCAAAAAAATAGTTAAAGGTCTTCAGTTACCACATCAAAAGATCGATGCATGTCCCGAAGGATGTATGTTGTTTTGGAAAGATGATGCATTACTTGACAAGTGCAGAAAATGTGGAAGGGATAGATTTCAGACAAGCGATGGAGATGTTGTTTTCAAAACGAAAAAAGGCAACAAGAGTGGTAAAAGGGGTTAAAAGTGTAAGAAACCAATAGCAGAAAACCAATTAATTTACCTTCCTCTTTCCCCAATACTTCAAAGAATTTATTCTACCAAAAAACTTGCCGAACAAATGACATGGCACAAAGAAAATCCACATACTCCGGGGAAGATGTGTCATCCAAGTGACGGGGAAGAATGGAAACGATTTGATCAAATCTATCCTGAATTTGCCGAGGAACCCCCGAATGTGTGACTTGGCTGGTGTACGGATGGATTTAGTCCTTTTACCCAATTTGGTAAGAATTACTTTTGTTGGCCCGTAATGGTCACACCATACAACATACCGCCTTGGTTATGTATGAAAAGAGAATTCATTTTCTTGTCTCTCATTATTCCCGGTCCTAAAAATCCGAAAGGCCATTTGGATGTTTATTTACAACCATTAGTGGAAGAATTGAGACAATTGTGGGAAGTTGGGGTGGAAACATATGATGTTTTCAGAAAGCATAATTTTCAATTAAGAGCTTCACTTTTATGGACAATAAATGATTTTCCCGCATATGGTATGCTATCTGGCTGGGCTACTGCGGGACAAAAAGCATGTCCTCGTTGCATGGGTGAAAGTAAAGCTTTTTGGCTTCCGAATTCCAAGAAAATTAGTTGGTTTGATTGTCATAGATGTTTTTTTACCACTAAATCATTCTCTTAGGAGAAACAAGAAAGCTTTCAAAAAAGGGAAAGAGGTACTTGATGATGCCCCGGATCATCTTCCAGGTGCTGAGGTATGGGAGTTGGTATGTGATTTCCCATCTTCTATTGATGGTACTGAAGAAGAGTTTAAAGAACTCAAAAAGAAGAATAATGGTTGGCTTAAAAGAAGCATTTTTTGGGACCTTCCAAATTGGAAAACAATGTTAATCAGACACAACTTGGATGTGATGCATATAGAAAAGAATATTTTTGAGCAATTAATTGACATGATCATGGATGTCGAATGCGAAACATGTGACTGTCTTCTGATGTTTTTGAAAAATTTTGTGCCCACTTTATCTGACATGATTAACCATCCTTGCAATTTTCGGTAATTTTCGTTTCTAGAGCTCATAGGCCTAAAAAACGTATATTATATGCCCTTCAATTCAAGCCGTTTCAGGGTGGTCGGAGCGGTCAATTTTATTTTTCAACCTTTTTTAATGCCACTTGTCCGAAATCGCATCATAGCCTAAAAAACGTGTATTGTATACCCTTCGATTCGAGCCGTTTCGGGTGGTCGGACCGACCATTTTAAATTTCAGCCTGTTTTTCACCACGTGTCCGGAATCGCATCATAAGGTATCTTTTTCGATTCTAGACCCAATAAACAACTACAAATAACTTTTACACGGTTATTCGATTTTCGACCGAAACTAGTTTATAGCATACCGGTAACGTCAAATGTCTTCTGATTTTTTCGAAAATTTGTGTGCCCGTTTAATCTGACTTGATTTACCATCCTTGCAATTTTCCGTAATTTTCCTTTCAGGAGCGCAGAGACTTAAAAAACGTGGATTATATACCCTTCAATTCTAGCCGGTACGGGTAGTCGTAGCGTCCATTTTTAATTTCAGCCTGTTTCTTTACCACGTGTCCGAAATCGCTTCATGAGATATCTTTTTCGATTCTAGACCCTATAAACAACTACAAATCACTTTTACACTGTTATTGGACTTACGACCGAAACTGGTTTATTCCATACCGGTAAAGTCAAATGTCTTCTGATGTTTTTGAATATTTCTTTGCCCGCTTTATCTGACTTGATTAATCAGCCTTGCAATTTTCGGTAAGTTTCGTTTCTAGAGCTCAGAGGCCTAAAAAACGTGTATTATATACCTTTCATTTCAAGCCGTTTCGGGGTGGTCGGAACGGCCATTTTTATTTTCCAACATGTTTTAATACCACATGTCCTAAATTGCATCATGAGGTATCTTATTTGATTCAAGACCCGATAAACAACTATAAATCACTTTTACTCGGCTATCCGATTTCCGGCCGAAACTGGTTTATAGCATACCGTAACGTGAAATGGCTTCTGATTTTTTTGAAAATTTTTGTTCCCGCTTTATCTGACTTGATTAACCATCCTTGCAATTTTCAGTAATTTTCGTTTCGGGAGCTCAGAGACCTAAAAAACGCGTATTGTATACCCTTCAATTCGAGCCGTTTCGGGTGGTCGAACGACCATTTTTATTTTCAGCCTGTTTTTCACCACGTGTCCGAAATCGCATCATGAGGTATCTTTTCGATTCTAGACCCTATAAACAACTACAAATAACTTTTACACGGTTATTCGATTTTCGACCGAAACTGGTTTATAGCATACCGGTAAAGTCAAATGTCATCTGATGTTTTTAAAAATTTTTGTGCACGCTTTATCTGACTTGATTAACCATCTTTGCAATTCTCAGTAATTTTCGTTTCTGGAGCTCAAAGGCCTAAAAAACGTGCATTATATACCCTTCAATTCGAGCCGTTTCGGGTGGTCGGGGCGACTATTTTTAATTTCAGCCTGTTTTTCACCACGTGTCCGAAATCGCATCATGAGGTATCTTTTTCGATTCTAGACTCTATAAACAACTACAAATCACTTTTAGACGGTTATTCGATTTTCAACCGAAACTGGTTTATAGCATACCGGTAACATCAAATGTCTTCTGATGTTTTTGAAAATTATTGTGCCCGCTTTATCTGACTTGATTAACCATCCATGCATTTTTCAGTAATTTTCGTTTCTAGAGCTCAGAGGCCCAAAATACGTGTATTATATACCCTTCAATTCGTGCCGTTTCGGGGTGGTCGGAGCGTCCATTTTTATTTTTCAGCCTGTTTGTTACCACGTGTCCGAAATCGCATCATGAGGTATCTTTTTCGATTCAAGACCATATAAACAACTACAAATCACTTTTACACGATTATTCGATTTTCGACCGAAACTGGTTTATAGCATACCGGTAACGTCAAATGTATTCTGATGTTTTTGAAAATTTTTGGTCCTACTTTATCTGACTTGATTAACCATCTTTGCAATTTTCAGTAATTTTCGTTTCTAGAGCTCAGAGGCCTAAAAAACGTATATTATGTATCCTTCAATACAAGCCGTTTCAGGGTGGTCGGAGCGGCCATTTTTTTTCAACCTGTTTTAAAACTACGTGTCTGAAATCGCATCATGAGGTATCTTATTCGATTCTAGATCCTATAAACATCTATAAATCACTTTTACACGGTTATCGTATTTTCGGTCGAAACTAGTTTTTAGCATACCGGTAACGTGAAATGTCTTCTGATTTTTTTGAAAAATTTTGTTCCCGCTTTATCTGACTTGATTAACCATCCTTGAAATTTTCGGTAATTTTCATTTCGGAAGCTCAGAGACCTAAAAAACGTGTATTGTATAACCTTCAATTCGAGCCGTTTCGGGTGGTCGGACCGACCATTTTTAATTTCAGCCTGTTTTTCACCACGTGCCCGGAATCGCATAATGAGGTATCTTTTTCGATTCTAGACCCTATAAACAACTACAAATCACCTTTACACGGTTATTCGATTTTCGACCGAAACTGGTTAATAGCATACCAGTAACGTCAAATGTCTTCTGATGTTTTTGAAAAATTTTGTGCCCGCTTTATCTGACATGATTAACCATCCTTGCAATTTTCGGTAATTTTCGTTTCTAGAGCTCATAGGCCTAAAAAACGTATATTGTATACCCTTCAATTCAAGCCGTTTCAGGGTGGTCGGAGCGGCCATTTTTATTTTTCAACCTTTTTTAATGCCACTTGTCCGAAATCGCATCATAGCCTAAAAAACGTGTATTGTATACCCTTAAATTCGAGCCGTTTCGGGTGGTCGGACAGACCATTTTTAATTTCAGCCTGTTTTTCACCACGTGTCCGGAATCGCATCATGAGGTATCGTTTTCGATTCTAGAGCCTATAAACAACTACAAATCACTTTTACACGGTTATTCAATTTTCGACCGAAACTGGTTTATAGCATACCGGTAACGTCAAAAGTCTTCTGATGTTTTTGAAAATTTTTGTGCCCGCTTTATCTGACTTGATTAACCATCGTTGCAATTTTCGATAATTTTTGTTTCTAGAGCTCAAAGGGCTAAAAAACATATATTATATACCCTTAAATTCAACCGGTTTCAGGGTGGTCGGAGCGGCCATTTTTATTTTTCAATCTGTTTTAATAACACGTGTCCGAAATCGTATCATTAGATATCTTATTCGATTCTAGACCCTATAAACAACTACAAATCACTTTTACACGGTTATTCGATTTACGACCCAAACTGGTTTATAGCATACCAGTAACGTTAAATGTCTTCTGATGTTTTTGAAAAATTTTGTGCCCACTTTATCTGACATGATTAACTATCCTTGCAATTTTCGGTAATTTTCGTTTCTAGAGCTCATAGGCCTAAAAAACGTATATTATATACCCTTCAATTCAAGCCGTTTCAGGGTGGTCGGAGCGGTCATTTTTATTTTTAATCCTTTTTTAATGCCACTTGTCCGAAATCGCATCATAGCCTAAAAAACGTGTATTGTATACCCTTCGATTCGAGCCGTTTCGGGTGGTCGTACTGACCATTTTTAATTTCAGCCTGTTTTTCACCACGTGTCCGGAATCGCATCATAAGGTGTCTTTTTCGATTCTAGACCCTATAAACAACTACAAATAACTTTTACACGGTTATTCGATTTTCGACCGAAACTAGTTTATAGCATACCGGTAACGTCAAATGTCTTCTGATTTTTTTGAAAATTTGTGTGCCCGTTTAATCTGACTTGATTAACCATCCTTGCAATTTCCCGTAATTTTCGTTTCAGGAGCGCAGAGACCTAAAAAACGTGGATTATATACCCTTCAATTCTAGCCGGTACGGGTAGTCGTAGCGTCCATTTTTAATTTCAGCCTGTTTCTTTACCACGTGTCCGAAATCGCATCATGAGATATCTTTTTCGATTCTAGACCCTATAAACAACTACAAATCAATTTTACACTGTTATTGGACTTACGACCGAAACAGGTTTATTCCAAACCGGTAAAGTCCAATGTCTTCTGATGTTTTTGAATATTTCTTTGCCCGCTTTATCTGACTTGATTATTCATCCTTGCAATTTTCGGTAATTTTCGTTTCTAGAGCTCAGAGGCCTAAAAAACGTGTATTATATACCTTTCATATCAAGCCGTTTCGGGGTGGTCGGAACGGCCATTTTTATTTTCCAACTGTTTTAATACCACGTGTCCTAAATTTCATCATGAGGTATCTTATTTGATTCAAGACCCGATAAACAACTATAAATCACTTTTACTCGGCTATCCGATTTCCGGCCGAAACTGGTTTACAGCATACCGGTAACGTGAAATGGCTTCTGATTTTTTTGAAAATTTTTGTTCCCGCTTTATCTGACTTGATTAACCATCCTTGCAATTTTCAGTAATTTTCGTTTCGGGAGCTCAGAGACCTAAAAAACGCGTATTGTATACCCTTCAATTCGAGCCGTTTCGGGTGGTCGAACGACCATTTTTAATTTCAGCCTGTTTTTCACCACGTGTCCGAAATCGCATCATGAGGTATCTTTTTCGATTCTAGACTCTATAAACAACTACAAATCACTTTTACACTGTTATTGGACTTACGACCGAAACTGGTTTATTCCAAACCGGTAAAGTCAAATGTCTTCTGATGTTTTTGAATATTTCTTTGCCCGCTTTATCTGACTTGATTATTCATCCTTGCAATTTTCGGTAATTTTCGTTTCTAGAGCTCAGAGGCCTAAAAAACGTGTATTATATACCTTTCATTTCAAGCCGTTTCGGGGTGGTCGGAACGGCCATTTTTATTTTCCAACATGTTTTAATACCACGTGTCCGAAATTGCATCATGAGGTATCTTATTTGATTCAAGACCCGATAAACAACTATAAATCACTTTTACTCGGCTATCCGATTTCCGGCCGAAACTGGTTTATAGCATACCGGTAACGTGAAATGGCTTCTGATTTTTTTGAAAATTTTTGTTCCCGCTTTATCTGACTTGATTAACCATCCTTGCAATTTTCAGTAATTTTCGTTTCTGGAGCTCGGAGGCCTAAAAAACGCGTATTGTATACCCTTCAATTCGAGCCGTTTCGGGTGGTCAAACGACCATTTTTAATTCCAGCCTGTTTTTGACCACGTGTCCGAAATCGCATCATGAGATATCTTTTTCGATTCTAGACCCTATAAACAACTACAAATCACTTTTACACGGTTATTCGATTTTCGACCGAAACTGGTTTATAGCATACCGGTAAAGTCAAATGTCATCTGATGTTTTTAAAAATTTTTGTGCACGCTTTATCTGACTTGATTAACCATCTTTGCAATTTTCAGTAATTTTCGTTTCTGGAGCTCAGAGGCCTAAAAAACGTGCATTATATACCCTTCAATTCGAGCCGTTTCGTGTGGTCGGAGCGACTATTTTTAATTTCAGCCTGTTTTTCACCACGTGTCCGAAATCGCATCATGAGGTATCTTTTTCGATTCTAGACTCTATAAACAACTACAAATCACTTTTAGACGGTTATTCGATTTTCAACCGAAACTGGTTTATAGCATGCCGGTAAAGTCAAATGTCATCTGATGGTTTTGAAATTTTGTGCCCGCTTTATCTGACTTAATTAACCATCCTTGCAATTTTCGGTAATTTTCGTTTCTGGAGCTCAGAGGCCTAAAAAACATGTATTATATATCCTTCAATTCGAGCCGTTTCGGGTGGTCGGAGCGACCAGTTTTAATTTAAGCCTGTTTTTCACCACGTGTCCGAAATCGCATCATGAGGTATCTTTTTCGATTCAAGACCATATAAACAACTACAAATCACTTTTACACGATTATTCGATTTTCGACCGAAGCTGGTTTATAGCATACCGGTAACGTCAAATGTCTTCTGATTTTTTTGAAAATTTGTGTGCCCGTTTAATCTGACTTGATTAACCATCCTTGCAATTTTCCGTAATTTTCGTTTCAGGAGCGCAGAGACCTAAAAAACATGGATTATATACCCTTCAATTCTAGCCGGTACGGGTAGTCGTAGCGTCCATTTTTAGTTTCAGCCTGTTTCTTTACCACGTGTCCGAAATCGCATCATGAGATATCTTTTTCGATTCTAGACGCTATAAACAACTACAAATCACTTTTACACTGTTATTGGACTTACGACCGAAACTGGTTTATTCCAAACCGGTAAAGTCAAATGTCTTCTGATGTTTTTGAATATTTCTTTGCCCGCTTTATCTGACTTGATTATTCATCCTTGCAATTTTCGGTAATTTTCGTTTCTAGAGCTCAGAGGCCTAAAAAACGTGTATTATATACCTTTCATTTCAAGCCGTTTCGGGGTGGTCGGAACGGCCATTTTTATTTTCCAACATGTTTTAATACCACGTGTCCGAAATTGCATCATGAGGTATCTTATTTGATTCAAGACCCGATAAACAACTATAAATCACTTTTACTCGGCTATCCGATTTCCGGCCGAAACTGGTTTATAGCATACCGGTAACGTGAAATGGCTTCTGATTTTTTTGAAAATTTTTGTTCCCGCTTTATCTGACTTGATTAACCATCCTTGCAATTTTCAGTAATTTTCGTTTCTGGAGCTCGGAGGCCTAAAAAACGCGTATTGTATACCCTTCAATTCGAGCCGTTTCGGGTGGTCAAACGACCATTTTTAATTCCAGCCTGTTTTTGACCACGTGTCCGAAATCGCATCATGAGATATCTTTTTCGATTCTAGACCCTATAAACAACTACAAATCACTTTTACACGGTTATTCGATTTTCGACCGAAACTGGTTTATAGCATACCGGTAAAGTCAAATGTCATCTGATGTTTTTAAAAATTTTTGTGCACGCTTTATCTGACTTGATTAACCATCTTTGCAATTTTCAGTAATTTTCGTTTCTGGAGCTCAGAGGCCTAAAAAACGTGCATTATATACCCTTCAATTCGAGCCGTTTCGTGTGGTCGGAGCGACTATTTTTAATTTCAGCCTGTTTTTCACCACGTGTCCGAAATCGCATCATGAGGTATCTTTTTCGATTCTAGACTCTATAAACAACTACAAATCACTTTTAGACGGTTATTCGATTTTCAACCGAAACTGGTTTATAGCATGCCGGTAAAGTCAAATGTCATCTGATGGTTTTGAAATTTTGTGCCCGCTTTATCTGACTTAATTAACCATCCTTGCAATTTTCGGTAATTTTCGTTTCTGGAGCTCAGAGGCCTAAAAAACATGTATTATATATCCTTCAATTCGAGCCGTTTCGGGTGGTCGGAGCGACCAGTTTTAATTTAAGCCTGTTTTTCACCACGTGTCCGAAATCGCATCATGAGGTATCTTTTTCGATTCAAGACCATATAAACAACTACAAATCACTTTTACACGATTATTCGATTTTCGACCGAAGCTGGTTTATAGCATACCGGTAACGTCAAATGTCTTCTGATTTTTTTGAAAATTTGTGTGCCCGTTTAATCTGACTTGATTAACCATCCTTGCAATTTTCCGTAATTTTCGTTTCAGGAGCGCAGAGACCTAAAAAACATGGATTATATACCCTTCAATTCTAGCCGGTACGGGTAGTCGTAGCGTCCATTTTTAGTTTCAGCCTGTTTCTTTACCACGTGTCCGAAATCGCATCATGAGATATCTTTTTCGATTCTAGACGCTATAAACAACTACAAATCACTTTTACACTGTTATTGGACTTACGACCGAAACTGGTTTATTCCAAACCGGTAAAGTCAAATGTCTTCTGATGTTTTTGAATATTTCTTTGCCCGCTTTATCTGACTTGATTATTCATCCTTGCAATTTTCAGTAATTTTCGTTTCTAGAACTCAGAGGCCTAAAAAACGTGTATTATATACCTTTCATTTCAAGCCGTTTCGGGGTGGTCGGAACGGCCATTTTTATTTTCCAACATGTTTTAATACCACGTGTCCGAAATTGCATCATGAGGTATCTTATTTGATTCAAGACCCGATAAACAACTATAAATCACTTTTACTCGGCTATCCGATTTCCGGCCGAAACTGGTTTATAGCATACCGGTAACGTGAAATGGCTTCTGATTTTTTTGAAAATTTTTGTTCCCGCTTTATCTGACTTGATTAACCATCCTTGCAATTTTCAGTAATTTTCGTTTCGGGAGCTCAGAGACCTAAAAAACGCGTATTGTATACCCTTCAATTCGAGCCGTTTCGGGTGGTCAAACGACCATTTTTAATTCCAGCCTGTTTTTCACCACGTGTCCGAAATCGCATCATGAGGTATCTTTTTCGATTCTAGACCCTATAAACAACTACAAATCACTTTTACACGGTTATTCGATTTTCGACCGAAACTGGTTTATAGCATACCGGTAAAGTCAAATGTCATCTGATGTTTTTAAAAATTTTTGTGCACGCTTTATCTGACTTGATTAACCATCTTTGCAATTTTCAGTAATTTTCGTTTCTGGAGCTCAGAGGCCTAAAAAACGTGCATTATATACCCTTCAATTCGAGCCGTTTCGTGTGGTCGGAGCGACTATTTTTAATTTCAGCCTGTTTTTCACCACGTGTCCGAAATCGCATCATGAGGTATCTTTTTCGATTCTAGACTCTATAAACAACTACAAATCACTTTTAGACGGTTATTCGATTTTCAACCGAAACTGGTTTATAGCATGCCGGTAAAGTCAAATGTCATCTGATGGTTTTGAAATTTTGTGCCCGCTTTATCTGACTTAATTAACCATCCTTGCAATTTTCGGTAATTTTCGTTTCTGGAGCTCAGAGGCCTAAAAAACATGTATTATATATCCTTCAATTCGAGCCGTTTCGGGTGGTCGGAGCGACCAGTTTTAATTTAAGCCTGTTTTTCACCACGTGTCCGAAATCGCATCATGAGGTATCTTTTTCGATTCAAGACCATATAAACAACTACAAATCACTTTTACACGATTATTCGATTTTCGACCGAAACTTGTTTATAGCATACCGGTAACGTCAAATGTCTTCTGATTTTTTTGAAAATTTGTGTGCCCGTTTAATCTGACTTGATTAACCATCCTTGCAATTTTCCGTAATTTTCGTTTCAGGAGCGCAGAGACCTAAAAAACGTGGATTATATACCCTTCAATTCTAGCCGGTACGCGTAGTCGTAGCGTCCATTTTTAATTTCAGCCTGTTTCTTTACCACGTGTCCGAAATCGCATCATGAGATATCTTTTTCGATTCTAGACCCTATAAACAACTACAAATCACTTTCACACTGTTATTGGACTTACGACCGAAACTGGTTTATTCCAAACCGGTAAAGTCAAATCTCTTCTGATGTTTTTGAATATTTCTTTGCCCGCTTTATCTGACTTGATTATTCATCCTTGCAATTTTCGGTAATTTTCGTTTCTAGAGCTTAGAGGCCTAAAAAACGTGTATTATATACCTTTCATTTCAAGCCGTTTCGGGGTGGTCGGAACGGCCATTTTTATTTTCCAACATCTTTTAATACCACGTGTCCGAAATTGCATCATGAGGTATCTTATTCGATTCAAGACCCGATAAACAACTATAAATCACTTTTACTCGGTTATCCGATTTCCGGCCGAAACTGGTTCATAGCATACCGGTAACGTGAAATGGCTTCTGCTTCTTTTGAAATTTTTTGTTCCCGTTTTATCTGACTTGATTAACCATCCTTGCAATTTTCAGTAGTTTTCGTTTCGGGAGCTCAGAGACCTAAAAAACGCGTATTATATATCCTTCAATTCGAGCCGTTTCGGGTGATCGGAACGACCATTTTTAATTTCAGCCTGTTTTTCACCACGTGTCCGACATCGCATCATGAGGTATCTTTTTCGATTCTAGACCCTATAAACAACTACAAATCACTTCTACACGGTTATTCGATTTTCGACCGGAACTGGTTTATAGCATACCGGTAAAGTCAAATGTCATCTGATGTTTTTAAAAATTTTTGTGCACGCTTTATCTGACTTGATTAACCATCTTTGCAATTTTCAGTAATTTTCGTTTCTGGAGCTCAGAGGCCTAAAAAACGTGCATTATATACCCTTCAATTCGAGCCGTTTCGGGTGGTCGGAGCAACTATTTTTAATTTCAGCCTGTTTTTCACCACGTGTCCGAAATCGCATCATGAGGTATCTTTTTCGATTCTAGACTCTATAAACAACTACAAATCACTTTTAGACGGTTATTCGATTTTCAACCGAAACTGGTTTATAACATACCGGTAAAGTCAAATGTCATCTGATGGTTTTGAAAATTTTGTGCCCGTTTTATCTGACTTAATTAACCATCCTTGCAGTTTTCGGTAATTTTCGTTTCTGGAGCTCAGAGGCCTAAATAACATGTATTATATACCCTCCAATTCGAGTCGTTTCGGGTGGTCGGAGCGACCATTTTTAATTTAAGCCTGTTTTTCACCTTGTGTCCGAAATCGCATCATGAGGTATCTTTTTCGATTCAAGACCATATAAACAACTACAAATCACTTTTACACGATTATTCGATTTTCGACGGAAACTGGTTTAAAGCATACCGGTAACGTCAAATGTATTCTGATGTTTTTGTAAGTTTTTGTGCCCACTTTATCTGACTTGATTAACCATCTTTGCAATTTTCAGTAATTTTCGTTTCTAGAGCTCAGAGGCCTAAAAAACGTATATTATGTATCCTTCAATACAAGTCGTTTCAGGGTGGTCGGAGCGGCCATTTTTTTCAACCTGTTTTAAAACTACGTGTCCGAAATCGTATCATGAGGTATCTTATTCGATTCTAGATCCTATAAACATCTATAGATCACTTTTACACGGTTATCCGATTTTCGGCCGAAACTAGTTTTTAGCATACCGGTAACGTGAAATGTCTTCTGATTTTTTTGAAAAATTTTGTTCTCGCTTTATCTGACTTGATTAACCATCCTTGAAATTTTCGGTAATTTTCGTTTCGGAAGCTCAGAGACCTAAAAAACGTGTATTGTATACCCTTTAATTCGAGCCGTTTCGGGTGGTCGGACACACCATTTTTAATTTCTGCCTGTTTTTTACCACGTGTCCGAAATTGCATCATGAGATATCTTTTTCGATTATAGACCCTATAAAAAACTACAAATCACTTTTACACTCTTATTGGATTTACGACGGTAACTGGTTTATAGCATACCGGTAACGTTAAATGTCTTCTGATGTTTTTGAAAATTTTTGTGCCCGCTTTATCTGACTTGATTAACCATCCTTGCAAATTACAGTAATTTTCGTTTCTAGAGCTCAGAGGCATAAAAAACGTATATTATATACCTTTCAATTCAAGCCGTTTCAAGGTGGTCAGAGCGGCCATTTTTATTTTTTAACCTGTTTTAATACTACGTGTCCGAAATCGCATCATGAGGTATCTTATTCGATTCTAGATCCTATAAACAGTTATAAATCACTTTTACATGGTTATCCGATTTTCGGCCAAACTGGTTTATAGCATACTGGTAACGTGAAATGTCTTCTGCTTTTTTTGAAAAATTTTGTGCTCGCTTTATTTGACTTGATTAATCATCCTTGCAGTTTTCGGTAATTTTTGTTTCGGGAGCTCAGAGACCTAAAAAACGTGTATTGTATACCCTTCAATTCGAGCCGTTTCGGGTGGTCGGAGCGACCATTTTTAATTTCAGCCTGTTTTTCACCACGTGTCCGGAATCGCATCATAAGGTATATTTTTTGATTCTAGACCCTATAAACAACTACAAATCACTTTTACACGGTTATTCGATTTTCGACCGAAACTGGTTTCTAGCATACCGGTAAAGTCAAATGTCATCTGATGTTTTTGAAAATTTTTGTGCCCGCTTTATCTGACTTGATTAACCATCCTTGCAATTTTCGGTAATTTTTTTTTCTGGAGCTCAGAGGCCTAAAAAACGTGTATAAAATAACCTTCAATTCGAGCCGTTTCGGGTGGTCGGATCGACCATTTTTAATTTCAGCCTGTTTTTCACCACGTGTCCGAAATCGCATCATGAGGTATCTTTTTCGATTCTAGACCTTATAAAAAATACAAATCTGTTGGGGCTGGTGTCCTTGACAATTAAGTACAATGACTTATTAAATCTCTTTAAGGATCACAAGGGCATACTTCTGTATTATTACCAGTTGATCCACGTTTATCAGTAACGGTTGGCTTGCTAGATAAGTTTGACGTTATTGTCATACGGATGGCGGTGATCAACTGGTCCCTATACGTCACACCTATAGGACACGTTTGAGAGATGTGAAGGTATGAAAATACAGTCACATTTATGCCGAATATGACTAAGCAGTTAGTCAGAGGTATTGACTATTAAATTATTCAATAAGATGTTGAGATTATTATTTTTTAATACGGATTAAATAATTTTAGCTACGGATTACATGTTTAATTCGTAAATTAAATATAAGCAGTTATATTTAATTAAATATTAATTTCGCGTATTAATATAAACAGTTATATTATATTAATTTGGGTAATTATACAATATCGTAATTTTATCAGGCCATTATTAATACATCGACTGCATTAGTACCTGATGACACGTATGTGATTTATAATAAAATCCCGCAAATAATATTTAGCAAAACGGGTCGAATCCCACATTAGAATAAGGTAAGAGTGAAAAGCCCACTCTTACCCTAATGGGTCGGCCGACCGTGTACTACATAAGGAGAAGAATTCTCTTTATGTGAGACTACTGCTTTTTGATTGTTTTTACTGACAAAACACATCTAAAAGAAAATTAGGGTTTTTGAGAGCATTCTTCTCCCAAAACTCAGATCTCACATCTAAAACCTCCATAGCTCTCCCCATATTGCAAGGCAATTGGAGAGTATTTTCTAGCACACGCGGCATCATCTCAAACAAAGTCTTGGGTGCAAGTTATAGGAGGGAATTTACTTTAATTCCTGTTCTTAGGCCTATTCAAGCAAGGACCCAAGGTTGTATTCTTTTTCATGTTTTATTTATCTTATGACAATATTCACAACTGTAAATTTCATTATAATCCTTCAAGTTTAGGGCGAATACATGCTTTATTCCCCACAAGTGGTATCAGAGCCAAGGCCATGAAATTTTTACTTTTGTGTTTTTCGTAAGTTTTTTATTTAAAATTTTTGAAAAAGCGTGTTCTGTCGCTGTGTCGGTCGGTCGACCCTAGTTGCGGTCGGTCGACCGTCTCCCGCGTAGGTTTTCTGTTTTCGACAATTTATCTTTTGTGAGAAATCGTTTTCAGAAACTCGGTTTCGTGTTTTGTGGTCGGTCGACCTGTTTTTTTGGGTCGGTCGACCATTCTGCTGTTACAAAAAAAAAAAAAAAAAAAAAATTTTCGTCAGTAGGTCGGTCGACCACATGTTGAGGTCGGTAGACCACTTTCCTGTAACAGACTCGTTTTTTATTTTTCGAAAATAACCTGTTTTATTTTCACATGGCCTTTAGTAATATACTATATACAGAAATAGTATATTATTAAAATTGTGAAACGGTTCACCCTCGTATGATAGATATTATTTTAAAACGGTTTAAGATAATAGGATTATAAATTTATTAAAATTGGGTGATTAAAACGGTATAATCACATAATTTTAATCCCGTAAGGTGGTTTGGTAAAATTTATTAATCATAATAACAGTATTATGTCATGTATGAATGTAACAACCCGACCCACCACGGTCGTAACACACCCCCAATAAGATGGGAGGTAAGCCTTTGGGCCCATTCTTTGTCCTCACTTAAGCCCAAAAGCACAAGGCCTTGTTACTAAGTGGTGGGTGGAAGTTATTATAAACATATCACAAGCCTCACATTCTACCAATGTGGGACAACTTTCCTCTCAAACTCTTGGGGTGTTACAAACTCCCCCACTTAAAGAGCACAACGTCCTCGTTGTGCCTCAAACTTGACCACAACCAGGGCCAGAATCCTCCCCCGCTAGGTGTGTCACCCGAGTACTCCCGACCACAGGCTCACCACACGGTCGCAGGGTCGCTCTGATACCATTTGTAACAACCCGACCCGCCACCGTCGTAACACAACCCCAATAAGATGGGTGCACACTTTTGGGCCCATTATTTGTCCTCACTTAAGCCCAAAAGCACAAGGCCTTGTTACTAAGTGGTGGGTGGAAGTTATTATAAACATATCACAAGCCTCACATTCTACCAATGTGGGACAACTTTCCTCTCAAACTCTTGGGGTGTTACAATGAATTTTATTTAGTTGATGCATTTTATTTATCGTCTTGTTGAATGCCTTGAATGCTTTCAATAACGTATTTAATTTTTGCAAACGGTTGTAACTTAGTGTGACCTTAGTAGATTGTGTTACCGTAATGATGGAACACAGTCTTGCTTGTAATTTTGAGATCTTGAATCTCCGTTTTGGGTTTTTGCCATGTAATTACTTTTGTATTTAAAAATTAGAATGTAAATAGGATTATATTTGTAATTTAAATTAGTAATTTTGTGAAGACCAAAGACGGAGACCGGATTTTCACTACCGCTGCAAGGACCAAGATGGAACATCAAGACAAGCTTCTAGGGTCCAACGGTGGATTCCAAGTTGTTTTATGTTTATTTTGGTAGGATAGGCCACACTAGGACTTTTTATTTACGTTTATTGCATTTATTTTATGCTTTCATCGATAATAGCTTGCATCATATTCCGTCTAAAACCAAACCACCTATAACATGCCTGAAAACTGACTCATGTAGAGGTTACGCGTTATTTTTTTGTGACAATACAGATGTCACATGTCAATCGCAAAGCCATCACTTTATTTCATTCATTCACGCATATGCTAGATATTAGTTCACTTAAAATGGATAAATAAAAGTTGATGGGGTCTTCCTCGTATAACCAAAAATTGAGAATAGTCTTTATAAATCAGACTCCCATGAATCCCTTCTTCGTCGGTAGGCATAATATAACCCCTTCTACGTCGGGTAAGTGGGAACAGATGATTTATTTTATCTCAACATCATGGTCACTCGATAATATCTAGCGACTGAGATGGACTAATAGATAGGATTTACGGAAATCTATCGACCAAGAGTTCCAACGGTGGAATTAGCCAAACTGTGGGCTTATCAATATACGGAAATTGAGTCTTGGGATCGTTTATACAATTCTTGTGGGAGATCAATTATATAAATGCATGAGTCTACGAGTTTAAATTTCAATTTAATATAGACTTAAATCACAACAATGAGTTGCTTATATGGTTCTGTTTTATCTTCTTTTCAGTGTAGAACACGTTCAAATTAAACTGTTGTATAACTAAATGGCTGGTGAAGACCCAATGCCAAGTGCCAAGCTAGCACGTGAATCCTGGCTAAAAGCCTTCATGGACTCCATAAATCAGTCTACTAGACTGAAGAATGATGGGTCAAACTTCTCTGACTGGGAGGCAGCACTACGGAATGCTGCCATTGCTGACGGAAAGCTTAAGTACTTAACTGAGCCCATTCCGGCACACCCAGGAACTGGAGCTAGAGCTAACGAAGTTCGCGCTCATAGCGACTTCGTCATGGAAGCGGGTGCGATAAAGAACGTACTCATCTATGCAATGGAATCCAATTTGCAAAGACGCTTCATAGCCCATGGTGCAAACAAGATTTTCACCACGCTCACTAACGAATTCTCAAAGGCTCCGAGGATCGTTTCTTATGAGCATACCTGTCGCTTCTTTGAGGCGAAACTCCAGAAGGGCCAAGCAGTTAGCCCACATATTCTTCACATGATTGAGAATATCGAGAAACTGGAGGCCCTAAACTGCAAGATCAGTGAGAACATAATCGTTGATCGAATGCTTCATTCGCTTCATGATGGGTTCGCCCTCTTCAGGGCCAACTATTACATGAACGACATGAAGAAGACTCCTCATGAGCTCCACTCCCTTCTCGTACAGACCGAGAAGGATCTGAAATTAAGTGGGAGCATGAAGCAAGATGTTCTCATGATCTCCAGTAAGGGTAAGGGTAAGGGTAAAGCTCAAGCTCAGGGCGACCTAACAGTAGGCAAGCCCAAGTTTAAGAAGTCAGGATTTACTAAGAGTGGGCCAGGTGCATCGAGCAACTCACAGGGCAAAACAAAGAGCAAGGATACAAGCATGGAATGTCACCATTGCCACAAGACTGGGCATTGGAGGCGCTCATGCCCCGTATATCGTGAGGACATTAAGGCAGGCCGCGTTACTCCTGTTGGTATGTCTTCTTCTTCTTTTATTCACATGACTGAGATTAACCATGCAAGTTACGGAACTTGGGTACTAGATACTGGTTGTGGTTCTCATCTATGTAATCATGTGCAGGGCCTCTGAAACCAAGAACCCCTAATCAAGGGTGAGGTTGACCTGCGTGTCGGGAATGGAGCACGTGTTGCTGCAGTCTCGAGGGGAACATACGTGATCCAGCTTCCAAGTGGATTCGAGTTATCTTTATATAACTGTTATTATGTTCCTTGTTTGTCCAAAAACATTATTTCAGTTTCTGCGCTTGACAAACTTGGTTTTTCATTTGTAATAGAAAATAACAGTTGTATTTTCTCATTACACAATATGATTTATGGCAAGGCAGTTTCCATGAATGGAATTTATGTTTTAGATCAAACCACTGAAATATTACATGTGAATAATAAGAGATTAAAGGTAGGTGACAAAGATCAAACTTACCTATGGCATTGTCGTATGGGACACATAAATGAGAAACGCGTAAAACAGCTCATACAGAATGGAGCTATCTCGGCCTTTGATTTCGAATCATATGGCACGTGTGAATCATGTCTCATCGGCAAGATGACTCGTATTTCATTCAAAGGTGTTGGAATGCGCGCTGCCGACCTATTAGGACTCATACATACAGATGTGTGTGGGCCTATGTCGATCAACGCACGAGAAGGCTATAGGTATTTCATCACTTTCACGGATGATTTGAGTAGATATGGCTATGTCTACTTAATGAAACATAAAAGTGAATCCTTTGACAATTTCAAAGAATACCAGAATCGGGTACAGAACCAGCTGGGAAGAAAGATTAAAGCACTACGTTCTGATCGTGGTGGTGAGTATCTTTCACACGAGTTTGATCAACACCTTAAAGACTGTGGCATCGTGCTACAGTTGACTCCACCTGGAACACCACAATTAAATGGTGTGTCTGAACGGAGAAATCGAACTTTACTTGATATGGTTCGATCCATGATGAGTCACACCGTTGTGCCTGATTCATTGTAGGGCTATGCTCTTTTGTCGGCCGCTCTAATACTTAACCGTAGTCCGTCTAAAGCTGTTGACAAGTCTCCATACGAATTATGGAAGGGAACGGTCCCTAACTTGTCCTTTATTCGGGTTTGGGGCTGCGAGGCTTATGTCAAGTGGAGACACGAGGATAAGCTCGGCCCGTGATCGGTCAAGACATACTTTATAGGCTATCCAAAGGGAACTTTTGGTCATTACTTCTACTCGCCAACCGAACAACGTGTTTTTGTTGCGGCTAGTGCGACGTTCTAAGAGAAGGAATTTCTCGAGAACAAGTCGAGTAATAGAACCTTCGATTTATCGGAGGTTCAAGAACCAACTACCGAGCAACCATTGGAGGAAACAGTTCCTTCAACCGAGGCTGCGGTAGATATTCCTGAGGAACCTAGGCGGTCGGGAAGAGTCTCCATTCCTCCGGACAGATACATTGGTATGGCCGAGGAACATGATATGGATGACGTCTTACTCCTAGAGGGTAATGAACCCTCAACCTATATAGGTGCCATGACCAGTTCTGACTCAAAGCTATGGCTAGAAGCCATGCAATCCGAGATGGACTCCATGTATGAGAACAACGTGTGGGATCTTGTGGACCTACCTGCAAAGGTACGCCCCCTTCAATGCAAATGGCTTTACAAAATAAAGCATGTCGTGGAAGGTAAACAAGATATCCATAAGGCAAGACTAGTTGCTAAAGGTTTCACCCAAGTGTCAGGCTTGCACTACGATGAGATCTTTGCACCCGTAGTCATGCTACGTTCCATTCGGATTATCTTAGCAATAGCCGCATTTCATGACTATGAAATATGGCAAATGGACGTTAAAACCGCCTTCTTAAACGGTTATTTGGAGGAAGAGTTGTACATGGTACAACCCGAGGGTTTTATTGATCCAGAACATCCTAAGAAGGTTTGCAAGCTTAAGCGTTCCATCTTTGGACTTAAGCAAGCATCGCGGAGTTGGAATCATCGCTTCGACCAAGTGATAAAAGAGAATGGGTTCGTTCGATCAGTCGAGGAACCATGTCTCTATATCAAGTCGAGTGGGAGCAAGATTGTCTTCCTAGTACTGTATGTCGATGACATACTCTTGATTGGGAATGACATACCTCTCTTATCTTCGGTTAAAGCATGGTTGAAAAACCATTTCCAGATGAAAGATCTGGGAGAGGCACAAAGAATTTTGGGCATCCGTATCTACAGGGATAGATCACGACGGATGTTGTCTCTCAGTCAGGAGTCTTACATAGATAACATTCTAGAGAGATTCAGCATGACGAACTCCAAGAAAGAGTTCCTTCCTATGACTACTGGGCTTCACTTGAGCAAGTCTCAAGAAGCTAAGACATTGGAAGAGAAAGAGCGCATGAGTCGGATTCCTTATGCTTCGGCAATAGGATCGATCATGTATGCCATGATATGCACACGTCCAGACGTTGCATATGCATTGAGTATGACTAGTCGATTCCAAGCTCATCCAGGTGAACAACACTAGATGGCCGTGAAAAACATTCTTAAGTACCTACGGAGTACTAAAGATTGGGGATTGACTTATGGAGGCGACTCAGCACTCTGCGCCACGGGTTAAGCAGATGCTAACTTCCAAACGGATCGAGATGACTCGAAATCTCAGTCTGGATTCGTTTTTACTCTTAATGGTGCTGCTGTCAGCTGGAAAAGTTCTAAACAGATTGTTATAGCAGATTCTACATCTGAGTCCGCGTAAAAGGAGATATTTATTGATAAGATAGCTACGGATGACAACATAGCTGATCCTCTCACTAAAGCATTACCACGTGATAAGCATGAAGGGCACATTCATTCCATGGGAATTAGATGTGTTCCTAAGTTGTAGTACTCTTTTATGAATTCATGTAATAATTCATTTTCTCGTGTACTCTATTCAACCTCATTGTTATGATATATAATGTTTTGTTTTTCATGTGGAATTGTACGCCAATTTTGAACACCACAAAGTGAACTGAATAACATTACATCGTTTTAGTCCTTGATTACCCACTTGAGCTGATAACTCAGGTAATCATTTTGTGACGTTGGTTGATGGTGGGTTCAACGAGCCATAAGTCACGCGGATGACTGACCAATCACAAAGGCGAGTTATACGGATATCTCGTAGGACACCCCGTGACAACGTTATGGAGTCCTAAATGTTTTATAACATTGGGTGCCAGGTCGTGGATAGGACCTCCATAGTGTTCCTTAGAGTCGAGTCTTTTGACTTTCAACTGTCTCTTGAGATTAAGGCAGATTTTGGGTAACTTTGGTTTCTTTCCCACGGTCATCGTAACAGGGGCCAAGAGGATTTTTTCTGGGTTATTTCATGCTGCGCGATATCGGCAGGATTCGAGTTGAGGGAAATATCCAAACCCTTATCAGGATTTTATCATTTCTCAGGGCCACTCGAGGAGTAGTAACTGAAATGCATGGCCATGCTCGAATACAGATTCGTTTTATCAGTTAAGTTACTCTCTAGTCCGGGAAACCACTCTTGATACAGATCGCTTGTGAGATATGACCTTTAGCGAATGCGGATTTGCAAATTGTCTTACATTGAGTGGGAGAAATTTTAAAAGGATATGAGAATCGGTTATCGCACCTACACTTGTACGGACAAGTGGGAGTTTGTTGGAGCCTTGTGTCCTCCACATGTAGTGTGATAACGTCATTGCACATACCCTTGTACGGACAAGTGGGAGATTGTTGGGGCTGGTGTCCTTGACAATTAAGTACAATGACTTATTAAATCTCTTTAAGGATCACAAGGGCATACTTCTGTATTATTACCAGTTGATCCACGTTTATCAATAACGGTTGGCTTGCTAGATAAGTTCGACGTTATTGTCATACGGATGGCGGTGATCAACTGGTTCCTATACGTCACACCTATAGGACACGTTTGAGAGATGTGAAGGTATGAAAATACAGTCACATTTATGCCGGATATGACTAAGCAGTTAGTCAGAGGTATTGACTATTAAATTAGTCAATAAGATGTTGAGATTATTATTATTTAATACGGATTAAATAATTTTAGCTAATACGGATTACATGTTTAATTCGTAAATTAAATATAAGCAGTTATATTTAATTAAATATTAATTTCGCGTATTAATATAAACAGTTATATTATATTAATTTGGGTAATTATACAATATCGTAATTTTATCAGGCCATTATTAATACATCGACTGCATTAATACCTGATGACACGTATGCGATTTATAATAAAATCCCGCAAATAATATTTAGCCAAACGGGTCGAATCCCACATTAGAATAAGGTAAGAGTGAAAAGCCCACTCTTACCCTAATGGGTCGGCCGACCGTATACTACATAAGGAGAAGAATTCTCCTTATGTGAGACTACTGCTTTTTGATTGTTTTTACTGACAAAACACATCTAAAAGAAAATTAGGGTTTTTGAGAGCATTCTTCTCCCAAAACTCAGATCTCACATCTAAAACCTCCATAGCTCTCCCCATATTGCAAGGCAATTGGAGAGTATTTTCTAGCACACGCGGCATCATCTCAAACAAAGTCTTGGGTGCAAGTTATAGGAGGGAATTTACTTTAATTCTAGTTCTTAGGGCTATTCAAGCAAGGACCCAAGGTTGTATTCTTTTTCATGTTTTATTTATCTTATGACAATATTCACAACTGTAAATTTCATTATAATCCTTCAAGTTTAGGGCGAATGCATGCTTTATTCCCCCACAAAATCACTTTTACACGGTTATTCGATTTTGGACCGAAACTGGTTTATAGCATACCGGTAAAGTCAAATTTCATCTGATGTTTTTGAAAATTTTTGTGCCCGCTTTATCATAATTTCGGTAATTTTCGTTTCTGGAGCTCAGAGGCCTAAAAAACATGTATTATATACCCTTCAATTCGAGCCGTTTCGGGTGGTCGGACCGACCATTTTTAATTTCAGCCTGTTTTTCACCACGTGTTCGAAATCGCATCATGAGATATCATTTTCGATTCTAGACTCTGTAAACAACTACAAATCACTTTTACAGGATTATTCGATTTTCGACCGAAACTGGTTTATTGCATACCGGTAAAGTCAAATGTCATCTGAGGTTTTTGAAAAATTTTTGCCGCTTTATCTGACTTGATTAACCATCCTTGCAATATTCGGTAATTTTCGTTTCTGGAGCTCAGAGGCCTAAAAAACGTGTATTATATACCCTTGAATTCGATTCGTTTCGGGTGGTCGGAGCGACCATTTTTAATTTCAGCCTGTTTTTACCACGTGTCCGAAATCGTATCATGAGGTATATTTTTCGATTCTAGACCCTATAAACAATTATAAATCACTTTTACACGGTTATCCGATTTTCGACCGAAACTGGTTTATAGCATACCAGTAACGTCAAATGTCTTCTGATGTTTTTGACAATTTTTGTGCCCGCTTTATCTGGCTCGATTAACCATCCTTGCGATTTTCAGTAATTTTTGTTTCAGGAGTTCCGAGGCCTAAAGAACGTGTATAATATATCCTTCACTTCGAGCTGTTTTGGGTGGTCGGAGCGGCCATTGTTATTTTTCAGCCTGTTTTTCTACCACATGTCCGAAATTGCATCATGAGTTATCTTATTCGATTCTAGATCCTATACACAACTATAAATCACTTTTACACAGTTATCCGATTTTCGGCTGAAATTGGTTTATAGCATACCGGTAACGTCAAATTTCTTCTGATGTTTTTGCAAATTTTTGTGTCCGCTTTATCTCATCCGTGCGATTTTGGGTAATTTTTGTTTCAGGAGTTCAGAGGCCTAAAAAACGTGTATTTTATATCCTTCAATTCGAGCCGTTTCTGGTGGTCGGAGCAGGCATTGTTATTTTTCAGCGTGTTTTTCTACCACGTGTCCGAAATCGATCATGAGATATCTTATTCGATTCTAGACCCTATAAACAACTATAAATCACTTTTACACGGTTATCCGATTTTCGGCCGAAATTGGTTTATTGCTTACCGGTTCCGTCAAATGTCTTCAGATGTATTTGCAAATTTTTATGCCCGCTTTATCTGACTTGATTAACCATTCTTGCAATTTTTGACAATTTTCGTTTCGGGGGCTCAGAGGCCTTAAAAACGTGTATTATATACCCTTCAATTCGAGCCGTTTCAGGTCGTCGGAGCGACCATTTTTAATTTTAGCCTGTTTTTTACCACGTGTCCGAAATCGTATCATGAGGTATTTTTTTCGATTCTAGACCCTATAAACAATTATAAATCACTTTTACACGGTTATCCGATTTTCGACCAAAACTGGTTTATAGCATACCAGTAACGTCAAATGTCTTCTGATGTTTTTGACAATTTTTGTGCCCGCTTTATCTGGCTCGATTAACCATCCTTGCGATTTTCAGTAATTTTTGTTTCAGGAGTTCCGAGGCCTAAAGAACGTGTATAATATATCCTTCACTTCGAGCTGTTTTGGGTGGTCGGAGCGGCCATTGTTATTTTTCAGCCTGTTTTTCTACCACATGTCCGAAATTGCATCATGAGGTATCTTATTCGATTCTAGATCCTATACACAACTATAAATCACTTTTATACAGTTATCCGATTTTCGGCCGAAATTGGTTTATAGCATACCGGTAACGTCAAATGTCTTCTGATGTTTTTGCAAATTTTTGTGTCCGCTTTATCTCATCCGTGCGATTTTGGGTAATTTTTGTTTCAGGAGTTCAGAGGCCTAAAAAACGTGTATTTTATATCCTTCAATTCGAGCCGTTTCTGGTGGTCGGAGCGGGCATTGTTTTTTTCAGCGTGTTTTTCTACCACGTGTCCGAAATCGATCATGAGATATCTTATTCAATTCTAGACCCTATAAACAACTATAAATCACTTTTACACGGTTATCCGATTTTCGGCCGAAATTGGTTTATTGCTTACCGGTACCGTCAAATGTCTTCAGATGTATTTGCAAATTTTTATGCCCGCTTTATCTGACTTGATTAACCATTCTTGCAATTTTTGACAATTTTCGTTTCGGGAGCTCAGAGGCCTTAAAAACGTGTATTATATACCCTTCAATTCGAGCTGTTTCAGGTGGTCGGAGCGACCATTTTTAATTTCAGCCTGTTTTTTACCACGTGTCTGAAATCGTATCATGAGGTATATTTTTTGATTCTAGACCCTATAAACAATTATAAATCACTTTTACACGGTTATCCGATTTTCGACCAAAACTGGTTTATAGCATACCAGTAACGTCAAATGTCTTCAGATGTATTTGCAAATTTTTATGCCCGCTTTATCTGGCTCGATTAACCATCCTTGCGATTTTCAGTAATTTTTGTTTCAGGAGTTCAGAGGCCTAAAGAACGTGCATAATATATCCTTCACTTCGAGCTGTTTTGGGTGGTCGGAGCGGCCATTGTAATTTTTCAGCCTGTTTTTCTACCATATGTCCGAAATGGCATCATGAGATATCTTATTCGATTCTAGATCCTATAAACAACTATAAATCACTTTTACACAGTTATTCGATATTCGGTCGAAATTGGTTTGTAGCATACCGGTAAAGTCAAATGTCTTCTGATGTTTTTGCAAATTTTTGTGTCCGCTTTATCTCATCTGTGCGATTTTGGGTAATTTTTGTTTCAGGAGTTCAGAGGCCTAAAAAACGTGTATTTTATATCCTTCAATTCGAGCCGTTTCTAGTGGTCGGAGCGGGCATTGTTATTTTTCAGCGTGTTTTTCTACCACGTGTCCGAAATCGATCATGAGATATCTTATTCGATTCTAGACCCTATAAACAACTATAAATCACTTTTACACGGTTATCCGATTTTCGGCCGAAATTGGTTTATTGCTTACCGGTACCGTCAAATGTCTTCAGATGTATTTGCAAATTTTTATGCCCGCTTTATCTGACTTGATTAACCATTCTTGCAATTTTTGACAATTTTCGTTTCGGGAGCTCAGAGGCCTTAAAAACGTGTATTATATACCCTTCAATTCGAGCAATTTCAGGTGGTCGGAGCGACCATTTTTAATTTCAGCCTGTTTTTACCACGTGTCCGAAATCGTATCATGAGGTATATTTTTCGATTCTAGACCCTATAAACAATTATAAATCACTTTTACACGGTTATCCGATTTTCGACCGAAACTGGTTTATAGCATACCAATAACGTCAAATGTCTTCTGATGTTTTTGACAATTTTTGTGCCCGCTTTATCTGGCTCGATTAACCATCCTTGCGATTTTCAGTAATTTTTGTTTCAGGAGTTCCGAGGCCTAAAGAACGTGTATAATATATCCTTCACTTCGAGCTGTTTTGGGTGGTCGGAGCGGCCATTGTTATTTTTCAGCCTGTTTTTCTACCACATGTCCGAAATTGCATCATGAGGTATCTTATTCGATTCTAGATCCTATACACAACTATAAATCACTTTTACACAGTTATCCGATTTTCGGCTGAAATTGGTTTATAGCATACCGGTAACGTCAAATTTCTTCTGATGTTTTTGCAAATTTTTGTGTCCGCTTTATCTAATCCGTGCGATTTTGGGTAATTTTTGTTTCAGGAGTTCAGAGGCCTAAAAAACGTGTATTTTATATCCTTCAATTCGAGCCGTTTCTGGTGATCGGAGCAGGCATTGTTATTTTTCAGCGTGTTTTTCTACCACGTGTCCGAAATCGATCAAGAGATATCTTATTCGATCCTAGACCCTATAAACAACTATAAATCACTTTTACACGGTTATCCGATTTTCGGCCGAAATTGGTTTATTGCTTACCGGTACTGTCAAATGTCTTCAGATGTTTTGCAAATTTTTATGCCCGCTTTATCTGACTTGATTAACCATTCTTGCAATTTTTGACAATTTTCGTTTCGGGAGCTCAGAGGCCTTAAAAACGTGTATTATATACCCTTCAATTCGAGCCGTTTCAGGTGGTCGGAGCGACCATTTTTAATTTCAGCCTGTTTTTTACCACGTGTCCGAAATCGTATCATGAGGTATATTTTTTGATTCTAGACCCTATAAACAATTATAAATCACTTTTACACGGTTATCCGATTTTTTACCAAAACTGGTTTATAGCATACCAGTAACGTCAAATGTCTTCTGATGTTTTTGACAATTTTTGTGCCCGCTTTATCTGGCTCATTAACCATCCTTGTGATTTTCAGTAATTTTTGTTTCAGGAGTTCAGAGGCCTAAAGAACGTGTATAATATATCCTTCACTTCGAGTTGTTTTGGGTGGTCGGAGCGGCCATTGTTATTTTTCACCCTGTTTTTCAACCACATGTCCGAAATTGCATCATGAGATATCTTATTCGATTCTAGATCCTATAATCAACTATAAATCACTTTTACACAGATATCCGATATTCGGCCGAAATTGGATTATAGCATACCGGTAAAGTCAAATGTCTTCTGATGTTTTTGCAAATTTTTGTGTCCGCTTTATCTCATCTGTGCGATTTTGGGTAATTTTTGTTTCAGGAGTTCAGAGGCCTAAAAAACGTGTATTCTTTATCCTTCAATTCGAGCCGTTTCTGGTGGTCGGAGCGGGCATTGTTATTTTTCAGCGTGTTTTTCTACCACGTGTCCGAAATCGATCATGAGATATCTTATTCGATTCTAGAACCTATAAACAACTATAAATCACTTTTACACGGTTATCCGATTTTCGGCCGAAGTTGGTTTATTGCTTACCGGTTCCGTCAAATGTCTTCAGATGTATTTGCAAATTTTTATGCCCGCTTTATCTGACTTGATTAACCATTCTTGCAATTTTTGACAATTTTCGTTTCGGGAGCTCAGAGGCCTTAAAAACGTGTATTATATACCCTTCAATTCGAGCCGTTTCAGGTCGTCGGAGCGACCATTTTTAATTTCGGCCTGTTTTTTACCACGTGTCCGAAATCGTATCATGAGGTATATTTTTCGATTCTAGACCCTATAAACAATTATAAATCACTTTTACACGGTTATCCGATTTTCGACCGAAACTGGTTTATAGCATACCAGTAACGTCAAATGTCTTCTGATGTTTTTGACAATTTTTGTGCCCGCTTTATCTGGCTCGATTAACCATCCTTGCGATTTTCAGTAATTTTTGTTTCAGGAGTTCCGAGGCCTAAAGAACGTGTATAATATATCCTTCACTTCGAGCTGTTTTGGGTGGTCGGAGCGGCCATTGTTATTTTTCAGCCTGTTTTTCTACCACATGTCCGAAATTGCATCATGAGGTATCTTATTCGATTCTAGATCCTATAAACAACTATAAATCACTTTTACACAGTTATCCGATTTTCGGCCGAAATTGGTTTATAGCATACCAGTAACGTCAAATGTCTTCTGATGTTTTTGCAAATTTTTGTGTCCGCTTTATCTCATCCGTGCGATTTTGGGTAATTTTTGTTTCAGGAGTTCAGAGGCCTAAAAAACGTGTATTTTATATCCTTCAATTCGAGCCGTTTCTGGTGATCGGAGCAGGCATTGTTATTTTTCAGCGTGTTTTTCTACCACGTGTCCGAAATCGATCAAGAGATATCTTATTCGATCCTAGACCCTATAAACAACTATAAATCACTTTTACACGGTTATCCGATTTTCGGCCGAAATTGGTTTATTGCTTACCGGTACCGTCAAATGTCTTCAGATGTTTTGCAAATTTTTATGCCCGCTTTATCTGACTTGATTAACCATTCTTGCAATTTTTGACAATTTTCGTTTCGGGAGCTCAGAGGCCTTAAAAACGTGTATTATATACCCTTCAATTCGAGCTGTTTCAGGTGGTCGGAGCGACCATTTTTAATTTCAGCCTGTTTTTTACCACGTGTCTGAAATCGTATCATGAGGTATATTTTTTGATTCTAGACCCTATAAACAATTATAAATCACTTTTACACGGTTATCCGATTTTCGACCAAAACTGGTTTATAGCATACCAGTAACGTCAAATGTCTTCAGATGTATTTGCAAATTTTTATGCCCGCTTTATCTGGCTCGATTAACCATCCTTGCGATTTTCAGTAATTTTTGTTTCAGGAGTTCAGAGGCCTAAAGAACGTGCATAATATATCCTTCACTTCGAGCTGTTTTGGGTGGTCGGAGCGGCCATTGTAATTTTTCAGCCTGTTTTTCTACCATATGTCCGAAATGGCATCATGAGATATCTTATTCGATTCTAGATCCTATAAACAACTATAAATCACTTTTACACAGTTATTCGATATTCGGTCGAAATTGGTTTGTAGCATACCGGTAAAGTCAAATGTCTTCTGATGTTTTTGCAAATTTTTGTGTCCGCTTTATCTCATCTGTGCGATTTTGGGTAATTTTTGTTTCAGGAGTTCAGAGGCCTAAAAAACGTGTATTTTATATCCTTCAATTCGAGCCGTTTCTAGTGGTCGGAGCGGGCATTGTTATTTTTCAGCGTGTTTTTCTACCACGTGTCCGAAATCGATCATGAGATATCTTATTCGATTCTAGACCCTATAAACAACTATAAATCACTTTTACACGGTTATCCGATTTTCGGCCGAAATTGGTTTATTGCTTACCGGTACCGTCAAATGTCTTCAGATGTATTTGCAAATTTTTATGCCCGCTTTATCTGACTTGATTAACCATTCTTGCAATTTTTGACAATTTTCGTTTCGGGAGCTCAGAGGCCTTAAAAACGTGTATTATATACCCTTCAATTCGAGCAATTTCAGGTGGTCGGAGCGACCATTTTTAATTTCAGCCTGTTTTTACCACGTGTCCGAAATCGTATCATGAGGTATATTTTTCGATTCTAGACCCTATAAACAATTATAAATCACTTTTACACGGTTATCCGATTTTCGACCGAAACTGGTTTATAGCATACCAATAACGTCAAATGTCTTCTGATGTTTTTGACAATTTTTGTGCCCGCTTTATCTGGCTCGATTAACCATCCTTGCGATTTTCAGTAATTTTTGTTTCAGGAGTTCCGAGGCCTAAAGAACGTGTATAATATATCCTTCACTTCGAGCTGTTTTGGGTGGTCGGAGCGGCCATTGTTATTTTTCAGCCTGTTTTTCTACCACATGTCCGAAATTGCATCATGAGGTATCTTATTCGATTCTAGATCCTATACACAACTATAAATCACTTTTACACAGTTATCCGATTTTCGGCTGAAATTGGTTTATAGCATACCGGTAACGTCAAATGTCTTCTGATGTTTTTGCAAATTTTTGTGTCCGCTTTATCTCATCCGTGCGATTTTGGGTAATTTTTGTTTCAGGAGTTCAGAGGCCTAAAAAACGTGTATTTTATATCCTTCAATTCGAGCCGTTTCTGGTGATCGGAGCAGGCATTGTTATTTTTCAGCGTGTTTTTCTACCACGTGTCCGAAATCGATCAAGAGATATCTTATTCGATCCTAGACCCTATAAACAACTATAAATCACTTTTACACGGTTATCCGATTTTCGGCCGAAATTGGTTTATTGCTTACCGGTACCGTCAAATGTCTTCAGATGTTTTGCAAATTTTTATGCCCGCTTTATCTGACTTGATTAACCATTCTTGCAATTTTTGACAATTTTCGTTTCGGGAGCTCAGAGGCCTTAAAAACGTGTATTATATACCCTTCAATTCGAGCCGTTTCAGGTGGTCGGAGCGACCATTTTTAATTTCAGCCTGTTTTTTACCACGTGTCCGAAATCGTATCATGAGGTATATTTTTTGATTCTAGACCCTATAAACAATTATAAATCACTTTTACACGGTTATCCGATTTTCGACCAAAACTGGTTTATAGCATACCAGTAACGTCAAATGTCTTCTGATGTTTTTGACAATTTTTGTGCCCGCTTTATCTGGCTCATTAACCATCCTTGTGATTTTCAGTAATTTTTGTTTCAGGAGTTCAGAGGCTTAAAGAACGTGTATAATATATCCTTCACTTCGAGCTGTTTTGGGTGGTCGGAGCGGCCATTGTTATTTTTCAGCCTGTTTTTCTACCACATGTCCGAAATTGCATCATGAGGTATCTTATTCGATTCTAGATCCTATACACAACTATAAATCACTTTTACACAGTTATCCGATTTTCGGCCGAAATTGGTTTATAGCATACCGGTAAAGTCAAATGTCTTCTGATGTTTTTGCAAATTTTTGTGTCCGCTTTATCTCATCTGTGCGATTTTGGGTAATTTTTGTTTCAGGAGTTCAGAGGCCTAAAAAACGTGTATTCTTTATCCTTCAATTCGAGCCGTTTCTGGTGGTCGGAGCGGGCATTGTTATTTTTCAGCGTGTTTTTCTACCACGTGTCCGAAATCGATCATGAGATATCTTATTCGATTCTAGAACCTATAAACAACTATAAATCACTTTTACACGGTTATCCGATTTTCGGCCGAAATTGGTTTATTGCTTACCGGTTCCGTCAAATGTCTTCAGATGTATTTGCAAATTTTTATGCCCGCTTTATCTGACTTGATTAACCATTCTTGCAATTTTTGACAATTTTCGTTTCGGGAGCTCAGAGGCCTTAAAAACGTGTATTATATACCCTTCAATTCGAGCCGTTTCAGGTCGTCGGAGCGACCATTTTTAATTTCGGCCTGTTTTTTACCACGTGTCCGAAATCGTATCATGAGGTATATTTTTCGATTCTAGACCCTATAAACAATTATAAATCACTTTTACACGGTTATCCGATTTTTGACCGAAACTGGTTTATAGCATACCAGTAACGTCAAATGTCTGCTGATGTTTTTGACAATTTTTGTGTCCGCTTTATCTGGCTCGATTAACCATCCTTGCGATTTTCAGTAATTTTTGTTTCAGGAGTTCAAAGGCCTAAAGAACGTGTATAATATATCCTTCACTTCGAGCTGTTTTGGGTGGTCGGAGCGGCCATTTTTATTTTTCAGCCTGTTTTTCTACCACATGTCCGAAATTGCATCATGAGATATCTTATTCGATTCTAGATCCTATAAACAACTATAAATCACTTTTACACAGTTATCCGATTTTCGGCCGAAATTGGTTTATAGCATACCGGTAACGTCAAATGTTTTCTGATGTTTTTGCAAATTTTTGTGTCCGCTTTATTTCATCCGTGCGATTTTTGGTAATTTTTTTTTCAGGACTTCAGAGGCCTAAAAAACGTGTATTTTATATCCTTCAATTCGATCTGTTTCTGGTGGTCGGAGCAGGCATTGTTATTTTTCAGCGTGTTTTTCTACCACGTGTCCGAAATCGATCATGAGATATCTTATTCGATTCTAGACCCTATAAACAACTATAAATCACTTTTACACGGTTATCCGATTTTCGGCCGAAATTGGTTTATTGCTTACCGGTTCCGTCAAATGTCTTCAGATGTATTTGCAAATTTTTATGCCCGCTTTATCTGACTTGATTAACCATTCTTGCAATTTTTGACAATTTTCGTTTCGGGGGCTCAGAGGCCTTAAAAACGTGTATTATATACCCTTCAATTCGAGCCGTTTCAGGTCGTCGGAGCGACCATTTTTAATTTTAGCCTGTTTTTTACCACGTGTCCGAAATCGTATCATGAGGTATTTTTTTCAATTCTAGACCCTATAAACAATTATAAATCACTTTTACACGGTTATCCGATTTTCGACCAAAACTGGTTTATAGCATACCAGTAACGTCAAATGTCTTCTGATGTTTTTGACAATTTTTGTGCCCGCTTTATCTGGCTCGATTAACCATCCTTGCGATTTTCAGTAATTTTTGTTTCAGGAGTTCCGAGGCCTAAAGAACGTGTATAATATATCCTTCACTTCGAGCTGTTTTGGGTGGTCGGAGCGGCCATTGTTATTTTTCAGCCTGTTTTTCTACCACATGTCCGAAATTGCATCATGAGGTATCTTATTCGATTCTAGATCCTATACACAACTATAAATCACTTTTACACAGTTATCCGATTTTCGGCCGAAATTGGTTTATAGCATACCGGTAACGTCAAATGTCTTCTGATGTTTTTGCAAATTTTTGTGTCCGCTTTATCTCATCCGTGCGATTTTGGGTAATTTTTGTTTCAGGAGTTCAGAGGCCTAAAAAACGTGTATTTTATATCCTTCAATTCGAGCCGTTTCTGGTGGTCGAAGCGGGCATTGTTATTTTCAGCGTGTTTTTCTACCACGTGTCCGAAATCGATCATGAGATATCTTATTCGATTCTAGACCCTATAAACAACTATAAATCACTTTTACACGGTTATCCGATTTTCGGCCGAAATTGGTTTATTGCTTACCGGTACCGTCAAATGTCTTCAGATGTATTTGCAAATTTTTATGCCCGCTTTATCTGACTTGATTAACCATTCTTGCAATTTTTGACAATTTTCGTTTCGGGAGCTCAGAGGCCTTAAAAACGTGTATTATATACCCTTCAATTCGAGCTGTTTTAGGTGGTCGGAGCGACCATTTTTAATTTCAGCCTGTTTTTTACCACGTGTCTGAAATCGTATCATGAGGTATATTTTTTGATTCTAGACCCTATAAACAATTATAAATCACTTTTACACGGTTATCCGATTTTCGACCAAAACTGGTTTATAGCATACCAGTAACGTCAAATGTCTTCAGATGTATTTACAAATATTTATGCCCGCTTTATCTGGCTCGATTAACCATCCTTGCGATTTTCAGTAATTTTTGTTTCAGGAGTTCAGAGGCCTAAAGAACGTCCATAATATATCCTTCACTTCGAGCTGTTTTGGGTGGTCGGAGCGGCCATTGTAATTTTTCAGCCTGTTTTTCTACCATATGTCCGAAATGGCATCATGAGATATCTTATTCGATTCTAGATCCTATAAACAACTATAAATCACTTTTACACAGTTATTCGATATTCGGCCGAAATTGGTTTGTAGCATACCGGTAAAGTCAAATGTCTTCTGATGTTTTTGCAAATTTTTGTGTCCGCTTTATCTCATCTGTGCGATTTTGGGTAATTTTTGTTTCAGGAGTTCAGAGGCCTAAAAAACGTGTATTTTATATCCTTCAATTCGAGCCGTTTCTAGTGGTCGGAGCGGGCATTGTTATTTTTCAGCGTGTTTTTCTACCACGTGTCCGAAATCGATCATGAGATATCTTATTCGATTCTAGAACCTATAAACAACTATAAATCACTTTTACACGGTTATCCGATTTTCGGCCGAAGTTGGTTTATTGCTTACCGGTTCCGTCAAATGTCTTCAGATGTATTTGCAAATTTTTATGCCCGCTTTATCTGACTTGATTAACCATTCTTGCAATTTTTGACAATTTTCGTTTCGGGAGCTCAGAGGCCTTAAAAACGTGTATTATATACCCTTCAATTCGAGCCGTTTCAGGTCGTCGGAGCGACCATTTTTAATTTCGGCCTGTTTTTTACCACGTGTCCGAAATCGTATCATGAGGTATATTTTTTGATTCTAGACCCTATAAACAATTATAAATCACTTTTACACGGTTATCCGATTTTCGACCGAAACTTGTTTATAGCATACCAGTAACGTCAAATGTCTTCTGATGTTTTTGACAATTTTTGTGCCCGCTTTATCTGGCTCGATTAACCATCCTTGCGATTTTCAGTAATTTTTGTTTCAGGAGTTCCGAGGCCTAAAGAACGTGTATAATATATCCTTCACTTCGAGCTGTTTTGGGTGGTCGGAGCGGCCATTGTTATTTTTCAGCCTGTTTTTCTACCACATGTCCGAAATTGCATCATGAGGTATCTTATTCGATTCTAGATCCTATAAACAACTATAAATCACTTTTACACAGTTATCCGATTTTCGGCCGAAATTGGTTTATAGCATACCAGTAACGTCAAATGTCTTCTGATGTTTTTGCAAATTTTTGTGTCCGCTTTATCTCATCCGTGCGATTTTGGGTAATTTTTGTTTCAGGAGTTCAGAGGCCTAAAAAACGTGTATTTTATATCCTTCAATTTGAGCCGTTTCTGGTGATCGGAGCAGGCATTGTTATTTTTCAGCGTGTTTTTCTACCACGTGTCCGAAATCGATCAAGAGATATCTTATTCGATCCTAGACCCTATAAACAACTATAAATCACTTTTACACGGTTATCCGATTTTCGGCCGAAATTGGTTTATTGCTTACCGGTACCGTCAAATGTCTTCAGATGTTTTGCAAATTTTTATGCCCGCTTTATCTGACTTGATTAACCATTCTTGCAATTTTTGACAATTTTCGTTTCGGGAGCTCAGAGGCCTTAAAAACGTGTATTATATACCCTTCAATTCGAGCCGTTTCAGGTGGTCGGAGCGACCATTTTTAATTTCAGCCTGTTTTTTACCACGTGTCCGAAATCGTATCATGAGGTATATTTTTTGATTCTAGACCCTATAAACAATTATAAATCACTTTTACACGGTTATCCGATTTTCGACCAAAACTGGTTTATAGCATACCAGTAACGTCAAATGTCTTCTGATGTTTTTGACAATTTTTGTGCCCGCTTTATCTGGCTCATTAACCATCCTTGTGATTTTCAGTAATTTTTGTTTCAGGAGTTCAGAGGCCTAAAGAACGTGTATAATATATCCTTCACTTCGAGCTGTTTTGGGTGGTCGGAGCGGCCATTGTTATTTTTCAGCCTGTTTTTCTACCACATGTCCGAAATTGCATCATGAGGTATCTTATTCGATTCTAGATCCTATACACAACTATAAATCACTTTTACACAGTTATCCGATTTTCGGCCGAAATTGGTTTATAGCATACCGGTAAAGTCAAATGTCTTCTGATGTTTTTGCAAATTTTTGTGTCCGCTTTATCTCATCTGTGCGATTTTGGGTAATTTTTGTTTCAGGAGTTCAGAGGCCTAAAAAACGTGTATTCTTTATCCTTCAATTCGAGCCGTTTCTGGTGGTCGGAGCGGGCATTGTTATTTTTCAGCGTGTTTTTCTACCACATGTCCGAAATCGATCATGAGATATCTTATTCGATTCTAGAACCTATAAACAACTATAAATCACTTTTACACGGTTATCCGATTTTCGGCCGAAATTGGTTTATTGCTTACCGGTTCCGTCAAATGTCTTCAGATGTATTTGCAAATTTTTATGCCCGCTTTATCTGACTTGATTAACCATTCTTGCAATTTTTGACAATTTTCGTTTCGGGAGCTCAGAGGCCTTAAAAACGTGTATTATATACCCTTCAATTCGAGCCGTTTCAGGTCGTCGGAGCGACCATTTTTAATTTCGGCCTGTTTTTTACCACGTGTCCGAAATCGTATCATGAGGTATATTTTTCGATTCTAGACCCTATAAACAATTATAAATCACTTTTACACGGTTATCCGATTTTTGACCGAAACTGGTTTATAGCATACCAGTAACGTCAAATGTCTGCTGATGTTTTTGACAATTTTTGTGTCCGCTTTATCTGGCTCGATTAACCATCCTTGCGATTTTCAGTAATTTTTGTTTCAGGAGTTCAAAGGCCTAAAGAACGTGTATAATATATCCTTCACTTCGAGCTGTTTTGGGTGGTCGGAGCGGCCATTGTTATTTTTCAGCCTGTTTTTCTACCACATGTCCGAAATTGCATCATGAGATATCTTATTCGATTCTAGATCCTATAAACAACTATAAATCACTTTTACACAGTTATCCGATTTTCGGCCGAAATTGGTTTATAGCATACCGGTAACGTCAAATGTCTTCTGATGTTTTTGCAAATTTTTGTGTCCGCTTTATTTCATCCGTGCGATTTTTGGTAATTTTTTTTTCAGGACTTCAGAGGCCTAAAAAACGTGTATTTTATATCCTTCAATTCGATCTGTTTCTGGTGGTCGGAGCAGGCATTGTTATTTTTCAGCGTGTTTTTCTACCACGTGTCCGAAATCGATCATGAGATATCTTATTCGATTCTAGACCCTATAAACAACTATAAATCACTTTTACACGGTTATCCGATTTTCGGCCGAAATTGGTTTATTGCTTACCGGTTCCGTCAAATGTCTTCAGATGTATTTGCAAATTTTTATGCCCGCTTTATCTGACTTGATTAACCATTCTTGCAATTTTTGACAATTTTCGTTTCGGGGGCTCAGAGGCCTTAAAAACGTGTATTATATACCCTTCAATTCGAGCCGTTTCAGGTCGTCGGAGCGACCATTTTTAATTTTAGCCTGTTTTTTACCACGTGTCCGAAATCGTATCACGAGGTATTTTTTTCAATTCTAGACCCTATAAACAATTATAAATCACTTTTACACGGTTATCCGATTTTCGACCAAAACTGGTTTATAGCATACCAGTAACGTCAAATGTCTTCTGATGTTTTTGACAATTTTTGTGCCCGCTTTATCTGGCTCGATTAACCATCCTTGCGATTTTCAGTAATTTTTGTTTCAGGAGTTCCGAGGCCTAAAGAACGTGTATAATATATCCTTCACTTCGAGCTGTTTTGGGTGGTCGGAGCGGCCATTGTTATTTTTCAGCCTGTTTTTCTACCACATGTCCGAAATTGCATCATGAGGTATCTTATTCGATTCTAGATCCAATACACAACTATAAATCACTTTTACACAGTTATCCGATTTTCGGCCGAAATTGGTTTATAGCATACCGGTAACGTCAAATGTCTTCTGATGTTTTTGCAAATTTTTGTGTCCGCTTTATCTCATTCGTGCGATTTTGGGTAATTTTTGTTTCAGGAGTTCAGAGGCCTAAAAAACGTGTATTTTATATCCTTCAATTCGAGCCGTTTCTGGTGGTCGGAGCGGGCATTGTTATTTTCAGCGTGTTTTTCTACCACGTGTCCGAAATCGATCATGAGATATCTTATTCGATTCTAGACCCTATAAACAACTATAAATCACTTTTACACGGTTATCCGATTTTCGGCCGAAATTGGTTTATTGCTTACCGGTACCGTCAAATGTCTTCAGATGTATTTGCAAATTTTTATGCCCGCTTTATCTGACTTGATTAACCATTCTTGCAATTTTTGACAATTTTCGTTTCGGGAGCTCAGAGGCCTTAAAAACGTGTATTATATACCCTTCAATTCGAGCTGTTTCAGGTGGTCGGAGCGACCATTTTTAATTTCAGCCTGTTTTTTACCACGTGTCTGAAATAGTATCATGAGGTATATTTTTTGATTCTAGACCCTATAAACAATTATAAATCACTTTTACACGGTTATCCGATTTTCGACCAAAACTGGTTTATAGCATACCAGTAACGTCAAATGTCTTCAGATGTATTTGCAAATTTTTATGCCCGCTTTATCTGACTTGATTAACCATTCTTGCAATTTTTGACAATTTTCGTTTCGGGAGCTCAGAGGCCTTAAAAACGTGTATTATATACCCTTCAATTCGAGCCGTTTCAGGTCGTCGGAGCGACCATTTTTAATTTCGGCCTGTTTTTTACCACGTGTCCGAAATCGTATCATGAGGTATATTTTTCGATTCTAGACCCTATAAACAATTATAAATCACTTTTACACGGTTATCCGATTTTTGACCGAAACTGGTTTATAGCATACCAGTAACGTCAAATGTCTGCTGATGTTTTTGACAATTTTTGTGTCCGCTTTATCTGGCTCGATTAACCATCCTTGCGATTTTCAGTAATTTTTGTTTCTGGAGTTCAGAGGCCTAAAGAACGTCCATAATATATCCTTCACTTCGAGCTGTTTTGGGTGGTCGGAGCGGCCATTGAAATTTTTCAGCCTGTTTTTCTACCATATGTCCGAAATGGCATCATGAGATATCTTATTCGATTCTAGATCCTATAAACAACTATAAATCACTTTTACACAGTTATTCGATATTCGGCCGAAATTGGTTTGTAGCATACCGGTAAAGTCAAATGTCTTCTGATGTTTTTGCAAATTTTTGTGTCCGCTTTATCTCATCTGTGCGATTTTGGGTAATTTTTGTTTCAGGAGTTCAGAGGCCTAAAAAACGTGTATTTTATATCCTTCAATTCGAGCCGTTTCTAGTGGTCGGAGCGGGCATTGTTATTTTTCAGCGTGTTTTTCTACCACGTGTCCGAAATCGATCATGAGATATCTTATTCGATTCTAGACCCTATAAACAACTATAAATCACTTTTACACGGTTATCCGATTTTCGGCCGAAATTGGTTTATTGCTTACCGGTACCGTCAAATGTCTTCAGATGTATTTGCAAATTTTTATGCCCGCTTTATCTGACTTGATTAACCATTCTTGCAATTTTTGACAATTTTCGTTTCGGGAGCTCAGAGGCCTTAAAAACGTGTATTATATACCCTTCAATTCGAGCCGTTTCAGGTGGTCGGAGCGACCATTTTTAATTTCAGCCTGTTTTTACCACGTGTCCGAAATCGTATCATGAGGTATATTTTTCGATTCTAGACCCTATAAACAATTATAAATCACTTTTACACGGTTATCCGATTTTCGACCGAAACTGGTTTATAGCATACCAGTAACGTCAAATGTCTTCTGATGTTTTTGACAATTTTTGTGCCCGCTTTATCTGGCTCGATTAACCATCCTTGCGATTTTCAGTAATTTTTTTTTCAGGAGTTCCGAGGCCTAAAGAACGTGTATAATATATCCTTCACTTCGAGCTGTTTTGGGTGGTCGGAGCGGCCATTGTTATTTTTCAGCCTGTTTTTCTACCACATGTCCGAAATTGCATCATGAGGTATCTTATTCGATTCTAGATCCTATACACAACTATAAATCACTTTTACGCAGTTATCCGATTTTCGGCCGAAATTGGTTTATAGCATACCGATAACGTCAAATGTCTTCTGATGTTTTTGCAAATTTTTGTGTCCGCTTTATCTCATCCGTGCGATTTTGGGTAATTTTTGTTTCAGGAGTTCAGAGGCCTAAAAAACGTGTATTTTATATCCTTCAATTCGAGCCGTTTCTGGTGGTCGGAGCGGGCATTGTTATTTTCAGCGTGTTTTTCTACCACGTGTCCGAAATCGATCATGAGATATCTTATTCGATTCTAGACCCTATAAACAACTATAAATCACTTTTACACGGTTATCCGATTTTCGGCCGAAATTGGTTTATTGCTTACCGGTACCGTCAAATGTCTTCAGATGTATTTGCAAATTTTTATGCCCGCTTTATCTGACTTAATTAACCATTCTTGCAATTTTTGATAATTTTCGTTTCGGGAGCAAAGAGGCCTTAAAAACATGTATTATATACCCTTCAATTCGAGCCGTTTCAGGTGGTCGGAGCGACCATTTTTAATTTCAGCCAGTTTTTTACCACGTGTCCGAAATCGTATCTTGAGGTATATTTTTCGATTCTAGACCCTATAAACAATTATAAATCACTTTTACACGGTTATCCGATTTTCGACCGAAACTGGTTTATAGCATACCAGTAACGTCAAATGTCTTCTGATGTTTTTGACAATTTTTGTGCCAGCTTTATCTGACTCGATTAACCATCCTTGCGATTTTCAGTAATTTTTGTTTCCGGAGTTCAGAGGCCAAAAAAACGTGTATAATATATCCTTCACTTCGAGCTGTTTTGGGTGGTCGGAGCGGCCATTGTAATTTTTCAGCCTGTTTTTCTACCACATGTCCGAAATTGCATCATGAGATATCTTATCCGATTCTAGATCCTATGAACAACTATAAATCACTTCTACAAAGTTATCCGATTTTCGGCCGAAATTGGTTTATAGCATACCGGTAACGTCAAATGTCCTCTGATGTTTTTGCAATTTTTTGTGTCTGCTTTATCTCATTCGTGCGATTTTCGGTAATTTTTGTATCTGGAGTTCAGAGGCCTAAAAAACGTGTATTTTATATCCCTCAATTCGATCTGTTTCGGGTGGTTGGAGCGGGCATTGTTATTTTTCAGCGTGTTTTTCTACCACGTGTCCGGAATCGATCATGAGATATCTTATTCGATTATAGACCCTATAAAAAACTATAAATCACTTTCACACGGTTATCCGATTTTCGACCGAAATTGGTTTATAGCATACCGGTAACGTCAAATGTCTTCTGATGTATTTGCAAATTTTTGTGCCCGCTTTATCTGACTTGACTTACCATTTACGAATTTTCGATAATTTTCGTTTCGGGAGCTCAGAGGCCTAAAAAACGTATATTATATACCCTTAAATTCGAGCCGTTTCAGTTGTCGGAGCGACCATTTTTATTTTCAACCTGTTTTTTACCACGTGTCCGAAATCGTATCATGAGGTATCTTTTTCGATTCTAGACCCTATAACCAACTATAAATCACTTTTACACGGTTATCCGATTTTCGGCCGAAATTGGTTTATTGCTTACCGGTACCGTCAAATGTCTTCAGATGTATTTGCAAATTTTTATGCCCGCTTTATCTGACTTGATTAACCATTCTTGCAATTTTTGACAATTTTCGTTTCGGGAGCTTAGAGGCCTTAAAAACGTGTATTATATACCCTTCAATTCGGGCCGTTTCAGGTGGTCGGAGCGACCATTTTTAATTTCAGCCTGTTTTTACCGCGTGTCCGAAATCGTATCATGAGGTATATTTTTCGATTCTAGACCCTATAAACAATTATAAATCACTTTTACACGGTTCTCCGATTTTCGACCGAAACTGGTTTATAGCATACCAGTAACGTCAAATGTCTTCTGATGTTTTTGACAATTTTTGTGCCCGCTTTATCTGGCTCGATTAACCATCCTTGCGATTTTCAGTAATTTTTGTTTCAGGAGTTCCGAGGCCTAAAGAACGTGTATAATATATCCTTCACTTCGAGCTGTTTTGGGTGGTCGGAGCGGCCATTGTTATTTTTCAGCCGGTTTTACTACCAAATGTCCGAAATTGCATCATGAGGTATCTTATTCGATTCTAGATCCTATACACAACTATAAATCACTTTTACACAGTTATCCGATTTTCGGCCGAAATTGGTTTATAGCATACCGGTAACGTCAAATGTCTTCTGATGTTTTTGCAAATTTTTGTGTCCGCTTTATCTCATCCGTGCTATTTTGGGTAATTTTTGTTTCAGGAGTTCAGAGGCCTAAAAAACGTGTATTTTATATCCTTCAATTCGAGCCGTTTCTGGTGATCGGAGCAGGCATTGTTACTTTTCAGCGTGTTTTTCTACCACGTGTCCGAAATCGATCAAGAGATATCTTATTCGATCCTAGACCCTATAAACAACTATAAATCACTTTTACACGGTTATCCGATTTTCGGCCGAAATTGGTTTATTGCTTACCGGTACCGTCAAATGTCTTCAGATGTTTTGCAAATTTTTATGCCCGCTTTATCTGACTTGATTAACCATTCTTGCAATTTTTGACAATTTTCGTTTCGGGAGCTCAGAGGCCTTAAAAACGTGTATTATATACCCTTCAATTCGAGCCGTTTCAGGTGGTCGGAGCGACCATTTTTAATTTCAGCCTGTTTTTTACCACGTGTCCGAAATCGTATCATGAGGTATATTTTTTGATTCTAGACCCTATAAACAATTATAAATCACTTTTACACGGTTATCCGATTTTCGACCAAAACTGGTTTATAGCATACCAGTAACGTCAAATGTCTTCTGATGTTTTTGACAATTTTTGTGCCCGCTTTATCTGGCTCATTAACCATCCTTGTGATTTTCAGTAATTTTTGTTTCAGGAGTTCAGAGGCCTAAAGAACGTGTATAATATATCCTTCACTTCGAGCTGTTTTGGGTGGTCGGAGCGGCCATTGTTATTTTTCAGCCTGTTTTTCTACCACATGTCCGAAATTGCATCATGAGGTATCTTATTCGATTCTAGATCCTATACACAACTATAAATCACTTTTACACAGTTATCCGATTTTCGGCCGAAATTGGTTTATAGCATACCGGTAAAGTCAAATGTCTTCTGATGTTTTTGCAAATTTTTGTGTCCGCTTTATCTCATCTGTGCGATTTTGGGTAATTTTTGTTTCAGGAGTTCAGAGGCCTAAAAAACGTGTATTCTTTATCCTTCAATTCGAGCAGTTTCTGGTGGTCGGAGCGGGCATTGTTATTTTTCAGCGTGTTTTTCTACCACGTGTCCGAAATCGATCATGAGATATCTTATTCGATTCTAGAACCTATAAACAACTATAAATCACTTTTACACGGTTATCCGATTTTCGGCCGAAATTGGTTTATTGCTTACCGGTTCCGTCAAATGTCTTCAGATGTATTTGCAAATTTTTATGCCCGCTTTATCTGACTTGATTAACCATTCTTGCAATTTTTGACAATTTTCGTTTCGGGAGCTCAGAGGCCTTAAAAACGTGTATTATATACCCTTCAATTCGAGCCGTTTCAGGTCGTCGGAGCGACCATTTTTAATTTCGGCCTGTTTTTTACCATGTGTCCGAAATCGTATCATGAGGTATATTTTTCGATTCTAGACCCTATAAACAATTATAAATCACTTTTACACGGTTATCCGATTTTTGACCGAAACTGGTTTATAGCATACTAGTAACGTCAAATGTCTGCTGATGTTTTTGACAATTTTTGTGTCCGCTTTATCTGGCTCGATTAACCATCCTTGCGATTTTCAGTAATTTTTGTTTCAGGAGTTCAAAGGCCTAAAGAACGTGTATAATATATCCTTCACTTCGAGCTGTTTTGGGTGGTCGGAGCGGCCATTGTTATTTTTCAGCCTGTTTTTCTACCACATGTCCGAAATTGCATCATGAGATATCTTATTCGATTCTAGATCCTATAAACAACTATAAATCACTTTTACACAGTTATCCGATTTTCGGCCGAAATTGGTTTATAGCATACCGGTAACGTCAAATGTCTTCTGATGTTTTTGCAAATTTTTGTGTCCGCTTTATTTCATCCGTGCGATTTTGGGTAATTTTTTTTTCAGGACTTCAGAGGCCTAAAAAACGTGTATTTTATATCCTTCAATTCGATCTGTTTCTGGTGGTCGGAGCAGGCATTGTTATTTTTCAGCGTGTTTTTCTACCACGTGTCCGAAATCGATCATGAGATATCTTATTCGATTCTAGACCCTATAAACAACTATAAATCACTTTTACACGGTTATCCGATTTTCGGCCGAAATTGGTTTATTGCTTACCGGTTCCGTCAAATGTCTTCAGATGTATTTGCAAATTTTTATGCCCGCTTTATCTGACTTGATTAACCATTCTTGCAATTTTTGACAATTTTCGTTTCGGGGGCTCAGAGGCCTTAAAAACGTGTATTATATACCCTTCAATTCGAGCCGTTTCAGGTCGTCGGAGCGACCATTTTTAATTTTAGCCTGTTTTTTACCACGTGTCCGAAATCGTATCATGAGGTATTTTTTTCAATTCTAGACCCTATAAACAATTATAAATCACTTTTACACGGTTATCCGATTTTCGACCAGAACTGGTTTATAGCATACCAGTAACGTCAAATGTCTTCTGATGTTTTTGACAATTTTTTTGCCCGCTTTATCTGGCTCGATTAACCATCCTTGCGATTTTCAGTAATTTTTGTTTCAGGAGTTCCGAGGCCTAAAGAACGTGTATAATATATCCTTCACTTCGAGCTGTTTTGGGTGGTCGGAGCGGCCATTGTTATTTTTCAGCCTGTTTTTCTACCACATGTCCGAAATTGCATCATGAGGTATCTTATTCGATTCTAGATCCTATACACAACTATAAATCACTTTTACACAGTTATCCGATTTTCGGCCGAAAATGGTTTATAGCATACCGGTAACGTTAAATGTCTTCTGATGTTTTTGCAAATTTTTGTGTCCGCTTTATCTCATCCGTGCGATTTTGGGTAATTTTTGTTTCAGGAGTTCAGAGGCCTAAAAAACGTGTATTTTATATCCTTCAATTCGAGCCGTTTCTGGTGGTCGGAGCGGGCATTGTTAAATTCAGCGTGTTTTTCTACCACGTGTCCGAAATCGATCATGAGATATCTTATTCGATTCTAGACCCTATAAACAACTATAAATCACTTTTACACGGTTATCCGATTTTCGGCCGAAATTGGTTTATTGCTTACCGGTACCGTCAAATGTCTTCAGATGTATTTGCAAATTTTTATGCCCGCTTTATCTGACTTGATTAACCATTCTTGCAATTTTTGACAATTTTCGTTTCGGGAGCTCAGAGGCCTTAAAAACGTGTATTATATACCCTTCAATTCGAGCTGTTTCAGGTGGTCGGAGCGACCATTTTTAATTTCAGCCTGTTTTTTACCACGTGTCTGAAATCGTATCATGAGGTATATTTTTTGATTCTAGACCCTATAAACAATTATAAATCACTTTTACACGGTTATCCGATTTTCGACCAAAACTGGTTTATAGCATACCAGTAACGTCAAATGTCTTCAGATGTATTTACAAATTTTTATGCCCGCTTTATCTGGCTCGATTAACCATCCTTGCGATTTTCAGTAATTTTTGTTTCAGGAGTTCAGAGGCCTAAAGAACGTCCATAATATATCCTTCACTTCGAGCTGTTTTGGGTGGTCGGAGCGGCCATTGTAATTTTTCAGCCTGTTTTTCTACCATATGTCCGAAATGGCATCATGAGATATCTTATTCGATTCTAGATCCTATAAACAACTATAAATCACTTTTACACAGTTATTCGATATTCGGCCGAAATTGGTTAGTAGCATACCGGTAAAGTCAAATGTCTTCTGATGTTTTTGCAAATTTTTGTGTCCGCTTTATCTCATCTGTGCGATTTTGGGTAATTTTTGTTTCAGGAGTTCAGAGGCCTAAAAAACGTGTATTTTATATCCTTCAATTCGAGCCGTTTCTAGTGGTCGGAGCGGGCATTGTTATTTTTCAGCGTGTTTTTCTACCACGTGTCCGAAATCGATCATGAGATATCTTATTCGATTCTAGACCCTATAAACAACTATAAATCACTTTTACACGGTTATCCGATTTTCGGCCGAAATTGGTTTATTGCTTACCGGTACCGTCAAATGTCTTCAGATGTATTTGCAAATTTTTATGCCCGCTTTATCTGACTTGATTAACCATTCTTGCAATTTTTGACAATTTTCGTTTCGGGAGCTCAGAGGCCTTAAAAACGTGTATTATATACCCTTCAATTCGAGCCGTTTCAGGTGGTCGGAGCGACCATTTTTAATTTCAGCCTGTTTTTACCACGTGTCCGAAATCGTATCATGAGGTATATTTTTCGATTCTAGACCCTATAAACAATGAACAATCACTTTTACACGGTTATCCGATTTTCGACCGAAACTGGTTTATAGCATACCTGTAACGTCAAATGTCTTCTGATGTTTTTGACAATTTTTGTGCCCGCTTTATCTGGCTCGATTAACCATCCTTGCGATTTTCAGTAATTTTTGTTTCAGGAGTTCCGAGGCCTAAAGAACGTGTATAATATATCCTTCACTTCGAGCTGTTTTGGGTGGTCGGAGCGGCCATTGTTATTTTTCAGCCTGTTTTTCTACCACATGTCCGAAATTGCATCATGAGGTATCTTATTCGATTCTAGATCCTATACACAACTATAAATCACTTTTACACAGTTATCCGATTTTCGGCCGAAATTGGTTTATAGCATACCGGTAACGTCAAATGTCTTCTGATGTTTTTGCAAATTTTTGTGTCCGCTTTATCTCATCCGTGCGATTTTGGGTAATTTTTGTTTCAGGAGTTCAGAGGCCTAAAAAACGTGTATTTTATATCCTTCAATTCGAGCCGTTTCTGGTGGTCGGAGCGGGCATTGTTATTTTCAGCGTGTTTTTCTACCACGTGTCCGAAATCGATCATGAGATATCTTATTCGATTCTAGACCCTATAAACAACTATAAATCACTTTTACACGGTTATCCGATTTTCGGCCGAAATTGCTTTATTGCTTACCGGTACCGTCAAATGTCTTCAGATGTATTTGCAAATTTTTATGCCCGCTTTATCTGACTTAATTAACCATTCTTGCAATTTTTGATAATTTTCGTTTCGGGAGCAAAGAGGCCTTAAAAACATGTATTATATACCCTTCAATTCGAGCCGTTTCAGGTGGTCGGAGCAACCATTTTTAATTTCAGCCAGTTTTTTACCACGTGTCCGAAATCGTATCTTGAGGTATATTTTTCGATTCTAGACCCTATAAACAATTATAAATCACTTTTACACGGTTATCCGATTTTCGACCGAAACTGGTTTATAGCATACCAGTAACGTCAAATGTCTTCTGATGTTTTTGACAATTTTTGTGCCAGCTTTATCTGACTCGATTAACCATCCTTGCGATTTTCAGTAATTTTTGTTTCCGGAGTTCAGAGGCCAAAAAAACGTGTATAATATATCCTTCACTTCGAGCTGTTTTGGGTGGTCGGAGCGGCCATTGTAATTTTTCAGCCTGTTTTTCTACCACATGTCCGAAATTGCATCATGAGATATCTTATCCGATTCTAGATCCTATGAACAACTATAAATCACTTCTACAAAGTTATCCGATTTTCGGCCGAAATTGGTTTATAGCATACCGGTAACGTCAAATGTCCTCTGATGTTTTTGCAATTTTTTGTGTCTGCTTTATCTCATTCGTGCGATTTTCGGTAATTTTTGTATCTGGAGTTCAGAGGCCTAAAAAACGTGTATTTTATATCCCTCAATTCGATCTGTTTCGGGTGGTTGGAGCGGGCATTGTTATTTTTCAGCGTGTTTTTCTACCACGTGTCCGGAATCGATCATGAGATATCTTATTCGATTATAGACCCTATAAAAAACTATAAATCACTTTCACACGGTTATCCGATTTTCGACCGAAATTGGTTTATAGCATACCGGTAACGTCAAATGTCTTCTGATGTATTTGCAAATTTTTGTGCCCGCTTTATCTGACTTGACTTACCATTTACGAATTTTCGATAATTTTCGTTTCGGGAGCTCAGAGGCCTAAAAAACGTATATTATATACCCTTAAATTCGAGCCGTTTCAGTTGTCGGAGCGACCATTTTTATTTTCAACCTGTTTTTTACCACGTGTCCGAAATCGTATCATGAGGTATCTTTTTCGATTCTAGACCCTATAACCAACTATAAATCACTTTTACACGGTTATCCGATTTTCGGCCGAAATTGGTTTATTGCTTACCGGTACCGTCAAATGTCTTCAGATGTATTTGCAAATTTTTATGCCCGCTTTATCTGACTTGATTAACCATTCTTGCAATTTTTGACAATTTTCGTTTCGGGAGCTTAGAGGCCTTAAAAACGTGTATTATATACCCTTCAATTCGGGCCGTTTCAGGTGGTCGGAGCGACCATTTTTAATTTCAGCCTGTTTTTACCGCGTGTCCGAAATCGTATCATGAGGTATATTTTTCGATTCTAGACCCTATAAACAATTATAAATCACTTTTACACGGTTCTCCGATTTTCGACCGAAACTGGTTTATAGCATACCAGTAACGTCAAATGTCTTCTGATGTTTTTGACAATCTTTGTGCCCGCTTTATCTGGCTCGATTAACCATCCTTGCGATTTTCAGTAATTTTTGTTTCAGGAGTTCCGAGGCCTAAAGAACGTGTATAATATATCCTTCACTTCGAGCTGTTTTGGGTGGTCGGAGCGGCCATTGTTATTTTTCAGCCGGTTTTACTACCAAATGTCCGAAATTGCATCATGAGGTATCTTATTCGATTCTAGATCCTATACACAACTATAAATCACTTTTACACAGTTATCCGATTTTCGGCCGAAATTGGTTTATAGCATACCGGTAACGTCAAATGTCTTCTGATGTTTTTGCAAATTTTTGTGTCCGCTTTATCTCATCCGTGCGATTTTGGGTAATTTTTGTTTCAGGAGTTCAGAGGCCTAAAAAACGTGTAATTTATATCCTTCAATTCGAGCCGTTTCTGGTGGTCGGAGCGGGCATTGTTATTTTTCAGCGTGTTTTTCTACCACGTGTCCGAAATCGATCAAGAGATATCTTATTCGATTCTAGAACCTATAAATAACTATAAATCACTTTTACACGGTTATCCGATTTTCGGCCGAAATTGGTTTATTGCTTACCGGTACCGTCAAATGTCTTCAGATGTTTTGCAAATTTTTATGCCCGCTTTATCTGACTTGATTAAACATTCTTGCAATTTTTGACAATTTTCGTTTCGGGAGCTCAGAGGCCTTAAAAACGTGTATTATATACCCTTCAATTCGAGCCGTTTCAAGTGGTCGGAGCGACCAATTTTAATTTGAGCCTGTTTTTACCACGTGTCCGAAATCGTATCATGAGGTATATTTTTCGATTCTAGACCCTATAAACAATGAACAATCACTTTTACACGGTTATCCGATTTTCGACCGAAACTGGTTTATAGCATACCTGTAACGTCAAATGTCTTCTGATGTTTTTGACAATTTTTGTGCCCGCTTTATCTGGCTCGATTAACCATCCTTGCGATTTTCAGTAATTTTTGTTTCAGGAGTTCCGAGGCCTAAAGAACGTGTATAATATATCCTTCACTTCGAGCTGTTTTGGGTGGTCGGAGCGGCCATTGTTATTTTTCAGCCTGTTTTTCTACCGCATATCCGAAATTGCATCATGAGGTATCTTATTCGATTCTAGATCCTATAAACAACTATAAATCACTTTTACACAGTTATCCGATTTTCGGCCGAAATTGGTTTATAGCATACCGGTAACGTCAAATGTCTTCTGATGTTTTTGCAAATTTTGTGTCCGCTTTATCTCATCCGTGCGATTTTGGGTAATTTTTGTTTCAGGAGTTCAGAGGCCTAAAAAACGTGTATTTTATATCCTTCAATTCGAGCCGTTTCTGGTGGTCGGAGCGGGCATTGTTATTTTCAGCGTGTTTTTCTACCACGTGTCCGAAATCGATCATGAGATATCTTATTCGATTCTAGACCCTATAAACAACTATAAATCACTTTTACACGGTTATCTGATTTTCGGCCGAAATTGGTTTATTGCTTACCGGTACCGTCAAATGTCTTCAGATGTATTTGCAAATTTTTATGCCCGCTTTATCTTACTTGATTAACCATTCTTGCAATTGTTGACAATTTTCGTTTCGGGAGCTCAGAGGCCTTAAAAACGTGTATTATATACCCTTCAATTCGAGCCGTTTCAGGTGGTCGGAGCGACCATTTTTAATTTGAGCCTGTTTTTACCACGTGTCCGAAATCGTATCATGAGGTATATTTTTCGATTCTAGACCCTATAAACAATGATAAATCACTTTTACACGGTTATCCGATTTTCGACCGAAACTGGTTTATAGCATACCAGTAACGTCAAATGTCTTCTGATGTTTTTGACAATTTTTGTGCCCGCTTTATCTGGCTCGATTAACCATCCTTGCGATTTTCAGTAATTTTTGTTTCAGGAGTTCCGAGGCCTAAAGAACGTGTATAATATATCCTTCACTTCGAGCTGTTTTGGGTGGTCGGAGCGGCCATTGTTATTTTTTAGCCTGTTTTTCTACCACATGTCCGAAATTGCATCATGAGATATCTTATTCGATTCTAGATCCTATAAACAACTATAAATCACTTTTACACAGTTATCCGATTTTCGGCCGAAATTGGTTTATAGCATACCGGTAACGTCAAATGTCTTCTGATGTTTTGGCAAATTTTTGTGTCCGCTTTATCTCATCCGTGCGATTTTGGGTAATTTTTGTTTCAGGAGTTCAGAGGCCTAAAAAACGTGTATTTTATATCCTTCAATTCGAGCCGTTTCTGGTGGTCGGAACGGGCATTGTTATTTTCAGTGTGTTTTTCTACCACGTGTCCGAAATCGATCATGAGATATCTTATTCGATTCTAGACCCTATAAACAACTATAAATCACTTTTACACGGTTATCTGATTTTCGGCCGAAATTGGTTTATTGCTTACCGGTATAGTCAAATGTCTTCAGATGTATTTGCAAATTTTTATGCCCGCTTTATCTGACTTGATTAACCATTCTTGCAATTTTTGACAATTTTCGTTTCGGGAGCTCAGAGGCCTTAAAAACGTGTATTATATACCCTTCAATTCGAGCCGTTTCAGGTGGTCGGAGCGACCATTTTTAATTTGAGCCTGTTTTTACCACGTGTCCGAAATCGTATCATGAGGTATATTTTTCGATTCTAGACCCTATAAACAATGATAAATCACTTTTACACGGTTATCCGATTTTCGACCGAAACTGGTTTATAGCATACCAGTAACGTCAAATGTCTTCTGATGTTTTTGACAATTTTTGTGCCCGCTTTATCTGGCTCGATTAACCATCCTTGCGATTTTCAGTAATTTTTGTTTCAGGAGTTCCGAGGCCTAAAGAACGTGTATAATATATCCTTCACTTCGAGCTGTTTTGGGTGGTCGGAGCGGCCATTGTTATTTTTTAGCCTGTTTTTCTACCACATGTCCGAAATTGCATCATGAGATATCTTATTCGATTCTAGATCCTATAAACAACTATAAATCACTTTTATACAGTTATCCGATTTTCGGCCGAAATTGGTTTATAGCATACCGGTAACGTCAAATGTCTTCTGATGTTTTGGCAAATTTTTGTGTCCGCTTTATCTCATCCGTGCGATTTTGGGTAATTTTTGTTTCAGGAGTTCAGAGGCCTAAAAAACGTGTATTTTATATCCTTCAATTCGAGCCGTTTCTGGTGGTCGGAGCGGGCATTGTTATTTTTCAGCGTGTTTTTCTACCACGTGTCCGAAATCGATCATGAGATATCTTATTCGATTCTAGACCCTATAAACAACTATAAATCACTTTTACACGGTTATCCGATTTTCGGCCGAAATTGGTTTATTGCTTACCGGTACCGTCAAATGTCTTCAGATGTATTTGCAAATTTTTGTGCCCGCTTTATCTGACTTGATTAACCATTCTTGCAATTATTGACAATTTTCGTTTCGGGAGCTCAGAGGCCTTAAAAACGTGTATTATATACCCTTCAATTCGAGCCGTTTCAGGTGGTCGGAGCGACCATTTTTAATTTGAGCCTGTTTTTACCACGTGTCCGAAATCGTATCATGAGGTATATTTTTCGATTCTAGACCCTATAAACAATGAACAATCACTTTTACACGGTTATCCGATTTTCGACCGAAACTGGTTTATAGCATACCTGTAACGTCAAATGTCTTCTGATGTTTTTGACAATTTTTGTGCCCGCTTTATCTGGCTCGATTAACCATCCTTGCGATTTTCAGTAATTTTTGTTTGAGGAGTTCCGAGGCCTAAAGAACGTGTATAATATATCCTTCACTTCGAGCTGTTTTGGGTGGTCGGAGCGGCCATTGTTATTTTTCAGCCTGTTTTTCTACCGCATATCCGAAATTGCATCATGAGATATCTTATTCGATTCTAGATCCTATAAACAACTATAAATCACTTTTACACAGTTATCCGATTTTCGGCCGAAATTGGTTTATAGCATACCGGTAACGTCAAATGTCTTCTGATGTTTTTGCAAATTTTGTGTCCGCTTTATCTCATCCGTGCGATTTTGGGTAATTTTTGTTTCAGGAGTTCAGAGGCCTAAAAAACGTGTATTTTATATCCTTCAATTCGAGCCGTTTCTGGTGGTCGGAGCGGGCATTGTTATTTTCAGCGTGTTTTTCTACCACGTGTCCGAAATCGATCATGAGATATCTTATTCGATTCTAGACCCTATAAACAACTATAAATCACTTTTACACGGTTATCTGATTTTCGGCCGAAATTGGTTTATTGCTTACCGGTACCGTCAAATGTCTTCAGATGTATTTGCAAATTTTTATGCCCGCTTTATCTGACTTGATTAACCATCCTTGCAATTGTTGACAATTTTCGTTTCGGGAGCTCAGAGGCCTTAAAAACGTGTATTATATACCCTTCAATTCGAGCCGTTTCAGGTGGTCGGAGCGACCATTTTTAATTTGAGCCTGTTTTTACCACGTGTCCGAAATCGTATCATGAGGTATATTTTTCGATTCTAGACCCTATAAACAATGATAAATCACTTTTAAACGGTTATCCGATTTTCGACCGAAACTGGTTTATAGCATACCAGTAACGTCAAATGTCTTCTGATGTTTTTGACAATTTTTGTGCCCGCTTTATCTGGCTCGATTAACCATCCTTGCGATTTTCAGTAATTTTTGTTTCAGGAGTTCCGAGGCCTAAAGAACGTGTATAATATATCCTTCACTTCGAGCTGTTTTGGGTGGTCGGAGCGGCCATTGTTATTTTTTAGCCTGTTTTTCTACCACATGTCCGAAATTGCATCATGAGATATCTTATTCGATTCTAGATCCTATAAACAACTATAAATCACTTTTACACAGTTATCCGATTTTCGGCCGAAATTGGTTTATAGCATACCGGTAACGTCAAATGTCTTCTGATGTTTTGGCAAATTTTTGTGTCCGCTTTATCTCATCCGTGCGATTTTGGGTAATTTTTGTTTCAGGAGTTCAGAGGCCTAAAAAACGTGTATTTTATATCCTTCAATTCGAGCCGTTTCTGGTGGTCGGAACGGGCATTGTTATTTTCAGTGTGTTTTTCTACCACGTGTCCGAAATCGATCATGAGATATCTTATTCGATTCTAGACCCTATAAACAAATATAAATCACTTTTACACGGTTATCTGATTTTCGGCCGAAATTGGTTTATTGCTTACCGGTATAGTCAAATGTCTTCAGATGTATTTGCAAATTTTTATGCCCGCTTTATCTGACTTGATTAACCATTCTTGCAATTTTTGACAATTTTCGTTTCGGGAGCTCAGAGGCCTTAAAAACGTGTATTATATACCCTTCAATTCGAGCCGTTTCAGGTGGTCGGAGCGACCATTTTTAATTTGAGCCTGTTTTTACCACGTGTCCGAAATCGTATCATGAGGTATATTTTTCGATTCTAGACCCTATAAACAATGATAAATCACTTTTACACGGTTATCCGATTTTCGACCGAAATTGGTTTATAGCATACCAGTAACGTCAAATGTCTTCTGATGTTTTTGACAATTTTTGTGCCCGCTTTATCTGGCTCGATTAACCATCCTTGCGATTTTCAGTAATTTTTGTTTCAGGAGTTCCGAGGCCTAAAGAACGTGTATAATATATCCTTCACTTCGAGCTGTTTTGGGTGGTCGGAGCGGCCATTGTTATTTTTTAGCCTGTTTTTCTACCACATGTCCGAAATTGCATCATGAGATATCTTATTCGATTCTAGATCCTATAAACAACTATAAATCACTTTTACACAGTTATCCGATTTTCGGCCGAAATTGGTTTATAGCATACCGGTAACGTCAAATGTCTTCTGATGTTTTTGCAAATTTTGTGTCCGCTTTATCTCATCTGTGCGATTTTGGGTAATTTTTGTTTCAGGAGTTCCGAGGCCTAAAGAACGTGTATAATATATCCTTCACTTCGACCTGTTTTGGGTGGTCGGAGCTGCCATTGTTATTTTTCAGCGTGTTTTTCTACCACGTGTCCGAAATCGATCATGAGATATCTTATTCGATTCTAGATCCTATAAACAAGTATAAATCACTTTTACACAGTTATCCGATTTTCGGCCGAAATTGGTTTATAGCATACCGGTAACGTCAAATGTCTTCTGATGTTTTTGCAAATTTTTGTGTCCGCTTTATCTCATCCGTGCGATTTTGGGTAATTTTTGTTTCAGGACTTCAGAGGCCTTAAAAACGTGTATTTTATATCCTTCAATTCCGATCTGTTTCTGGTGGTCGGAGCGGGCATTGTTATTTTTCAGCGTGTTTTTCTACCACGTGTCCGAAATCGATCATGAGATATCTGATTCGATTCTAGACCCTATAAACAACTATAAATCACTTTTACACGGTTATCCGATTTTCGGCCGAAATTGGTTTATTGCTTACCGGTACCGTCAAATGTCTTCAGATGTATTTGCAAATTTTTGTGCCCGCTTTATCTGACTTGATTAACCATTCTTGCAATTATTGACAATTTTCGTTTCGGGAGCTCAGAGGCCTTAAAAACGTGTAATATATACCCTTCAATTCGAGCCGTTTCAGTTGGTCGGAGCGACCATTTTTAATTTGAGCTTGTTTTTACCACGTGTCCGAAATCGTATCATGAGGTATATTTTTCGATTCTAGACCCTATAAACAATGAACAATCACTTTTACACGGTTATCCGATTTTCGACCGAAACTGGTTTATAGCATACCTGTAACGTCAAATGTCTTCTGATGTTTTTGACAATTTTTGTGCCAGCTTTATCTGGCTCGATTAACCATCCTTGCGATTTTCAGTAATTTTTGTTTCAGGAGTTCAGAGGCCAAAAAAACGTGTATAATATATCCTTCACTTCGAGCTGTTTTGGGTGGTCGGAGCGGCCATTGTAATTTTTCAGCCTGTTTTTCTACCACATGTCCGAAATTGCATCATAAGATATCTTATCCGATTCTAGATCCAATAAACAACTATAAATCACTTTTTCACAGTTATCCGATTTTCGGCCGAAATAGGTTTATAGCATACCGGTAACGTCAAATGTCTTCTGATGTTTTTGCAAATTTTTGTGTCTGCTTTATCTCTTTCGTGCGATTTTCGGTAATTTTTGTATAAGGAGTTCAGAGGCCTAAAAAACGTGTATTTTATATCCTTCAATTCGATCTGTTTCAGGTGGTTGGAGCGGGCATTGTTAATTTTCAGCGTGTTTTTCTACCACGTGTCCGGAATCGATCATGAGATATCTTATTCGATTCTAGACCCTATAAAAAACTATAAATCACTTTCACACGGTTATCCGATTTTCGACCGAAATTGGTTTATAGCATACCGGTAACGTCAATGTCTTCTGATGTTTTTGCAAATTTTTGTGCCCGCTTTATCTGACTTGACTTACCATTTACGAATTTTCGATAATTTTCGTTTCGGGAGCTCAGAGGCCTAAAAAACGTATATTATATACCCTTAAATTCGAGCCTTTTCAGTTGTCGGAGCGACCATTTTTATTTTCAACCTGTTTTTTACCACGCGTCCGAAATCGTATCATGAGGTATCTGTTTCGATTCTAGACCCTATAAACAACTATAAATCACTTTTACACGGTTATCTGATTTTCGGCCGAAATTGGTTTATTGCTTACCGGTACCGTCAAATGTCTTCAGATGTATTTGCAAATTTTTATGCCCGCTTTATCTGACTTGATTAACCATTCTTGCAATTCTTGACAATTTTCGTTTCGGGAGCTCAGAGGCCTTAAAAACGTGTATTATATACCCTTCAATTCGAGCCGTTTCAGGTGGTCGGAGCGACCATTTTTAATTTGAGCCTGTTTTTACCACGTGTCCGAAATCGTATCATGAGGTATATTTTTCGATTCTAGACCCTATAAACAATGAACAATCACTTTTACACGGTTATCCGATTTTCGACCGAAACTGGTTTATAGCATACCTGTAACGTCAAATGTCTTCTGATGTTTTTGACAATTTTTGTGCCCGCTTTATCTGGCTCGATTAACCATCCTTGCGATTTTCAGTAATTTTTGTTTCAGGAGTTCCGAGGCCTAACGAACGTGTATAATATATCCTTCACTTCGAGCTGTTTTGGGTGGTCGGAGCGGCCATTGTTATTTTTCAGCCTGTTTTTCAACCGCATGTCCGAAATTGCATCATGAGATATCTTATTCGATTCTAGATCCTATAAACAACTATAAATCACTTTTACACAGTTATCCGATTTTCGGCCGAAATTGGTTTATAGCATACCGGTAACGTCAAATGTCTTCTGATGTTTTTGCAAATTTTTGTGTCCGCTTTATCTCATCCGTGATATTTTGGGTAATTTTTGTTTCAGGAGTTCAGAGGCCTAAAAAACGTGTATTTTATATCCTTCAATTCGAGCCGTTTCTGGTGGTCGGAACGGGCATTGTTATTTTCAGCGTGTTTTGTTACAACGTGTCCGAAATCGATCATGAGATATCTTATTCGATTCTAGACCCTATAAACAACTATAAATCACTTTTACACGGTTATCTGATTTTCGGCCGAAATTGGTTTATTGCTTACCGGTACTGTCAAATGTCTTCAGATGTATTTGCAAATTTTTATGCCCGCTTTATCTGACTTGATTAACCATTCTTGCAATTTTTGACAATTTTCGTTTCGGGAGCTCAGAGGCCTTAAAAACGTGTATTATATACCCTTCAATTCGAGCCGTTTCAGGTGGTCGGAGCGACCATTTTTAATTTGAGCCTGTTTTTACCACGTGTCCGAAATCGTATCATGAGGTATATTTTTCGATTCTAGACCCTATAAACAATGATAAATCACTTTTACACGGTTATCCGATTTTCGACCGAAACTGGTTTATAGCATACCAGTAACGTCAAATGTCTTCTGATGTTTTTGACAATTTTTGTGCCCGCTTTATCTGGCTCGATTAACCATCCTTGCGATTTTCAGTAATTTTTGTTTCAGGAGTTCCGAGGCCTAAAGAACGTGTATAATATATCCTTCACTTCGAGCTGTTTTGGGTGGTCGGAGCGGCCATTGTTATTTTTTAGCCTGTTTTTCTACCACATGTCCGAAATTGCATCATGAGATATCTTATTCGATTCTAGATCCTATAAACAACTATAAATCACTTTTACACAGTTATCCGATTTTCGGCCGAAATTGGTTTATAGCATACCGGTAACGTCAAATGTCTTCTGATGTTTTGGCAAATTTTTGTGTCCGCTTTATCTCATCCGTGCGATTTTGGGTAATTTTTGTTTCAGGAGTTCAGAGGCCTAAAAAACGTGTATTTTATATCCTTCAATTCGAGCCGTTTCTGGTGGTCGGAACGGGCATTGTTATTTTCAGTGTGTTTTTCTACCACGTGTCCGAAATCGATCATGAGATATCTTATTCGATTCTAGACCCTATAAACAACTATAAATCACTTTTACACGGTTATCTGATTTTCGGCCGAAATTGGTTTATTGCTTACCGGTATAGTCAAATGTCTTCAGATGTATTTGCAAATTTTTATGCCCGCTTTATCTGACTTGATTAACCATTCTTGCAATTTTTGACAATTTTCGTTTCGGGAGCTCAGAGGCCTTAAAAACGTGTTTTATATACCCTTCAATTCGAGCCGTTTCAGGTGGTCGGAGCGACCATTTTTAATTTGAGCCTGTTTTTACCACGTGTCCGAAATCGTATCATGAGGTATATTTTTCGATTCTAGACCCTATAAACATTGATAAATCACTTTTACACGGTTATCCGATTTTCGACCGAAACTGGTTTATAGCATACCAGTAACGTCAAATGTCTTCTGATGTTTTTGACAATTTTTGTGCCCGCTTTATCTGGCTCGATTAACCATCCTTGCGATTTTCTGTAATTTTTGTTTCAGGAGTTCCGAGGCCTAAAGAACGTGTATAATATATCCTTCACTTCGAGCTGTTTTGGGTGGTCGGAGCGGCCATTGTTATTTTTTAGCCTGTTTTTCTACCACATGTCCGAAATTGCATCATGAGATATCTTATTCGATTCTAGATCCTATAAACAACTATAAATCACTTTTACAAGTTATTCGATTTTCGGCCGAAATTGGTTTATAGCATACCGGTAACGTCAAATGTCTTCTGATGTTTTGGCAAATTTTTGTGTCCGCTTTATCTCATCCGTGCGATTTTGGGTAATCTTTGTTTCAGGAGTTCAGAGGCCTAAAAAACGTGTATTTTATATCCTTCAATTCGAGCCATTTCTGGTGGTCGGAACGGGCATTGTTATTTTCAGTGTGTTTTTGTACCACGTGTCCGAAATCGATCATGAGATATCTTATTCGATTCTAGACCCTATAAACAACTATAAATCACTTTTACATGGTTATCTGATTTTCGGCCGAAATTGGTTTATTGCTTACCGGTATAGTCAAATGTCTTCAGATGTATTTGCAAATTTTTATGCCCGCTTTATCTGACTTGATTAACCATTCTTGCAATTTTTGACAATTTTCGTTTCGGGAGCTCAGAGGCCTTAAAAACGTGTATTATATACCCTTCAATTCGAGCCGTTTCAGGTGGTCGGAGCGACCATTTTTAATTTGAGCCTGTTTTTACCACGTGTCCGAAATCGTATCATGAGGTATATTTTTCGATTCTAGACCCTATAAACAATGATAAATCACTTTTACACGGTTATCCGATTTTCGACCGAAACTGGTTTATAGCATACCAGTAACGTCAAATGTCTTCTGATGTTTTTGACAATTTTTGTGCCCGCTTTATCTGGCTCGATTAACCATCCTTGCGATTTTCAGTAATTTTTGTTTCAGGAGATCCGAGGCCTAAAGAACGTGTATAATATATCCTTCACTTCGAGCTGTTTTGGGTGGTCGGAGCGGCCATTGTTATTTTTTAGCCTGTTTTTCTACCACATGTCCGAAATTGCATCATGAGATATCTTATTCGATTCTAGATCCTATAAACAACTATAAATCACTTTTACACAGTTATCCGATTTTCGGCCGAAATTGGTTTATAGCATACCGGTAACGTCAAATGTCTTCTGATGTTTTGGCAAATTTTTGTGTCCGCTTTATCTCATCCGTGCGATTTTGGGTAATTTTTGTTTCAGGAGTTCAGAGGCCTAAAAAACGTGTATTTTATATCCTTCAATTCGAGCCGTTTCTGGTGGTCGAAACGGGCATTGTTATTTTCAGTGTGTTTTTCTACCACGTGTCCGAAATCGATCATGAGATATCTTATTCGATTCTAGACCCTATAAACAACTATAAATCACTTTTACACGGTTATCTGATTTTCGGCCGAAATTGGTTTATTGCTTACCGGTACCGTCAAATGTCTTTAGATGTATTTGCAAATTTTTATGCCCGCTTTATCTGACTTGATTAACCATTCTTGCAATTCTTGACAATTTTCGTTTCGGGAGCTCAGAGGCCTTAAAAACGTGTATTATATACCCTTCAATTCGAGCCGTTTCAGGTGGTCGGAGCGACCATTTTTAATTTGAGCCTGTTTTTACCACGTGTCCGAAATCGTATCATGAGGTATATTTTTCGATTCTAGACCCTATAAACAATGAACAATCACTTTTACACGGTTATCCGATTTTCGACCGAAACTGGTTTATAGCATACCTGTAACGTCAAATGTCTTCTGATGTTTTTGACAATTTTTGTGCCCGTTTTATCTGGCTCGATTAACCATCCTTGCGATTTTCAGTAATTTTTGTTTCAGGAGTTCCGAGGCCTAAAGAACGTGTATAATATATCCTTCACTTCGAGCTGTTTTGGGTGGTCGGAGCGGCCATTGTTATTTTTCAGCCTGTTTTTCAACCGCATGTCCGAAATTGCATCATGAGATATCTTATTCGATTCTAGATCCTATAAACAACTATAAATCACTTTTACACAGTTATCCGATTTTCGGCCGAAATTGGTTTATAGCATACCGGTAACGTCAAATGTCTTCTGATGTTTTTGCAAATTTTTGTGTCCGCTTTATCTCATCCGTGATATTTTGGGTAATTTTTGTTTCAGGAGTTCAGAGGCCTAAAAAACGTGTATTTTATATCCTTCAATTCGAGCCGTTTCTGGTGGTCGGAACGGGCATTGTTATTTTCAGCGTGTTTTGTTACAACGTGTCCGAAATCGATCATGAGATATCTTATTCGATTCTAGACCCTATAAACAACTATAAATCACTTTTACACGGTTATCTGATTTTCGGCCGAAATTGGTTTATTGCTTACCGGTACCGTCAAATGTCTTCAGATGTATTTGCAAATTTTTATGCCCGCTTTATCTGACTTGATTAACCATTCTTGCAATTTTTGACAATTTTCGTTTCGGGAGCTCAGAGGCCTTAAAAACGTGTATTATATACCCTTCAATTCGAGCCGTTTCAGGTGGTCGGAGCGACCATTTTTAATTTGAGCCTGTTTTTACCACGTGTCCGAAATCGTATCATGAGGTATATTTTTCGATTCTAGACCCTATAAACAATGATAAATCACTTTTACACGGTTATCCGATTTTCGACCGAAACTGGTTTATAGCATACCAGTAACGTCAAATGTCTTCTGATGTTTTTGACAATTTTTGTGCCCGCTTTATCTGGCTCGATTAACCATCCTTGCGATTTTCAGTAATTTTTGTTTCAGGAGTTCCGAGGCCTAAAGAACGTGTATAATATATCCTTCACTTCGAGCTGTTTTGGGTGGTCGGAGCGGCCATTGTTATTTTTTAGCCTGTTTTTCTACCACATGTCCGAAATTGCATCATGAGATATCTTATTCGATTCTAGATCCTATAAACAACTATAAATCACTTTTACACAGTTATCCGATTTTCGGCCGAAATTGGTTTATAGCATACCGGTAACGTCAAATGTCTTCTGATGTTTTGGCAAATTTTTGTGTCCGCTTTATCTCATCCGTGCGATTTTGGGTAATTTTTGTTTCAGGAGTTCAGAGGCCTAAAAAACGTGTATTTTATATCCTTCAATTCGAGCCGTTTCTGGTGGTCGGAACGGGCATTGTTATTTTCAGTGTGTTTTTCTACCACGTGTCCGAAATCGATCATGAGATATCTTATTCGATTCTAGACCCTATAAACAACTATAAATCACTTTTACACGGTTATCTGATTTTCGGCCGAAATTGGTTTATTGCTTACCGGTATAGTCAAATGTCTTCAGATGTATTTGCAAATTTTTATGCCCGCTTTATCTGACTTGATTAACCATTCTTGCAATTTTTGACAATTTTCGTTTCGGGAGCTCAGAGGCCTTAAAAACGTGTATTATATACCCTTCAATTCGAGCCGTTTCAGGTGGTCGGAGCGACCATTTTTAATTTGAGCCTGTTTTTACCACGTGTCCGAAATCGTATCATGAGGTATATTTTTCGATTCTAGACCCTATAAACATTGATAAATCACTTTTACACGGTTATCCGATTTTCGACCGAAACTGGTTTATAGCATACCAGTAACGTCAAATGTCTTCTGATGTTTTTGACAATTTTTGTGCCCGCTTTATCTGGCTCGATTAACCATCCTTGCGATTTTCTGTAATTTTTGTTTCAGGAGTTCCGAGGCCTAAAGAACGTGTATAATATATCCTTCACTTCGAGCTGTTTTGGGTGGTCGGAGCGGCCATTGTTATTTTTTAGCCTGTTTTTCTACCACATGTCCGAAATTGCATCATGAGATATCTTATTCGATTCTAGATCCTATAAACAACTATAAATCACTTTTACAAGTTATTCGATTTTCGGCCGAAATTGGTTTATAGCATACCGGTAACGTCAAATGTCTTCTGATGTTTTGGCAAATTTTTGTGTCCGCTTTATCTCATCCGTGCGATTTTGGGTAATTTTTGTTTCAGGAGTTCAGAGGCCTAAAAAACGTGTATTTTATATCCTTCAATTCGAGCCGTTTCTGGTGGTCGGAACGGGCATTGTTATTTTCAGTGTGTTTTTGTACCACGTGTCCGAAATCGATCATGAGATATCTTATTCGATTCTAGACCCTATAAACAACTATAAATCACTTTTACACGGTTATCTGATTTTCGGCCGAAATTGGTTTATTGCTTACCGGTATAGTCAAATGTCTTCAGATGTATTTGCAAATTTTTATGCCCGCTTTATCTGACTTGATTAACCATTCTTGCAATTTTTGACAATTTTCGTTTCGGGAGCTCAGAGGCCTTAAAAACGTGTATTATATACCCTTCAATTCGAGCCGTTTCAGGTGGTCGGAGCGACCATTTTTAATTTGAGCCTGTTTTTACCACGTGTCCGAAATCGTATCATGAGGTATATTTTTCGATTCTAGACCCTATAAACAATGATAAATCACTTTTACACGGTTATCCGATTTTCGACCGAAACTGGTTTATAGCATACCAGTAACGTCAAATGTCTTCTGATGTTTTTGACAATTTTTGTGCCCGCTTTATCTGGCTCGATTAACCATCCTTGCGATTTTCAGTAATTTTTGTTTCAGGAGATCCGAGGCCTAAAGAACGTGTATAATATATCCTTCACTTCGAGCTGTTTTGGGTGGTCGGAGCGGCCATTGTTATTTTTTAGCCTGTTTTTCTACCACATGTCCGAAATTGCATCATGAGATATCTTATTCGATTCTAGATCCTATAAACAACTATAAATCACTTTTACACAGTTATCCGATTTTCGGCCGAAATTGGTTTATAGCATACCGGTAACGTCAAATGTCTTCTGATGTTTTGGCAAATTTTTGTGTCCGCTTTATCTCATCCGTGCGATTTTGGGTAATTTTTGTTTCAGGAGTTCAGAGGCCTAAAAAACGTGTATTTTATATCCTTCAATTCGAGCCGTTTCTGGTGGTCGAAACGGGCATTGTTATTTTCAGTGTGTTTTTCTACCACGTGTCCGAAATCGATCATGAGATATCTTATTCGATTCTAGACCCTATAAACAACTATAAATCACTTTTACACGGTTATCTGATTTTCGGCCGAAATTGGTTTATTGCTTACCGGTACCGTCAAATGTCTTCAGATGTATTTGCAAATTTTTATGCCCGCTTTATCTGACTTGATTAACCATTCTTGCAATTTTTGACAATTTTCGTTTCGGGAGCTCAGAGGCCTTAAAAACGTGTATTATATACCCTTCAATTCGAGCCGTTTCAGGTGGTCGGAGCGACCATTTTTAATTTGAGCTTGTTTTTACCACGTGTCCGAAATCGTATCATGAGGTATATTTTTCGATTCTAGACCCTATAAACAATGAACAATGACTTTTACACGGTTATCCGATTTTCGACCGAAACTGGTTTATAGCATACCTGTAACGTCAAATGTCTTCTGATGTTTTTGACAATTTTTGTGCCCGCTTTATCTGGCTCGATTAACCATCCTTGCGATTTTCAGTAATTTTTGTTTCAGGAGTTCCGAGGCCTAAAGAACGTGTATAATATATCCTTCACTTCGAGCTGTTTTGGGTGGTCGGAGCGGCCATTGTTATTTTTCAGCCTGTTTTTCTACCGCATGTCCGAAATTGCATCATGAGATATCTTATTCGATTCTAGATCCTATAAACAACTATAAATCACTTTTACACAGTTATCCGATTTTCGGCCGAAATTGGTTTATAGCATACCGGTAACGTCAAATGTCTTCTGATGTTTTGGCAAATTTTTGTGTCCGCTTTATCTCATCCGTGCGATTTTGGGTAATTTTTGTTTCAGGAGTTCAGAGGCCTAAAAAACGTGTATTTTATATCCTTCAATTCGAGCCGTTTCTGGTGGTCGAAACGGGCATTGTTATTTTCAGTGTGTTTTTCTACCACGTGTCCGAAATCGATCATGAGATATCTTATTCGATTCTAGACCCTATAAACAACTATAAATCACTTTTACACGGTTATCTGATTTTCGGCCGAAATTGGTTTATTGCTTACCGGTATAGTCAAATGTCTTCAGATGTATTTGCAAATTTTTATGCCCGCTTTATCTGACTTGATTAACCATTCTTGCAATTTTTGACAATTTTCGTTTCGGGAACTCAGAGGCCTTAAAAACGTGTATTATATACCCTTCAATTCGAGCCGTTTCAGGTGGTCGGAGCGACCATTTTTAATTTGAGCCTGTTTTTACCACGTGTCCGAAATCGTATCATGAGGTATATTTTTCGATTCTAGACCCTATAAACAATGATAAATCACTTTTACACGGTTATCCGATTTTCGACCGAAACTGGTTTATAGCATACCAGTAACGTCAAATGTCTTCTGATGTTTTTGACAATTTTTGTGCCCGCTTTATCTGGCTCGATTAACCATCCTTGCGATTTTCAGTAATTTTTGTTTCAGGAGTTCCGAGGCCTAAAGAACGTGTATAATATATCCTTCACTTCGAGCTGTTTTGGGTGGTCGGAGCGGCCATTGTTATTTTTTAGCCTGTTTTTCTACCACATGTCCGAAATTGCATCATGAGATATCTTATTCGATTCTAGATCCTATAAACAACTATAAATCACTTTTACACAGTTATCCGATTTTCGGCCGAAATTGGTTTATAGCATACCGGTAACGTCAAATGTCTTCTGATGTTTTGGCAAATTTTTGTGTCCGCTTTATCTCATCCGTGCGATTTTGGGTAATTTTTGTTTCAGGAGTTCAGAGGCCTAAAAAACGTGTATTTTATATCCTTCAATTCGAGCCGTTTCTGGTGGTCGAAACGGGCATTGTTATTTTCAGTGTGTTTTTCTACCACGTGTCCGAAATCGATCATGAGATATCTTATTCGATTCTAGACCCTATAAACAACTATAAATCACTTTTACACGGTTATCTGATTTTCGGCCGAAATTGGTTTATTGCTTACCGGTACCGTCAAATGTCTTCAGATGTATTTGCAAATTTTTATGCCCGCTTTATCTGACTTGATTAACCATTCTAGCAATTTTTGACAATTTTCGTTTCGGGAGCTCAGAGGCCTTAAAAACGTGTATTATATACCCTTCAATTCGAGCCGTTTCAGGTGGTCGGAGCGACCATTTTTAATTTGAGCTTGTTTTTACCACGTGTCCGAAATCGTATCATGAGATATATTTTTCGATTCTAGACCCTATAAACAATGAACAATCACTTTTACACGGTTATCCGATTTTCGACCGAAACTGGTTTATAGCATACCTGTAACGTCAAATGTCTTCTGATGTTTTTGACAATTTTTGTGCCCGCTTTATCTGGCTCGATTAACCATCCTTGCGATTTTCAGTAATTTTTGTTTCAGGAGTTCCGAGGCCTAAAGAACGTGTATAATATATCCTTCACTTCGAGCTGTTTTGGGTGGTCGGAGCGGCCATTGTTATTTTTCAGCCTGTTTTTCTACCGCATGTCCGAAATTGCATCATGAGATATCTTATTCGATTCTAGATCCTATAAACAACTATAAATCACTTTTACACAGTTATCCGATTTTCGGCCGAAATTGGTTTATAGCATACCGGTAACGTCAAATGTCTTCTGATGTTTTGGCAAATTTTTGTGTCCGCTTTATCTCATCCGTGCGATTTTGGGTAATTTTTGTTTCAGGAGTTCAGAGGCCTAAAAAACGTGTATTTTATATCCTTCAATTCGAGCCGTTTCTGGTGGTCGAAACGGGCATTGTTATTTTCAGTGTGTTTTTCTACCACGTGTCCGAAATCGATCATGAGATATCTTATTCGATTCTAGACCCTATAAACAACTATAAATCACTTTTACACGGTTATCTGATTTTCGGCCGAAATTGGTTTATTGCTTACCGGTACCGTCAAATGTCTTCAGATGTATTTGCAAATTTTTATGCCCGCTTTATCTGACTTGATTAACCATTCTTGCAATTTTTGACAATTTTCGTTTCGGGAGCTCAGAGGCCTTAAAAACGTGTATTATATACCCTTCAATTCGAGCCGTTTCAGGTGGTCGGAGCGACCATTTTTAATTTGAGCTTGTTTTTACCACGTGTCCGAAATCGTATCATGAGGTATATTTTTCGATTCTAGACCCTATAAACAATGAACAATGACTTTTACACGGTTATCCGATTTTCGACCGAAACTGGTTTATAGCATACCTGTAACGTCAAATGTCTTCTGATGTTTTTGACAATTTTTGTGCCCGCTTTATCTGGCTCGATTAACCATCCTTGCGATTTTCAGTAATTTTTGTTTCAGGAGTTCCGAGGCCTAAAGAACGTGTATAATATATCCTTCACTTCGAGCTGTTTTGGGTGGTCGGAGCGGCCATTGTTATTTTTCAGCCTGTTTTTCTACCGCATGTCCGAAATTGCATCATGAGATATCTTATTCGATTCTAGATCCTATAAACAACTATAAATCACTTTTACACAGTTATCCGATTTTCGGCCGAAATTGGTTTATAGCATACCGGTAACGTCAAATGTCTTCTGATGTTTTGGCAAATTTTTGTGTCCGCTTTATCTCATCCGTGCGATTTTGGGTAATTTTTGTTTCAGGAGTTCAGAGGCCTAAAAAACGTGTATTTTATATCCTTCAATTCGAGCCGTTTCTGGTGGTCGAAACGGGCATTGTTATTTTCAGCGTGTTTTTCTACCACGTGTCCGAAATCGATCATGAGATATCTTATTCGATTCTAGATCCTATAAAAAACTATAAATCACTTTTACACGGTTATCTGATTTTCGGCCGAAATTGGTTTATTGCTTACCGGTACCGTCAAATGTCTTCAGATGTATTTGCAAATTTTTATGCCCGCTTTATCTGACTTGATTAACCATTCTTGCAATTGTTGACAATTTTCGTTTCGGGAGCTCGGAGGCCTTAAAAACGTGTATTATATACCCTTCAATTCGAGCCGTTTCCGGTGGTCGGAGCGACCATTTTTAATTTGAGCCTGTTTTTACCACGTGTCCGAAATCGTATCATGAGGTAAATTTTTCGATTCTAGACCCTATAAACAATGATAAATCACTTTTACACGGTTATCCGATTTTCGACCGAAACTGGTTTATAGCATACCAGTAACGTCAAATGTCTTCTGATGTTTTTGACAATTTTTGTGCCCGCTTTATCTGGCTCGATTAACCATCCTTGCGATTTTCAGTAATTTTTGTTTCAGGAGTTCCGAGGCCTAAAGAACGTGTATAATATATCCTTCACTTCGAGCTGTTTTGGGTGGTCGGAGCGGCCATTGTTATTTTTCAGCCTGTTTTTCTACCGCATGTCCGAAATTGCATCATGAGATATCTTATTCGATTCTAGATCATATAAACAACTATAAATCACTTTTACACAGTAATCCGATTTTCGGCCGAAATTGGTTTATAGCATACCGGTAACGTCAAATGTCTTCTGATGTTTTTGCAAATTTTGTGTCCGCTTTATCTCATCCGTGCGATTTTGGGTAATTTTTGTTTCAGGAGTTCAGAGGCCTAAAAAACGTGTATTTTATATCCTTCAATTCGAGCCGTTTCTGGTGGTCGGAGCGGGCATTGTTATTTTCAGCGTGTTTTTCTACCAACTGTCCGAAATCGATCATGAGATATCTTATTCGATTCTAGACCCTATAAACAACTATAAATCACTTTTACACGGTTATCTGATTTTCGGCCGAAATTGGTTTATTGCTTACTGGTACCGTCAAATGTCTTCAGATGTATTTGCAAATTTTTATGCCCGCTTTATCTGACTTGATTAACCATTCTTGCAATTTTTGACAATTTTCGTTTCGGGAGCTCAGAGGCCTTAAAAACGTGTATTATATACCCTTCAATTCGAGCCGTTTCAGGTGGTCGGAGTGACCATTTTTAATTTGAGCCTGTTTTTACCACGTGTCCGAAATCGTATCATGAGGTATATTTTTCGATTCTAGACCCAATAAACAATGATAAATCACTTTTACACTCCGATTTTCGACCGAAACTGGTTTATAGCATACCAGTAACGTCAAATGTCTTCTGATGTTTTTGACAATTTTTGTGCCCGCTTTATCTGGCTCGATTAACCATCCTTGCGATTTTCAGTAATTTTTGTTTCAGGAGATCCGAGGCCTAAAGAACGTGTATAATATATCCTTCACTTCGAGCTGTTTTGGGTGGTCGGAGCGGCCATTGTTATTTTTCAGCCTGTTTTTCTACCACACGTCCGAAATTGCATCATGAGATATCTTATTCGATTCTAGATCCTATAAACAACTATAAATCACTTTTACACAATTATCCGATTTTCGGCCGAAATTGGTTTATAGCATACCGGTAACGTCAAATGTCTTCTGATGTTTTGGCAAATTTTTGTGTCCGCTTTATCTCATCCGTGCGATTTTGGGTAATTATTGTTTCAGGTGTTCAGAGGCCTAAAAAACGTGTATTTTATATCCTTCAATTCAAGCCGTTTCTGGTGGTCGGAGCGGGCATTGTTATTTTCAGCGTGTTTTTCTACCACGTGTCCGAAATCGATCTTGAGATACCTTATTCGATTCTAGACCCTATAAACAACTATAAATCACTTTTACAAGGTTATCTGATTTTCGGCCGAAATTGGTTTATTGCTTACCGGTACCGTCAAATGTCTTCAGATGTATTTGCAAATTTTTATGCCCGCTTTATCTGACTTGATTAACCATTCTTGCAATTTTTGACAATTTTCATTTCGGGAGCTCAGAGGCCTTAAAAACGTGTATTATATACCCTTCAATTCGAGCCGTTTCAGGTGGTCGGAGCGACCATTTTTAATTTGAGCTTGTTTTTACCACGTGTCCGAAATCGTATCATGAGGTATATTTTTCGATTCTAGACCCTATAAACAATGAACAATCACTTTTACACGGTTATCCGATTTTCGACCGAAACTGGTTTATAGCATACCTGTAACGTCAAATGTCTTCTGATGTTTTTGACAATTTTTGTGCCCGCTTTATCTGGCTCGATTAACCATCCTTGCGATTTTCAGTAATTTTTGTTTCAGGAGTTCCGAGGCCTAAAGAACGTGTATAATATATCCTTCACTTCGAGCTGTTTTGGGTGGTCGGAGCGGCCATTGTTATTTTTCAGCCTGTTTTTCTACCGCATGTCCGAAATTGCATCATGAGATATCTTATTCGATTCTAGATCCTATAAACAACTATAAATCACTTTTACACAGTTATCCGATTTTCGGCCGAAATTGGTTTATAGCATACCGGTAACGTCAAATGTCTTCTGATATTTTTGCAAATTTTGTGTCCGCTTTATCTCATCCGTGCGATTTTGGGTAATTTTTGTTTCAGGAGTTCAGAGGCCTAAAAAACGTGTATTTTATATCCTTCAATTCGAGCCGTTTCTGGTGGTCGGAGCGGGCATTGTTATTTTCAGCGTGTTTTTCTACCACGTGTCCGAAATCGATCATGAGATATCTTATTCGATTCTAGACCCTATAAACAACTATAAATCACTTTTACACGGTTATCTGATTTTCGGCCGAAATTGGTTTATTGCTTACTGGTACCGTCAAATGTCTTCAGATGTATTTGCAAATTTTTATGCCCGCTTTATCTGACTTGATTAACCATTCTTGCAATTTTTGACAATTTTCGTTTCGGGAGCTCAGAGGCCTTAAAAACGTGTATTATATACCCTTCAATTCGAGCCGTTTCAGGTGGTCGGAGCGACCATTTTTAATTTGAGCCTGTTTTTACCACGTGTCCGAAATCGTATCATGAGGTATATTTTTCGATTCTAGACCCAATAAACAATGATAAATCACTTTTACACTCCGATTTTCGACCGAAACTGGTTTATAGCATACCAGTAACGTCAAATGTCTTCTGATGTTTTTGACAATTTTTGTGCCCTCTTTATCTGGCTCGATTAACCATCCTTGCGATTTTCAGTAATTTTTGTTTCAGGAGTTCTGAGGCCTAAAGAACGTGTATAATATATCCTTCACTTCGAGCTGTTTTGGGTGGTCGGAGCGGCCATTGTTATTTTTCAGCCTGTTTTTCTACCACATGTCCGAAATTGCATCATGAGATATCTTATTCGATTCTAGATCCTATAAACAACTATAAATCACTTTTACACAATTATCCGATTTTCGGCCGAAATTGGTTTATAGCATACCGGTAACGTCAAATGTCTTCTGATGTTTTGGCAAATTTTTGTGTCCGCTTTATCTCATCCGTGCGATTTTGGGTAATTATTGTTTCAGGTGTTCAGAGGCCTAAAAAACGTGTATTTTATATCCTTCAATTCAAGCCGTTTCTGGTGGTCGGAGCGGGCATTGTTATTTTCAGCGTGTTTTTCTACCACGTGTCCGAAATCGATCTTGAGATACCTTATTCGATTCTAGACCCTATAAACAACTATAAATCACTTTTACAAGGTTATCTGATTTTCGGCCGAAATTGGTTTATTGCTTACCGGTACCGTCAAATGTCTTCAGATGTATTTGCAAATTTTTATGCCCGCTTTATCTGACTTGATTAACCATTCTTGCAATTTTTGACAATTTTCATTTCGGGAGCTCAGAGGCCTTAAAAACGTGTATTATATACCCTTCAATTCGAGCCGTTTCAGGTGGTCGGAGCGACCATTTTTAATTTGAGCTTGTTTTTACCACGTGTCCGAAATCGTATCATGAGGTATATTTTTCGATTCTAGACCCTATAAACAATGAACAATCACTTTTACACGGTTATCCGATTTTCGACCGAAACTGGTTTATAGCATACCTGTAACGTCAAATGTCTTCTGATGTTTTTGACAATTTTTGTGCCCGCTTTATCTGGCTCGATTAACCATCCTTGCGATTTTCAGTAATTTTTGTTTCAGGAGTTCCGAGGCCTAAAGAACGTGTATAATATATCCTTCACTTCGAGCTGTTTTGGGTGGTCGGAGCGGCCATTGTTATTTTTCAGCCTGTTTTTCTACCGCATGTCCGAAATTGCATCATGAGATATCTTATTCGATTCTAGATCCTATAAACAACTATAAATCACTTTTACACAGTTATCCGATTTTCGGCCGAAATTGGTTTATAGCATACCGGTAACGTCAAATGTCGTCTGATATTTTTGCAAATTTTGTGTCCGCTTTATCTCATCCGTGCGATTTTGGGTAATTTTTGTTTCAGGAGTTCAGAGGCCTAAAAAACGTGTATTTTATATCCTTCAATTCGAGCCGTTTCTGGTGGTCGGAGCGGGCATTGTTATTTTCAGCGTGTTTTTCTACCACGTGTCCGAAATCGATCATGAGATATCTTATTCGATTCTAGACCCTATAAACAACTATAAATCACTTTTACACGGTTATCTGATTTTCGGCCGAAATTGGTTTATTGCTTACTGGTACCGTCAAATGTCTTCAGATGTATTTGCAAATTTTTATGCCCGCTTTATCTGACTTGATTAACCATTCTTGCAATTTTTGACAATTTTCGTTTCGGGAGCTCAGAGGCCTTAAAAACGTGTATTATATACCCTTCAATTCGAGCCGTTTCAGGTGGTCGGAGCGACCATTTTTAATTTGAGCCTGTTTTTACCACGTGTCCGAAATCGTATCATGAGGTATATTTTTCGATTCTAGACCCAATAAACAATGATAAATCACTTTTACACTCCGATTTTCGACCGAAACTGGTTTATAGCATACCAGTAACGTCAAATGTCTTCTGATGTTTTTGACAATTTTTGTGCCCTCTTTATCTGGCTCGATTAACCATCCTTGCGATTTTCAGTAATTTTTGTTTCAGGAGTTCTGAGGCCTAAAGAACGTGTATAATATATCCTTCACTTCGAGCTGTTTTGGGTGGTCGGAGCGGCCATTGTTATTTTTCAGCCTGTTTTTCTACCACATGTCCGAAATTGCATCATGAGATATCTTATTCGATTCTAGATCCTATAAACAACTATAAATCACTTTTACACAATTATCCGATTTTCGGCCGAAATTGGTTTATAGCATACCGGTAACGTCAAATGTCTTCTGATGTTTTGGCAAATTTTTGTGTCCGCTTTATCTCATCCGTGCGATTTTGGGTAATTATTGTTTCAGGTGTTCAGAGGCCTAAAAAACGTGTATTTTATATCCTTCAATTCAAGCCGTTTCTGGTGGTCGGAGCGGGCATTGTTATTTTCAGCGTGTTTTTCTACCACGTGTCCGAAATCGATCTTGAGATACCTTATTCGATTCTAGACCCTATAAACAACTATAAATCACTTTTACAAGGTTATCTGATTTTCGGCCGAAATTGGTTTATTGCTTACCGGTACCGTCAAATGTCTTCAGATGTATTTGCAAATTTTTATGCCCGCTTTATCTGACTTGATTAACCATTCTTGCAATTTTTGACAATTTTCATTTCGGGAGCTCAGAGGCCTTAAAAACGTGTATTATATACCCTTCAATTCGAGCCGTTTCAGGTGGTCGGAGCGACCATTTTTAATTTGAGCTTGTTTTTACCACGTGTCCGAAATCGTATCATGAGGTATATTTTTCGATTCTAGACCCTATAAACAATGAACAATCACTTTTACACGGTTATCCGATTTTCGACCGAAACTGGTTTATAGCATACCTGTAACGTCAAATGTCTTCTGATGTTTTTGACAATTTTTGTGCCCGCTTTATCTGGCTCGATTAACCATCCTTGCGATTTTCAGTAATTTTTGTTTCAGGAGTTCCGAGGCCTAAAGAACGTGTATAATATATCCTTCACTTCGAGCTGTTTTGGGTGGTCGGAGCGGCCATTGTTATTTTTCAGCCTGTTTTTCTACCGCATGTCCGAAATTGCATCATGAGATATCTTATTCGATTCTAGATCCTATAAACAACTATAAATCACTTTTACACAGTTATCCGATTTTCGGCCGAAATTGGTTTATAGCATACCGGTAACGTCAAATGTCTTCTGATATTTTTGCAAATTTTGTGTCCGCTTTATCTCATCCGTGCGATTTTGGGTAATTTTTGTTTAAGGAGTTCAGAGGCCTAAAAAACGTGTATTTTATATCCTTCAATTCGAGCCGTTTCTGGTGGTCGGAGCGGGCATTGTTATTTTCAGCGTGTTTTTCTACCACGTGTCCGAAATCGATCATGAGATATCTTATTCGATTCTAGACCCTATAAACAACTATAAATCACTTTTACACAGTTATCCGATTTTCAGCCGAAATTGGTTTATAGCATACCGGTAACGTCAAATGTCTTCTGATGTTTTTGCAAATTTTGTGTCCGCTTTATCTCATCCGAGCGATTTTGGGTAATTTTTGTTTCAGGAGTTCAGAGGCCTAAAAAACGTGTATTTTATATCCTTCAATTCGAGCCGTTTCTGGTGGTCGGAGCGGGCATTGTTATTTTCAGCGTGTTTTTCTACCACGTGTCCGAAATCGATCATGAGATATCTTATTCGATTCTAGACCCTATAAACAACTATAAATCACTTTTACACGGTTATCTGATTTTCGGCCGAAATTGGTTTATTGCTTACCGGTACCGTCAAATGTCTTCAGATGTATTTGCAAATTTTTATGCCCGCTTTATCTAACTTGATTAACCATTCTTGCAATTTTTGACAATTTTCGTTTCGGGAGCTCAGAGGCCTTAAAAACGTGTATTATATACCCTTCAATTCGAGCCGTTTCAGGTGGTCGGAGCGACCATTTTTAATTTGAGCCTGTTTTTACCACGTGTCCGAAATCGTATCATGAGGTATATTTTTCGATTCTAGACCCTATAAACAATGAACAATCACTTTTACACGGTTATCCGATTTTCGACCGAAACTGGTTTATAGCATACCTGTAACGTCAAATGTCTTCTGATGTTTTTGACAATTTTTGTGCCCGCTTTATCTGGCTCGATTAACCATCCTTGCGATTTTCAGTAATTTTTGTTTCAGGAGTTCCGAGACCTAAAGACGTGTATAATATATCCTTCACTTGGAGCTGTTTTGGGTGGTCGGAGCGGCCATTGTTATTTTTCAGCCTTTTTTTCTACCGCATGTCCGAAATTGCATCATGAGATATCTTATTCGATTCTAGATCCTATAAACAACTATAAATCACTTTTACACAGTTATCCGATTTTCGGCCGAAATTGGTTTATAGCATACCGGTAACGTCAAATGTCTTCTGATGTTTTTGCAAATTTTGTGTCCGCTTTATCTCATCCGTGCGATTTTGGGTAATTTTTGTTTCAGGAGTTCAGAGGCCTAAAAAACGTGTATTTTATATCCTTCAATTCGAGCCGTTTCTGGTGGTCGGAGCGGGCATTGTTATTTTCAGCGTGTTTTTCTACCACGTGTCCGAAATCGATCATGAGATATCTTATTCGATTCTAGACCCTATAAACAACTATAAATCACTTTTACACGGTTATCTGATTTTCGGCCGAAATTGGTTTATTGCTTACCGGTACCGTCAAATGTCTTCAGATGTATTTGCAAATTTTTATGCCCGCTTTATCTGACTTGATTAACCATTCTTGCAATTTTTGACAATTTTCGTTTCGGGAGCTCAGAGGCCTTAAAAACGTGTATTATATACCCTTCAATTCGAGCCGTTTCAGGTGGTCGGAGCGACCATTTTTAATTTGAGCCTGTTTTTAGCACGTGTCCGAAATCGTATCATGAGGTATATTTTTCGATTCTAGACCCTATAAACAATGAACAATCACTTTTACACGGTTATCCGATTTTCGACCGAAACTGGTTTATAGCATACCTGTAACGTCAAATGTCTTCTGATGTTTTTGACAATTTTTGTGCCCGCTTTATCTGGCTCGATTAACCATCCTTGCGATTTTCAGTAATTTTAGTTTTACAGCAGTTTTAATGAACGTGTTCTACACTGAAAAGAAGATAAAACAAAACCATATAAGCAACTTATTGTTGTGATTTAAGTCTATATTAAATAGAAATTTAAACTCGTAGACTCATGCATTTATATAATTGATCTCCCTCAAGAATTATATAAACGATCCCAAGACTCAATTTCCGTATATTGATAAGCCCACAGTTTGGCTAATTCCAATCGTTGGAACTCTTGGTCGATAGATTTCCGTATATCCTATCTATTAGTCCATCTCAGTCACTGGAATATTATCGAGTGACCATGATGTTGAGATAAAATAAATCATCTGTTCCCACTTACCCGACGTAGAAGGGGTCATATTATGCCTACCGACGAAGAAGGGATTCATGGGAGGCTGATTTATAAAGACTAGTCTCAATTTTTGGTTATACGAGGAAGACCCCATCAACTTTTATTTATTCATATTAAGTGAACTAATATCTAGCATATGCGTGAATGAATTAAATAAAGTGATGGCTTTTAAATGACATGTGACATCTGTATTGTCACAGAAAACTAACGCGAGACCTCTACATGAGTCAGTTTTCAGGCATGATATAGGTGGTTTGGTTTTTAGGCGGAATATGATGCAAGCTATTATCGAAGAAAGCATAAAGATAAATGCAATAAACGTAAATAAAAGTCCTAGTGTGGCCTATCCTACCAAAATAAACATAAAACAACTTGGAATCCACTGTTGGACCCTAGAAGCTTGTCTTGATGTTCCATCTTGGTCCTTGCAGCGGGAGTGAGCATCCGGTCTCCGTCTTGTCTTTGGTCTTCACAAAATTACTAATTTAAATTACAAAAGTAATCCTAGATACATTCTAATTTAAATACAAATGTAATTACATGGCAAAAACCCAAAACGGAGATTCAAGATCTCAAAATTACAAGCAAGATCGTGTCCCATCATTACGGTAACACAATCTTCTAAGGCCACACTAAGTTACAACCGATTGCAAAAATTAAATACGTTATTGAAAGCATTCAAGGCATTCACAAGACGATAAATAAAATGCATAAACTAAAAACAATTTATACATGACATAACACTGTTATTATGATGAATAAATTTATACCAAACCACCTTTTAAGATTAAAATTAAGTGACTATACCGTTTTAATCACCAATTTCAATTAACATATAATCCATTATTTTAAACTGTTTTAAAACAATATGTATCAAACGAGGGTGAACCGTTTCACAAAATAATACACTATTTCCGTATATAGTATATTATTTTAAGCCATGTGAAAATAAAACATGTTATTTTCAAAAAATAAAAAAAAAAAACGAGTCTGTCACAGGGGGGCTGGTCGACCGACCAGTCCTTGTGGTCGATCGACCATCAGCCAAAAACCGAAAAATTCTGCAACAGAAGAAACGGTCGACCGACCTATTAATTAGGTCGACCGACCAAAACACAGTAAAAACGAATTTCAGAAAACGCAAAACGCTGCACTTTTGAAATTAAAACAAGTTTTTACCTTTAAATTTTGATTAAAACAAGTGAATCAAAATTGACATCAACAAGGGTTCACATATTGTCAAGAATATCGATTAATTAACAATATGTAAACATGAATCGAAAACCTAGATCGAAAAACTCACAAAAGGAAACTGTTTTAAAAAAAAAACAGAAAGAAAACAGGGGTTGGTCGACCGACCGAGACAGGAGGTGGTCGACCGACCGATACAGGAGGTCGGTCGACCGACACCGCGACAGAAAACGGTTTTTCAGGTTTCCAAACTTACGAAAATCACAAAAGTAAAATTTTCATGGCCTGTCTCTGATACCACTTGTGGGGAATAAAGCATGAAGGGCACATTCATTCCATGGGAATTGGATGTGTTCCTAAGTTGTAGTACTCTTTTATGAATTCATGTAATAATTCATTTTCTTGTGTACTCTATTCAACCTTATTGTTATGATATAAAATGTTTTGTTTCTCATGTGGAATTGTACGCCAATTTTGAACACCACAAAGTGAACTGATTAACATTACATCGTTTTGGTCCTTGATTACCCACTTGAGCTGATAACTCAGGTAATGATTTTGTGACGTTGGTTGATGGTGGGTTCAACGAGCCATAAGTCACGTGGATGACTGACCAATCACAAAGGCGAGTTATACGGATATCTCGTAGGACACCCCGTGACATCGTTATGGAGTCCTAAATGTTTTATAACATTGGGTGCCAGGTCGTGGATAGGACCTCCATAGTGTTCCTTAGAGTCGAGTCTTTTGACTTTCAACTGTTTCTTGAGATTAAGACAGATTTTGGGTAACTTTGGTTTCTTTCCCACGGTCACCGTAACAGGGGCCAAGAGGATTTTTTCTGGGTTATTTCATGCTGGGCGATATCGGCAGGATTCGAGTTGAGGGAAATATCCAAACCCTTATCAGGATTTTATCATTTCTCAGGGCCACTCGAGGAGTAGTAACTGAAATGCATGGCCATGCTCGAATACAGATTCGTTTTATCAGTTAAGTTACTCTCTAGTCGGGGAAACCACTCTTGATACAGATCGCTTGTGAGATACGACCTTTGCGAATGCGGATTTGCAAATTGTCTTACATTGAGTGGGAGAAATTTTAAAAGGATATGAGATTCGGTTATCGCACCTACACTTGTACGGACAAGTGGGAGTTTGTTGGAGGTTGTGTCCTCCACATGTAGTGTGATAACGTCATTGAACATACCCTTGTACGGACAAGTGGGAGATTGTTGGGGCTGGTGTCCTTGACAATTAAGTACAATGACTTATTAAATCTCTTTAAGGATCACAAGGGCATACTTTTGTATTATTACCAGTTGATCCACGTTTATCAATAACGGTTGGCTTGCTAGATAAGTTTGACGTTATTGTCATACGGATGGCGGTGATCAACTGGTCCCTATACGTCACACCTATAGGACACGATTGAGAGATGTGAAGGTATGAAAATACAGTCACATTTATGCCGAATATGACTAAACAGTTAGTCAGAGGTAATTGACTAATAAATTAGTCAATAAGATGTTGAGATTATTATTTAATACGGATTAAATAATTTTAGCTAATACGAATTACATGATTAATTCGTAAATTAAATATAAACAGTTATATTTAATTAAATATAGTATTCGCGAATTAATATAAACAGTTATATTAATTTAGGTAATTATACAATATCGTATTTTATCAGACCGTTATTAATATATCGACTGTATTAATATCTGATAACATGTTACGATTTATAATTAAATCCCGCAAATAATATTTAGCAAAACGGGTCGAATCACGCAAAGGAATAAGGTAAGAGTGGACAAAGCCCACTCCTACCCTACCCAATTCGGCCGACCAAAATTCGAATTTCTGGGTTTTAAAATTTTGCAGATCTGGGTTTCGTTTCTGACATAGGTCGGTCGACCGACCGGAAAATGAGGTCGGCCGACCAAAGTCGCGTTTTCCTGAGTTTAATTGTTTAACAGTTTCTGATTTTTCTCGTAATCTGGTCGACCGACCTGTAGTTACGGTCGACCGACCATACCTACATTGTTCATGATTTTCTCAGTTTCAGATTCCTCATTGCAGCAGAAAAAAATACAGACCGTCTAAGAATCTGGTCGACCGACTGACTCCTGTAGTCGGCCGACCAGATCCGTAAAAAACCTTCTGTTTTTGCAAATTTTCGTGCCTAATTTAGTTAAAGCATTGTTTTCTATGCTCATAAGACTTATATTTTTTATTGAACTTTACAGCCTTACGATGTCTAGCCGTGATCAAGGTGGGAAGCGCGCACGCACTACAGGTGCTAGCACGTCTAGAGGACGTGTCTCTAGGTCGAGAGGTCTAGCAGTTCAGGACACGGATAGTCTACCAGACTATCCGCAGATCACCTTCAGCTCTCCGGCCCAGAAGGCCCGATTCCTCCATCTGAGTGACCATTGCGCGGTAGTGGCGACCCGTTTCCTTTGTGTTTCAGCTCTGCACGCATTGGGATGCCATGATGAGGTGGTTGCTATGCTCATTGGGACCGGGTTTGCAGGCCTTGTCTCTATGGACGAGATCACCTACCGCCTTCTTACTCTTGAGTTTTTCTCCTCCTTTACCTTTGATTTAGGGGCTCTTCACCCCGGCTATGATAGTTTTTGTATCTCTTTTCGCATGTTCAATGAAACTTATGCTTTAACTTTAACACAATTTGCTCAAATTTTGGGTCTGTCTTCTGAGGGTCTTACTGATGACCTCACGGGGTCGTATTCTGATATGTGGTCCTGTATTTCTGATTCCAACGATGTGAAGAAGAAAAACAGTACCATCCACCTCCCTACCCCCCGTTATTTTTTGCGTCTGTTGGCCAACACTGTTTTTGGCCGCAAAGAGTCTCAGAATGTTAACAACATTGAGCTCTCCATCATGTCCGGTTATCTTAACATCGGACGTACGGGTCAGCAGTCTTATAACACTGCTCTTTTGGTCGCCACTCATTTTGTGTCAGTGGGTGAGGGAACTTCTTTGACCACTATTGTCTGTGGTGGGCTAGTCACCCGATTAGCCCGCTATTTTGTACCCCAGTTCCCTCGCTATGAGGATGCGGTCACCCCTCTCTCCCGATACATGGACATGGATTATGTCAGGTCTGTGCGTTGGGTAAACAGTAGAGGTGTTTGGAAAATAGACACCTATCTTAGTGACCGCATCCCCATCACCACGGCTCCCCCTATGTACCCCCTTTCTATTGTTATAGGGGAGCCCCGACCGCTACTCCCGTCTTACCGCCTCCCGCTTAGGGGAGGCGCTTCTAGAGGTTCCAGGGCTCCTGCTCCCGGTGGCCACCATGCCACACCTGGGACAGGATACCCATCTGATTTTACTGTTCCTCCTAATGTTTATGTTCCTCCTTTTGTTGATGACAGATCTATGCCACAAATGCTGGCGAGTCTTTGCACGCAGTTCAGCCAAAAACGGTTGGACGATAGTCTCTACCAGTACCCGGTCTACAAGGAGTATGCCACACAAGGTAGGCTCCCGACCGGCCAGTGGACTCACCCCTCCTGGTACACACCTCTCGCAGGCGGTCATGTCCATGGTGAAGCTTCAGGCTCTGCCTCAGGTGCAGCAGGAGGGTCTGAGGAGGATGGCGATGAGGGAGAAGGTGAGGAGAACGCTGAGCCGTTCTACGACTCAGCGGGATAGGGACATGCTTAACCTTACCCTCTTTGGGGTTCGGTTTGGGGAGGCCCCTATTGATTGGTTCGGTTTGGGGAGGTCCACATTTACTTTGTAAGTGTTTTCCCTCCTTAGATTTCCAATTTTCCCCTTTAGATTTCCAGTTTTCCCCTTCTTCCTCCATAGACTCTGTTTGTATTTTTTAGTCTTTTTCCTTTTCTTTTCTTTGTTTGCTTCTTTTCCGCCTACCCCCATCCCTATGCTGTGGTTGTATGCTGATGAGCACAATGGGGGCATTGTGCGTTTTGGTTTGGGGAGGGTGTTTGCATACTCCTCTGTGAGTATGCAATTGTTTTTGTGTCTCTTGTTTTTCATTCCTTTAGTTTTTTTTCTTGTTTTCATCCGCTCTTGTCGCGTGTTCTTCCCTGTCGGGCGTTCTTCTCTGTCTTAAGTCTTTAGGTCGAGTCGGAACGGATAAGTACAATTCATGCCTCACATGACATTTATTGCTTTGCCTTGCATTTTTTCAAAAATTTTCAAGCTAGTCTTTTGCATTATCTACAAGTTTTTGTTGATTTCATGCTAAATTATTAGACTTGACTCCCTTTTTGGCAAACTACTACATATTCTAAGGATTAGAGCATAATAAATCGGTGACATCCATGACCGATTTCATATAGGTTGTGAGTAGTTTCTCCTCTTGAGGCATGTTACATCAATATGCATAAACATGAATTTCGTCTTCTTAATACCTGTATGCATTCGGTTTTGTGGTTTGTTGACACATGTGGTAGAGGTTCCCCTTTCTCATTATTCCCATTATCCTCACATAGCCAAATTGAACCCTTCTACCCATTAGCTACATTCTAAAAATTGCTTACCCTAGCCGAGCTAGTAATTTAGTAATGGGACTGTTTTTCTTGCTATCCTTTGATTTATGTTTCATCGGTGAATTTTGATTTTGGGAAATTGAAAAAAAAAATGAAAAAAAAAAGATACGGAAAAATGAAAAAAAAAAACGGAACAGCCTGTCTTCAAGGCTGGTCGGTCGACCAGTTCCCCTGGTCGGTCGACCAGGGCCATTGGGTAGGTTCGTTTTTCAAAAAAAAAATAAGAAAAAAAAAAAGAAACAGAAAAAGAAAAGAAAGAAAAAAAAAAGGGGAAAGGAATAAAAGTTGGAAGAATTGTGGAGCATTGGCGTGTATGAAAAAAAAAAAAACAATAAGAAGTGATCTTATAGTATGGACAGACGGATAATAGCTTGGCTTAACCCCTCTTCCCATAACTTATTTTAACCCCTTCTTACCTTTAGCCTCACAATCCCAAATTTGCCTCGGCATGTGTCATGGTTATTTAGTGTGGGAATGCATATGTACGGTTGTAGAGATCTTATTCATGTTAGATTGCAGGCATGTTCTTACGGGTCGCAGATAGGTGAGAGTCCTTACTTTTATTTATCTTCTTATCTTTCACATATGTATTTGACCCTTTGCTTTCATGAGTGTCTCGAGCGTACCGCGAGAGTCCAATTAGAATGAGTCTTGCAAGGTCGAAATTTTAGCATGCTTTTCCAACATGTTTAACTCGTTTTGCTCTTGACATTATGTTTGATTATAGTTGAAGGATGCATTAAATTGGTTAAGCATAGTGTTATGTTTAGTTATGAAGAGTATGAAGTCCGTTCCATTAGGAGTTTTTATTTTCTTTTGAGTCTTAGTGCTTGCTTGAGGACAAGCAAGGTTTGGTTTGGGGAGTTTGATACGTGCCTATTTTATGCATTTCATTTACTCTTTTGGCACGTATTTTCATTCACTTTCGTGACTTTTTAGTTGCTTTTTCTCCCATATTGTCTACTTTGGTGTTTCTATGTTTTGTATGCAGGAATACGCGGAAGTAAGCAAAACCAAACTTTATTTGCCTTTAGGAGGCTGTTTTTGGAACAATAAATTCGGATGGAGCATTCAAATACAATCATCGGGCCGGATAAAAGCTGAGAAAAAAAGAGAAGCGGTCGACCGACCGAGATATCAGGTCGACCGACCGATGTCGAATATGTAATCAGGCCCAACTCTCCACGGAAGCCCAAATACGAAGAAAATAAATCCGTCTCAGCAGAACAGGTCGACCGACCACTGGCTGTTTCGAGACTTCCGTTTTCTTTTCTGATTTCCTAATCTTGTAATATTTCTTATTTAAGGAGACCAAAACTCTTCTATTAGGTTAAGCAGTTTTTCAGCAAGTTTGTATCGAAGTAATTTTCTTTCAAGTACTTTATGTTTGGAGACTCCATTGTTAGAATATTATCACAAAGCTTTCATCTTTGTTCTTGAGATTTCCTTTCAAGTTGTAAGTTTGTTCTAATTAATCTTTCCTTTAATTCAATCTTGTTATTCATCTTGTTGTTACTTTCTTGTTTTATGTTTTCCCTTTTATTAACTTCTTTAATTATGTTTATCTCTTTAAGATTCTTGATAATTGTTATTTCCATAATTAAAAGTATGCTTAGCTAATTCTTGTGATTAGGAATTAGGGGAACCATGTGAAAACTTGACTTTGATAAATTTGATGATTAAATTACCAATCCCCCATTGTTGTTGGTGAACTAATCCTTGGGATTGAAAGATTATTAGGATTAGTTTAACAACAACTTTGGGATTGCCCTTGAACGAAAGTTTAGTGCTTTTGTAGGAACCCTAAGACCGTAAGGATTGGGTAGAATATTGACCTAAAGGTTTATTCTTTGTTCCTTGGGATTGTGTTATTTGATTATTCTTACCCTTCATTGACTTGTTTTGACCATGGGGAACCAAAGTTCCTAATCTCCTTTTTATCTTATCTTAATTATCTTGTTAGTTCATTATTTTAGTTATTAGTTAAAATCCCAATTCAAACCCCCTTTTTTTGGTTACTTGCAATAGACTTTAAATTTACAAACATAATTTACCCTGTCTCTCTGTGGTTCGACCCTTGACTTATCCTATCTGAGTTTAAGCTGAGGTTTTATAAATCTTATCTTTGGCACCCCTCAACGACGGGTGTCAAATTTTGTTTGATACGTGCCTATTTTATGCATTTCATTTACTCTTTTGGCACGTATTTTCATTCACTTTCGTGACTTTTTAGTTGCTTTTTCTCCCATATTGTCTACTTTGGTGTTTCTATGTTTTGTATGCAGGAATACGCGGAAGTAAGCAAAACCAAACTTTATTTGCCTTTAGGAGGCTGTTTTTGGAACAATAAATTCGGATGGAGCATTCAAATACAATCATCGGGCCGGATAAAAGCTGAGAAAAAAAGAGAAGCGGTCGACCGACCGAGATATCAGGTCGACCGACCGATGTCGAATATGTAATCAGGCCCAACTCTCCACGGAAGCCCAAATACGAAGAAAATAAATCCGTCTCAGCAGAACAGGTCGACCGACCACTGGCTGTTTCGAGACTTCCGTTTTCTTTTCTGATTTCCTAATCTTGTAATATTTCTTATTTAAGGAGACCAAAACTCTTCTATTAGGTTAAGCAGTTTTTCAGCAAGTTTGTATCGAAGTAATTTTCTTTCAAGTACTTTATGTTTGGAGACTCCATTGTTAGAATATTATCACAAAGCTTTCATCTTTGTTCTTGAGATTTCCTTTCAAGTTGTAAGTTTGTTCTAATTAATCTTTCCTTTAATTCAATCTTGTTATTCATCTTGTTGTTACTTTCTTGTTTTATGTTTTCCCTTTTATTAACTTCTTTAATTATGTTTATCTCTTTAAGATTCTTGATAATTGTTATTTCCATAATTAAAAGTATGCTTAGCTAATTCTTGTGATTAGGAATTAGGGGAACCATGTGAAAACTTGACTTTGATAAATTTGATGATTAAATTACCAATCCCCCATTGTTGTTGGTGAACTAATCCTTGGGATTGAAAGATTATTAGGATTAGTTTAACAACAACTTTGGGATTGCCCTTGAACGAAAGTTTAGTGCTTTTGTAGGAACCCTAAGACCGTAAGGATTGGGTAGAATATTGACCTAAAGGTTTATTCTTTGTTTCTTGGGATTGTGTTATTTGATTATTCTTACCCTTCATTGACTTGTTTTGACCATGGGGAACCAAAGTTCCTAATCTCCTTTTTATCTTATCTTAATTATCTTGTTAGTTCATTATTTTAGTTATTAGTTAAAATCCCAATTCAAACCCCCTTTTTTTGGTTACTTGCAATAGACTTTAAATTTACAAACATAATTTACCCTGTCTCTCTGTGGTTCGACCCTTGACTTATCCTATCTGAGTTTAAGCTGAGGTTTTATAAATCTTATCTTTGGCACCCCTCAACGACGGGTGTCAAATTTTGGCGCCGTTGCCGGGGAGGTGGATGGTACTGTTTTTCTTCTTCACATCGTTGGAATCAGAAATACAGGACCACATATCAGAATACGACCCCGTGAGGTCATCAGTAAGACCCTCAGAAGACAGACCCAAAATTTGAGCAAATTGTGTTAAAGTTAAAGCATAAGTTTCATTGAACATGCGAAAAGAGATACAAAAACTATCATAGCCGGGGTGAAGAGCCCCTAAATCAAAGGTAAAGGAGGAGAAAAACTCAAGAGTAAGAAGGCGGTAGGTGATCTCGTCCATAGAGACAAGGCCTGCAAACCCGGTCCCAATGAGCATAGCAACCACCTCATCATGGCATCCCAATGCGTGCAGAGCTGAAACACAAAGGAAACGGGTCGCCACTACCGCGCAATGGTCACTCAGATGGAGGAATCGGGCCTTCTGGGCCGGAGAGCTGAAGGTGATCTGCGGATAGTCTGGTAGACTATCCGTGTCCTGAACTGCTAGACCTCTCGACCTAGAGACACGTCCTCTAGACGTGCTAGCACCTGTAGTGCGTGCGCGCTTCCCACCTTGATCACGGCTAGACATCGTAAGGCTGTAAAGTTCAATAAAAAATATAAGTCTTATGAGCATAGAAAACAATGCTTTAACTAAATTAGGCACGAAAATTTGCAAAAACAGAAGGTTTTTTACGGATCTGGTCGGCCGACTACAGGAGTCAGTCGGTCGACCAGATTCTTAGACGGTCTGTATTTTTTTCTGCTGCAATGAGGAATCTGAAACTGAGAAAATCATGAACAATGTAGGTATGGTCGGTCGACCGTAACTACAGGTCGGTCGACCAGATTACGAGAAAAATCAGAAACTGTTAAACAATTAAACTCAGGAAAACGCGACTTTGGTCGGCCGACCTCATTTTCCGGTCGGTCGACCGACCTATGTCAGAAACGAAACCCAGATCTGCAAAATTTTAAAACCCAGAAATTCGAATTTTGGTCGGCCGAATTGGGTAGGGTAGGAGTGGGCTTTGTCCACTCTTACCTTATTCCTTTGCGTGATTCGACCCGTTTTGCTAAATATTATTTGCGGGATTTAATTATAAATCGTAACATGTTATCAGATATTAATACAGTCGATATATTAATAACGGTCTGATAAAATACGATATTGTATAATTACCTAAATTAATATAACTGTTTATATTAATTCGCGAATACTATATTTAATTAAATATAACTGTTTATATTTAATTTACGAATTAATCATGTAATTCGTATTAGCTAAAATTATTTAATCCGTATTAAATAATAATCTCAACATCTTATTAACTAATTTATTAGTCAATTACCTCTGACTAACTGTTTAGTCATATTCGGCATAAATGTGACTGTATTTTCATACCTTCACATCTCTCAATCGTGTCCTATAGGTGTGACGTATAGGGACCAGTTGATCACCGCCATCCGTATGACAATAACGTCAAACTTATCTAGCAAGCCAACCGTTATTGATAAACGTGGATCAACTGGTAATAATACAAAAGTATGCCCTTGTGATCCTTAAAGAGATTTAATAAGTCATTGTACTTAATTGTCAAGGATACCAGCCCCAACAATCTCCCACTTGTCCGTACAAGGGTATGTTCAATGACGTTATCACACTACATGTGGAGGACACAACCTCCAACAAACTCCCACTTGTCCGTACAAGTGTAGGTGCGATAACCGAATCTCATATCCTTTTAAAATTTCTCCCACTCAATGTAAGACAATTTGCAAATCCGCATTCGCAAAGGTCGTATCTCACAAGCGATCTGTATCAAGAGTGGTTTCCCCGACTAGAGAGTAACTTAACTGATAAAACGAATCTGTATTCGAGCATGGCCATGCATTTCAGTTACTACTCCTCGAGTGGCCCTGAGAAATGATAAAATCCTGATAAGGGTTTGGATATTTCCCTCAACTCGAATCCTGCCGATATCGCCCAGCATGAAATAACCCAGAAAAAATCCTCTTGGCCCCTGTTACGGTGACCGTGGGAAAGAAACCAAAGTTACCCAAAATCTGTCTTAATCTCAAGAAACAGTTGAAAGTCAAAAGACTCGACTCTAAGGAACACTATGGAGGTCCTATCCACGACCTGGCACCCAATGTTATAAAACATTTAGGACTCCATAACGATGTCACGGGGTGTCCTACGAGATATCCGTATAACTCGCCTTTGTGATTGGTCAGTCATCCACGTGACTTATGGCTCGTTGAACCCACCATCAACCAACGTCACAAAATGATTACCTGAGTTATCAGCTCAAGTGGGTAATCAAGGACCAAAACGATGTAATGTTAATCAGTTCACTTTGTGGTGTTCAAAATTGGCGTACAATTCCACATGAGAAACAAAACATTTTATATCATAACAATAAGGTTGAATAGAGTACACAAGAAAATGAATTATTACATGAATTCATAAAAGAGTACTACAACTTAGGAACACATCCAATTCCCATGGAATGAATGTGCCCTTCATGCTTTATTCCCCACAAGTGGTATCAGAGACAGGCCATGAAAATTTTACTTTTGTGATTTTCGTAAGTTTGGAAACCTGAAAAACCGTTTTCTGTCGCGGTGTCGGTCGACCGACCTCCTGTATCGGTCGGTCGACCACCTCCTGTCTCGGTCGGTCGACCAACCCCTGTTTTCTTTCTGTTTTTTTTTTAAAACAGTTTCCTTTTGTGAGTTTTTCGATCTAGGTTTTCGATTCATGTTTACATATTGTTAATTAATCGATATTCTTGACAATATGTGAACCCTTGTTGATGTCAATTTTGATTCACTTGTTTTAATCAAAATTTAAAGGTAAAAACTTGTTTTAATTTCAAAAGTGCAGCGTTTTGCGTTTTCTGAAATTCGCTTTTACTGTGTTTTGGTCGGTCGACCTAATTAATAGGTCGGTCGACCGTTTCTTCTGTTGCAGAATTTTTCGGTTTTTGGCTGATGGTCGATCGACCACAAGGACTGGTCGGTCGACCAGCCCCCCTGTGACAGACTCGTTTTTTTTTTTTTTTTTTTTTGAAAATAACATGTTTTATTTTCACATGGCTTAAAATAATATACTATATACGGAAATAGTGTATTATTTTGTGAAACGGTTCACCCTCGTTTGATACATATTGTTTTAAAACAGTTTAAAATAATGGATTATATGTTAATTGAAATTGGTGATTAAAACGGTATAGTCACTTAATTTTAATCTTAAAAGGTGGTTTGGTATAAATTTATTCATCATAATAACAGTGTTATGTCATGTATAAATTGTTTTTAGTTGATGCATTTTATTTATCGTCTTGTGAATGCCTTGAATGCTTTCAATAACGTATTTAATTTTTGCAATCGGTTGTAACTTAGTGTGGCCTTAGAAGATTGTGTTACCGTAATGATGGGACACGATCTTGCTTGTAATTTTGAGATCTTGAATCTCCGTTTTGGGTTTTTGCCATGTAATTACTTTTGTATTTAAATTAGAATGTATCTAGGATTACTTTTGTAATTTAAATTAGTAATTTTGTGAAGACCAAAGACAAGACGGAGACCGGATGCTCACTCCCGCTGCAAGGACCAAGATGGAACATCAAGACAAGCTTCTAGGGTCCAACAGTGGATTCCAAGTTGTTTTATGTTTATTTTGGTAGGATAGGCCACACTAGGACTTTTATTTACGTTTATTGCATTTATCTTTATGCTTTCTTCGATAATAGCTTGCATCATATTCCGCCTAAAAACCAAACCACCTATATCATGCCTGAAAACTGACTCATGTAGAGGTCTCGCGTTAGTTTTCTGTGACAATACAGATGTCACATGTCATTTAAAAGCCATCACTTTATTTAATTCATTCACGCATATGCTAGATATTAGTTCACTTAATATGAATAAATAAAAGTTGATGGGGTCTTCCTCGTATAACCAAAAATTGAGACTAGTCTTTATAAATCAGCCTCCCATGAATCCCTTCTTCGTCGGTAGGCATAATATGACCCCTTCTACGTCGGGTAAGTGGGAACAGATGATTTATTTTATCTCAACATCATGGTCACTCGATAATATTCCAGTGACTGAGATGGACTAATAGATAGGATATACGGAAATCTATCGACCAAGAGTTCCAACGATTGGAATTAGCCAAACTGTGGGCTTATCAATATACGGAAATTGAGTCTTGGGATCGTTTATATAATTCTTGAGGGAGATCAATTATATAAATGCATGAGTCTACGAGTTTAAATTTCTATTTAATATAGACTTAAATCACAACAATAAGTTGCTTATATGGTTTTGTTTTATCTTCTTTTCAGTGTAGAACACGTTCATTAAAACTGCTGTAAAACTAAAATGGCTGGTGAAGACCCAATGCCAAGTGCCAAGCTAGCACGTGAATCCTGGCTAAAAGCCTTCATGGACTCCATGAATCAGTCAACTAGACTGAGGAATGATGGGTCAAACTTCTCGGACTGGGAGGCAGCACTACGGAATGCTGCCATTGCTGACGGAAAGCTCAAGTTCTTAACTGAGCCCATTCCGCCACACCCAGGAACTGGAGCTAGAGCCAACGAAATTCGCGCTCATAGCGATTTCGTTATGGAAGCGGGTGCGATAAAGAACGTACTCATCTATGCAATGGAATCCAATTTGCAAAGACGCTTCATAACCCATGGTGCAAACAAGATTTTCACCACGCTCACTAACGAATTCTCCAAGGCTCCGAGAATCGTTTCTTATGAGCATACCTGTCGCTTCTTTGAGGCGAAACTCCAGAAGGGCCAAGCTGTTAGCCCACATATTCTCAACATGATTGAGAATATCGAGAAACTGGAGTCCCTAAACTGCAAGATCAGTGAGAACATCATCGTTGATCGCATGCTTCATTCGCTTCATGATGGGTTCGCCCTCTTTAGGGCCAACTACTACATGAACGACATGAAGAAGACTCCTCATGAGCTCCACTCCCTTCTCGTACAGACTGAGAAGGATCTAAAGTTGAGTGGGAGTCTAAAGCAGGATGTTCTCATGATCTCCAGTAAGGGTAAGGGTAAGGGTAAGGCTAAAGCTCAGGGCGACCTAGCAGTAGGTAAGCCCAGGTTCAAGAAACCAGGATTTGCTAAGAGTGGGCCAGGTGAGTCGAGTAACTCACAAGGCAAGACAAAGAGCAAGGATACAAGCATGGAATGTCACCATTGCCACAAGACTGGGCATTGGAGGCGCTCATGCCCCGTGTATCGCGAGGACATTAAGGCAGGCCGTGTTACTCCTGTTGGTATGTCTTCTTCTTCTTTTATTCACATGATTGAGATTAACCATGCAAGTTGCGGAACTTGGGTACTTGATACCGGTTGTGGTTCTCATCTATGTAATCATGTGCAGGGCCTCCGAAACCAAGAACCCCTAATCAAGGGTGAGGTGGACCTGCGTGTCGGGAATGGAGCACGTGTGGCTGCAGTCTCGAAGGGAACATACGTAATCCAACTTCCAAGTGGATTCGAGTTATTTTTATATAACTGTTATTATGTTCCCAGTTTATCCAAAAACATTATTTCAGTTTCTGCACTTGACAAACTCGGATTTTCATTTGTAATAGAGAATAATAGCTGTATTTTCTCCTTACACAATATGATTTATGGCAAGGCAGTTTCCATGAATGGAATTTATGTTTTAGATCAAACTACCGAGATATTACATGTGAATAATAAAAGAATAAAGTTAGGTGACAAAGATCAAACTTACTTATGGCATTGTCGTATGGGACACATAAATGAGCAACGCGTTAAACAGCTCATACAGAATGGAGCTATTTCGCCCTTTGATTTCGAATCATATGGCACGTGTGAATCATGTCTCATCGGCAAAATGACTCGTATTTCCTTCAAAGGTGTTGGAATGCGCGCTGCCGACCTATTAGGACTCATACATACGGACGTATGTGGCCCTATGTCGATCAACGCACGAGAAGGCTATAGGTATTTCATCACTTTCACGGATGATTTGAGTAGATATGGCTATGTCTACTTGATGAAACATAAAAGTGAATCCTTTGACAAGTTCAAAGAATACCAGAATCGGGTACAGAACCAGCTGGGTAGAAAGATTAAAGCACTACGTTCCGATCGTGGTGGTGAGTATCTTTCACACGAGTTTGATCAACACCTAAAAGACTGTGGGATCGTGCTACAGTTGACTCCACCTGGAACACCACAATTAAATGGTGTGTCCGAACGGAGAAATCGAACTTTACTTGATATGGTTCGATCCATGATGAGTCACACCGTTGTGCCTGATTCATTATGGGGCTATGCTCTTTTGTCAGCCGCTCTAATACTTAACCGAAGTCCGTCTAAAGCTGTTGACAAGACTCCATTCGAATTATGGAAGGGAACGGTCCCTAACTTGTCCTTTATTCGGGTTTGGGGCTGCGAGGCTTATGTCAAGTGGAGACACGAGGATAAGCTCGGCCCGCGATCGGTCAAGACATACTTTATAGGCTATCCAAAGGGAACGTTTGGTCATTACTTCTATTCGCCTACCGAACAACGTGTTTTTGTTGCGGCTAGTGCGACGTTCTTAGAGAAAGAATTTCTCGAGAACAAATCGAGTAATAGAACCTTCGAGTTATCGGAGGTTCAAGAACCAACTACCGAGCAACCATTGGAGGAAACAGTACCTCCAACCGAGGCTGCGGTAGATATCCCTGAGGAACCTAGGAGGTCGGGAAGAGTCTCTATTCCACCGGACAGATACATTGGTATGGTCGAGGAACACGATACAGATGACATCTTACTCCTAGAGGGTAATGAACCCACAACCTATAAAGGTGCCATGACCAGTTCTGACTCAAAGCTATGGCTAGAAGCCATGCAATCCGAGATGGACTCCATGTATGAGAACAACGTGTGGGATCTTGTGGACCTACCTGCAAAGGTACGTCCCCTTCAATGCAAATGGCTTTACAAGATAAAGCATGCCGTGGAAGGACAACAAGATATCCACAAGGCTAGACTAGTTGCTAAAGGTTTCACCCAAGTGCCAGGCTTGCACTACGATGAGATCTTTGCACCCGTAGTCATGCTACGTTCCATTCGGATTATCTTAGCGATCGCTGCATTTCATGACTATGAAATATGGCAAATGGACGTTAAAACCGCCTTCTTAAACGGTTATTTGGAGGAAGAGTTGTACATGGTACAACCCGAGGGTTTTATCGATCCAGCACATCCTAAGAAAGTTTGCAAGCTTAAGCGTTCCATCTATGGACTTAAGCAAGCATCGCGGAGTTGGAATCATCGCTTCGACCAAGTGATAAAAGAGAATGGGTTCATTCGATCAGTCGAGGAACCATGTCTCTATATCAAGTCGAGTGGGAGCAAGATTGTATTCCTAGTACTGTATGTCGATGACATACTCTTGATTGGGAATGACATACCTCTCTTATCTTCGGTTAAAGCATGGTTGAAAAACCACTTCCAGATGAAAGATCTGGGAGAGGCACAAAGAATTTTGGGCATCCGTATCTACAGGGATAGATCACGACGGATGTTGTCTCTCAGTCAGGAATCTTATATAGAGAAGATTCTGGAGAGATTCAGCATGACGAACTCCAAGAAGGGGTTCCTTCCTATGACTCCTGGGCTTCACTTGAGCAAGACTCAAGAAGCTAAGTCAGTGGAAGAGAAAGAGCGCATGAGTCGGATTCCTTATGCTTCGGCAATAGGATCGATCATGTATGCCATGATATGCACACGTCCAGACGTTGCATATGCATTGAGTATGACAAGTCGATTCCAAGCTCATCCAGGTGAACAACACTGGATGGCCGTGAAAAACATTCTTAAGTACCTACGGAGGACTAAAGATTGGGGATTGACTTTTGGAGGCGACTCGACGCTCTGCGCCACGGGTTACGCAGATGCTAGCTTCCAAACAGATCGAGATGACTCGAAATCTCAGTCTGGATTTGTCTTTACTCTTAATGGCGCTGCTGTCAGCTGGAAAAGTTCTAAACAGAGTGTTACAGCAGATTCTACGACTGAGTCCGAGTACTATGCCGCCTCAGAAGCAGCTAAGGAAGCAATATGGATGCGTCAATTCTTACAAGGACTATCAGTAGTGCCTAGTTCGAATGACCCAATCACCGTCTATTGTGACAATAGCGGTGCCATCTTCCAAGCTAAGGAGCATAAATCTAGCAGCAAGGCTAGGCATGTACAACGGAAAGCTCATCTAATCAGAGATTACGTGGAGCGAAAGGAGATTTTTATTGAAAAGATCGCTACGGATGACAACATAGCCGATCCTCTCACAAAAGCATTACCACGTGATAAGCATGAAGGGCACATTCATTCCATGGGAATTGGATGTGTTCCTAAGTTGTAGTACTCTTTTATGAATTCATGTAATAATTCATTTTCTTGTGTACTCTATTCAACCTTATTGTTATGATATAAAATGTTTTGTTTCTCATGTGGAATTGTACGCCAATTTTGAACACCACAAAGTGAACTGATTAACATTACATCGTTTTGGTCCTTGATTACCCACTTGAGCTGATAACTCAGGTAATCATTTTGTGACGTTGGTTGATGGTGGGTTCAACGAGCCATAAGTCACGTGGATGACTGACCAATCACAAAGGCGAGTTATACGGATATCTCGTAGGACACCCCGTGACATCGTTATGGAGTCCTAAATGTTTTATAACATTGGGTGCCAGGTCGTGGATAGGACCTCCATAGTGTTCCTTAGAGTCGAGTCTTTTGACTTTCAACTGTTTCTTGAGATTAAGACAGATTTTGGGTAACTTTGGTTTCTTTCCCACGGTCACCGTAACAGGGGCCAAGAGGATTTTTTCTGGGTTATTTCATGCTGGGCGATATCGGCAGGATTCGAGTTGAGGGAAATATCCAAACCCTTATCAGGATTTTATCATTTCTCAGGGCCACTCGAGGAGTAGTAACTGAAATGCATGGCCATGCTCGAATACAGATTCGTTTTATCAGTTAAGTTACTCTCTAGTCGGGGAAACCACTCTTGATACAGATCGCTTGTGAGATACGACCTTTGCGAATGCGGATTTGCAAATTGTCTTACATTGAGTGGGAGAAATTTTAAAAGGATATGAGATTCGGTTATCGCACCTACACTTGTACGGACAAGTGGGAGTTTGTTGGAGGTTGTGTCCTCCACATGTAGTGTGATAACGTCATTGAACATACCCTTGTACGGACAAGTGGGAGATTGTTGGGGCTGGTGTCCTTGACAATTAAGTACAATGAATTTTGAGATCTTGAATCTCCGTTTTGGGTTTTTGCCATGTAATTACTTTTGTATTTAAATTAGAATGTATCTAGGATTACTTTTGTAATTTAAATTAGTAATTTTGTGAAGACCAAAGACAAGACGGAGACCGGATGCTCACTCCCGCTGCAAGGACCAAGATGGAACATCAAGACAAGCTTCTAGGGTCCAACAGTGGATTCCAAGTTGTTTTATGTTTATTTTGGTAGGATAGGCCACACTAGGACTTTTATTTACGTTTATTGCATTTATCTTTATGCTTTCTTCGATAATAGCTTGCATCATATTCCGCCTAAAAACCAAACCACCTATATCATGCCTGAAAACTGACTCATGTAGAGGTCTCGCGTTAGTTTTCTGTGACAATACAGATGTCACATGTCATTTAAAAGCCATCACTTTATTTAATTCATTCACGCATATGCTAGATATTAGTTCACTTAATATGAATAAATAAAAGTTGATGGGGTCTTCCTCGTATAACCAAAAATTGAGACTAGTCTTTATAAATCAGCCTCCCATGAATCCCTTCTTCGTCGGTAGGCATAATATGACCCCTTCTACGTCGGGTAAGTGGGAACAGATGATTTATTTTATCTCAACATCATGGTCACTCGATAATATTCCAGTGACTGAGATGGACTAATAGATAGGATATACGGAAATCTATCGACCAAGAGTTCCAACGATTGGAATTAGCCAAACTGTGGGCTTATCAATATACGGAAATTGAGTCTTGGGATCGTTTATATAATTCTTGAGGGAGATCAATTATATAAATGCATGAGTCTACGAGTTTAAATTTCTATTTAATATAGACTTAAATCACAACAATAAGTTGCTTATATGGTTTTGTTTTATCTTCTTTTCAGTGTAGAACACGTTCATTAAAACTGCTGTAAAACTAAAATGGCTGGTGAAGACCCAATGCCAAGTGCCAAGCTAGCACGTGAATCCTGGCTAAAAGCCTTCATGGACTCCATGAATCAGTCAACTAGACTGAGGAATGATGGGTCAAACTTCTTTGACTGGGAGGCAGCACTACGGAATGCTGCCATTGCTGACGGAAAGCTCAAGTTCTTAACTGAGCCCATTCCGCCACACCCAGGAACTGGAGCTAGAGCCAACGAAATTCGCGCTCATAGCGATTTCGTTATGGAAGCGGGTGCGATAAAGAACGTACTCATCTATGCAATGGAATCCAATTTGCAAAGACGCTTCATAACCCATGGTGCAAACAAGATTTTCACCACGCTCACTAACGAATTCTCCAAGGCTCCGAGAATCGTTTCTTATGAGCATACCTGTCGCATCTTTGAGGCGAAACTCTAGAAGGGCCAAGCTGTTAGCCCACATATTCTCAACATGATTGAGAATATCGAGAAACTGGAGTCCCTAAACTGCAAGATCAGTGAGAACATCATCGTTGATCGCATGCTTCATTCGCTTCATGATGGGTTCGCCCTCTTTAGGGCCAACTACTACATGAACGACATGAAGAAGACTCCTCATGAGCTCCACTCCCTTCTCGTACAGACTGAGAAGGATCTAAAGTTGAGTGGGAGTCTAAAGCAGGATGTTCTCATGATCTCCAGTAAGGGTAAGGGTAAGGGTAAGGCTAAAGCTCAGGGCGACCTAGCAGTAGGTAAGCCCAGGTTCAAGAAACCAGGATTTGCTAAGAGTGGGCCAGGTGAGTCGAGTAACTCACAAGGCAAGACAAAGAGCAAGGATACAAGCATGGAATGTCACCATTGCCACAAGACTGGGCATTGGAGGCGCTCATGCCCCGTGTATCGCGAGGACATTAAGGCAGGCCGTGTTACTCCTGTTGGTATGTCTTCTTCTTCTTTTATTCACATGATTGAGATTAACCATGCAAGTTGCGGAACTTGGGTACTTGATACCGGTTGTGGTTCTCATCTATGTAATCATGTGCAGGGCCTCCGAAACCAAGAACCCCTAATCAAGGGTGAGGTGGACCTGCGTGTCGGGAATGGAGCACGTGTGGCTGCAGTCTCGAAGGGAACATACGTAATCCAGCTTCCAAGTGGATTCGAGTTATTTTTATATAACTGTTATTATGTTCCCAGTTTATCCAAAAACATTATTTCAGTTTCTGCACTTGACAAACTCGGATTTTCATTTGTAATAGAGAATAATAGCTGTATTTTCTCCTTACACAATATGATTTATGGCAAGGCAGTTTCCATGAATGGAATTTATGTTTTAGATCAAACTACCGAGATATTACATGTGAATAATAAAAGAATAAAGTTAGGTGACAAAGATCAAACTTACTTATGGCATTGTCGTATGGGACACATAAATGAGCAACGCGTTAAACAGCTCATACAGAATGGAGCTATTTCGCCCTTTGATTTCGAATCATATGGCACGTGTGAATCATGTCTCATCGGCAAAATGACTCGTATTTCCTTCAAAGGTGTTGGAATGCGCGCTGCCGACCTATTAGGACTCATACATACGGACGTATGTGGCCCTATGTCGATCAACGCACGAGAAGGCTATAGGTATTTCATCACTTTCACGGATGATTTGAGTAGATATGGCTATGTCTACTTGATGAAACATAAAAGTGAATCCTTTGACAAGTTCAAAGAATACCAGAATCGGGTACAGAACCAGCTGGGTAGAAAGATTAAAGCACTACGTTCCGATCGTGGTGGTGAGTATCTTTCACACGAGTTTGATCAACACCTAAAAGACTGTGGGATCGTGCTACAGTTGACTCCACCTGGAACACCACAATTAAATGGTGTGTCCGAACGGAGAAATCGAACTTTACTTGATATGGTTCGATCCATGATGAGTCACACCGTTGTGCCTGATTCATTATGGGGCTATGCTCTTTTGTCAGCCGCTCTAATACTTAACCGAAGTCCGTCTAAAGCTGTTGACAAGACTCCATTCGAATTATGGAAGGGAACGGTCCCTAACTTGTCCTTTATTCGGGTTTGGGGCTGCGAGGCTTATGTCAAGTGGAGACACGAGGATAAGCTCGGCCCGCGATCGGTCAAGACATACTTTATAGGCTATCCAAAGGGAACGTTTGGTCATTACTTCTATTCGCCTACCGAACAACGTGTTTTTGTTGCGGCTAGTGCGACGTTCTTAGAGAAAGAATTTCTCGAGAACAAATCGAGTAATAGAACCTTCGAGTTATCGGAGGTTCAAGAACCAACTACCGAGCAACCATTGGAGGAAACAGTACCTCCAACCGAGGCTGCGGTAGATATCCCTGAGGAACCTAGGAGGTCGGGAAGAGTCTCTATTCCACCGGACAGATACATTGGTATGGTCGAGGAACACGATACAGATGACATCTTACTCCTAGAGGGTAATGAACCCACAACCTATAAAGGTGCCATGACCAGTTCTGACTCAAAGCTATGGCTAGAAGCCATGCAATCCGAGATGGACTCCATGTATGAGAACAACGTGTGGGATCTTGTGGACCTACCTGCAAAGGTACGTCCCCTTCAATGCAAATGGCTTTACAAGATAAAGCATGCCGTGGAAGGACAACAAGATATCCACAAGGCTAGACTAGTTGCTAAAGGTTTCACCCAAGTGCCAGGCTTGCACTACGATGAGATCTTTGCACCCGTAGTCATGCTACGTTCCATTCGGATTATCTTAGCGATCGCTGCATTTCATGACTATGAAATATGGCAAATGGACGTTAAAACCGCCTTCTTAAACGGTTATTTGGAGGAAGAGTTGTACATGGTACAACCCGAGGGTTTTATCGATCCAGCACATCCTAAGAAAGTTTGCAAGCTTAAGCGTTCCATCTATGGACTTAAGCAAGCATCGCGGAGTTGGAATCATCGCTTCGACCAAGTGATAAAAGAGAATGGGTTCATTCGATCAGTCGAGGAACCATGTCTCTATATCAAGTCGAGTGGGAGCAAGATTGTATTCCTAGTACTGTATGTCGATGACATACTCTTGATTGGGAATGACATACCTCTCTTATCTTCGGTTAAAGCATGGTTGAAAAACCACTTCCAGATGAAAGATCTGGGAGAGGCACAAAGAATTTTGGGCATCCGTATCTACAGGGATAGATCACGACGGATGTTGTCTCTCAGTCAGGAATCTTATATAGAGAAGATTCTGGAGAGATTCAGCATGACGAACTCCAAGAAGGGGTTCCTTCCTATGACTCCTGGGCTTCACTTGAGCAAGACTCAAGAAGCTAAGTCAGTGGAAGAGAAAGAGCGCATGAGTCGGATTCCTTATGCTTCGGCAATAGGATCGATCATGTATGCCATGATATGCACACGTCCAGACGTTGCATATGCATTGAGTATGACAAGTCGATTCCAAGCTCATCCAGGTGAACAACACTGGATGGTCGTGAAAAACATTCTTAAGTACCTACGGAGGACTAAAGATTGGGGATTGACTTTTGGAGGCGACTCGACGCTCTGCGCCACGGGTTACGCAGATGCTAGCTTCCAAACAGATCGAGATGACTCGAAATCTCAGTCTGGATTTGTCTTTACTCTTAATGGCGCTGCTGTCAGCTGGAAAAGTTCTAAACAGAGTGTTACAGCAGATTCTACGACTGAGTCCGAGTACTATGCCGCCTCAGAAGCAGCTAAGGAAGCAATATGGATGCGTCAATTCTTACAAGGACTATCAGTAGTGCCTAGTTCGAATGACCCAATCACCGTCTATTGTGACAATAGCGGTGCCATCTTCCAAGCTAAGGAGCATAAATCTAGCAGCAAGGCTAGGCATGTACAACGGAAAGCTCATCTAATCAGAGATTACGTGGAGCAAAAGGAGATTTTTATTGAAAAGATCGCTACGGATGACAACATAGCCGATCCTCTCACAAAAGCATTACCACGTGATAAGCATGAAGGGCACATTCATTCCATGGGAATTGGATGTGTTCCTAAGTTGTAGTACTCTTTTATGAATTCATGTAATAATTCATTTTCTTGTGTACTCTATTCAACCTTATTGTTATGATATAAAATGTTTTGTTTCTCATGTGGAATTGTACGCCAATTTTGAACACCACAAAGTGAACTGATTAACATTACATCGTTTTGGTCCTTGATTACCCACTTGAGCTGATAACTCAGGTAATCATTTTGTGACGTTGGTTGATGGTGGGTTCAACGAGCCATAAGTCACGTGGATGACTGACCAATCACAAAGGCGAGTTATACGGATATCTCGTAGGACACCCCGTGACATCGTTATGGAGTCCTAAATGTTTTATAACATTGGGTGCCAGGTCGTGGATAGGACCTCCATAGTGTTCCTTAGAGTCGAGTCTTTTGACTTTCAACTGTTTCTTGAGATTAAGACAGATTTTGGGTAACTTTGGTTTCTTTCCCACGGTCACCGTAACAGGGGCCAAGAGGATTTTTTCTGGGTTATTTCATGCTGGGCGATATCGGCAGGATTCGAGTTGAGGGAAATATCCAAACCCTTATCAGGATTTTATCATTTCTCAGGGCCACTCGAGGAGTAGTAACTGAAATGCATGGCCATGCTCGAATACAGATTCGTTTTATCAGTTAAGTTACTCTCTAGTCGGGGAAACCACTCTTGATACAGATCGCTTGTGAGATACGACCTTTGCGAATGCGGATTTGCAAATTGTCTTACATTGAGTGGGAGAAATTTTAAAAGGATATGAGATTCGGTTATCGCACCTACACTTGTACGGACAAGTGGGAGTTTGTTGGAGGTTGTGTCCTCCACATGTAGTGTGATAACGTCATTGAACATACCCTTGTACGGACAAGTGGGAGATTGTTGGGGCTGGTGTCCTTGACAATTAAGTACAATGAATTTTGAGATCTTGAATCTCCGTTTTGGGTTTTTGCCATGTAATTACTTTTGTATTTAAATTAGAATGTATCTAGGATTACTTTTGTAATTTAAATTAGTAATTTTGTGAAGACCAAAGACAAGACGGAGACCGGATGCTCACTCCCGCTGCAAGGACCAAGATGGAACATCAAGACAAGCTTCTAGGGTCCAACAGTGGATTCCAAGTTGTTTTATGTTTATTTTGGTAGGATAGGCCACACTAGGACTTTTATTTACGTTTATTGCATTTATCTTTATGCTTTCTTCGATAATAGCTTGCATCATATTCCGCCTAAAAACCAAACCACCTATATCATGCCTGAAAACTGACTCATGTAGAGGTCTCGCGTTAGTTTTCTGTGACAATACAGATGTCACATGTCATTTAAAAGCCATCACTTTATTTAATTCATTCACGCATATGCTAGATATTAGTTCACTTAATATGAATAAATAAAAGTTGATGGGGTCTTCCTCGTATAACCAAAAATTGAGACTAGTCTTTATAAATCAGCCTCCCATGAATCCCTTCTTCGTCGGTAGGCATAATATGACCCCTTCTACGTCGGGTAAGTGGGAACAGATGATTTATTTTATCTCAACATCATGGTCACTCGATAATATTCCAGTGACTGAGATGGACTAATAGATAGGATATACGGAAATCTATCGACCAAGAGTTCCAACGATTGGAATTAGCCAAACTGTGGGCTTATCAATATACGGAAATTGAGTCTTGGGATCGTTTATATAATTCTTGAGGGAGATCAATTATATAAATGCATGAGTCTACGAGTTTAAATTTCTATTTAATATAGACTTAAATCACAACAATAAGTTGCTTATATGGTTTTGTTTTATCTTCTTTTCAGTGTAGAACACGTTCATTAAAACTGCTGTAAAACTAAAATGGCTGGTGAAGACCCAATGCCAAGTGCCAAGCTAGCACGTGAATCCTGGCTAAAAGCCTTCATGGACTCCATGAATCAGTCAACTAGACTGAGGAATGATGGGTCAAACTTCTTTGACTGGGAGGCAGCACTACGGAATGCTGCCATTGCTGACGGAAAGCTCAAGTTCTTAACTGAGCCCATTCCGCCACACCCAGGAACTGGAGCTAGAGCCAACGAAATTCGCGCTCATAGCGATTTCGTTATGGAAGCGGGTGCGATAAAGAACGTACTCATCTATGCAATGGAATCCAATTTGCAAAGACGCTTCATAACCCATGGTGCAAACAAGATTTTCACCACGCTCACTAACGAATTCTCCAAGGCTCCGAGAATCGTTTCTTATGAGCATACCTGTCGCATCTTTGAGGCGAAACTCTAGAAGGGCCAAGCTGTTAGCCCACATATTCTCAACATGATTGAGAATATCGAGAAACTGGAGTCCCTAAACTGCAAGATCAGTGAGAACATCATCGTTGATCGCATGCTTCATTCGCTTCATGATGGGTTCGCCCTCTTTAGGGCCAACTACTACATGAACGACATGAAGAAGACTCCTCATGAGCTCCACTCCCTTCTCGTACAGACTGAGAAGGATCTAAAGTTGAGTGGGAGTCTAAAGCAGGATGTTCTCATGATCTCCAGTAAGGGTAAGGGTAAGGGTAAGGCTAAAGCTCAGGGCGACCTAGCAGTAGGTAAGCCCAGGTTCAAGAAACCAGGATTTGCTAAGAGTGGGCCAGGTGAGTCGAGTAACTCACAAGGCAAGACAAAGAGCAAGGATACAAGCATGGAATGTCACCATTGCCACAAGACTGGGCATTGGAGGCGCTCATGCCCCGTGTATCGCGAGGACATTAAGGCAGGCCGTGTTACTCCTGTTGGTATGTCTTCTTCTTCTTTTATTCACATGATTGAGATTAACCATGCAAGTTGCGGAACTTGGGTACTTGATACCGGTTGTGGTTCTCATCTATGTAATCATGTGCAGGGCCTCCGAAACCAAGAACCCCTAATCAAGGGTGAGGTGGACCTGCGTGTCGGGAATGGAGCACGTGTGGCTGCAGTCTCGAAGGGAACATACGTAATCCAGCTTCCAAGTGGATTCGAGTTATTTTTATATAACTGTTATTATGTTCCCAGTTTATCCAAAAACATTATTTCAGTTTCTGCACTTGACAAACTCGGATTTTCATTTGTAATAGAGAATAATAGCTGTATTTTCTCCTTACACAATATGATTTATGGCAAGGCAGTTTCCATGAATGGAATTTATGTTTTAGATCAAACTACCGAGATATTACATGTGAATAATAAAAGAATAAAGTTAGGTGACAAAGATCAAACTTACTTATGGCATTGTCGTATGGGACACATAAATGAGCAACGCGTTAAACAGCTCATACAGAATGGAGCTATTTCGCCCTTTGATTTCGAATCATATGGCACGTGTGAATCATGTCTCATCGGCAAAATGACTCGTATTTCCTTCAAAGGTGTTGGAATGCGCGCTGCCGACCTATTAGGACTCATACATACGGACGTATGTGGCCCTATGTCGATCAACGCACGAGAAGGCTATAGGTATTTCATCACTTTCACGGATGATTTGAGTAGATATGGCTATGTCTACTTGATGAAACATAAAAGTGAATCCTTTGACAAGTTCAAAGAATACCAGAATCGGGTACAGAACCAGCTGGGTAGAAAGATTAAAGCACTACGTTCCGATCGTGGTGGTGAGTATCTTTCACACGAGTTTGATCAACACCTAAAAGACTGTGGGATCGTGCTACAGTTGACTCCACCTGGAACACCACAATTAAATGGTGTGTCCGAACGGAGAAATCGAACTTTACTTGATATGGTTCGATCCATGATGAGTCACACCGTTGTGCCTGATTCATTATGGGGCTATGCTCTTTTGTCAGCCGCTCTAATACTTAACCGAAGTCCGTCTAAAGCTGTTGACAAGACTCCATTCGAATTATGGAAGGGAACGGTCCCTAACTTGTCCTTTATTCGGGTTTGGGGCTGCGAGGCTTATGTCAAGTGGAGACACGAGGATAAGCTCGGCCCGCGATCGGTCAAGACATACTTTATAGGCTATCCAAAGGGAACGTTTGGTCATTACTTCTATTCGCCTACCGAACAACGTGTTTTTGTTGCGGCTAGTGCGACGTTCTTAGAGAAAGAATTTCTCGAGAACAAATCGAGTAATAGAACCTTCGAGTTATCGGAGGTTCAAGAACCAACTACCGAGCAACCATTGGAGGAAACAGTACCTCCAACCGAGGCTGCGGTAGATATCCCTGAGGAACCTAGGAGGTCGGGAAGAGTCTCTATTCCACCGGACAGATACATTGGTATGGTCGAGGAACACGATACAGATGACATCTTACTCCTAGAGGGTAATGAACCCACAACCTATAAAGGTGCCATGACCAGTTCTGACTCAAAGCTATGGCTAGAAGCCATGCAATCCGAGATGGACTCCATGTATGAGAACAACGTGTGGGATCTTGTGGACCTACCTACAAAGGTACGTCCCCTTCAATGCAAATGGCTTTACAAGATAAAGCATGCCGTGGAAGGACAACAAGATATCCACAAGGCTAGACTAGTTGCTAAAGGTTTCACCCAAGTGCCAGGCTTGCACTACGATGAGATCTTTGCACCCGTAGTCATGCTACGTTCCATTCGGATTATCTTAGCGATCGCTGCATTTCATGACTATGAAATATGGCAAATGGACGTTAAAACCGCCTTCTTAAACGGTTATTTGGAGGAAGAGTTGTACATGGTACAACCCGAGGGTTTTATCGATCCAGCACATCCTAAGAAAGTTTGCAAGCTTAAGCGTTCCATCTATGGACTTAAGCAAGCATCGCGGAGTTGGAATCATCGCTTCGACCAAGTGATAAAAGAGAATGGGTTCATTCGATCAGTCGAGGAACCATGTCTCTATATCAAGTCGAGTGGGAGCAAGATTGTATTCCTAGTACTGTATGTCGATGACATACTCTTGATTGGGAATGACATACCTCTCTTATCTTCGGTTAAAGCATGGTTGAAAAACCACTTCCAGATGAAAGATCTGGGAGAGGCACAAAGAATTTTGGGCATCCGTATCTACAGGGATAGATCACGACGGATGTTGTCTCTCAGTCAGGAATCTTATATAGAGAAGATTCTGGAGAGATTCAGCATGACGAACTCCAAGAAGGGGTTCCTTCCTATGACTCCTGGGCTTCACTTGAGCAAGACTCAAGAAGCTAAGTCAGTGGAAGAGAAAGAGCGCATGAGTCGGATTCCTTATGCTTCGGCAATAGGATCGATCATGTATGCCATGATATGCACACGTCCAGACGTTGCATATGCATTGAGTATGACAAGTCGATTCCAAGCTCATCCAGGTGAACAACACTGGATGGCCGTGAAAAACATTCTTAAGTACCTACGGAGGACTAAAGATTGGGGATTGACTTTTGGAGGCGACTCGACGCTCTGCGCCACGGGTTACGCAGATGCTAGCTTCCAAACAGATCGAGATGACTCGAAATCTCAGTCTGGATTTGTCTTTACTCTTAATGGCGCTGCTGTCAGCTGGAAAAGTTCTAAACAGAGTGTTACAGCAGATTCTACGACTGAGTCCGAGTACTATGCCGCCTCAGAAGCAGCTAAGGAAGCAATATGGATGCGTCAATTCTTACAAGGACTATCAGTAGTGCCTAGTTCGAATGACCCAATCACCGTCTATTGTGACAATAGCGGTGCCATCTTCCAAGCTAAGGAGCATAAATCTAGCAGCAAGGCTAGGCATGTACAACGGAAAGCTCATCTAATCAGAGATTACGTGGAGCAAAAGGAGATTTTTATTGAAAAGATCGCTACGGATGACAACATAGCCGATCCTCTCACAAAAGCATTACCACGTGATAAGCATGAAGGGCACATTCATTCCATGGGAATTGGATGTGTTCCTAAGTTGTAGTACTCTTTTATGAATTCATGTAATAATTCATTTTCTTGTGTACTCTATTCAACCTTATTGTTATGATATAAAATGTTTTGTTTCTCATGTGGAATTGTACGCCAATTTTGAACACCACAAAGTGAACTGATTAACATTACATCGTTTTGGTCCTTGATTACCCACTTGAGCTGATAACTCAGGTAATCATTTTGTGACGTTGGTTGATGGTGGGTTCAACGAGCCATAAGTCACGTGGATGACTGACCAATCACAAAGGCGAGTTATACGGATATCTCGTAGGACACCCCGTGACATCGTTATGGAGTCCTAAATGTTTTATAACATTGGGTGCCAGGTCGTGGATAGGACCTCCATAGTGTTCCTTAGAGTCGAGTCTTTTGACTTTCAACTGTTTCTTGAGATTAAGACAGATTTTGGGTAACTTTGGTTTCTTTCCCACGGTCACCGTAACAGGGGCCAAGAGGATTTTTTCTGGGTTATTTCATGCTGGGCGATATCGGCAGGATTCGAGTTGAGGGAAATATCCAAACCCTTATCAGGATTTTATCATTTCTTAGGGCCACTCGAGGAGTAGTAACTGAAATGCATGGCCATGCTCGAATACAGATTCGTTTTATCAGTTAAGTTACTCTCTAGTCGGGGAAACCACTCTTGATACAGATCGCTTGTGAGATACGACCTTTGCGAATGCGGATTTGCAAATTGTCTTACATTGAGTGGGAGAAATTTTAAAAGGATATGAGATTCGGTTATCGCACCTACACTTGTACGGACAAGTGGGAGTTTGTTGGAGATTGTGTCCTCCACATGTAGTGTGATAACGTCATTGCACATACCCTTGTACGGACAAGTGGGAGATTGTTGGGGCTGGTGTCCTTGACAATTAAGTACAATGACTTATTAAATCTCTTTAAGGATCACAAGGGCATACTTCTGTATTATTACCAGTTGATCCACGTTTATCAATAACGGTTGGCTTGCTAGATAAGTTTGACGTTATTGTCATACGGATGGCGGTGATCAACTGGTCCCTATACGTCACACCTATAGGACACGTTTGAGAGATGTGAAGGTATGAAAATACAATCACATTTATGCCGGATATGACTAAACAGTTAGTCAGAGGTATTGACTATTAAATTAGTCAATAAGATGTTGAGATTATTATTTAATACGGATTAAATAATTTTAGCTAATATGGATTACATGTTTAATTCGTAAATTAAATATAAACGGTTATATTTAATTAAATATTGTATTCGCGAATTAATATAAACAGTTATATTAATTTAGGTAATTATACAATATCGTATTTTATCAGACCATTATTAATATATCGACTGTATTAATAACTGATAACATGTTACGATTTATAAATAAAACCCGCGAATAAATTATAGCTAAACGGGTCGAATCACGCAAAGGAATAAGGTAAGAGTGGACAAAGCCCACTCCTACCCTACCCAATTCGGCCGACCATATGGTACTACATAAGGAGAGTTTTTCTCCTTATGTCAGTTACTGGTTGAATCACAATCTCAAGAATTAGGGTTTTGAGAACACCTTTTTCCCAAAACTCAGATCTCACATCTAAAACCTCACAAAAGCTCTCCCCATATTGCAAGGCAATTGGAGGGTATTTTCTAGCACACGCGGCATCGTCTCAATCAAAGTCTTGGGTGCAAGTTATAGGAGGGAATTTACTTTAATTCCTGTTCTTAGGCCATAAGCACAAAGGACCAAAGGTTGAATTTCTTTTCATGTTTTATTTATCTTATGACTATAATCTCAACTGTAATTTTCATTATAATCCTGCAAGTTTAGGGTGAATTCATGCTTTATTCCCCACAAGTGGTCGCTACGGATGACAACATAGCCGATCCTTTCACAAAAGCATTACCACGTGATAAGCATGAAGGGCACATTCATTCCATGGGAATTGGATGTGTTCCTAAGTTGTAGTACTCTTTTATGAATTCATGTAATAATTCATTTTCTTGTGTACTCTATTCAACCTTATTGTTATGATATAAAATGTTTTGTTTCTCATGTGGAATTGTACGCCAATTTTGAACACCACAAAGTGAACTGATTAACATTACATCGTTTTGGTCCTTGATTACCCACTTGAGCTGATAACTCAGGTAATCATTTTGTGACGTTGGTTGATGGTGGGTTCAACGAGCCATAAGTCACGTGGATGACTGACCAATCACAAAGGCGAGTTATACGGATATCTCGTAGGACACCCCGTGACATCGTTATGGAGTCCTAAATGTTTTATAACATTGGGTGCCAGGTCGTGGATAGGACCTCCATAGTGTTCCTTAGAGTCGAGTCTTTTGACTTTCAACTGTTTCTTGAGATTAAGACAGATTTTGGGTAACTTTGGTTTCTTTCCCACGGTCACCGTAACAGGGGCCAAGAGGATTTTTTCTGGGTTATTTCATGCTGGGCGATATCGGCAGGATTCGAGTTGAGGGAAATATCCAAACCCTTATCAGGATTTTATCATTTCTCAGGGCCACTCGAGGAGTAGTAACTGAAATGCATGGCCATGCTCGAATACAGATTCGTTTTATCAGTTAAGTTACTCTCTAGTCGGGGAAACCACTCTTGATACAGATCGCTTGTGAGATACGACCTTTGCGAATGCGGATTTGCAAATTGTCTAACATTGAGTGGGAGAAATTTTAAAAGGATATGAGAATCGGTTATCGCACCTACACTTGTACGGACAAGTGGGAGTTTGTTGGAGTTTGTGTCCTCCACATGTAGTGTGATAACGTCATTGCACATACCCTTGTACGGACAAATGGGAGATTTTTGGGGCTGGTGTCCTTGACAATTAAGTACAATGACTTATTAAATCTCTTTAAGGATCACAAGGGCATACTTTTGTATTATTACCAGTTGATCCACGTTTATCAATAACGGTTGGCTTGCTAGATAAGTTTGACGTTATTGTCATACGGATGGCGGTGATCAACTGGTCCCTATACGTCACACCTATAGGACACGATTGAGAGATGTGAAGGTATGAAAATACAGTCACATTTATGCCGAATATGACTAAACAGTTAGTCAGAGGTAATTGACTAATAAATTAGTCAATAAGATGTTGAGATTATTATTTAATACGGATTAAATAATTTTAGCTAATACGAGTTACATGATTAATTCGTAAATTAAATATAAACAGTTATATTTAATTAAATATAGTATTCGCGAATTAATATAAACAGTTATATTAATTTAGGTAATTATACAATATCGTATTTTATCAGACCGTTATTAATATATCGACTGTATTAATATCTGATAACATGTTACGATTTATAATTAAATCCCGCAAATAATATTTAGCAAAACGGGTCGAATCACGCAAAGGAATAAGGTAAGAGTGGACAAAGCCCACTCCTACCCTACCCAATTCGGCCGACCATATGGTACTACATAAGGAGAGTTTTTCTCCTTATGTCAGTTACTGGTTGAATCACAATCTCAAGAATTAGGGTTTTGAGAACACCTTTTTCCCAAAACTCAGATCTCACATCTAAAACCTCACAAAAGCTCTCCCCATATTGCAAGGCAATTGGAGGGTATTTTCTAGCACACGCGGCATCGTCTCAATCAAAGTCTTGGGTGCAAGTTATAGGAGGGAATTTACTTTAATTCCTGTTCTTAGGCCATAAGCACAAAGGACCAAAGGTTGAATTTCTTTTCATGTTTTATTTATCTTATGACTATAATCTCAACTGTAATTTTCATTATAATCCTGCAAGTTTAGGGTGAATACATGCTTTATTCCCCACAAGTGGTATCAGAGCCAGGCCATGAAAATTTTACTTTTGTGATTTTCGTAAGTTTGGAAACCTGAAAACCGTTTTCTGTCGCGGTGTCGGTCGACCGACCTCCTGTATCGGTCGGTCGACCACCTCCTGGCGGCGTCGGTCGATCGACCTCCTGTCTCGGTCGGTCGACCAACCCCTGTTTTCTTTCTGTTTTTTTTTTGAAAACAGTTTCCTTTTGTGAGTTTTTCGATCTAGGTTTTCGATTCATGTTTACATATTGTTAATTAATCGATATTCTTGACAATATGTGAACCCTTGTTGATGTCAATTTTGATTCACTTGTTTTAATCAAAATTTAAAGGTAAAAACTTGTTTTAATTTCAAAAGTGCAGCGTTTTGCGTTTTCTGAAATTCGTTTTTACTGTGTTTTGGTCGGTCGACCTAATTAATAGGTCGGTCGACCGTTTCTTCTGTTGCAGAATTTTTCGGTTTTTGGCTGATGGTCGATCGACCACAAGGACTGGTCGGTCGACCAGCCCCCCTGTGACAGACTCGTTTTTTTTTTATTTTTCGAAAATAACATGTTTTATTTTCACATGGCTTAAAATAATATACTATATACGGAAATAGTGTATTATTTTGTGAAACGGTTCACCCTCGTTTGATACATATTGTTTTAAAACAGTTTAAAATAATGGATTATATGTTAATTGAAATTGGTGATTAAAACGGTATAGTCACTTAATTTTAATCTTAAAAGGTGGTTTGGTATAAATTTATTCATCATAATAACAGTGTTATGTCATGTATAAATTGTTTTTAGTTGATGCATTTTATTTATCGTCTTGTGAATGCCTTGAATGCTTTCAATAACGTATTTAATTTTTGCAATCGGTTGTAACTTAGTGTGGCCTTAGAAGATTGTGTTACCGTAATGATGGGACACGATCTTGCTTGTAATTTTGAGATCTTGAATCTCCGTTTTGGGTTTTTGCCATGTAATTACTTTTGTATTTAAATTAGAATGTATCTAGGATTACTTTTGTAATTTAAATTAGTAATTTTGTGAAGACCAAAGACAAGACGGAGACCGGATGCTCACTCCCGCTGCAAGGACCAAGATGGAACATCAAGACAAGCTTCTAGGGTCCAACAGTGGATTCCAAGTTGTTTTATGTTTATTTTGGTAGGATAGGCCACACTAGGACTTTTATTTACGTTTATTGCATTTATCTTTATGCTTTCTTCGATAATAGCTTGCATCATATTCCGCCTAAAAACCAAACCACCTATATCATGCCTGAAAACTGACTCATGTAGAGGTCTCGCGTTAGTTTTCTGTGACAATACAGATGTCACATGTCATTTAAAAGCCATCACTTTATTTAATTCATTCACGCATATGCTAGATATTAGTTCACTTAATATGAATAAATAAAAGTTGATGGGGTCTTCCTCGTATAACCAAAAATTGAGACTAGTCTTTATAAATCAGCCTCCCATGAATCCCTTCTTCGTCGGTAGGCATAATATGACCCCTTCTACGTCGGGTAAGTGGGAACAAATGATTTATTTTATCTCAACATCATGGTCACTCGATAATATTCCAGTGACTGAGATGGACTAATAGATAGGATATACGGAAATCTATCGACCAAGAGTTCCAACGATTGGAATTAGCCAAACTGTGGGCTTATCAATATACGGAAATTGAGTCTTGGGATCGTTTATATAATTCTTGAGGGAGATCAATTATATAAATGCATGAGTCTACGAGTTTAAATTTCTATTTAATATAGACTTAAATCACAACAATAAGTTGCTTATATGGTTTTGTTTTATCTTCTTTTCAGTGTAGAACACGTTCATTAAAACTGCTGTAAAACTAAAATGGCTGGTGAAGACCCAATGCCAAGTGCCAAGCTAGCACGTGAATCCTGGCTAAAAGCCTTCATGGACTCCATGAATCAGTCAACTAGACTGAGGAATGATGGGTCAAACTTCTCTGACTGGGAGGCAGCACTACGGAATGCTGCCATTGCTGACGGAAAGCTCAAGTTCTTAACTGAGCCCATTCCGCCACACCCAGGAACTGGAGCTAGAGCCAACGAAATTCGTGCTCATAGCGATTTCGTTATGGAAGCGGGTGCGATAAAGAACGTACTCATCTATGCAATGGAATCCAATTTGCAAAGACGCTTCATAACCCATGGTGCAAACAAGATTTTCACCACGCTCACTAACGAATTCTCCAAGGCTCCGAGAATCGTTTCTTATGAGCATACCTGTCGCTTCTTTGAGGCGAAACTCCAGAAGGGCCAAGCTGTTAGCCCACATATTCTCAACATGATTGAGAATATCGAGAAACTGGAGTCCCTGAACTGCAAGATCAGTGAGAACATCATCGTTGATCGCATGCTTCATTCGCTTCATGATGGGTTCGCCCTCTTTAGGGCCAACTACTACATGAACGACATGAAGAAGACTCCTCATGAGCTCCACTCCCTTCTCGTACAGACTGCGAAGGATCTAAAGTTGAGTGGGAGTCTAAAGCAGGATGTTCTCATGATCTCCAGTAAGGGTAAGGGTAAGGGTAAGGCTAAAGCTCAGGGCGACCTAGCAGTAGGTAAGCCCAGGTTCAAGAAACCAGGATTTGCTAAGAGTGGGCCAGGTGAGTCGAGTAACTCACAAGGCAAGACAAAGAGCAAGGATACAAGCATGGAATGTCACCATTGCCACAAGACTGGGCATTGGAGGCGCTCATGCCCCGTGTATCGCGAGGACATTAAGGCAAGCCGTGTTACTCCTGTTGGTATGTCTTCTTCTTCTTTTATTCACATGATTGAGATTAACCATGCAAGTTGCGGAACTTGGGTACTTGATACCGGTTGTGGTTCTCATCTATGTAATCATGTGCAGGGCCTCCGAAACCAAGAACCCCTAATCAAGGGTGAGGTGGACCTGCGTGTCGGGAATGGAGCACGTGTGGCTGCAGTCTCGAAGGGAACATACGTAATCCAACTTCCAAGTGGATTCGAGTTATTTTTATATAACTGTTATTATGTTCCCAGTTTATCCAAAAACATTATTTCAGTTTCTGCACTTGACAAACTCGGATTTTCATTTGTAATAGAGAATAATAGCTGTATTTTCTCCTTACACAATATGATTTATGGCAAGGCAGTTTCCATGAATGGAATTTATGTTTTAGATCAAACTACCGAGATATTACATGTGAATAATAAAAGAATAAAGTTAGGTGACAAAGATCAAACTTACTTATGGCATTGTCGTATGGGACACATAAATGAGCAACGCGTTAAACAGCTCATACAGAATGGAGCTATTTCGCCCTTTGATTTCGAATCATATGGCACGTGTGAATCATGTCTCATCGGCAAAATGACTCGTATTTCCTTCAAAGGTGTTGGAATGCGCGCTGCCTACCTATTAGGACTCATACATACGGACGTATGTGGCCCTATGTCGATCAACGCACGAGAAGGCTATAGGTATTTCATCACTTTCACGGATGATTTGAGTAGATATGGCTATGTCTACTTGATGAAACATAAAAGTGAATCCTTTGACAAGTTCAAAGAATACCAGAATCGGGTACAGAACCAGCTGGGTAGAAAGATTAAAGCACTACGTTCCGATCGTGGTGGTGAGTATCTTTCACACGAGTTTGATCAACACCTAAAAGACTGTGGGATCGTGCTACAGTTGACTCCACCTGGAACACCACAATTAAATGGTGTGTCCGAATGGAGAAATCGAACTTTACTTGATATGGTTCGATCCATGATGAGTCACACCGTTGTGCCTGATTCATTATGGGGCTATGCTCTTTTGTCAGCCGCTCTAATACTTAACCGAAGTCCGTCTAAAGCTGTTGACAAGACTCCATTCGAATTATGGAAGGGAACGGTCCCTAACTTGTCCTTTATTCGGGTTTGGGGCTGCGAGGCTTATGTCAAGTGGAGACACGAGGATAAGCTCGGCCCGCGATCGGTCAAGACATACTTTATAGGCTATCCAAAGGGAACGTTTGGTCATTACTTCTATTCGCCTACCGAACAACGTGTTTTTGTTGCGGCTAGTGCGACGTTCTTAGAGAAAGAATTTCTCGAGAACAAATCGAGTAATAGAACCTTCGAGTTATCGGAGGTTCAAGAACCAACTACCGAGCAACCATTGGAGGAAACAGTACCTCCAACCGAGGCTGCGGTAGATATCCCTGAGGAACCTAGGAGGTCGGGAAGAGTCTCTATTCCACCGGACAGATACATTGGTATGGTCGAGGAACACGATACAGATGACATCTTACTCCTAGAGGGTAATGAACCCACAACCTATAAAGGTGCCATGACCAGTTCTGACTCAAAGCTATGGCTAGAAGCCATGCAATCCGAGATGGACTCCATGTATGAGAACAACGTGTGGGATCTTGTGGACCTACCTGCAAAGGTACGTCCCCTTCAATGCAAATGGCTTTACAAGATAAAGCATGCCGTGGAAGGACAACAAGATATCCACAAGGCTAGACTAGTTGCTAAAGGTTTCACCCAAGTGCCAGGCTTGCACTACGATGAGATCTTTGCACCCGTAGTCATGCTACGTTCCATTCGGATTATCTTAGCGATCGCTGCATTTCATGACTATGAAATATGGCAAATGGACGTTAAAACCGCCTTCTTAAACGGTTATTTGGAGGAAGAGTTGTACATGGTACAACCCGAGGGTTTTATCGATCCAGCACATCCTAAGAAAGTTTGCAAGCTTAAGCGTTCCATCTATGGACTTAAGCAAGCATCGCGGAGTTGGAATCATCGCTTCGACCAAGTGATAAAAGAGAATGGGTTCATTCGATCAGTCGAGGAACCATGTCTCTATATCAAGTCGAGTGGGAGCAAGATTGTATTCCTAGTACTGTATGTCGATGACATACTCTTGATTGGGAATGACATACCTCTCTTATCTTCGGTTAAAGCATGGTTGAAAAACCACTTCCAGATGAAAGATCTGGGAGAGGCACAAAGAATTTTGGGCATCCGTATCTACAGGGATAGATCACGACGGATGTTGTCTCTCAGTCAGGAATCTTATATAGAGAAGATTCTGGAGAGATTCAGCATGACGAACTCCAAGAAGGGGTTCCTTCCTATGACTCCTGGGCTTCACTTGAGCAAGACTCAAGAAGCTAAGTCAGTGGAAGAGAAAGAGCGCATGAGTCGGATTCCTTATGCTTCGGCAATAGGATCGATCATGTATGCCATGATATGCACACGTCCAGACGTTGCATATGCATAGAGTATGACAAGTCGATTCCAAGCTCATCGAGGTGAACAACACTGGATGGCCGTGAAAAACATTCTTAAGTACCTACGGAGGACTAAAGATTGGGGATTGACTTTTGGAGGCGACTCGACGCTCTGCGCCACGGGTTACGCAGATGCTAGCTTCCAAACAGATCGAGATGACTCGAAATCTCAGTCTGGATTTGTCTTTACTCTTAATGGCGCTGCTGTCAGCTGGAAAAGTTCTAAACAGAGTGTTACAGCAGATTCTACGACTGAGTCCGAGTACTATGCCGCCTTAGAAGCAGCTAAGGAAGCAATATGGATGCGTCAATTCTTACAAGGACTATCAGTAGTGCCTAGTTCGAATGACCCAATCACCGTCTATTGTGACAATAGCGGTGCCATCTTCCAAGCTAAGGAGCATAAATCTAGCAGCAAGGCTAGGCATGTACAACGGAAAGCTCATCTAATCAGAGATTACGTGGAGCAAAAGGAGATTTTTATTGAAAAGATCGCTACGGATGACAACATAGCCGATCCTCTCACAAAAGCATTACCACGTGATAAGCATGAAGGGCACATTCATTCCATGGGAATTGGATGTGTTCCTAAGTTGTAGTACTCTTTTATGAATTCATGTAATAATTCATTTTCTTGTGTACTCTATTCAACCTTATTGTTATGATATAAAATGTTTTGTTTCTCATGTGGAATTGTACGCCAATTTTGAACACCACAAAGTGAACTGATTAACATTACATCGTTTTGGTCCTTGATTACCCACTTGAGCTGATAACTCAGGTAATCATTTTGTGACGTTGGTTGATGGTGGGTTCAACGAGCCATAAGTCACGTGGATGACTGACCAATCACAAAGGCGAGTTATACGGATATCTCGTAGGACACCCCGTGACATCGTTATGGAGTCCTAAATGTTTTATAACATTGGGTGCCAGGTCGTGGATAGGACCTCCATAGTGTTCCTTAGAGTCGAGTCTTTTGACTTTCAACTGTTTCTTGAGATTAAGACAGATTTTGGGTAACTTTGGTTTCTTTCCCACGGTCACCGTAACAGGGGCCAAGAGGATTTTTTCTGGGTTATTTCATGCTGGGCGATATCGGCAGGATTCGAGTTGAGGGAAATATCCAAACCCTTATCAGGATTTTATCATTTCTCAGGGCCACTCGAGGAGTAGTAACTGAAATGCATGGCCATGCTCGAATATAGATTCGTTTTATCAGTTAAGTTACTCTCTAGTCGGGGAAACCACTCTTGATACAGATCGCTTGTGAGATACGACCTTTGCGAATGCGGATTTGCAAATTGTCTTACATTGAGTGGGAGAAATTTTAAAAGGATATGAGATTCGGTTATCGCACCTACACTTGTACGGACAAGTGGGAGTTTGTTGGAGGTTGTGTCCTCCACATGTAGTGTGATAACGTCATTGAACATACCCTTGTACGGACAAGTGGGAGATTGTTGGGGCTGGTGTCCTTGACAATTAAGTACAATGACTTATTAAATCTCTTTAAGGATCACAAGGGCATACTTTTGTATTATTACCAGTTGATCCACGTTTATCAATAACGGTTGGCTTGCTAGATAAGTTTGACGTTATTGTCATACGGATGGCGGTGATCAACTGGTCCCTATACGTCACACCTATAGGACACGATTGAGAGATGTGAAGGTATGAAAATACAGTCACATTTATGCCGAATATGACTAAACAGTTAGTCAGAGGTAATTGACTAATAAATTAGTCAATAAGATGTTGAGATTATTATTTAATACGGATTAAATAATTTTAGCTAATACGAATTACATGATTAATTCGTAAATTAAATATAAACAGTTATATTTAATTAAATATAGTATTCGCGAATTAATATAAACAGTTATATTAATTTAGGTAATTATACAATATCGTATTTTATCAGACCGTTATTAATATATCGACTGTATTAATATCTGATAACATGTTACGATTTATAATTAAATCCCGCAAATAATATTTAGCAAAACGGGTCGAATCACGCAAAGGAATAAGGTAAGAGTGGACAAAGCCCACTCCTACCCTACCCAATTCGGCCGACCATATGGTACTACATAAGGAGAGTTTTTCTCCTTATGTCAGTTACTGGTTGAATCACAATCTCAAGAATTAGGGTTTTGAGAACACCTTTTTCCCAAAACTCAGATCTCACATCTAAAACCTCACAAAAGCTCTCCCCATATTGCAAGGCAATTGGAGGGTATTTTCTAGCACACGCGGCATCGTCTCAATCAAAGTCTTGGGTGCAAGTTATAGGAGGGAATTTACTTTAATTCCTGTTCTTAGACCATAAGCACAAAGGACCAAAGGTTGAATTTCTTTTCATGTTTTATTTATCTTATGACTATAATCTCAACTGTAATTTTCATTATAATCCTGCAAGTTTAGGGTGAATACATGCTTTATTCCCCACAATTGCATCATGAGATATCTTATTCGATTCTAGATCCTATAAACAACTATAAATCACTTTTACACAGTTATCCGATTTTCGGCCGAAATTGGTTTATAGCATACCGGTAACGTCAAATGTCTTCTGATGTTTTTGCAAATTTTGTGTCCGCTTTATCTCATCCGTGCGATTTTGGGTAATTTTTGTTTCAGGAGTTCAGAGGCCTAAAAAACGTGTATTTTATATCCTTCAATTCGAGCCGTTTCTGGTGGTCGGAGCGGGCATTGTTATTTTCAGCGTGTTTTTCTACCACGTGTCCGAAATCGATCATGAGATATCTTATTCGATTCTAGACCCTACAAACAACTATAAATCACTTTTACACGGTTATCTGATTTTCGGCCGAAATTGGTTTATTGCTTACCGGTACCGTCAAATGTCTTCAGATGTATTTGCAAATTTTTATGCCCGCTTTATCTGACTTGATTAACCATTCTTGCAATTGTTGACAATTTTCGTTTCGGGAGCTCAGAGGCCTTAAAAACGTGTATTATATACCCTTCAATTCGAGCCGTTTCAGGTGGTCGGAGCGACCATTTTTAATTTGAGCCTGTTTTTACCACGTGTCCGAAATCGTATCATGAGGTATATTTTTCGATTCTAGACCCTATAAACAATGATAAATCACTTTTACACGGTTATCCGATTTTCGACCGAAACTGGTTTATAGCATACCAGTAACGTCAAATGTCTTCTGATGTTTTTGACAATTTTTGTGCCCGCTTTATCTGGCTCGATTAACCATCCTTGCGATTTTCAGTAATTTTTGTTTCAGGAGTTCCGAGGCCTAAAGAACGTGTATAATATATTCTTCACTTCGAGCTATTTTGGGTGGTCGGAGCGGCCATTGTTATTTTTCAGCCTGTTTTTTCTACCGCATGTCCGAAATTGCATCATGAGATATCTTATTCGATTCTAGATCCTATAAACAACTATAAATCACTTTTACACAGTTATCCGATTTTCGGCCGAAATTGGTTTATAGCATACCGGTAACGTCAAATGTCATCTGATGTTTTTGCAAATTTTGTGTCCGCTTTATCTCATCCGAGCGATTTTGGGTAATTTTTGTTTCAGGAGTTCAGAGGCCTAAAAAACGTGTATTTTATATCCTTCAATTCGAGCCGTTTCTGGTGGTCGGAGCGGGCATTGTTATTTTCAGCGTGTTTTTCTACCACGTGTCCGAAATCGATCATGAGATATCTTATTCGATTCTAGACCCTATAAACAACTATAAATCACTTTTACACGGTTATCTGATTTTCGGCCGAAATTGGTTTATTGCTTACCGGTACCGTCAAATGTCTTCAGATGTATTTGCAAATTTTTATGCCCGCTTTATCTGACTTGATTAACCATTCTTGCAATTTTTGACAATTTTCGTTTCGGGAGCTTAGAGGCCTTAAAAACGTGTATTATATACCCTTCAATTCGAGCCGTTTCAGGTGGTCGGAGCGACCATTTTTAATTTGAGCCTGTTTTTACCACGTGTCCGAAATCGTATCATGAGGTATATTTTTCGATTCTAGACCCTATAAACAATGATAAATCACTTTTACACGGTTATCCGATTTTCGACCGAAACTGGTTTATAGCATACCAGTAACGTCAAATGTCTTCTGATGTTTTTGACAATTTTTGTGCCCGCTTTATCTGGCTCGATTAACCATCCTTGCGATTTTCAGTAATTTTTGTTTCAGGAGTTCAGAGGCCTAAAAAACGTGTATTTTATATCCTTCAATTCGAGCCGTTTCTGGTGGTCGGAGCGGGCATTGTTATTTTCAGCGTGTTTTTCTACCACGTGTCCGAAATCGATCATGAGATATCTTATTCGATTCTAGACCCTATAAACAACTATAAATCACTTTTACACAGTTATCCGATTTTCGGCCGAAATTGGTTTATAGCATACCGGTAACGTCAAATGTCTTCTGATGTTTTGGCAATTTTTTGTGTCCGCTTTATCTCATCCGTGCGATTTTGGGTAATTTTTGTTTCAGGAGTTCAGAGGCCTAAAAAACGTGTATTTTATATCCTTCAATTCGAGCCGTTTCTGGTGGTCGGAGCGGGCATTGTTATTTTCAGCGTGTTTTTCTACCACGTGTCCGAAATCGATCATGAGATATCTTATTCGATTCTAGACCCTATAAACAACTATAAATCACTTTTACACGGTTAACTGATTTTCGGCCGAAATTGGTTTATTGCTTACCAGTACCGTCAAATGTCTTCAGATGTATTTGCAAATTTTTATGCCCGCTTTATCTGACTTGATTAACCATTCTTGCAATTGTTGACAATTTTCGTTTCGGGAGCTCAGAGGCCTTAAAAACGTGTATTATATACCCTTCAATTCGAGCCGTTTCAGGTGGTCGGAGCGACCATTTTTAATTTGAGCCTGTTTTTACCACGTGTCCGAAATCGTATCATGAGGTATATTTTTCGATTCTAGACCCTATAAACAATGATAAATCACTTTTACACGGTTATCCGATTTTCGACCGAAACTGGTTTATAGCATACCAGTAACGTCAAATGTCTTCTGATGTTTTTGACAATTTTTGTACCCGCTTTATCTGGCTCGATTAACCATCCTTGCGATTTTCAGTAATTTTTGTTTCAGGAGTTCCGAGGCCTAAAGAACGTGTATAATATATCCTTCACTTCGAGCTGTTTTGGGTGGTCGGAGCGGCCATTGTTATTTTTCAGCCTGTTTTTCTACCGCATGTCCGAAATTGCATCATGAGATATCTTATTCGATTCTAGATCCTATAAACAACTATAAATCACTTTTACACAGTTATCCGATTTTCGGCCGAAATTGGTTTATAGCATACCGGTAACGTCAAATGTCTTCTGATGTTTTTGCAAATTTTGTGTCCGCTTTATCTCATCCGTGCGATTTTGGGTAATTTTTGTTTCAGGAGTTCAGAGGCCTAAAAAACGTGTATTTTATATCCTTCAATTCGAGCCGTTTCTGGTGGTCGGAGCGGGCATTGTTATTTTCAGCGTGTTTTTCTACCACGTGTCCGAAATCGATCATGAGATATCTTATTCGATTCTAGACCCTATAAACAACTATAAATCACTTTTACACGGTTATCTGATTTTCGGCCGAAATTGGTTTATTGCTTACCGGTACCGTCAAATGTCTTCAGATGTATTTGCAAATTTTTATGCCCGCTTTATCTGACTTGATTAACCATTCTTGCAATTGTTGACAATTTTCGTTTCGGGAGCTCAGAGGCCTTAAAAACGTGTATTATATACCCTTCAATTCGAGCCGTTTCAGGTGGTCGGAGCGACCATTTTTAATTTGAGCCTGTTTTTACCACGTGTCCGAAATCGTATCATGAGGTATATTTTTCGATTCAAGACCCTATAAACAATGATAAATCACTTTTACACGGTTATCCGATTTTCGACCGAAACTGGTTTATAGCATACCAGTAACGTCAAATGTCTTCTGATGTTTTTGACAATTTTTGTGCCCGCTTTATCTGGCTCGATTAACCATCCTTGCGATTTTCAATAATTTTTTTTCAGGAGTTCCGAGGCCTAAAGAACGTGTATAATATATCCTTCACTTCGAGCTGTTTTGGGTGGTCGGAGCGGCCATTGTTATTTTTCAGCCTGTTTTTCGACCGCATGTCCGAAATTGCATCATGAGATATCTTATTCGATTCTAGATCCTATAAACAACTATAAATCACTTTTACACAGTTATCCGATTTTCGGCCGAAATTGGTTTATAGCATACCGGTAACGTCAAATGTCTTCTGATGTTTTTGCAAATTTTGTGTCCGGTTTATCTCATCCGTGCGTTTTTGGGTAATTTTTGTTTCAGGAGTTCAGAGGCCTAAAAAACGTGTATTTTATATCCTTCAATTCGAGCCGTTTCTGGTGGTCGGAGCGGGCATTGTTATTTTCAGCGTGTTTTTCTACCACGTGTCCGAAATCGATCATGAGATATCTTATTCGATTCTAGACCCTATAAACAACTATAAATCACTTTTACACGGTTATCTGATTTTCGGCCGAAATTGGTTTATTGCTTACCGGTACCGTCAAATGTCTTCAGATGTATTTGCAAATTTTTATGCCCGCTTTATCTGACTTGATTAACCATTCTTGCAATTGTTGACAATTTTCGTTTCGGGAGCTCAGAGGCCTTAAAAACGTGTATTATATACCCTTCAATTCGAGCCGTTTCAGGTGGTCGGAGCGACCATTTTTAATTTGAGCCTGTTTTTACCACGTGTCCGAAATCGTATCATGAGGTATATTTTTCGATTCTAGACCCTATAAACAATGATAAATCACTTTTACACGGTTATCCGATTTTCGACCGAAACTGGTTTATAGCATACCAGTAACGTCAAATGTCTTCTAATGTTTTTGACAATTTTTGTACCCGCTTTATCTGGCTCGATTAACCATCCTTGCGATTTTCAGTAATTTTTGTTTCAGGAGTTCCGAGGCCTAAAGAACGTGTATAATATATCCTTCACTTCGAGCTGTTTTGGGTGGTCGGAGCGGCCATTGTTATTTTTCAGCCTGTTTTTCTACCGCATGTCCGAAATTGCATCATGAGATATCTTATTCGATTCTAGATCCTATAAACAACTATAAATCACTTTTACACAGTTATCCGATTTTCGGCCGAAATTGGTTTATAGCATACCGGTAACGTCAAATGTCTTCTGATGTTTTTGCAAATTTTGTGTCCGCTTTATCTCATCCGTGCGATTTTGGGTAATTTTTGTTTCAGGAGTTCAGAGGCCTAAAAAACGTGTATTTTATATCCTTCAATTCGAGCCGTTTCTGGTGGTCGGAGCGGGCATTGTTATTTTCAGCGTGTTTTTCTACCACGTGTCCGAAATCGATCATGAGATATCTTATTCGATTCTAGACCCTATAAACAACTATAAATCACTTTTACACGGTTATCTGATTTTCGGCCGAAATTGGTTTATTGCTTACCGGTACCGTCAAATGTCTTCAGATGTATTTGCAAATTTTTATGCCCGCTTTATCTGACTTGATTAACCATTCTTGCAATTGTTGACAATTTTCGTTTCGGGAGCTCAGAGGCCTTAAAAACGTGTATTATATACCCTTCAATTCGAGCCGTTTCAGGTGGTCGGAGCGACCATTTTTAATTTGAGCCTGTTTTTACCACGTGTCCGAAATCGTATCATGAGGTATATTTTTCGATTCAAGACCCTATAAACAATGATAAATCACTTTTACACGGTTATCCGATTTTCGACCGAAACTGGTTTATAGCATACCAGTAACGTCAAATGTCTTCTGATGTTTTTGACAATTTTTGTGCCCGCTTTATCTGGCTCGATTAACCATCCTTGCGATTTTCAATAATTTTTGTTTCAGGAGTTCCGAGGCCTAAAGAACGTGTATAATATATCCTTCACTTCGAGCTGTTTTGGGTGGTCGGAGCGGCCATTGTTATTTTTCAGCCTGTTTTTCGACCGCATGTCCGAAATTGCATCATGAGATATCTTATTCGATTCTAGATCCTATAAACAACTATAAATCACTTTTACACAGTTATCCGATTTTCGGCCGAAATTGGTTTATAGCATACCGGTAACGTCAAATGTCTTCTGATGTTTTTGCAAATTTTGTGTCCGGTTTATCTCATCCGTGCGTTTTTGGGTAATTTTTGTTTCAGGAGTTCAGAGGCCTAAAAAACGTGTATTTTATATCCTTCAATTCGAGCCGTTTCTGGTGGTCGGAGCGGGCATTGTTATTTTCAGCGTGTTTTTCTACCACGTGTCCGAAATCGATCATGAGATATCTTATTCGATTCTAGACCCTATAAACAACTATAAATCACTTTTACACGGTTATCTGATTTTCGGCCGAAATTGGTTTATTGCTTACCGGTACCGTCAAATGTCTTCAGATGTATTTGCAAATTTTTATGCCCGCTTTATCTGACTTGATTAACCATTCTTGCAATTGTTGACAATTTTCGTTTCGGGAGCTCAGAGGCCTTAAAAACGTGTATTATATACCCTTCAATTCGAGCCGTTTCAGGTGGTCGGAGCGACCATTTTTAATTTGAGCCTGTTTTTACCACGTGTCCGAAATCGTATCATGAGGTATATTTTTCGATTCTAGACCCTATAAACAATGATAAATCACTTTTACACGGTTATCCGATTTTCGACCGAAACTGGTTTATAGCATACCAGTAACGTCAAATGTCTTCTAATGTTTTTGACAATTTTTGTACCCGCTTTATCTGGCTCGATTAACCATCCTTGCGATTTTCAGTAATTTTTGTTTCAGGAGTTCCGAGGCCTAAAGAACGTGTATAATATATCCTTCACTTCGAGCTGTTTTGGGTGGTCGGAGCGGCCATTGTTATTTTTCAGCCTGTTTTTCTACCGCATGTCCGAAATTGCATCATGAGATATCTTATTCGATTCTAGATCCTATAAACAACTATAAATCACTTTTACACAGTTATCCGATTTTCGGCCGAAATTGGTTTATAGCATACCGGTAACGTCAAATGTCTTCTGATGTTTTTGCAAATTTTGTGTTCGCTTTATCTCATCCGTGCGATTTTGGGTAATTTTTGTTTCAGGAGTTCAGAGGCCTAAAAAACGTGTATTTTATATCCTTCAATTCGAGCCGTTTCTGGTGGTCGGAGCGGGCATTGTTATTTTCAGCGTGTTTTTCTACCACGTGTCCGAAATCGATCATGAGATATCTTATTCGATTCTAGACCCTATAAACAACTATAAATCACTTTTACACGGTTATCTGATTTTCGGCCGAAATTGGTTTATTGCTTAACGGTACCGTCAAATGTCTTCAGATGTATTTGCAAATTTTTATGCCTGCTTTATCTGACTTGATTAACCATTCTTGCAATTGTTGACAATTTTCGTTTCGGGAGCTCAGAGGCCTTAAAAACGTGTATTATATACCCTTCAATTCGAGCCGTTTCAGGTGGTCGGAGCGACCATTTTTAATTTGAGCCTGTTTTTACCACGTGTCCGAAATCGTATCATGAGGTATATTTTTCGATTCTAGACCCTATAAACAATGATAAATCACTTTTACACGGTTATCCGATTTTCGACCGAAACTGGTTTATAGCATACCAGTAACGTCAAATGTCTTCTGATGTTTTTGACAATTTTTGTACCCGCTTTATCTGGCTCGATTAACCATCCTTGCGATTTTCAGTAATTTTTGTTTCAGGAGTTCCGAGGCCTAAAGAACGTGTATAATATATCCTTCACTTCGAGCTGTTTTGGGTGGTCGGAGCGGCCATTGTTATTTTTCAGCCTGTTTTTCTACCGCATGTCCGAAATTGCATCATGAGATATCTTATTCGATTCTAGATCCTATAAACAACTATAAATCACTTTTACACAGTTATCCGATTTTCGGCCGAAATTGGTTTATAGCATACCGGTAACGTCAAATGTCTTCTGATGTTTTTGCAAATTTTGTGTCCGCTTTATCTCATCCGTGCGATTTTGGGTAATTTTTGTTTCAGGAGTTCAGAGGCCTAAAAAACGTGTATTTTATATCCTTCAATTCGAGCCGTTTCTGGTGGTCGGAGCGGGCATTGTTATTTTCAGCGTGTTTTTCTACCACGTGTCCGAAATCGATCATGAGATATCTTATTCGATTCTAGACCCTATAAACAACTATAAATCACTTTTACACGGTTATCTGATTTTCGGCCGAAATTGGTTTATTGCTTACCGGTACCGTCAAATGTCTTCAGATGTATTTGCAAATTTTTATGCCCGCTTTATCTGACTTGATTAACCATTCTTGCAATTGTTGACAATTTTCGTTTCGGGAGCTCAGAGGCCTTAAAAACGTGTATTATATACCCTTCAATTCGAGCCGTTTCAGGTGGTCGGAGCGACCATTTTTAATTTGAGCCTGTTTTTACCACGTGTCCGAAATCGTATCATGAGGTATATTTTTCGATTCAAGACCCTATAAACAATGATAAATCACTTTTACACGGTTATCCGATTTTCGACCGAAACTGGTTTATAGCATACCAGTAACGTCAAATGTCTTCTGATGTTTTTGACAATTTTTGTGCCCGCTTTATCTGGCTCGATTAACCATCCTTGCGATTTTCAGTAATTTTTGTTTCAGGAGTTCCGAGGCCTAAAGAACGTGTATAATATATCCTTCACTTCGAGCTGTTTTGGGTGGTCGGAGCGGCCATTGTTATTTTTCAGCCTGTTTTTCTACCGCATGTCCGAAATTGCATCATGAGATATCTTATTCGATTCTAGATCCTATAAACAACTATAAATCACTTTTACACAGTTATCCGATTTTCGGCCGAAATTGGTTTATAGCATACCGGTAACGTCAAATGTCTTCTGATGTTTTTGCAAATTTTGTGTCCGGTTTATCTCATCCGTGCGTTTTTGGGTAATTTTTGTTTCAGGAGTTCAGAGGCCTAAAAAACGTGTATTTTATATCCTTCAATTCGAGCCGTTTCTGGTGGTCGGAGCGGGCATTGTTATTTTCAGCGTGTTTTTCTACCACGTGTCCGAAATCGATCATGAGATATCTTATTCGATTCTAGACCCTATAAACAACTATAAATCACTTTTACACGGTTATCTGATTTTCGGCCGAAATTGGTTTATTGCTTACCGGTACCGTCAAATGTCTTCAGATGTATTTGCAAATTTTTATGCCCGCTTTATCTGACTTGATTAACCATTCTTGCAATTGTTGACAATTTTCGTTTCGGGAGCTCAGAGGCCTTAAAAACGTGTATTATATACCCTTCAATTCGAGCCGTTTCAGGTGGTCGGAGCGACCATTTTTAATTTGAGCCTGTTTTTACCACGTGTCCGAAATCGTATCATGAGGTATATTTTTCGATTCTAGACCCTATAAACAATGATAAATCACTTTTACACGGTTATCCGATTTTCGACCGAAACTGGTTTATAGCATACCAGTAACGTCAAATGTCTTCTAATGTTTTTGACAATTTTTGTACCCGCTTTATCTGGCTCGATTAACCATCCTTGCGATTTTCAGTAATTTTTGTTTCAGGAGTTCCGAGGCCTAAAGAACGTGTATAATATATCCTTCACTTCGAGCTGTTTTGGGTGGTCGGAGCGGCCATTGTTATTTTTCAGCCTGTTTTTCTACCGCATGTCCGAAATTGCATCATGAGATATCTTATTCGATTCTAGATCCTATAAACAACTATAAATCACTTTTACACAGTTATCCGATTTTTGGCCGAAATTGGTTTATAGCATACCGGTAACGTCAAATGTCTTCTGATGTTTTTGCAAATTTTGTGTTCGCTTTATCTCATCCGTGCGATTTTGGGTAATTTTTGTTTCAGGAGTTCAGAGGCCTAAAAAACGTGTATTTTATATCCTTCAATTCGAGCCGTTTCTGGTGGTCGGAGCGGGCATTGTTATTTTCAGCGTGTTTTTCTACCACGTGTCCGAAATCGATCATGAGATATCTTATTCGATTCTAGACCCTATAAACAACTATAAATCACTTTTACACGGTTATCTGATTTTCGGCCGAAATTGGTTTATTGCTTAACGGTACCGTCAAATGTCTTCAGATGTATTTGCAAATTTTTATGCCTGCTTTATCTGACTTGATTAACCATTCTTGCAATTGTTGACAATTTTCGTTTCGGGAGCTCAGAGGCCTTAAAAACGTGTATTATATACCCTTCAATTCGAGCCGTTTCAGGTGGTCGGAGCGACCATTTTTAATTTGAGCCTGTTTTTACCACGTGTCCGAAATCGTATCATGAGGTATATTTTTCGATTCTAGACCCTATAAACAATGATAAATCACTTTTACACGGTTATCCGATTTTCGACCGAAACTGGTTTATAGCATACCAGTAACGTCAAATGTCTTCTGATGTTTTTGACAATTTTTGTACCCGCTTTATCTGGCTCGATTAACCATCCTTGCGATTTTCAGTAATTTTTGTTTCAGGAGTTCCGAGGCCTAAAGAACGTGTATAATATATCCTTCACTTCGAGCTGTTTTGGGTGGTCGGAGCGGCCATTGTTTATTTTCAGCCTGTTTTTCTACCGCATGTCCGAAATTGCATCATGAGATATCTTATTCGATTCTAGATCCTATAAACAACTATAAATCACTTTTACACAGTTATCCGATTTTCGGCCGAAATTGGTTTATAGCATACCGGTAACGTCAAATGTCTTCTGATGTTTTTGCAAATTTTGTGTCCGCTTTATCTCATCCGTGCGATTTTGGGTAATTTTTGTTTCAGGAGTTCAGAGGCCTAAAAAACGTGTATTTTATATCCTTCAATTCGAGCCGTTTCTGGTGGTCGGAGCGGGCATTGTTATTTTCAGCGTGTTTTTCTACCACGTGTCCGAAATCGATCATGAGATATCTTATTCGATTCTAGACCCTATAAACAACTATAAATCACTTTTACACGGTTATCTGATTTTCGGCCGAAATTGGTTTATTGCTTACCGGTACCGTCAAATGTCTTCAGATGTATTTGCAAATTTTTATGCCCGCTTTATCTGACTTGATTAACCATTCTTGCAATTTTTGACAATTTTCGATTCGGGAGCTCAAAGGCCTTAAAAACGTGTATTATATACCCTTCAATTCGAGCCGTTTCAGGTGGTCGGAGCGACCATTTTTAATTTGAGCCTGTTTTTACCACGTGTCCGAAATCGTATCATGAGGTATATTTTTCGATTCTAGACCCTATAAACAATGAACAATCACTTTTACACGGTTATCCGATTTTCGACCGAAACTGGTTTATAGCATACCTGTAACGTCAAATGTCTTCTGATGTTTTTGACAATTTTTGTGCCCGCTTTATCTGGCTCGATTAACCATCCTTGCGATTTTCAGTAATTTTTGTTTCAGGAGTTCCGAGGCCTAAAGAACGTGTATAATATATCCTTCACTTCGAGCTGTTTTGGGTGGTCGGAGCGGCCCTTGTTATTTTTCAGCCTGTTTTTCTACCGCATGTCCGAAATTGCATCATGAGATATCTTATTCGATTCTAGATCCTATAAACAAATATAAATCACTTTTACACAGTTATCCGATTTTCGGCCGAAATTGGTTTATAGCATACCGGTAACGTCAAATGTCTTCTGATGTTTTTGCAAATTTTGTGTCCGCTTTATCTCATCCGTGCGATTTTGGGTAATTTTTGTTTCAGGAGTTCAGAGGCCTAAAAAACGTGTATTTTATATCCTTCAATTCGAGCCGTTTCTGGTGGTCGGAGCGGGCATTGTTATTTTCAGCGTGTTTTTCTACCACGTGTCCGAAATCGATCATGAGATATCTTATTCGATTCTAGACCCTACAAACAACTATAAATCACTTTTACACGGTTATCTGATTTTCGGCCGAAATTGGTTTATTGCTTACCGGTACCGTCAAATGTCTTCAGATGTATTTGCAAATTTTTATGCCCGCTTTATCTGACTTGATTAACCATTCTTGCAATTGTTGACAATTTTCGTTTCGGGAGCTCAGAGGCCTTAAAAACGTGTATTATATACCCTTCAATTCGAGCCGTTTCAGGTGGTCGGAGCGACCATTTTTAATTTGAGCCTGTTTTTACCACGTGTCCGAAATCGTATCATGAGGTATATTTTTCGATTCTAGACCCTATAAACAATGATAAATCACTTTTACACGGTTATCCGATTTTCGACCGAAACTGGTTTATAGCATACCAGTAACGTCAAATGTCTTCTGATGTTTTTGACAATTTTTATGCCCGCTTTATCTGGCTCGATTAACCATCCTTGCGATTTTCAGTAATTTTTGTTTCAGGAGTTCCGAGGCCTAAAGAACGTGTATAATATATCCTTCACTTCGAGCTGTTTTGGGTGGTCGGAGCGGCCATTGTTTATTTTCAGCCTGTTTTTCTACCGCATGTCCGAAATTGCATCATGAGATATCTTATTCGATTCTAGATCCTATAAATAACTATAAATCACTTTTACACAGTTATCCGATTTTCGGCCGAAATTGGTTTATAGCATACCGGTAACGTCAAATGTCTTCTGATGTTTTTGCAAATTTTGTGTCCGCTTTATCTCATCCGTGCGATTTTGGGTAATTTTTGTTTCAGGAGTTCAGAGGCCTAAAAAACGTGTATCTTATATCTTTCAATTCGAGCCGTTTCTGGTGGTCGGAGCGGGCATTGTTATTTTCAGCGTGTTTTTCTACCACGTGTCCGAAATCGATCATGAGATATCTTATTCGATTCTAGACCCTATAAACAACTATAAATCACTTTTACACGGTTATCTGATTTTCGGCCGAAATTGGTTTATTGCTTACCGGTACCGTCACATGTCTTCAGATGTATTTGCAAATTTTTATGCCCGCTTTATCTGACTTGATTAACCATTCTTGCAATTTTTGACAATTTTCATTTCGGGAGCTCAGAGGCCTTAAAAACGTGTATTATATACCCTTCAATTCGAGCCGTTTCAGGTGGTCGGAGCGACCATTTTTAATTTGAGCCTGTTTTTACCACGTGTCCGAAATCGTATCATGAGGTATATTTTTCGATTCTAGACCCTATAAACAATGAACAATCACTTTTACACGGTTATCCGATTTTCGACCGAAACTGGTTCATAGCATACCTGTAACGTCAAATGTCTTCTGATGTTTTTGACAATTTTTGTGCCCGCTTTATCTGGCTCGATTAACCATCCTTGCGATTTTCAGTAATTTTTGTTTCAGGAGTTCCGAGGCCTAAAGAACGTGTATAATATATCCTTCACTTCGAGCTGTTTTGGGTGGTCGGAGCGGCCCTTGTTATTTTTCAGCCTGTTTTTCTACCGCATGTCCGAAATTGCATCATGAGATATCTTATTCAATTCTAGATCCTATAAACAACTATAAATCACTTTTACACAGTTATCCGATTTTCGGCCGAAATTGGTTTATAGCATACCGGTAACGTCAAATGTCTTCTGATGTTTTTGCAAATTTTGTGTCCGCTTTATCTCATCCGTGCGATTTTGGGTAATATTTGTTTCAGGAGTTCAGAGGCCTAAAAAACGTGTATTTTATATCCTTCATTTCGAGCCGTTTCTGGTGGTCGGAGCGGGCATTGTTATTTTCAGCGTGTTTTTCTACCACGTGTCCGAAATCGATCATGAGATATCTTATTCGATTCTAGACCCTATAAACAACTATAAATCACTTTTACACGGTTATCTGATTTTCGGCCGAAATTGGTTTATTGCTTACCGATACCGTCAAATGTCTTCAGATGTATTTGCAAATTTTTATGCCCGCTTTATCTGACTTGATTAACCATTCTTGCAATTGTTGACAATTTTCGTTTCGGGAGCTCAGAGGCCTTAAAAACGTGTATTACATACCCTTCAATTCGAGCCGTTTCAGGTGGTCGGAGCGACCATTTTTAATTTGAGCCTGTTTTTACCACGTGTCCGAAATCGTATCATGAGGTATATTTTTCGATTCTAGACCCTATAAACAATGATAAATCACTTTTACACGGTTATCCGATTTTCGACCGAAACTGGTTTATAGCATACCAGTAACGTCAAATGTCTTCTGATGTTTTTGACAATTTTTGTGCCCGCTTTATCTGGCTCGATTAACCATCCTTGCGATTTTCAGTAATTTTTGTTTCAGGAGTTCCGAGGCCTAAAGAACGTGTATAATATATCCTTCACTTCGAGCTGTTTTGGGTGGTCGGAGCGGCCATTGTTATTTTTCAGCCTATTTTTCTACCGCATGTCCGAAATTGCATCATGAGATATCTTATTCGATTCTAGATCCTATAAACAACTATAAATCACTTTTACACAGTTATCCGATTTTCGGCCGAAATTGGTTTATAGCATACCGGTAACGTCAAATGTCTTCTGATGTTTTTGCAAATTTTGTGTCCGCTTTATCTCATCCGTGCGATTTTGGGTAATTTTTGTTTCAGGAGTTCAGAGGCCTAAAAAACGTGTATTTTATATCCTTCATTTCGAGCCGTTTCTGGTGGTCGGAGCGGGCATTGTTATTTTCAGCGTGTTTTTCTACCACGTGTCCGAAATCGATCATGAGATATCTTATTCGATTCTAGACCCTATAAACAACTATAAATCACTTTTACACGGTTATCTGATTTTCGGCCGAAATTGGTTTATTGCTTACCGGTACCGTCAAATGTCTTCAGATGTATTTGCAAATTTTTATGCCCGCTTTATCTGACTTGATTAACCATTCTTGCAATTGTTGACAATTTTCGTTTCGGGAGCTCAGAGGCCTTAAAAACGTGTATTATATACCCTTCAATTCGAGCCGTTTCAGGTGGTCGGAGCGACCATTTTTAATTTGAGCCTGTTTTTACCACGTGTCCGAAATCGTATCATGAGGTATATTTTTCGATTCTAGACCCTATAAACAATGATAAATCACTTTTACACGGTTATCCGATTTTCGACCGAAACTGGTTTATAGCATACCTCTAACGTCAAATGTCTTCTGATGTTTTTGACAATTTTTGTGCCCGCTTTATCTGGCTCGATTAACCATCCTTGCGATTTTCAGTAATTTTTGTTTCAGGAGTTCCGAGGCCTAAAGAACGTGTATAATATATCCTTCACTTCGAGCTGTTTTGGGTGGTCGGAGCGGCCATTGTTTATTTTCAGCCTGTTTTTCTACCGCATGTCCGAAATTGCATCATGAGATATCTTATTCGATTCTAGATCCTATAAATAACTATAAATCACTTTTACACAGTTATCCGATTTTCGGCCGAAATTGGTTTATAGCATACCGGTAACGTCAAATGTCTTCTGATGTTTTTGCAAATTTTGTGTCCGCTTTATCTCATCCGTGCGATTTTGGGTAATTTTTGTTTCAGGAGTTCAGAGGCCTAAAAAACGTGTATTTTATATCCTTCATTTCGAGCCGTTTCTGGTGGTCGGAGCGGGCATTGTTATTTTCAGCGTGTTTTTCTACCACGTGTCCGAAATCGATCATGAGATATCTTATTCGATTCTAGACCCTATAAACAACTATAAATCACTTTTACACGGTTATCTGATTTTCGGCCGAAATTGGTTTATTGCTTACCGGTACCGTCAAATGTCTTCAGATGTATTTGCAAATTTTTATGCCCGCTTTATCTGACTTGATTAACCATTCTTGCAATTGTTGACAATTTTCGTTTCGGGAGCTCAGAGGCCTTAAAAACGTGTATTATATACCCTTCAATTCGAGCCGTTGCAGGTGGTCGGAGCGACCATTTTTAATTTGAGCCTGTTTTTACCACGTGTCCGAAATCGTATCATGAGATATATTTTTCGATTCTAGACCCTATAAACAATGAACAATCACTTTTACACGGTTATCCGATTTTCGACCGAAACTGGTTCATAGCATACCTGTAACGTCAAATGTCTTCTGATGTTTTTGACAATTTTTGTGCCCGCTTTATCTGGCTCGATTAACCATCCTTGCGATTTTCAGTAATTTTTGTTTCAGGAGTTCCGAGGCCTAAAGAACGTGTATAATATATCCTTCACTTCGAGCTGTTTTGGGTGGTCGGAGCGGCCCTTGTTATTTTTCAGCCTGTTTTTCTACCGCATGTCCGAAATTGCATCATGAGATATCTTATTCAATTCTAGATCCTATAAACAACTATAAATCACTTTTACACAGTTATCCGATTTTCGGCCGAAATTGGTTTATAGCATACCGGTAACGTCAAATGTCTTCTGATGTTTTTGCAAATTTTGTGTCCGCTTTATCTCATCCGTGCGATTTTGGGTAATTTTTGTTTCAGGAGTTCAGAGGCCTAAAAAACGTGTATTTTATATCCTTCATTTCGAGCCGTTTCTGGTGGTCGGAGCGGGCATTGTTATTTTCAGCGTGTTTTTCTACCACGTGTCCGAAATCGATCATGAGATATCTTATTCGATTCTAGACCCTATAAACAACTATAAATCACTTTTACACGGTTATCTGATTTTCGGCCGAAATTGGTTTATTGCTTACCGATACCGTCAAATGTCTTCAGATGTATTTGCAAATTTTTATGCCCGCTTTATCTGACTTGATTAACCATTCTTGCAATTGTTGACAATTTTCGTTTCGGGAGCTCAGAGGCCTTAAAAACGTGTATTACATACCCTTCAATTCGAGCCGTTTCAGGTGGTCGGAGCGACCATTTTTAATTTGAGCCTGTTTTTACCACGTGTCCGAAATCGTATCATGAGGTATATTTTTCGATTCTAGACCCTATAAACAATGATAAATCACTTTTACACGGTTATCCGATTTTCGACCGAAACTGGTTTATAGCATACCAGTAACGTCAAATGTCTTCTGATGTTTTTGACAATTTTTGTGCCCGCTTTATCTGGCTCGATTAACCATCCTTGCGATTTTCAGTAATTTTTGTTTCAGGAGTTCCGAGGCCTAAAGAACGTGTATAATATATCCTTCACTTCGAGCTGTTTTGGGTGGTCGGAGCGGCCATTGTTTATTTTCAGCCTGTTTTTCTACCGCATGTCCGAAATTGCATCATGAGATATCTTATTCGATTCTAGATCCTATAAACAACTATAAATCACTTTTACACAGTTATCCGATTTTCGGCCGAAATTGGTTTATAGCATACCGGTAACGTCAAATGTCTTCTGATGTTTTTGCAAATTTTGTGTCCGCTTTATCTCATCCGTGCGATTTTGGGTAATTTTTGTTTCAGGAGTTCAGAGGCCTAAAAAACGTGTATTTTATATCCTTCATTTCGAGCCGTTTCTGGTGGTCGGAGCGGGCATTGTTATTTTCAGCGTGTTTTTCTACCACGTGTCCGAAATCGATCATGAGATATCTTATTCGATTCTAGACCCTATAAACAACTATAAATCACTTTTACACGGTTATCTGATTTTCGGCCGAAATTGGTTTATTGCTTACCGGTACCGTCAAATGTCTTCAGATGTATTTGCAAATTTTTATGCCCGCTTTATCTGACTTGATTAACCATTCTTGCAATTGTTGACAATTTTCGTTTCGGGAGCTCAGAGGCCTTAAAAACGTGTATTATATACCCTTCAATTCGAGCCGTTTCAGGTGGTCGGAGCGACCATTTTTAATTTGAGCCTGTTTTTACCACGTGTCCGAAATCGTATCATGAGGTATATTTTTCGATTCTAGACCCTATAAACAATGATAAATCACTTTTACACGGTTATCCGATTTTCGACCGAAACTGGTTTATAGCATACCTGTAACGTCAAATGTCTTCTGATGTTTTTGACAATTTTTGTGCCCGCTTTATCTGGCTCGATTAACCATCCTTGCGATTTTCAGTAATTTTTTTTTCAGGAGTTCCGAGGCCTAAAGAACGTGTATAATATATCCTTCACTTCGAGCTGTTTTGGGTGGTCGGAGCGGCCATTGTTTATTTTCAGCCTGTTTTTCTACCGCATGTCCGAAATTGCATCATGAGATATCTTATTCGATTCTAGATCCTATAAATAACTATAAATCACTTTTACACAGTTATCCGATTTTCGGCCGAAATTGGTTTATAGCATACCGGTAACGTCAAATGTCTTCTGATGTTTTTGCAAATTTTGTGTCCGCTTTATCTCATCCGTGCGATTTTGGGTAATTTTTGTTTCAGGAGTTCAGAGGCCTAAAAAACGTGTATTTTATATCCTTCATTTCGAGCCGTCTGGTGGTCGGAGCGGGCATTGTTATTTTCAGCGTGTTTTTCTACCACGTGTCCGAAATCGATCATGAGATATCTTATTCGATTCTAGACCCTATAAACAACTATAAATCACTTTTACACGGTTATCTGATTTTCGGCCGAAATTGGTTTATTGCTTACCGGTACCGTCAAATGTCTTCAGATGTATTTGCAAATTTTTATGCCCGCTTTATCTGACTTGATTAACCATTCTTGCAATTGTTGACAATTTTCGTTTCGGGAGCTCAGAGGCCTTAAAAACGTGTATTACATACCCTTCAATTCGAGCCGTTTCAGGTGGTCGGAGCGACCATTTTTAATTTGAGCCTGTTTTTACCACGTGTCCGAAATCGTATCATGAGGTATATTTTTCGATTCTAGACCCTATAAACAATGATAAATCACTTTTACACGGTTATCCGATTTTCGACCGAAACTGGTTTATAGCATACCAGTAACGTCAAATGTCTTCTGATGTTTTTGACAATTTTTGTGCCCGCTTTATCTGGCTCGATTAACCATCCTTGCGATTTTCAGTAATTTTTGTTTCAGGAGTTCCGAGGCCTAAAGAACGTGTATAATATATCCTTCACTTCGAGCTGTTTTGGGTGGTCGGAGCGGCCATTGTTTATTTTCAGCCTGTTTTTCTACCGCATGTCCGAAATTGCATCATGAGATATCTTATTCGATTCTAGATCCTATAAACAACTATAAATCACTTTTACACAGTTATCCGATTTTCGGCCGAAATTGGTTTATAGCATACCGGTAACGTCAAATGTCTTCTGATGTTTTTGCAAATTTTGTGTCCGCTTTATCTCATCCGTGCGATTTTGGGTAATTTTTGTTTCAGGAGTTCAGAGGCCTAAAAAACGTGTATTTTATATCCTTCATTTCGAGCCGTTTCTGGTGGTCGGAGCGGGCATTGTTATTTTCAGCGTGTTTTTCTACCACGTGTCCGAAATCGATCATGAGATATCTTATTCGATTCTAGACCCTATAAACAACTATAAATCACTTTTACACGGTTATCTGATTTTCGGCCGAAATTGGTTTATTGCTTACCGGTACCGTCAAATGTCTTCAGATGTATTTGCAAATTTTTATGCCCGCTTTATCTGACTTGATTAACCATTCTTGCAATTGTTGACAATTTTCGTTTCGGGAGCTCAGAGGCCTTAAAAACGTGTATTATATACCCTTCAATTCGAGCCGTTTCAGGTGGTCGGAGCGACCATTTTTAATTTGAGCCTGTTTTTACCACGTGTCCGAAATCGTATCATGAGGTATATTTTTCGATTCTAGACCCTATAAACAATGATAAATCACTTTTACACGGTTATCCGATTTTCGACCGAAACTTGTTTATAGCATACCTGTAACGTCAAATGTCTTCTGATGTTTTTGACAATTTTTGTGCCCGCTTTATCTGGCTCGATTAACCATCCTTGCGATTTTCAGTAATTTTTGTTTCAGGAGTTCCGAGGCCTAAAGAACGTGTATAATATATCCTTCACTTCTAGCTGTTTTGGGTGGTCGGAGCGGCCATTGTTTATTTTCAGCCTGTTTTTCTACCGCATGTCCGAAATTGCATCATGAGATATCTTATTCGATTCTAGATCCTATAAATAACTATAAATCACTTTTACACAGTTATCCGATTTTCGGCCGAAATTGGTTTATAGCATACCGGTAACGTCAAATGTCTTCTGATGTTTTTGTAAATTTTGTGTCCGCTTTATCTCATCCGTGCGATTTTGGGTAATTTTTGTTTCAGGAGTTCAGAGGCCTAAAAAACGTGTATTTTATATCCTTCATTTCGAGCCGTTTCTGGTGGTCGGAGCGGGCATTGTTATTTTCAGCGTGTTTTTCTACCACGTGTCCGAAATCGATCATGAGATATCTTATTCGATTCTAGACCCTATAAACAACTATAAATCACTTTTACACGGTTATCTGATTTTCGGCCGAAATTGGTTTATTGCTTACCGGTACCGTCAAATGTCTTCAGATGTATTTGCAAATTTTTATGCCCGCTTTATCTGACTTGATTAACCATTCTTGCAATTGTTGACAATTTTCGTTTCGGGAGCTCAGAGGCCTTAAAAACGTGTATTATATACCCTTCAATTCGAGCCGTTTCAGGTGGTCGGAGCGACCATTTTTAATTTGAGCCTGTTTTTACCACGTGTCCGAAATCGTATCATGAGGTATATTTTTCGATTCTAGACCCTATAAACAATGATAAATCACTTTTACACGGTTATCCGATTTTCGACCGAAACTGGTTTATAGCATACCAGTAACGTCAAATGTCTTCTGATGTTTTTGACAATTTTTGTGCCCGCTTTATCTGGCTCGATTAACCATCCTTGCGATTTTCAGTAATTTTTGTTTCAGGAGTTCCGAGGCCTAAAGAACGTGTATAATATATCCTTCACTTCGAGCTGTTTTGGGTGGTCGGAGCGGCCATTGTTATTTTTCAGCCTGTTTTTCTACCGCATGTCCGAAATTACATCATGAGATATCTTATTCGATTCTAGATCCTATAAACAACTATAAATCACTTTTACATAGTTATCCGATTTTCGGCCGAAATTGGTTTATAGCATACCGGTAACGTCAAATGTCTTCTGATGTTTTTGCAAATTTTGTGTCCGCTTTATCTCATCCGTGCGATTTTGGGTAATTTTTGTTTCAGGAGTTCAGAGGCCTAAAAAACGTGTATTTTATATCCTTCAATTCGAGCCGTTTCTGGTGGTCGGAGCGGGCATTGTTATTTTCAGTGTGTTTTTCTACCACGTGTCCGAAATCGATCATGAGATATCTTATTCGATTCTAGACCCTATAAACAACTATAAATCACTTTTACACGGTTATCTGATTTTCGGCCGAAATTGGTTTATTGCTTACCGGTACCGTCAAATGTCTTCAGATGTATTTGCAAATTTTTATGCCCGCTTTATCTGACTTGATTAACCATTCTTGCAATTGTTGACAATTTTCGTTTCGGGAGCTCAGAGGCCTTAAAAACGTGTATTATATACCCTTCAATTCGAGCCGTTTTAGGTGGTCGGAGCGACCATTTTTAATTTGAGCCTGTTTTTACCACGTGTCCGAAATCGTATCATGAGGTATATTTTTCGATTCTAGACCCTATAAACAATGATAAATCACTTTTACACGGTTATCCGATTTTCGACCGAAACTGGTTTATAGCATACCAGTAACGTCAAATGTCTTATGATGTTTTTGACAATTTTTATGCCCGCTTTATCTGGCTCGATTAACCATCCTTGCGATTTTCAGTAATTTTTGTTTCAGGAGTTCCGAGGCCTAAAGAACGTGTATAATATATCCTTCACTTCGAGCTGTTTTGGGTGGTCGGAGCGGCCATTGTTTATTTTCAACCTGTTTTTCTACCGCATGTCCGAAATTGCATCATGAGATATCTTATTCGATTCTAGATCCTATAAACAACTATAAATTACTTTTACACAGTTATCCGATTTTCGGCCGAAATTGGTTTATAGCATACCGGTAACGTCAAATGTCTTCTGATGTTTTTGCAAATTTTGTGTCCGCTTTATCTCATCCGTGCGATTTTGGGTAATTTTTGTTTCAGGAGTTCAGAGGCCAAAAAAACGTGTATTTTATATCCTTCAATTCGAGCCGTTTCTGGTGGTCGGAGCGGGCATTGTTATTTTCAGCGTGTTTTTCTACCACGTGTCCGAAATCGATCATGAGATATCTTATTCGATTCTAGACCCTATAAACAACTATAAATCACTTTTACACGGTTATCTGATTTTCGGCCGAAATTGGTTTATTGCTTACCGGTACCGTCAAATGTCTTCAGATGTATTTCCAAATTTTTATGCCCGCTTTATCTGACTTGATTAACCATTCTTGCAATTGTTGACAATTTTCGTTTCAGGAGCTCAGAGGCCTTAAAAACGTGTATTATATACCCTTCAATTCGAGCCGTTTCAGGTGGTCGGAGCGACCATTTTTAATTTGAGCCTGTTTTTACCACGTGTCCGAAATCGTATCATGAGGTATATTTTTCGATTCTAGACCCTATAAACAATGATAAATCACTTTTACACGGTTATCCGATTTTCGACCGAAACTGGTTTATAGCATACCAGTAACGTCAAATGTCTTATGATGTTTTTGACAATTTTTATGCCCGCTTTATCTGGCTCGATTAACCATCCTTGCGATTTTCAGTAATTTTTGTTTCAGGAGTTCCGAGGCCTAAAGAACGTGTATAATATATCCTTCACTTCGAGCTGTTTTGGGTGGTCGGAGCGGCCATTGTTTATTTTCAACCTGTTTTTCTACCGCATGTCCGAAATTGCATCATGAGATATCTTATTCGATTCTAGATCCTATAAACAACTATAAATTACTTTTACACAGTTATCCGATTTTCGGCCGAAATTGGTTTATAGCATACCGGTAACGTCAAATGTCTTCTGATGTTTTTGCAAATTTTGTGTCCGCTTTATCTCATCCGTGCGATTTTGGGTAATTTTTGTTTCAGGAGTTCAGAGGCCTAAAAAACGTGTATTTTATATCCTTCAATTCGAGCCGTTTCTGGTGGTCGGAGCGGGCATTGTTATTTTCAGCGTGTTTTTCTACCACGTGTCCGAAATCGATCATGAGATATCTTATTCGATTCTAGACCCTATAAACAACTATAAATCACTTTTACACGGTTATCTGATTTTCGGCCGAAATTGGTTTATTGCTTACCGGTACCGTCAAATGTCTTCAGATGTATTTCCAAATTTTTATGCCCGCTTTATCTGACTTGATTAACCATTCTTGCAATTGTTGACAATTTTCGTTTCAGGAGCTCAGAGGCCTTAAAAACGTGTATTATATACCCTTCAATTCGAGCCGTTTCAGGTGGTCGGAGCGACCATTTTTAATTTGAGCCTGTTTTTACCACGTGTCCGAAATCGTATCATGAGGTATATTTTTCGATTCTAGACCCTATAAACAATGATAAATCACTTTTACACGGTTATCCGATTTTCGACCGAAACTGGTTTATAGCATACCAGTAACGTCAAATGTCTTATGATGTTTTTGACAATTTTTATGCCCGCTTTATCTGGCTCGATTAACCATCCTTGCGATTTTCAGTAATTTTTGTTTCAGGAGTTCCGAGGCCTAAAGAACGTGTATAATATATCCTTCACTTCGAGCTGTTTTGGGTGGTCGGAGCGGCCATTGTTTATTTTCAACCTGTTTTTCTACCGCATGTCCGAAATTGCATCATGAGATATCTTATTCGATTCTAGATCCTATAAATAACTATAAATCACTTTTACACAGTTATCCGATTTTCGGCCGAAATTGGTTTATAGCATACCGGTAACGTCAAATGTCTTCTGATGTTTTTGCAAATTTTGTGTCCGCTTTATCTCATCCGTGCGATTTTGGGTAATTTTTGTTTCAGGAGTTCAGAGGCCTAAAAAACGTGTATTTTATATCCTTCATTTCGAGCCGTTTCTGGTGGTCGGAGCGGGCATTGTTATTTTCAGCGTGTTTTTCTACCACGTGTCCGAAATCGATCATGAGATATCTTATTCGATTCTAGACCCTATAAACAACTATAAATCACTTTTACACGGTTATCTGATTTTCGGCCGAAATTGGTTTATTGCTTACCGGTACCGTCAAATGTCTTCAGATGTATTTGCAAATTTTTATGCCCGCTTTATCTGACTTGATTAACCATTCTTGCAATTGTTGACAATTTTCGTTTCGGGAGCTCAGAGGCCTTAAAAACGTGTATTATATACCCTTCAATTCGAGCCGTTTCAGGTGGTCGGAGCGACCATTTTTAATTTGAGCCTGTTTTTACCACGTGTCCGAAATCGTATCATGAGGTATATTTTTCGATTCTAGACCCTATAAACAATGATAAATCACTTTTACACGGTTATCCGATTTTCGACCGAAACTGGTTTATAGCATACCTGTAACGTCAAATGTCTTCTGATGTTTTTGACAATTTTTGTGCCCGCTTTATCTGGCTCGATTAACCATCCTTGCGATTTTCAGTAATTTTTGTTTCAGGAGTTCCGAGGCCTAAAGAACGTGTATAATATATCCTTCACTTCTAGCTGTTTTGGGTGGTCGGAGCGGCCATTGTTTATTTTCAGCCTGTTTTTCTACCGCATGTCCGAAATTGCATCATGAGATATCTTATTCGATTCTAGATCCTATAAATAACTATAAATCACTTTTACACAGTTATCCGATTTTCGGCCGAAATTGGTTTATAGCATACCGGTAACGTCAAATGTCTTCTGATGTTTTTGCAAATTTTGTGTCCGCTTTATCTCATCCGTGCGATTTTGGGTAATTTTTGTTTCAGGAGTTCAGAGGCCTAAAAAACGTGTATTTTATATCCTTCATTTCGAGCCGTTTCTTGTGGTCGGAGCGGGCATTGTTATTTTCAGCGTGTTTTTCTACCACGTGTCCGAAATCGATCATGAGATATCTTATTCGATTCTAGACCCTATAAACAACTATAAATCACTTTTACACGGTTATCTGATTTTCGGCCGAAATTGGTTTATTGCTTACCGGTACCGTCAAATGTCTTCAGATGTATTTGCAAATTTTTATGCCCGCTTTATCTGACTTGATTAACCATTCTTGCAATTGTTGACAATTTTCGTTTCGGGAGCTCAGAGGCCTTAAAAACGTGTATTATATACCCTTCAATTCGAGCCGTTTCAGGTGGTCGGAGCGACCATTTTTAATTTGAGCCTGTTTTTACCACGTGTCCGAAATCGTATCATGAGGTATATTTTTCGATTCTAGACCCTATAAACAATGATAAATCACTTTTACACGGTTATCCGATTTTCGACCGAAACTGGTTTATAGCATACCAGTAACGTCAAATGTCTTCTGATGTTTTTGACAATTTTTGTGCCCGCTTTATCTGGCTCGATTAACCATCCTTGCGATTTTCAGTAATTTTTGTTTCAGGAGTTCCGAGGCCTAAAGAACGTGTATAATATATCCTTCACTTCGAGCTGTTTTGGGTGGTCGGAGCGGCCATTGTTATTTTTCAGCCTGTTTTTCTACCGCATGTCCGAAATTACATCATGAGATATCTTATTCGATTCTAGATCCTATAAACAACTATAAATCACTTTTACATAGTTATCCGATTTTCGGCCGAAATTGGTTTATAGCATACCGGTAACGTCAAATGTCTTCTGATGTTTTTGCAAATTTTGTGTCCGCTTTATCTCATCCGTGCGATTTTGGGTAATTTTTGTTTCAGGAGTTCAGAGGCCTAAAAAACGTGTATTTTATATCCTTCAATTCGAGCCGTTTCTGGTGGTCGGAGCGGGCATTGTTATTTTCAGTGTGTTTTTCAACCACGTGTCCGAAATCGATCATGAGATATCTTATTCGATTCTAGACCCTATAAACAACTATAAATCACTTTTACACGGTTATCTGATTTTCGGCCGAAATTGGTTTATTGCTTACCGGTACCGTCAAATGTCTTCAGATGTATTTGCAAATTTTTATGCCCGCTTTATCTGACTTGATTAACCATTCTTGCAATTGTTGACAATTTTCGTTTCGGGAGCTCAGAGGCCTTAAAAACGTGTATTATATACCCTTCAATTCGAGCCGTTTCAGGTGGTCGGAGCGACCATTTTTAATTTGAGCCTGTTTTTACCACGTGTCCGAAATCGTATCATGAGGTATATTTTTCGATTCTAGACCCTATAAACAATGATAAATCACTTTTACACGGTTATCCGATTTTCGACCGAAACTGGTTTATAGCATACCAGTAACGTCAAATGTCTTATGATGTTTTTGACAATTTTTATGCCCGCTTTATCTGGCTCGATTAACCATCCTTGCGATTTTCAGTAATTTTTGTTTCAGGAGTTCCGAGGCCTAAAGAACGTGTATAATATATCCTTCACTTCGAGCTGTTTTGGGTGGTCGGAGCGGCCATTGTTTATTTTCAACCTGTTTTTCTACCGCATGTCCGAAATTGCATCATGAGATATCTTATTCGATTCTAGATCCTATAAACAACTATAAATTACTTTTACACAGTTATCCGATTTTCGGCCGAAATTAGTTAATAGCATACCGGTAACGTCAAATGTCTTCTGATGTTTTTGCAAATTTTGTGTCCGCTTTATCTCATCCGTGCGATTTTGGGTAATTTTTGTTTCAGGAGTTCAGAGGCCTAAAAAACGTGTATTTTATATCCTTCAATTCGAGCCGTTTCTGGTGGTCGTAGCGGGCATTGTTATTTTCAGCGTGTTTTTCTACCACGTGTCCGAAATCGATCATGAGATATCTTATTCGATTCTAGACCCTATAAACAACTATAAATCACTTTTACACGGTTATCTGATTTTCGGCCGAAATTGGTTTATTGCTTACCGGTACCGTCAAATGTCTTCAGATGTATTTCCAAATTTTTATGCCCGCTTTATCTGACTTGATTAACCATTCTTGCAATTGTTGACAATTTTCGTTTCAGGAGCTCAGAGGCCTTAAAAACGTGTATTATATACCCTTCAATTCGAGCCGTTTCAGGTGGTCGGAGCGACCATTTTTAATTTGAGCCTGTTTTTACCACGTGTCCGAAATCGTATCATGAGGTATATTTTTCGATTCTAGACCCTATAAACAATGATAAATCACTTTTACACGGTTATCCGATTTTCGACCGAAACTGGTTTATAGCATACCAGTAACGTCAAATGTCTTATGATGTTTTTGACAATTTTTGTGCCCGCTTTATCTGGCTCGATTAACCATCCTTGCGATATTCAATAATTTTTGTTTCAGGAGTTCCGAGGCCTAAAGAACGTGTATAATATATCCTTCACTTCGAGGTGTTTTGGGTGGTCGGAGCGGCCATTGTTATTTTTCAGCCTGCTTTTCTACCGCATGTCCGAAATTGCATCATGAGATATCTTATTCGATTCTAGATCCTATAAACAACTATAAATCACTTTTACACAATTATCCGATTTTCGGCCGAAATTGGTTTATAGCATACCGGTAACGTCAAATGTCTTCCGATGTTTTTGCAAATTTTGTGTCCGCTTTATCTCATCCGTGCGATTTTGGGTAATTTTTGTTTCAGGAGTTCAGAGGCCTAAAAAACGTGTATTTTATATCTTTCAATTCGAGCCGTTTCTGGTGGTCGGAGCGGGCATTGTTATTTTCAGCGTGTTTTTCTACCACGTGTCCGAAATCGATCATGAGATATCTTATTCGATTCTAGACCCTATAAACAACTATAAATCACTTTTACACGGTTATCTGATTTTCGGCCGAAATTGGTTTATTGCTTACCGGTACCGTCAAATGTCTTCAGATGTATTTGCAAATTTTTATGCCCGCTTTATCTGACTTGATTAACCATTCTTGCAATTGTTGACAATTTTCGTTTCGGGAGCTCAGAGGCCTTAAAAACGTGTATTATATACCCTTCAATTCGAGCCGTTTCAGGTGGTCGGAGCGACCATTTTTAATTTGAGCCTGTTTTTACCACGTGTCCGAAATCGTATCATGAGGTATATTTTTCGATTGTAGACCCTATAAACAATGATAAATCACTTTTACACGGTTATCCGATTTTCGACCGAAACTGGTTTATAGCATACCAGTAACGTCAAATGTCTTCTGATGTTTTTGACAATTTTTGTGCCCGCTTTATCTGGCTCGATTAACCATCCTTGCGATTTTCAGTAATTTTTGTTTCAGGAGTTCCGAGGCCTAAAGAACGTGTATAATATATCCTTCACTTCGAGCTGTTTTGGGTGGTCGGAGCGGCCATTGTTATTTTTCAGCCTGTTTTTCTACCGCATGTCCGAAATTGCATCATGAGATATCTTATTCGATTCTAGATCCTATAAACAACTATAAATCACTTTTACACAGTTATCCGATTTTCGGCCGAAATTGGTTTATAGCATACCGGTAACGTCAAATGTCTTCTGATGTTTTTGCAAATTTTGTGTCCGCTTTATCTCATCCGTGCGATTTTGGGTAATTTTTGTTTCAGGAGTTCAGAGGCCTAAAAAACGTGTATTTTATATCCTTCAATTCGAGCCGTTTCTGGTGGTCGGAGCGGGCATTGTTATTTTCAGCGTGTTTTTCTACCACGTGTCCGAAATCGATCATGAGATATCTTATTCGATTCTAGACCCTATAAACAACTATAAATCACTTTGACACGGTTATCTGATTTTCGGCCGAAATTGGTTTATTGCTTACCGGTACCGTCAAATGTTTTCAGATGTATTTGCAAATTTATATGCCCGCTTTATCTGACTTGATTAACCATTCTTGCAATTGTTGACAATTTTCGTTTCGGGAGCTCAGAGGCCTTAAAAACGTGTATTATATACCCTTCAATTCGAGCCGTTTCAGGTGGTCGGAGCGACCATTTTTAATTTGAGCCTGTTTTTACCACGTGTCCGAAATCATATCATGAGGTATATTTTTCGATTCTAGACCCTATAAACAATGATAAATCACTTTTACACGGTTATCCGATTTTCGACCGAAACTGGTTTATAGCATACCAGTAACGTCAAATGTCTTCTGATGTTTTTGACAATTTTTATGCCCGCTTTATCTGGCTCGATTAACCATCCTTGCGATTTTCAGTAATTTTTGTTTCAGGAGTTCCGAGGCCTAAAGAACGTGTATAATATATCCTTCACTTCGAGCTGTTTTGGGTGGTCGGAGCGGCCATTGTTTATTTTCAGCCTGTTTTTCTACCGCATGTCCGAAATTGCATCATGAGATATCTTATTCGATTCTAGATCCTATAAACAACTATAAATCACTTTTACACAATTATCCGATTTTCGGCCGAAATTGGTTTATAGCATACCGGTAACGTCAAATGTCTTCTGATGTTTTTGCAAATTTTGTGTCCGCTTATCTCATCCGTGCGATTTTGGGTAATTTTTGTTTCAGGAGTTCAGAGGCCTAAAAAACGTGTATTTTATATCCTTCAATTCGAGCCGTTTCTGGTGGTCGGAGCGGGCATTGTTATTTTCAGCGTGTTTTTCTACCACGTGTCCGAAATCGATCATGAGATATCTTATTCGATTCTAGACCCTATAAACAACTATAAATCACTTTTACACGGTTATCTGATTTTCGGCCGAAATTGGTTCATTCCTTACCGGTACCGTCAAATGTATTCAGATGTATTTGCAAATTTTTATGCCCGCTTTATCTGACTTGATTAACCATTCTTGCAATTTTTGACAATTTTCGTTTCGGGAGCTCAGAGGCCTTAAAAACATGTATTATATACCCTTCAATTCGAGCCGTTTCAGGTGGTCGGAGCGACCATTTTTAATTTGAGCCTGTTTTTAACACGTGTCCGAAATCGTATCATGAGGTATATTTTTCGATTCTAGACCCTATAAACAATGAACAATCACTTTTACACGGTTATCCGATTTTCGACCGAAACTGGTTTATAGCATACCTGTAACGTCAAATGTCTTCTGATGTTTTTGACAATTTTTGTGCCCGCTTTATCTGGCTCGATTAACCATCCTTGCGATTTTCAGTAATTTTTGTTTCAGGAGTTCCGAGGCCTAAAGAACGTGTATAATATATCCTTCACTTCGAGCTGTTTTGGGTGGTCGGAGCGGCCATTGTTTATTTTCAGCCTGTTTTTCTACCGCATGTCCGAAATTGCATCATGAGATATCTTATTCGATTCTAGATCCTATAAACAACTATAAATCACTTTTACACAGTTATCCGATTTTCGGCCGAAATTGGTTTATAGCATACCGGTAACGTCAAATGTCTTCTGATGTTTTTGCAAATTTTGTGTCCGCTTTATCTCATCCGTGCGATTTTGGGTAATTTTTGTTTCAGGAGTTTAGAGGCCTAAAAAACGTGTATTTTATATCCTTCAATTCGAGCCGTTTCTGGTGGTCGGAGCGGGCATTGTTATTTTCAGCGTGTTTTTCTACCACGTGTCCGAAATCGATCATGAGATATCTTATTCGATTCTAGACCCTATAAACAACTATAAATCACTTTTACACGGTTATCTGATTTTCGGCCGAAATTGGTTCATTCCTTACCGGTACCGTCAAATGTCTTCAGATGTATTTGCAAATTTTTATGCCCGCTTTATCTGACTTGATTAACCATTCTTGCAAGTTTTGACAATTTTCGTTTCGGGAGCTCAGAGGCCTTAAAAACGTGTATTATATACCCTTCAATTCGAGCCGTTTCAGGTGGTCGGAGCGACCATTTTTAATTTGTGCCTGTTTTTACCACGTGTCCGAAATCGTATCATGAGGTATATTTTTCGATTCTAGACCCTATAAACAATGAACAATCACTTTTACACGGTTATCCGATTTTCGACCGAAACTGGTTTATAGCATACCTGTAACTTCAAATGTCTTCTGATGTTTTTGACAATTTTTGTGCCCGCTTTATCTGGCTCGATTAACCATCCTTGCGATTTTCAGTAATTTTTGTTTCAGGAGTTCCGAGGCCTAAAGAACGTGTATAATATATCCTTCACTTCGAGCTGTTTTGGGTGGTCGGAGCGGCCATTGTTTATTTTCAGCCTGTTTTTCTACCGCATGTCCGAAATTGCATCATGAGATATCTTATTCGATTCTAGATCCTATAAACAACTATAAATCACTTTTACACAGTTATCCGATTTTCGGCCGAAATTGGTTTATAGCATACCGGTAACGTCAAATGTCTTCTGATGTTTTTGCAAATTTTGTGTCCGCTTTATCTCATCCGTGCGATTTTGGGTAATTTTTGTTTCAGGAGTTCAGAGGCCTAAAAAACGTGTATTTTATATCCTTCAATTCGAGCCGTTTCTGGTGGTCGGAGTGATCATTGTTATTTTCAGCGTGTTTTTCTACCACGTGTCCGAAATCGATCATGAGATATCTTATTCAATTCCAGACCCTATAAACAACTATAAATCACTTTTACACGGTTATCTGATTTTCGGCCGAAATTGGTTTAATCCTTACCGGTACCGTCAAATGTCTTCAGATGTATTTGCAAATTTTTATTCCCGCTTTATCTGACTTGATTAACCATTCTTGCAATTTTTGACAATTTTCGTTTCGGGAGCTCAGAGGCCTTAAAAACGTGTATTATATACCCTTCAATTCGAGCCGTTTCAGGTGGTCGGAGCGACCATTTTTAATTTGAGCCTGTTTTTACCACGTGTCCGAAATCGTATCATGAGGTATATTTTTCGATTCTAGACCCTATAAACAATGAACAATCACTTTTACACGGTTATCCGATTTTCGACCGAAACTGGTTTATAGCATACCTGTAACGTCAAATGTCTTCTGATGTTTTTGACAATTTTTGTGCCCGCTTTATCTGGCTCGATTAACCATCCTTGCGATTTTCAGTAATTTTTGTTTCAGGAGTTCCGAGGCCTAAAAACGTGTATAATATATCCTTCACTTCGAGCTGTTTTGGGTGGTCGGAGCGGCCATTGTTATTTTTCAGCCTGTTTTTCTACCGCATGTCCGAAATTGCATCATGAGATATCTTATTCGATTCTAGATCCTATAAACAACTATAAATCACTTTTACACAGTTATCCGATTTTCGGCCGAAATTGGTTTATAGCATACCGTTAACGTCAAATGTCTTCTGATGTTTTTGCAAATTTTGTGTCCGCTTTATCTCATCCGTGCGATTTTGGGTAATTTTTGTTTCAGGAGTTCAGAGGCCTAAAAAACGTGTATTTTATATCCTTCAATTCGAGCCGTTTCTGGTGGTCGGAGCGGGCATTGTTATTTTCAGCGTGTTTTTCTACCACGTGTCCGAAATCGATCATGAGATATCTTATTCGATTCCAGACCCTATAAACAACTATAAATCACTTTTACACGGTTATCTGATTTTCGGCCGAAATTGGTTTAATCCTTACCGGTACCGTCAAATGTCTTCAGATGTATTTGCAAATTTTTATGCCCGCTTTATCTGACTTGATTAACCATTCTTGCAATTTTTGACAATTTTCGTTTCGGGAGCTCAGAGGCCTTAAAAACGTGTATTATATACCCTTCAATTCGAGCCGTTTCAGGTGGTCGGAGCGACCATTTTTAATTTGAGCCTGTTTTTACCACGTGTCCGAAATCGTATCATGAGGTATATTTTTCGATTCTAGACCCTATAAACAATGAACAATCACTTTTACACGGTTATCCGATTTTCGACCGAAACTGGTTTATAGCATACCTGTAACGTCAAATGTCTTCTGATGTTTTTGACAATTTTTGTGCCTGCTTTATCTGGCTCGATTAACCATCCTTGCGATTTTCAGTAATTTTTGTTTCAGGAGTTCGAGGCCTAAAAACGTGTATAATATATCCTTCACTTCGAGCTGTTTTGGGTGGTCGGAGCGGCCATTGTTATTTTTCAGCCTGTTTTTCTACCGCATGTCCGAAATTGCATCATGAGATATCTTATTCGATTCTAGATCCTATAAACAACTATAAATCACTTTTACACAGTTATCCGATTTTCGGCCGAAATTGGTTTATAGCATACCGGTAACGTCAAATGTCTTCTGATATTTTTGCAAATTTTGTGTCCGCTTTATCTCATCCGTGCGATTTTGGGTAATTTTTGTTTCAGGAGTTTAGAGGCCTAAAAAACGTGTATTTTATATCCTTCAATTCGAGCCGTTTCTGGTGGTCGGAGCGGGCATTGTTATTTTCAGCGTGTTTTTCTACCACGTGTCCGAAATCGATCATGAGATATCTTATTCGATTCTAGACCCTATAAACAACTATAAATCACTTTTACACGGTTATCTGATTTTCGGCCGAAATTGGTTTATTGCTTACCGGTACCGTCAAATGTCTTCAGATGTATTTGCAAATTTTTATGCCCGCTTTATCTGACTTGATTAACCATTCTTGCAATTTTAGACAATTTTCGTTTCGGGAGCTCAGAGGCCTTAAAAACGTGTATTATATACCCTTCAATTCGAGCCGTTTCAGGTGGTCGGAGCGACCATTTTTAATTTGAGCCTGTTTTTACCACGTGTCCGAAATCGTATCATGAGGTATATTTTTCGATTCTAGACCCTATAAACAATTATAAATCACCTTTACACGGTTATCAGATTTTCGACCGAAACTGGTTTATAGCATACCAGTAACGTCAAATGTCTTCTGATGTTTTTGACAATTTTTGTGCCCGCTTTATCTGGCTCGATTAACCATCCTTGCGATTTTCAGTAATTTTTGTTTCAGGAGTTCCGAGGCCTAAAGAACGTGTATAATATATCCTTCACTTCGAGCTGTTTTGGGTGGTCGGAGCGGCCATTGTTTATTTTCAGCCTGTTTTTCTACCGCATGTCCGAAATTGCATCATGAGATATCTTATTCGATTCTAGATCCTATAAACAACTATAAATCACTTTTACACAGTTATCCGATTTTCGGCCGAAATTGGTTTATAGCATACCGGTAACGTCAAATGTCTTCTGATGTTTTTGCAAATTTTGTGTCCGCTTTATCTCATCCGTGCGATTTTGGGTAATTTTTGTTTCAGGAGTTCAGAGGCCTAAAAAACGTGTATTTTATATCCTTCAATTCGAGCCGTTTCTGGTGGTCGGAGTGGGCATTGTTATTTTCAGCGTGTTTTTCTACCACGTGTCCGAAATCGATCATGAGATATCTTATTCAATTCCAGACCCTATAAACAACTATAAATCACTTTTACACGGTTATCTGATTTTCGGCCGAAATTGGTTTAATCCTTACCGGTACCGTCAAATGTCTTCAGATGTATTTGCAAATTTTTATTCCCGCTTTATCTGACTTGATTAACCATTCTTGCAATTTTTGACAATTTTCGTTTCGGGAGCTCAGAGGCCTTAAAAACGTGTATTATATACCCTTCAATTCGAGCCGTTTCAGGTGGTCGGAGCGACCATTTTTAATTTGAGCCTGTTTTTACCACGTGTCCGAAATCGTATCATGAGGTATATTTTTCGATTCTAGACCCTATAAACAATGAACAATCACTTTTACACAGTTATCCGATTTTCGACCGAAACTGGTTTATAGCATACCTGTAACGTCAAATGTCTTCTGATGTTTTTGACAATTTTTGTGCCCGCTTTATCTGGCTCGATTAACCATCCTTGCGATTTTCAGTAATTTTTGTTTCAGGAGTTCCGAGGCCTAAAAACGTGTATAATATATCCTTCACTTCGAGCTGTTTTGGGTGGTCGGAGCGGCCATTGTTATTTTTCAGCCTGTTTTTCTACCGCATGTCCGAAATTGCATCATGAGATATCTTATTCGATTCTAGATCCTATAAACAACTATAAATCACTTTTACACAGTTATCCGATTTTCGGCCGAAATTGGTTTATAGCATACCGTTAACGTCAAATGTCTTCTGATGTTTTTGCAAATTTTGTGTCCGCTTTATCTCATCCGTGCGATTTTGGGTAATTTTTGTTTCAGGAGTTCAGAGGCCTAAAAAACGTGTATTTTATATCCTTCAATTCGAGCCGTTTCTGGTGGTCGGAGCGGGCATTGTTATTTTCAGCGTGTTTTTCTACCACGTGTCCGAAATCGATCATGAGATATCTTATTCGATTCCAGACCCTATAAACAACTATAAATCACTTTTACACGGTTATCTGATTTTCGGCCGAAATTGGTTTAATCCTTACCGGTACCGTCAAATGTCTTCAGATGTATTTGCAAATTTTTATGCCCGCTTTATCTGACTTGATTAACCATTCTTGCAATTTTTGACAATTTTCGTTTCGGGAGCTCAGAGGCCTTAAAAACGTGTATTATATACCCTTCAATTCGAGCCGTTTCAGGTGGTCGGAGCGACCATTTTTAATTTGAGCCTGTTTTTACCACGTGTCCGAAATCGTATCATGAGGTATATTTTTCGATTCTAGACCCTATAAACAATGAACAATCACTTTTACACGGTTATCCGATTTTCGACCGAAACTGGTTTATAGCATACCTGTAACGTCAAATGTCTTCTGATGTTTTTGACAATTTTTGTGCCTGCTTTATCTGGCTCGATTAACCATCCTTGCGATTTTCAGTAATTTTTGTTTCAGGAGTTCGAGGCCTAAAAACGTGTATAATATATCCTTCACTTCGAGCTGTTTTGGGTGGTCGGAGCGGCCATTGTTATTTTTCAGCCTGTTTTTCTACCGCATGTCCGAAATTGCATCATGAGATATCTTATTCGATTCTAGATCCTATAAACAACTATAAATCACTTTTACACAGTTATCCGATTTTCGGCCGAAATTGGTTTATAGCATACCGGTAACGTCAAATGTCTTCTGATATTTTTGCAAATTTTGTGTCCGCTTTATCTCATCCGTGCGATTTTGGGTAATTTTTGTTTCAGGAGTTTAGAGGCCTAAAAAACGTGTATTTTATATCCTTCAATTCGAGCCGTTTCTGGTGGTCGGAGCGGGCATTGTTATTTTCAGCGTGTTTTTCTACCACGTGTCCGAAATCGATCATGAGATATCTTATTCGATTCTAGACCCTATAAACAACTATAAATCACTTTTACACGGTTATCTGATTTTCGGCCGAAATTGGTTTATTGCTTACCGGTACCGTCTAATGTCTTCAGATGTATTTGCAAATTTTTATGCCCGCTTTATCTGACTTGATTAACCATTCTTGCAATTTTAGACAATTTTCGTTTCGGGAGCTCAGAGGCCTTAAAAACGTGTATTATATACCCTTCAATTCGAGCCGTTTCAGGTGGTCGGAGCGACCATTTTTAATTTGAGCCTGTTTTTACCACGTGTCCGAAATCGTATCATGAGGTATATTTTTCGATTCTAGACCCTATAAACAATTATAAATCACCTTTACACGGTTATCAGATTTTCGACCGAAACTGGTTTATAGCATACCAGTAACGTCAAATGTCTTCTGATGTTTTTGACAATTTTTGTGCCCGCTTTATCTGGCTCGATTAACCATCCTTGCGATTTTCAGTAATTTTTGTTTCAGGAGTTCCGAGGCCTAAAGAACGTGTATAATATATCATTCACTTCGAGCTGTTTTGGGTGGTCGGAGCGGCCATTGTTATTTTTCAGCCTTTTTTTCTACCGCATGTCCGAAATTGCATCATGAGATATCTTATTCGATTCTAGATCCTATAAACAACTATAAATCACTTTTACACAGATATCCGATTTTCGGCCGAAATTGGTTTATAGCATACCGGTAACGTCAAATGTCTTCTGATGTTTTTGCAAATTTTTGTGTCCGCTTTATCTCATCCGTGCGATTTTGGGTAATTTTTGTTTCAGGAGTTCAGAGGCCTAAAAAACGTGTATTTCATATCCTTCAATTCGATCTGTTTCTGGTGGTCGGAGCGGGCATTGTTATTTTTCAGCGTGTTTTTCTACCACGTGTCCGAAATCGATCATGAGATATCTTATTCGATTCTAGACCCTATAAACAACTATAAATGACTTTTACACGGTTATCCGATTTTCGGCCGAAATTGGTTTATTGCTTACCGGTAACGTCAAATGCCTTCAGATGTATTTGCAAATTTTTATGCCCGCTTTATCTGACTTGATTAACCATTCTTGCAATTTTTGACAATTTTCGTTTCGGGAGCTCAAAGGCCTTAAAAACGTGTATTATATACCCTTCAATTCGAGCCGTTTCAGGTGGTCGGAGCGACCATTTTTAATTTCAGCCTGTTTTTTACCACGTGTCCGAAATCGCATCATGAGGTATATTTTTCGATTCTAGACCCTATAAACAATTATAAATCACCTTTACACGGTTATCCGATTTTTGACCGAAACTGGTTTATAGCATACCAGTAACGTCAAATGTCTTCTGATGTTTTTGACAATTTTTGTGCCCGCTTTATCTGGCTCGATTAACCATCCTTGCGATTTTCAGTAATTTTTGTTTCAGGAGTTCAGAGGCCTAAAGGACGTGTATAATATATCCTTCAGTTCGAGCTGTTTTGGGTGGTCGGAGCGGCCATTGTTATTTTTCATCCTGTTTTTCTACCACATGTCCGAAATTGCATCATGATATATCTTATTCGATTCTAGATCCAATAAAGAACTATAAATCACTTTTACACAATTATCCGTCATGTCCGAAATGTCTTCTGATGTTTTTGCAATTTTTTTTGTCCGCTTTATCTCATCCGTGCGATTTTCGGTAATTTTTGTTTCAGGAGTTCAGAGGCCTAAAATACGTGTATTTTATATCCTTCAATTCGATCTGTTTCTGGTGGTCGGAGCGGGCATTGTTATTTTTCAGCGTGTTTTTCTACCACGTGTTCGAAATCGATCATGAGATATCTTATTCGATTCTAGACCCTATAAACAACTATAAATCACTTTTACACGGTTATCCGATTTTCGGCCGAAATTGGTTTATTGCTTACCGGTAACGTCAAATGTCTTCAGATGTATTTGCAAATTTTTATGCCCGCTTGATCTGACTTGATTAACCATTCTTGCAATTTTCGACAATTTTCGTTTCGGGAGCTCAGAGGCCTTAAAAACGTGTATTATATACCCTTCAATTCGAGCCGTTTCAGGTGGTCGGAGCGACCATTTTTAATTTCAGCCTGTTTTTTACCACGTGTCCGAAATCGCATCATGAGGTATATTTTTCGATTCTAGACCCTATAAACAATTATAAATCACCTTTACACGGTTATCCGATTTTCGACCGAAACTGGTTTATAGCATACCAGTAACGTCAAATGTCTTCTGATGTTTTTGACAATTTTTGTGCCCGCTTTATCTGGCTCGATTAACCATCCTTGCGATTTTCAGTAATTTTTGTTTCAGGAGTTCAGAGGCCTAAAGGACGTGTATAATATATCCTTCAGTTCGAGCTGTTTTGGGTGGTCGGAGCGGCCATTGTTATTTTTCATCCTGTTTTTCTACCACATGTCCGAAATTGCATCATGATATATCTTATTCGATTCTAGATCCAATAAACAACTATAAATCACTTTTACACAATTATCCGTCATGTCCGAAATGTCTTCTGATGTTTTTGCAATTTTTTTTGTCCGCTTTATCTCATCCGTGCGACTTTCGGTAATTTTTGTTTCAGGAGTTCAGAGGCCTAAAAAACGTGTATTTTATATCCTTCAATTCGATCTGTTTCTGGTGGTCGGAGCAGGCATTGTTATTTTTCAGCGTGTTTTTCTACCACGTGTCCGAAATCGATCATGAGATATTTTATTCGATTCTAGACCCTATAAACAACTATAAATCACTTTTACACGGTTATCCGATTTTCGGCCGAAATTGGTTTATTGCTTACCGGTAACGTCAAATGTCTTCAGATGTATTTGCAAATTTTTATGCCCGCTTTATCTGACTTGATTAACCATTCTTGCAATTTTCGACAATTTTCGTTTCGGGAGCTCAGAGGCCTTAAAAACGTGTATTATATACCCTTCAATTCGAGCCGTTTCAGGTGGTCGGAGCGACCATTTTTTTTATTTTAGCCTGTTTTTTACCACGTGTCCGAAATCGTATCATGAGGTATATTTTTCGATTCTAGACCCTATAAACAATTATAAATCACCTTTACACGGTTATCCGATTTTCGACCGAAACTGGTTTATAGCATACCTGTAACGTCAAATGTCTTCTGATGTTTTTGACAATTTTTGTGCCCGCTTTATCTGGCTCGATTAACCATCCTTGCGATTTTCAGTAATTTTTGTTTCAGGAGTTCAGAGGCCTAAAGGGCGTGTATAATATATCCTTCACTTCAAGCTGTTTTGGGGGGTCGGAGCGGCCATTGTTATTTTTCAGCCTGTTTTTCTACCACATGTCCGAAATTGCATCATGAGATATCTTATTCGATTCTAGATCCTATAAACAACTATAAATCACTTTTACACAGTTATCCGTCATGTCCGAAATGTCTTCTGATGTTTTTGCAAATTTTTTTGTCCGCTTTATCTCATCCGTGCGATTTTCGGTAACTTTTGTTTCAGGAGTTCAGAGGCCTAAAAAATGTGTATTTTATATCCTTCAATTCGATCTGTTTCTGGTGGTCGGAGCGGGCATTGTTATTTTTCAGTGTGTTTTTCTACCACGTGTCCGAAATCGATCATGAGATATCTTATTCGATTCTAGACCCTATAAACAACTATAAATCACTTTTACACAGTTATCCGATTTTAGGCCGAAATTGGTTTATTCCTTACCGGTAACGTCAAATGTCTTCAGATGTATTTGCAAATTTTTATGCCCGCTTTATCTGACTTGATTAACCATTCTTGCAATTTTCGACAATTTTCGTTTCGGGAGCTCAGAGGCCTTAAAAACGTGTATTATATACCCTTCAATTCGAGCCGTTTCTGGTGGTCGGAGCGACCATTTTTAATTTCAGCCTGTTTTTTACCACGTGTCCGAAATCGTATCATGAGGTATCTTTTTCGATTCTAGACCCTATAAACAGTTATAAATCACTTTTACACGGTTATCCGATTTTCGGCCGAAATTGGTTTATTGCTTACCGGTAACGTCAAATGTCTTCAGATGTATTTGCAAATTTTTATGCCCGCTTTACCTGACTTAATTAACCATTCTTGCAATTTTCGACAATTTTCGTTTCGGGAGCTCAAAGGCCTTAAAAACGTGTATTATATACCCTTCAATTCGAGCCGTTTCAGGTGGTCGGAGCGACCATTTTTAATTTCAGCCTGTTTTTTACCACGTGTCCGAAATCGTATCATGAGGTATCTTTTTCGATTCTAGACCCTATAAACTATTATAAATCATTTTTACAAGGTTATCCGATTTTCGACCGAAACTGGTTTATAGCATACCAGTAACGTCAAATGTCTTCTGATGTTTTTGAAAATTTTTGTGCCTGCTTTATCTAGCTCGATTAACCATCCTTGCGATTTTCAGTATATTTTGTTTCAGGAGTTCAGAGGCCTAAAGGACGTGTATAATATATCCTTCACTTCGAGCTGTTTTGGGTGGTCGGAGCGGCCATTGTTATTTTTCAGCCTGTTTTTCTACCACATGTCCGAAATTGCATCATGAGATATTTTATTCGATTCTAGATCCTATAAACAACTATAAATCACTTTTACACAGTTATCCGATTTTCGGCCGAAGTTGGTTTATAGCATACCGGTATTGTCAAATGTCTTCTGATGTTTTTGTAAATTTTTGTGTCCGCTTTATCTCATCCGTGCGATTTTCGGGAATTTTTGTTTCAGGAGTTCAGAGGCCTAAAAAACGTGTATTTTATATCCTTCAATTCGATTTGTTTCTGGTGGTCGGAGCGGGCATTGTTATTTTTCAGCGTGTTTTTCTACCACGTGTCCGAAATCGATCACGAGATATTTTATTCGATTCTAGACCCTATAAACAACTGTAAATCACTTTTACACGGTTATCCGATTTTCGGCCGAAATTGGTTTATTGCTTACCGGTAACGTCAAATGTCTTCAGATGTATTTGCAAATTTTTATGCCCGCTTTATCTGACTTGATTAACCATTCTTGCAATTTTCGACAATTTTCGTTTCGGGAGCTCAGAGGCCTTAAAAACGTCTATTATATACCCTTCAATTCGAGCCGTTTCAGGTGGTCGGAGCGACCATTTTTAATTTCAGCCCGTTTTTCACCACGTGTCCGAAATCGTATCATGAGGTATCTTTTTCGATTCTAGACCCTATAAACTATTATAAATCACTTTTACAAGGTTATCCGATTTTCGACCGAAACTGGTTTATAGCATACCAGTAACGTCAAATGTCTTCTGATGTTTTTGACAATTTTTGTGCCCGCGTTATCTGGCTCGATTAACCATCCTTGCGATTTTCAGTAATTTTTGTTTCAGGAGTTCAGAGGCCTAAAGGAGGTGCCCTTCAATTCGAGCTGTTTCGGGTGGTCGGACCGACCATTTTTAATTTCAGCCTGTTTTTCACCACGTGTCCGAAATCGCATCATGAGATATCTTTTTCGATTCAAGACTCTATAAACAACTACAAATCACTTTTACAGGATTATTCGATTTTCGACCGAAACTGGTTTATTGCATACCGGTAAAGTCAAATGTCATCTGAGGTTTTTGAAAATTTTTGTGCCCGCTTTATCTGACTTGATTAACAATCCTTGCAATATTCGGTAATTTTCGTTTCTGGAGCTCGGAGGCCTAAAAAACGTGTATTATATACCCTTGAATTCGAGCCGTTTCGGGTGGTCGGAGCGACCATTTTTAATTTCAGCCTGTTTTTTACCACGTGTCCGAAATCGTATCATGAGGTATCTTTTTCGATTCTAGACCCTATAGACAACTACAAATCACTTTTACTCGATTATTCGATTTTCGACCGAAACTGGTTTATAGCATACCGGTAACGTCAAATGTCTTCTGATGTTTTTGAAATTTTTTGTGCCCACTTTATCTGACTTGATTAACCATACTTGCAATTTCCAGTAATTTTCGTTTCTAGATCACAGAGGCCTAAAAACGTATATTATATACCCTTCAATTCAAGCCGTATCAGGGTGGTCGGAGCAGCCATTTTTTTTTCAACCTGTTTTAATACTACGTGTCCGAAATCGCATCATGAGGTATCTTATTCGATTCTACATTCTATAAACAACTATAAATCACTTTTACACGGTTATCCGATTTTCGACCGAAACTAGTTTTTAGCATACCGGTAACGTGAAATGCCTCCTGCTTTTTTTTGAAAATTTTTGTGCTCGCTTTATTTGACTTGATTAACCATCCTTGCAATTTTCGATAATTTTCGTTTCGAGAGCTCAGAGACCTAAAAAACGTGTATTGTATACCCTTCAATTCGAGCCGTTTCGGGTGGTCGGAGCGACCATTTTTAATTTCAGCCTGTTTTTCACCACGTGTCCGGAATCGCATCATGAGGTATCTTTTTTTGATTCTAGACCCTATAAACAACTACAAATCACTTTTACACGGTTATTCGATTTTCGACCGAAACTGGTTTCTAGCATACCGGTAAAGTCAAATTTCATCTGTGTAAAACCCCTCGCGAGAGCGGAAATATAAACATACAAAAGTACTAAAAATGCAGCGGAAATTAAAACTTTTTAAAGAAACAACATGCGATAAGTCTTAAATTGAAAACTGGAAACAGAACTGTTATAAACAACAATAGATAAGTAGCAGTTCTAAGTATCAATCCAAAACATAAATACAAGCCTGGGATGGAACATCCCTACAGGCACCAAAACAAAGTATCAAAAGTCTAACAGTCTAGCTAACGATAGGGTATAAGTCATATGATGAAGGATCATCACTCGCTAGCCCTCCTGTGATCCCATCTCCAACCTGCATGTACCTACATACTTGAAAACATGTACGCCACAATCAGTGGGGAGTGACTAGAGTTCTTCTAGCCACCTTTTGTGACAACACGTAACACATAAAACAATACAGAATACTCCAACATATAATAACATGTGAAGCATAAACATCCCATCATCTGATCTCTTACTATCATGCGATTACAATGCACGGCTCTCAACCAACTTCATAAACAAATAGGAAGGAGAGCCGGTTTCCCTACTGGTTACCCAGTCGGGGGGTCTTTCAATCCAACTATTTATGAAACCGAACAAGAGTCATCCAATGCCTTGGATGATTTAACCACCAATCAAATAAACATCAATAACTCAACATGCATATCTGACACTGTACCATCATCAAGGCAAGCAGATAAAACATCCATAACACTAGCAACGGGTCCAGAGGTGAACTTAACACATATCCCATTACTACACTATGTCGAGTCCAGAGGTGAACTTAACACATATCCCAACATCCGATCAAGTAAAGGGTCCAGAGGTGAACTTAACACATATCCCTAAACTTACAATCATGAAAAGGGTCCAGAGGTGAACTCAACACATATCCCTAATCATCCAAAAGCAAAGGGTCCAGAGATGATCTTAACACATGTCCCAATGCTACAAACATGTATTGGGTCCAGAGGTGAGCTTAACACATATCCCAATACGCAGTCACCGCACAACGGGTCCAGAGGTGAGCTTAACACATATCCCGTGTACGACAACCGATCACGTGTCAGGTCCAGAGGTGAGCTTAACACATATCCTGACACGCCCAAGCAAAACACGTAACGGGTCCAGAGGTGAGCTTAACACATATCCCGTCACGCGACATATAAACACGTAGTGGGTCCAGAGGTGAGCTTAACACATATCCCACCACGCGACAACCATTGTAACCACTAACATACAAAGGTAGAGACTAACCTATAGTTCTAACTTCTTAAACCTCTAATCAACACTCAATTGATCCCGGGAACTAAGACGAGGGAGAGCCGGTTTCCCTTTCGGTTACCCGACCGGGGGGTCTCTATCCTCACTCCATTCCCGAACCCAATATAATGTTGCCCGTACACCGGGGACCTCAAATATATATCACGGGTAAACAAAACGAGTTTCAATTAAAACTGATTAACCGTTTGAAAGTTACACGCGGAAACAACACAAAAACGCCTTCAGGGATCCCCAGCCGGTCGGCAGGCGGCCGGTCGGCCGGCTGGTGATCCACTCTCAGCCCATTCCTTTCAAAACACATCAAAAGCAAAGGGACTCCCAGCCGGTCGGCAGGCAGCCGGTCGGCAGGCAGCCGGTCGGCCGGCTGGGGTCCATTTTCCTAGCTTCCAAAAACACGCAATACCATCCCCAAAGCACTCCCAGTCGGCTGGCAGGCGGCCGGTCTGCCGGCTGGGCTCCCATCCTACTTATGTTCTCGCAAAACATACTCAACACAAAATGACTACCAGCCGGTCGGCAGGCAGCCGGTCGGCCGGCCGGCAGTCCAAGGACATTTTCTCAAAAGTTAAGAAAACCACACAAATGCTCTCCTAACCGGTCGACCGGCGGCCGGTCGGTCGACCGGCTTAGAGAGCCTGATCGTAAAAACGCAAAATCGCAACATGTTGAGAACTTCATAAATCGACCTACAAACTTCAAAATAGCTACACATGATGTTTACCCAACATTACCAATCATCAATTACATCCTATCTAGCAACAAACAAGTCCCATAACAATCCTCAAACGAATTTAACAAGTATCCGTCGCAAAATGTGAAAAACCGAAAATGAACTTAGGAACATATAACAACCACTTAAAGCATGAATTCTTCATATATTAAACATCCTAAACATGTTACTATGTCCTTTGAACAATAAACATCAATAAAAACAGAAACTAACACAAGAATCACAACAAAAGTGCTAATATACACATAAAGGCCGAGTTATCTCATTATCGTCACCGTACAAGCTTTTCCGGCTAAAGATCCTCCTCAACCAAGTAGCTATCGACCTCCGAATCGTCTAAGCCCACTCCTACAAACAAAGAAAACGGAATTTAGGACAGAAACGATCCATTACCAAAATGGGCAGATTTTTCGAAGTGAAAGAAATGGAAAACCAAAGTGATAGATGGCTTGGAAATTGAATGAGGATTCTGAAAATTATATTTTTACCTTGATTTGATCGACGGATGAAGAAGAATTTAACAAAAGAAGGAGGAATAAAATGGAGGTTTTATGAGAAGTTGTTTAACAGTGGAAATGAGTTGAAGGAGAAGCAATATGTCGACATTGGGGTTTATAAGGGTTTAAGTGAGTTGTCCTTTCCGTATTATGAAACGGGTTAGGAAATTAGAACGGGTATTCAAGTCGGGAATTAAACCTTGCCAAGTTCGTATTCGTCTTAAGGACTTAAGGTTCTTAAGACGGATCTAACTTATTAAATTAAAATCTTAAAATAAATTATTAAAATATTATTTTATTACATAAAATAATTTAAAACGCTTAAATTAGATTTTACGAAAATACGGGATGTTACAATCTGAGGTTTTTGAAAATTTTTGTGCCCGCTTTATGTGACATGATTAACCATCCTTGTAATATTCGGTAATTTTCGTTTCTGGAGCTCAGAGGCCTAAAAAACGTGTATTATATACCCTTCAATTCGAGCTGTTTCGGGTGGTCGGACCGACCATTTTTAATTTCAGCCTGTTTTTCACCACGTGTCCGAAATCGCATCATGAGATATCTTTTTCGATTCTAGACTATAAACAACTACAAATCACTTTTACAGGATTATTCGATTTTCGACTGAAACTGGTTTATTGCATACCGGTAAAGTCAAATGTCATCTGAGGTTTTTGAAAATTTTTGTGCCCGCTTTATCTGACTTGATTAACCATCCTTGCAATATTCGGTAATTTTCGTTTCTGGAGCTCAGAGGCCTAAAAAACGTGTATTATATACCCTTGAATTCGAGCCGTTTCGGGTGGTCGGAGCGACCATTTTTAATTTCAGCCTTTTTTTCACCACGTGTCCGAAATCGTATCATGAAGTATCTTTTTCGATTCTAGACCCTATAAACAACTACAAATCACTTTTACTCGATAATTCGATTTTCGACCGAAACTGGTTTATAGCATACCGGTAACGTCAAATGTCTTCTGATGTTTTTGAAATTTTTTGTGTCCAGTTTATCTGACTTGATTAACCATACTTGCAATTTCCAGTAATTTTCGTTTCTAGAGCACAGAGGCCTAAAAACGTATATTATATACCCTTCAATTCAAGCCGTATCAGGGTGGTCGGAGCGGCCATTTTTTTCTCAACCTGTGTTAATACTACGTGTCCAAAATCGCATCATGAGGTATCTTATTCGATTCTAGATCCTATAGACAACTATAAATCACTTTTACACGGTTATTCGATTTTCGGCCGAAACTAGTTTTTAGCATACCGGTAACGTGAAATGCCTTCTGCTTTTTTTGAAAATTTTTGTGCTCGCTTTATTTTACTTGATTAACCATCCTTGCAATTTTCGGTAATTTTCGTTTCGAGAGCTCAGAGACCTAAAAAACGTGTATTGTATACCCTTCAATTCGAGCCGTTTCGGGTGGTCGGAGCGACCATTTTTAATTTCAGCCTGTTTTTCACCACGTGTCCGAAATCGCATCATGAGGTATCATTTTCGATTCTAGACCCTATAAACTACTACAAATCACTTTTACACGATTATTTGATTTTCGACCGAAACTGGTTCATTGCATACCGGTAACGTCAAATGTCTTCTGATGTTTTTGAAAATTTTTGTGCCCGCTTTATCTGACTTGATTAACCATCCTTGCAATATTCGGTAATTTTCGTTTCTGGAGCTCAGAGGCCTAAAAAACGTGTATTATATAACCTTCAATTCGAGCCGTTTCGGGTGGTCGGAGCGACCATTTTTAATTTCAGCCTGTTTTTCACCACGTGTCCGAAATCGCATCATGAGGTATCTTTTTCGATTCTAGACCCTATAAACAAATACAAATCACTTTTACACGGTTATTCGATTTTCGACCGAAACTGGTTTATAGCATACCGGTAAAGTCAAATTTCATCTGATGTTTTTGAAAATTTTTGTGCCCGCTTTATCATAATGTCAGTAATTTTCGTTTCTGGAGCGTAGAGGCCTAAAAAACATGTATTATATACCCTTCAATTCGAGCCGTTTCGGGTGGTCGGAGAGACCATTTTTAATTTCAGCCTGTTTTTCACCACGTGTCCGAAATCGCATCATAAGGTATCGTTTTCGATTCTAGACCCTATAAACAACTACAAATCACTTTTACACGATTATTTGATTTTCGACCGAAACTGGTTTATAGCATACCGGTAAAGTCAAATGTCATCTGAGGGTTTTGAAAATTTTTGTGCCCGCTTTATCTGACTTGATTAACCATCCTTGTAATATTCGGTAATTTTCGTTTCTGGAGCTCAGAGGCCTAAAAAACGTGTATTATATACCCTTCAATTCGAGCCGCTTCGGGTGGTCGGGCCGACCATTTTTAATTTCAGCCTGTTTTTCACCACGTGTCCTAAATCGCATCATGAGATATCTTTTTCGATTCTGGACTCTATAAACAACTACAAATCACTTTTACAGGATTTTTCGATTTTCGACCGAAACTGGTTTATTGCATACCGGTAAAGTCAAATGTCATCCGAGGTTTTTGAAAATATTTGTGCCCGCTTTATCTGACTTGATTAACCATCCTTGCAATATTCGGTAATTTTCGTTTCTGGAGCTCAGAGGCCTAAAAAACATGTATTATATACCCTTCAATTCGAGCCGTTTCGGGTGGTCGGAGAGACCATTTTTAATTTCAGCCTGTTTTTCACCACGTGTCCGAAATCGCATCATGAGGTAGCATTTTCGATTCTAGACCCTACGTAACGAATTAATAACCTTCCCGAACCCCATAACAACCTACACTTACTATAAATAGAAACCTTCCATAAATGGAAAGTTTTTATAAATAGAAACTTCCAAAAAATAGAAACTCCCATGACCCACTAATTTCCCGACTCGTATATTTAACTATCTCAAAGCCACAACCAAAACCCGTAACCAAAAGTAAGAATATAATCATAATAAAACGTAATACTAAATAAATGCCAACAACTTTCGATTTGATTAAAACCAACCATAGGAAATAATAATAATAATATTAATAAGTCATAACAATAATAATAATAAGTAATAATAATATTTTAATAAGATAATAAGAATCACCAAAATAAAACAAAGAAATAAAACTGAAACAACAGCCCTACCGACTCTCCCTTACCCCCGACTTCAACCCCCTGCACTACCGTGAACCACCCCTTCGACCACCAGCGAGCACCAGCCTCCAACACCACCGACCACCAATTACCACCACGACACCACCCAACCTCACGACACCCACCGGCGAGTCAGACCAAGGCCTCTAAACCAAGGTCTGATCCACGCCTATCGTTTCAAACCTCCTGAAACAGACTCAACACGAACCCCAGCAACTCCCCTAGCACCACCCACGATTCCCACCAACAATACCTCCTACAACCCACCTTTAGACCATGGTGGTGCCACTGCTTAGACCTCCCCCGAGTCGACAGTAGCACCACCCCCAAACCACCTTCCTGACCCGACAACACAAACCCCCTGACTCCTATTATAAATCGCGATGAACAGACGTGATGAACAGACCCAGAACCACCCCCTTTAGACGACTTCACAACCACCCTAGCCTAGTGACACCACCCCGACGACACGACCATGACCACCCCCAAAACCACCGTGCCCATCATGCCTGGTAACCACGACTCTATGCTCATCGAATCTGGACAGAAACAACACATGAACAACACGGTAATAACAGAGGCTGCGGCTTACCTTTTTCACGGCCAAAACGAGGGTCCCTAGGCTGTGGTGGTCTACTGCCCCGAACACCTTCCCGTTTCTCTGGTATGGCGGTTACAGAATTATGGTGGTGGTTGTGTATATGGTAGGGTTACACTAGGGTAAAAATTTGTCATAAGTCGGCACTATGGTGGCTGGGTGTTTGATTGTGTTTTACCTAGGGTTTGTGTTGTTGTGACATAACCCGTGTGGGCTTGGTGAGGGCACACATTTCGAGGCCCGTACCAACATGCTAGAGGTCGAAGGATCGAACCCTCATAACAACATACTACATAACTTGATTGATTACTTAAAACGTGAATACTTAAAGCCGTAAAACAACTATCAACACGAAATAACTTAGTTATCGAGACTAAGTTTTCGAGGTATTACAGTCTTCCCCTCTTAAAATGAACTTCGTCCCGAAGTTCAACCACTGTCACGTGATAACCAATCCCACTCACGCGAACTTGGAACACAGACATTAACAAAACATCAACCAAAACATTAACTTGGAACATGAATGCCTCGAATATAAATGCCCAGGAAATATCAACACGCTAATATAGTAAATAATATTAAGGTAAAATACGGAGTATTACAGTCTTCCCTTCTTAGAATGAACTTCGTCCCGAACTTCACCACCCCATAACAGTAAAGACACACTTAGCAAGCATGAACAATCACAAGTGACGCTTAAGAAACGCGAGATGTTATATTCTATCCCCCTTAAGAAAACTTTGTCCCCAAAGTTTAACACCCAACTGCAACACACGATACTTCAACAATCATGATATAGTGCATAACATACGCAGCAGGGTTATCAAGTATATTCAAATAGTCACGACATACCAGTTAGCCATGTCATAAATCATTAAGATTTTACAATCATATCCTCCTTAAAACATGGTTACGTCCCTGTAACCCCATAAACATTCTAACACAGTACTCCATCTCACTCATTACGTTATCTCATAAAATCTAACACCAAGTAACCAAGTATCGCACTCATCATCGCATCTAAGACCAAAAACAAGGGGTGAGTGAACTGGCGGGATAAAACCGCAAATCAATACTCCATCTCAATATCGCTTTCAAAGTCAGAATATAACTCAACAACCAAGGTCACACTGGACCGAAAACACGATATGGCACAACGACCCAGCAACTCATAACTCAACACCAGCAACCAATTGTCATCTCAATTTCGATGTCAATATTGTCAAACCTTCTATTTAAAGGAATTGGTCCATATTTAGAGTGTAAACCCTCAGCTACTCACCCACAAGTCAAGGTTAAAGAATACGACGACTCGATAAAATACTGAAATGCAATCTCAATCTCAATACAAAACCAACAACAGTCTTCGTTCTAGACTCACGAGCACCTCAATCTCCTCAACTCACCCTCCAAGCTCATTGACATACTTGTATGTATACTTACAATTCCACAGTTCATAAAATAGGGATCAGGACGTTATACCAAACCAACCTCATACCAAACTATTATGCAGAAACAACTAATCAATTACCAAAAGTTTACCGATCTCACAAACAAAAGAGTTATCTTATCAATACAAGATTTTAACTATCAAAATAAAAAGGACAATTGTAAAACCCCTCGCGAAAGCGGAAAAATAGAACACACAAAGTACTAAAAATGCAGCGGAATTAAAACTTTTTAACATAAACATGCGAGGTGAATTAAAAACCTGAAAACTGAAACTGACATAAATAGAAATAGATAAGTAACAGTTCTAAGTACGGAAACCAAATATATACAACAGCTTGGGATGGAACATCCCTACAGGCACCAAAATGTATACTGTATCAAAACTAAGAGTCTAGCTAAACCATATAAGTGTAAGTCATGATGAAAGGATCATGGCTCGCTAGCTCTCGTGTTAACCCTGCCAACCTGCATGTACCTACATACATGAAAACATGTATGCCACAATCAGTGGGGAGTGACTAGAGTTCTCCTAGCCACCTTTTGTAACGACACGTAACACAGAAATACAAACAGAATACTCCAACATATACAAACATGTGAAGCATAAATTATCTCATCAACTGATCCCATACTATCATGCAAACTCTAATGCACGGCTCTCAACCAACTTCATAAACCGTTAGGAAGGAGAGCCGGTTTCCCTATTGGTTACCCAGTCGGGGGGTCTTTCATTCCAACTATTTATGAAACCGATCAAAGAGTCATCCAATGCCTTGGATGAACAACCACAAAATCAAGTACCAATATCAACATCTATATCTGACTCTATACCAACTCTAGGCAAGCAGATAAAACTCAGCAAGTATAAGGTTCAGCGGTCAACTTAAGACATAACCAACATACTAATCAATCAGCAAGTGTAAAGGTTCAGCGGTCAACTTAAGACATAACCTAAACACCAAAACATTCAGCAAGCAAGGACTCAGAGGCCAACTTAAGGCATGGACCTGCCAATCAGCAAGACACTAGACTCAGAGGCCAACTTAAGGCATAGACTAGCACCCAAAAGTAAAGGACTCAGAGGCCAGCTTAAGGCATGTCCCTTCACTACATCACAAGATACTAAACTCAGAGGCCAGCTTAAGACATGTCCTAGCATCAAGCATCTGCACTCCAGGTGAAGTGTTACAACCTAAATGCCCCGTTGTGCAGCTACTATACTCGTTAGACTCAGAGGCCAGCTTAAGGCATGTCCCAGACACGCCAACCATACACATATAGGGCTCAGAGGCCAGCTTAAGGCATATCCCCATAAATGACAAACAGCTCACGTTTTAAGTCCAGAGGCCAGCTTAAGGCATAACTTAATACGCATCAATACAATATCATCCAAGTCTATGAACTAATCTATAGTTCTACTTTTCTTAACTTCTAACCAACACTTAATTGACCCCGGGAACTAAGTTGAGGGAGAGACGGTTTCCCTTTCGGTTACCCGACCGGGGGGGTCTCTATCCTCTCTCCATTCCCGAACCCAATATAGTGTCGCCCATCCTCCGGGGACCTCAAACACATATCAAAGGTATACAGAACGTGTTTCAAACTAAACCGAATAACCGTTTAAAAGTTACGAGCTAAGGACGAATTTCAAAACAAAAACAAGTAACAGGGGTCCCCAGCCGGTCGGCAGGCAGCCGGCCCACCGGCTGGTGACCCATCTCAGCCTTCCTTTTCTTTACGTAACACAATCACAAAGGACTCCCAGCCGGTCGGCAGGCAGCCGGCCTACCGGCTGGGAACCCAAATTCCCTAAACTACACTCTACGCAAAATACTAAAAGAGAGGCTATCAGCCGGTTGGCAGGCAGCCGGCCAACCGGCTGGCAACACAAGCGTAAATTCTCCACTTTGCAAAATACCCACAAGATGCACTCCCAGCCGGCTGGCAGGCGGCCGGTCTGCCGGCTGGGCACCTAAATCTTACGTATTCTAAAATTCGCAAGCACAACCACAAGCATCCCCAGCCGATCGACCGGCGGCCGATCGGTCGACCGGCTCAGAGAGACTGAACACGCAATTTGCAGGTTCCAGTAAACTAAAATCTTCATTAAATCGATATCAAACTTAAAGAATTGCAACATGTGAAGTTTACCCATTATCACATATCATCCATTACCACTATCTATCAGCAATTAAACCCATAACAATCCTCAATATGATTATATAATGTATCCGTCGCAAAACATGAATTTCAGAAATTAAACCATTAGTCATATAAAACATCAAGTAAGCATAAAATTCTCAAGTAAGATCATTCCTAACATGTTACTAAGTTCAAATGACCATAAACATGTGAAATTTCAGAAACTTGCAACATCTTAAACATCAAAAATGCTAATATTCACAATAAGGCCGAGTTTCTCATTATCGTCACTTTTTCCGCGATTAAGCTCCTATCTTCTCTTCAATTTCGCCACAAACCGCCTTGGGATCCTCTAACCCTCTCCCTACAACATGAAAAACGGATTTAGAGGCTAAACTCGGATTATACCCAAAACAACCCGAATTTCGAACGAAAGGAAATGGGAAACGGAAGTGATAGATGGCTTGCAAATTCGATGAGGATTCCGAAAATGTAGTTATTACCTCGATTTGATGAACGGATGATGGGGAAAAATCAAGAAGAAGATGAAGATTTATGGAGGTTTTAGGAGGAATGTGTTTACTGTGTTTGTTTTTGAGGAAAACAATTATGTCGACATACAAGGGTCCTTAGGAGGGTTTTAGTCGTCCTTTCCCTTTTTAAGGAAAACGGGTTCGGATGAACGGGTTTTAAGTTTAGAATTCAAGTTGCCAAGTTTGTATTCGTCTTAAGGACTTAAGGTTCTTAAGACGGATCTTACTATTTAAATGAAATACTTCCCAATAAATTACTAAAATATAATTTTACTACTTAAAATAATTTAAACGCTTAAAATATATTTTACGAAAATGCGGGATGTTACAATCACCGCATCTTTCAAAAAGTTTCGTCCTCGAAACTTGAAGACAGAAAAAGTACGAAAACAACTCTAACTTTCAAAATGAACCACACGGGTCATGACAACCCAAAACTTTATCTTTAAAAAAGGTTTCAAGAAGAAAAGGTTTCATGGCACAAGTCTTGTCAATGGATATTGGGATTCTCGTTACGTATTCAAGAGTCCGACATTCCAAATCTGAGACAAGTCCCAAAATTAGTTCAAATAAAGTTCAAAATTAGATTGATTCGGCGTTGATAGGCACAGCACAGGTTATCAGACGTCTCCAATAACAAGTTTTTGTGGCGGTCAACGCTGAAATCCGACAAAATCGTAAAACGTTACGTTCCTTAAAACCAAGTTGTTCTTCAAATAAATCACTACTTTCAAATTCTTGGAAAGGTAAAATTGTAACAATGACTAAAAGCCGCTTCCAACGGAAGAGAAAGCAGTTTCAAATTCTCAAAAAAACTAAGCTTTTTCTAACAGTGAGTTTAAAGTCAACAATTGGGGAACAATTTTCAAAACAGACATTTTGAGAGCGCGGATACAGACGCAAAGCTTATTTTCAATACGAATGATTAGGGGTTTCAAACCTCGCGGCCGTCAGAACACAACAAGGAGGGTTGAAGGAACGGAACAATCAAATTTGAAGGTTAAATAAGACGGTAACCTTTGCCAAACATGGGTACACTAACCGCTCAATCCTTAATCAAAACATCGTTACAACGATTTCTAGTATATCCCAAGGAGACGTTTCCAGTGACCTCGATACTCACAATGGTCCCACGATTCCTCTTACCCTTCTCTCATCCACAAAACAAGTATTCTTCAACAAGAAGGTTCCCAAAACTCTCACTCAGTTCACTCAAAAATCTGTTAGGCCAAGGTTAAGGATTCTCTCACTCAAGGTGGAAACCTAATACACATACCTCGGACCAAGGTTTACGCACTTTCTAAATCTAAATCTGAATTCTATCACCAAAACATCGAATTCTGAAATTAGGATACCAAACCTTCTACGTCATGGCTTTTCTCAATCGGACAGACCATATCCAAAATTACCTAGGTCCTTTAGTCCTACGTAAATCAATTCCATCAAACTCATTCTATGGGGCTACTTCGATATCCTAAGTTCTCCAAGGTCATCTATTACCATAAAACGAACACTCCAAGGTAAGGTCTCACTAAGGTAACAACTTCCAAGTCAAGCAAGGCTATGACTGGTCCTCGTGACTAGTTCCTCAAAACGATTCAGATCTCAAGGTTCCTCAAAGTCTAAAGTAATATCATCCTTCCAATTACCTATTCCCGAAAATTTAGCTAACTCATCTCAGGTATTTCCTCGATTGACAATGAAATCAACTATCAGGTTATTAAACTCGTATGATGTAACTACTATACTCGCATTATAGTCCACCAAATCACCACGCCTAAATCAATGCGTTTCCTAACTACATTTCCAAGGAATCATTCTATTCTATCCTCAAACTGGTGATGCATCCTAGATTTTTCCTTTAAGTCCTTCATTAGATGAATGTTAAGATCTATTAAGTAACTTAAGGTCAACCACTCATTCGATTCCACGAGTTATTTGTAAGTGTCCAAATGTTCTCACGCCGTAACTAACAACTCTCGTTCCTCAAGTTCAAACAATTATCCATGACTTATCAGACCACATCAGTACTTTAAGCATATTCCTCGAAATCAATCCTTACTCCATGTTCCTCTAAATTCTCTAATGGATATTCCAAACTCACAATTATCCATGACTCAGCAAGATTCTCACACTTAAGTTCCATTAAAGGTCGTGTATAACACTCTACCTAGCACAATTACCTCATCATTCACTTACTCTTCAAATTAGTAACATATGGACACTAAGATCAACAAAACACATTCCATAAGCTCCTTAGACTTTCCTCAGGTAACGACACTCTCTCAATCATGGTCTACAATTGTCCTCAAGAAATTCCCCAAGTCTGTCTATGGTAGGTTACCGCACAAGGTGTTTCAGGATAAGCAAGCTATTAGGTGAAGTCAAGAGAACACAATGACAGTTCTCAAAGAAGGTCAAGAAAAGTCTAAGGGAAGAGATAGAGATCTAAACGGTTACCAGTACATCAAACCATAAGTAAGACGGTAGGCATGAACATACCAGTAGGTGCGTCAGGATGAACTCCGGTCACAACTTGAATCCGAACAGCTCTGGCTCCACTGGTCTCAGCCTCAGGGTCAGTAGTAACAGCTCTGTCGATAGCGACCTTCCCCACGGGGCACTCGAAGGAGCGATGTCCAAATCCCTCGCAGGTGAAGCATTGGTAAGGGTCACCGTAACAGTCAACTCTAGGATGAAGATCCTTGTGGCACTTGAAGCATTTTAGGGGAGCTTCTGTCGAGGGTTCCATGTCACGATCCTGGGAGGCCTCAGCTCCGTTGGGTTCTCCCTTCCCTTGGGGGCACTGTTCAGAGAGGTGTCCTCGGTCTCTGCAACGGTAGCAAATGCGTGGTCTACCACGACGGTTATTGCCTGGCCTAACTGTAGTAGGTTGCACAAGGAACTGTGGGTGCTTTCCTCTTCCAGGAGGAGAGGAGGAGGAAGGAGGACTAAGAGGTCTCTTGCTTCGACAGCTATGTAAAGGGGGTCGAGGAGGAGAGAAAGCTCTAGCTCTCTCACAATAGATCTCATAGGGGTCCTCCGCTCGCAAGACACTGTAGTAACTCTGGAAGTAAGAAGTCGGGTCACCACTGGCTACACTCCTAGTCTCAGCATTAAGCTTGCTCCGAAACAGGTAAGCTTTGTCTTCTTCTCTCTCAACTAGTTGTGGGACAAAGTGGATTAGCTCCTCAAATCGATTGGTGAAGGCTTGAACAGAAAGGGTTCCTTGGCGAAGGTTCATGAACTCGGTTATCTTGTCTTGGCATATGTCCCTCTGGTAAAACCTCATACCAAGAAGAGTCTTGAAACGACTCCAAGTGAAAGTAGGGTCACGAGTAGCAGGAGCACTGATTGTGAACCACCAACTCCTGGCCTCACGAACTAAGAACTGGGATGCTACTCGGGTCCGATCCTCAGAGCGAACACCATAAATCATGAAATTCCTTTCCATGTCAAAGAACCAAGCGGTGAGGGTTGCAGCACTGATCTCCCCGTTGAATGTCTTAGCTGCATTCCTCCACATCTGTGTGATAATGTAATACCCCGTATTTTTTTTAGTCTTGGTCAACGGCAGTCAAACCGTGTTTTATACAAGTATTTCTAATGGAATGTTTATAAAGTATTTTACGTAAACTGTTATTATTTTATAAATCGTATTTCTACGATTATTTTGTATTTCATAATTATTTTATATTTGATGATTATTTCATAAAATGTTGTTTCTCTGTAATTTTAATAATACTTTTATAATTTTAATTATTTTATATTTTATATGTATTTCCCATCTATACATAATTTCTAATTTTATTTAAGTCATAATATTCTTATAATTAATTTAATTAATATTTACTAGCACTAATTACATAATTTAATTAGTGTACATAATTTATATGTCTCGTTAATTTAAGTTACGGGTTGGGAACGGAATATTGATGTAAGGGTGCCTCGAGACGCATGATGGGCCGAGTGAGAATAGTGTTGGGCTCGGACGCGGAATTGAGAAACCGGGTACAATGATACGTGATACAACAAAAATATGAAAAAAACCCTACCTTACCCACTCTTACATCGACAAAAATTGTAGCCCCCTTCCTCATACAACTCTTCTTCATCGACAAAACTTAACTAAAACCCTAGTTCACATATCAGAGGCATGGGATTGAGGTAGGACGAGGGATAAACTGACCCAGAACCACAATCACCAGCACCATCTTCATCTGTAAGTCGACAATATCAATAGTAGTTCATTCCGTTTTCTTTTTTTTGTTATTTGCTTTCGATTTGTGTTGGTTTAGTTTTGGATACGAGTGGTTGTTAGTCGTAGAGTGTTAGTAGGTTATGTGGGTGAGTGTATGGTGGCGCGTGGTGGTCGGAGCACCACCATAATAGGGTTGTTTAGAGGCGTAACTAGGTCAGAAACGTGAGAACAGGGGAGAACAGGGGCCGTGAGTGCAGCTCTAAGTCGTTTCGTTTTGGGTCTGTTTGGGTTAGGGTCTACACCGGGGTTGTGGGTGGAAGGTTGCTGGGGTATAGGTTAACACTTTGGGTACATAGATGGTAGCTGTGGGTGGTGGTTAGTGGTTGTTGTGGCGGAGAAAAGTGGCAGCGGTGTTGGAGGCAGAAAACAGGGGAAGACTCCATGCGTGTGTGTGTCGGGTTTTATAGCGGTTTTAATGAGGTTTCTGGGAGAACGAGGACCCACTTTTACAACCCATGGAACCACCGTGGGTCAGTGGTGACCATGGTGGTGACTAGGGGTGGTATGGGGTATGGTGGTGAGAGAAGAAGCCGTGAGAAAAGAGAGAGACGGACTGCGAGAAAACGGAGTATTCGGGTTTACGCGCAGGCTGTTTGAGCGAGTTGTGGTGGCGATAGTGGTGGTTTTAGGGGGTAGCCTAGGGGCGTAAGTTGTAGTCTGTAGTATGTAGTTGATGTCGGGCCCAACGGCGGTAGTGTAGGTGGTCAGATCGGTGGTAATTTTGACGGGAAGAGAGGTGTACGGAGGGCTGTGTCCGTTAGTGTAGTGTCAGGGGTGGGGCTGTTTGTAATCATGTACGTATGTTACTATTATTATTATTATATTATTATTATTGTTAGTTTATTATTATTATTATTATATGGTATTATTATTATTATTATTATTATTATTGTTATTATTATTGTTATTGTTATTGTTATTGTTATTATTATGGTTATTATGATTATTAATATTATTATTAGTATTATTGGTATTATTATTATTTGTAATTTTGGTGTTGTTAGTGATTTAATTAGTTTAACTAGTTGAGTTTGTTTAATTTATTTTGTGACAGTACCTTATTATATTAGTTACGTTAGTTAGCCAGTATTGTTAATTGATTGTTATTATATTGTTTATGTTATTCACTAGTAGAAAAATAGCTTTTTGCGGCTCCATAAAATGGCCTTTTTGCGGCGTTTTTGGTGTAGCAGCAAATAAGGGGGCCGCAAATAGCTTTGCTATTTGCGGCGTTTTAAAAACGCAGCAAATAGAGACTATTTGCGGCGTTTTTTTGAAAAAAACGCAGCAAATAAGATGACTATTTGCGGCGTTTTTTCAAAAAAACGCAGCAAATAGGATGTCTATTTGCGGCGTTTTCTCAAAAAAACGCAGCAAATAGGAATTAAAAAAAATAAAAAAAAAAAATTTTTTTTTTTTGAATTTTTTTTTTTATTTTTCAAAAAAATAGTACTATCAAATGATTTAAACATAACTCTCAAATATATTTGTCTTCAAAACAATCTTTACACGATTTGAAATTCATACGTCAAATAAAAATAAAATACATACAACACTACTCCAAAACTACTACAAGGGAACTCTATCTAATGCAACTCTATGCTTGCGAACAACTGCAACCAGACCGAGCAGTACAGTTCCTTCAACTGGTCCTATATATGCTTTCACAGACAGACGCCAAGCATCTGATCTGCATTCCTGCACCGCTGAATGCCCCAGAACCAGCATCAAACCACAGCAGTTGTGCGTGCTCAACCCCATTTCTACAGACCTGCAGACCTGCTACTACGCCCATCAAAGCATCACAGCCACTGCAAGTCCCTGCACACAGCACACACCCAGCTTCAGTACGCCTAAGAACTCTGCAATACACCTACAGAACAGGTCTGATCACGTTGCAACAAAAATAATGAATCACCATAAACCCTGAAAAAAATTGTGTAAACCCTGGAAAAAATTATGGAAATATTAATGTTATGTTTACGTTGCACTACCATTTGAATGCTGGCTTAATTACCTATAGGATATAAAATATAATGCTCAACCAAGCATTTTGGTACTCTAATTACATTGTCCAAGATCAAAATAGAGTGCAAGAGTAACGGGATTTCACGCTACTCGAACTTCCCTAAACGACTTTCAAATATTGAAGAAAGCAATCCCATGCTTATGATTTCTTTCAAGTGACTGTACCAGACATTGGCGCATGCTGGAAAACCTAGTCTGGAAAAAAAAAATTCATGATCTGGGTCTCAAATGTATGGCTATGTTGACACTTGACAGACAGTCAACTGAAGTGCTAAGACTGATGATTACACATTTAAATTCATTAGCTGTTTTGATGTTAAGGATCATTACAGAAAGCTGATAATGCTACAAATTTTGGTCAGTAGATCTCCATATAACAGAAGATATGTACAGTGATTACAACAAGGTTTCATCGTCATCACATCATACCAGGTATGAACACCGATCACCATTGACAAACTAAATGGCTTCCTCAACTATCGCCACAGAAATCTAACTAACTTCCTGACATGTAAACTAGCTTCCGCAACTATCACTCCAGAAATCTAACTGAAGATGATGAACACATCCTAATCTTGACTACAGTAATCTAACTGAAGATGATGAACACATCCTAATCTAAATAAGACCGCCTTATTGTTAAGTGTAAATAGGCTAACAATATAAATTGAAAAGTAGCTGCAAAACACCTACTGTCCACACCTACCCTCCAAAACAGAAATAATGAATCATCATATATAACTAAAAACTCTTCATAAAGCAGATAAAATTGAAAAGTCGCTGCAAATGTTGTGCAATCTAGTCACTCGAACCATTCTTGGTTCAGGATCTTTAGGTTAGTACTTCCCAGGTGGGAAGAGGTAATGAGCTAATTCATATTCGTTCCCAGATAAGATCATATTCGGCTCGCAATCGAGTGTCAAGTGTCTGTACTCATGTCCACGAATCGAGTATTCGAGGAGAAAAGACTGAAAACTAGTGTGGAATAGAAAGGGGACAAACTAGGACAAGAGCAGATATACTTACGTTCCCCTGAGACATGCATTGATGAGAAAATATTAGCGTTTCCCCCAGAATCCTTGACCGACGCAACCAAATTGACATACTTTTGTCGAGTTGCAACATCAGCACTCCTGATTGGCACAAAAAATGCCAAACACAATATAAGCCATCAGTGTTATAAAGGTTGCGCGAAAATTACGAACAAGCAGTAAAAACTTGCAATTTCCCACTTCTATCAAGATTTATTCTCTCTAAATATCTAAAAAAATAATACTAACTCCATTTGAGTAGAGTTCATATCTTACCATTTGAGAATGGAAGAGGCATATTTAAGATTTAGTGATGAGAAAATCATTGTTATTCCTTAACTTAAGAATCTACATGCAGCAAAATGGAGATGGCGACAGTGCAAATGAGAAAGACCGACACAGTAATAACAAGTATCATGCCAAAAAGTTCTCAATAAAGTAAATGCACCTAAACAACTCATATGTTATAAGGAGTGTTTGGATAGCCATCCGCTCATGGGCGACTTCTACGTGCTTAGGACCATAGCCTGTTCGATCTGGATCCTAAAGAAGACAGGAAACAAAATCACATTAGAATACAGAGAAAAAGAAAGCAATGCAGATAACAAGTCAATCGATAGTATTACATATTTACAGCAACTAAAGACCAACCTAATACAGAATTCACGAGAAGGATATTGCACCAACTGCTGCAGCATAGATCAGCAACACAAGTCATCTCTCCGGTTGTATCAGAGTATGTAATTTGCATCTGAGTCGGGTTACTTGGGTAATCTAGGCATGTTTCGGGTGTGTAATTAACAGGTCAATAACGGGTAAGGCTAATGGATCAACTCATACAAGTCAAGATTAGAACCTGACATTTGATAACATGCTGAAGAAGTCTTCTAGAGCACAGACCTGAATCAAACAAACATGACCAATATAGTCAAGTTAGATTTAAACCTCTGTTAAATTGAGATTTTGAAGAAAAGGGAAGGAAACGAATAGTTTTTCCCTACAAAAAGCCTAGTTAAAATTCGTCCAACATAGGAGTAATTAAACGAATATGAATTGGCACCAAGACCTTAAAGAGAACCCCAGTTGGTACAAAATGATTCTGTAAACACTCAGTGCTCGTGGCTATACAAATTAAACATAAACCCTAACAAAAATTAGGGTAATCAATGAATAAAAGCTAGTTAATTCATCAAAAATAAACAGAACCCTAACAAAAATTATTAATCAAAAACAAACATAAACCCTAACATTTAACCAAATTGTATTCCAAAAATCAACATTTCAAATATTCAAAAATAAATATAAACCCTAACTAAAATAATTAATCCAAAGCAAACATCAACCCTAAAAATCGACACTGCAATTAATTGAAAAGTAAACCATAGAACAGATCGAGTTTCACATACCTAATATTCAAGTGATATTGAGGACGAATGTCACTGATGTCTGGAGGACCTGTTCTTCCGAAGTGCGACATTCTTCTCCTTCTCCTTCTCCTTCTCCTTCTCCTTCTTAGATTTGGGTTATGGGATAAAGCGGAGGGCTAGATTGATTTAATTAGGGTTTCAGTAGATTTTGTGTATGAGGTCCATATAGGATAGGTTTTCTTTTTTTTTAAATAATTTGGTCTATTTGAGGCGTTTGGGGTCAAAACGCCGCAAATACTCTATTTGAGGCGTTTTTCTACAAAAACGCCGCAAATAGTAATATGATTTATAAAAAAGGAAAAGTTATTTGCTTCCATTAGGCTAAAACGCCTCAAATAAATAGCCGCAAAAGAGTATTTTTCTACTAGTGATTATTGGTGTTAATATTAATATTAATATTGGTATTAGTGTTTGAGCATGTTAATAAGTTAGTAATAATTGGTTATTAATATTGTATGCTATAGTTAGTAAGTCTACATTTAGTAAGTGTATAAGCGGTTAATGACAAATGATATGTATAATTAGTTAATAATTGTTATGTATATGGGCATGTTTACAATTTTACATATAAGTTTACAATGTGATATGCTTCTTAGAATAATGTGTTATGAATGAATAATGTGTTATGGGTGAACTAAGTATGAACATGATCCAATAATTAATTTAGTAGTGTTTGATTGTATATATTGAAATTGATATTAAGTAATGTTTATAGGAAATGAATTCGAAGTGGAATATTACTGGATGGTGATTGATTGTTTACAGACTGCTATTCCAGGTAGGATACACTGACCTTCTACTCTTTGATGTGTTACGAATAGATGTGGTATTGTGTGTTATGGATGCTTTGTATGATTGATATGAGAATGTTAATTGGTTGGATTGTTTGTGGATTATTGGTAATGGCATGAGCATTTCATTATTTGATAGCATGATTGAGTAATATATATCGTTGCATTCATGAGCATATCATATGCATTGGTTACTGAGAAGGTTATGATCAGATATTGTTCTGATATAAAGCCCAGGGTGGTTCTGCAGACCAGGCCAGGCCTGGTGTCTTATCAGCTATTGAGCTGGTGTTCGGTGACGACCGATTATAGTCTGCCGGGAGGTTCGGTATGGCTTGGTGTTTCGGGTTTGAGATTGAGATTGTGATTGAGCTCGAACATATCATTGCATTTGCATATCATCATTTGTTGCATTTTTATTATTGTGTTATTCTACTCAACCGCGAGGTTGACAGTGTATTCGTGAACACCTACGATGATCCGGAATGGGGAGTAGATTCTACAGGTCAGAGACAGATGGACTAGGAGCTTGGGCAAGGAGAGAGACATGGCTTGGACCTACTTAGAATTAGATCACATACTTAGATGTTATCATCAGTTGTACTTTTATTCTTGCGTAGTAGTTGTAATATCAAAAGTTTAAATTTAATCGGATTTGTATTAAGTACTTTGGTTTGTTTTACTTTGTTATTCACTACCTCGGACATTCCGAGATGGTAACAGTTCTATTTATTTGAGAATGTTGGTTGATATATATGACTTCTAAGTATTGAGAACATAAAAATTGGAATATGACTTTGAAATATAAGCTTGACTTGTATAATGATGTGCATTAGAAGAATACGACTGATCTTGAAATGTTGTTCATCTGAATGATTGAATTAAAAATTGCAGAGAATAGTTATATATCTATTGAACAATAATTTGGAGTGATATGATCATATGATTTTGGTGTTCAAAATGTCTATATGATATCTGGTTATTAAATACTATCGCAATTATGTAATATATTGGCTGTTATTTGGATATGAATATCAGATTTATGTGTTATAATAATCCATGCCTAGTGATATGCGGAATGTGATGCCCCAAGCCATGATGTCATATAGTTATGTGTTACATTTGTACATACATGTATAAATATTAAGACATTTATTTGATCTACATTTCTGTCTCGCAATCTTTACCGTGTTCAGATGACAATTACAGCTTGAAATGATGAATAAATGTTAATATGGTGCAACGTGATTTCTATGCTTTGATGATATGTCAACATGTTTGGGAAAAGAATGGTTGTGTGTAAATGTGATAATGTGAAGTGATTTTAAGAAACAAAAAGAAAAAGGTCTGATAAATTTTCAGAATGTTAGCTTGTTTGTACGGGTTGTCATTAAAATGTGTTTCCTATATGAATGTGAAAATTTTATGTGTGATAACCATCTGATTTAGCTTCTCGATGCTTTTGGTTTCATGCGTATACAAGTATATCTTGTGAGAAATAAATATTTTAGTCGATAGTGGTCAGATTGTTACTGCACGATTCCGTTTTGGCCCGTGTTTTTGGCAAATGACACCATTTAAAACGTATTTATTGTTTATGCATATTTCTAACTCCACTGTTTAGAATATTCATTCATATTTTCAAAATGATAAGTCACGTAAAACCTTAACGAGTTGTTATTTAATAGTAATTTTTGCAATTTGCCCAATTTTCTGTTTAATTGCTGAAAAGTTTTTGTTCCGACCAACTGAGTTACAAATTTTGTTATAAATAATTTCCTTAAGTTGTGCATTTGATTGTTTTCCTATGATTAGTGAATTCAATATATTTCTCAAAAACTATAATGGTGCAAGAAATGGCTGGACGGTTATTTAATTATAATTTTTGGAAGTTGCAACATGATGTTGATTGTTAAAATTGTAAGTTATGTAAGTTCGATATAAAAGTTTAATCAGATATGGATTATGCGATGTAACCATATAATATTCTGATATGACATTAGTAGTATGAACAATAGGCAAATGATATGGATATGAACCTTGTTATAATAATATAACCGTAATTATTGGTGAGTTTTATATAAAGTTAGTTTTATTTATACAGACACTATTGTTATGCCACAAGGTGAACTACATATTGTTAATCTTGATGATTTATGATATGGCTAGTTGATAATGATAATTAGTATGTCATGATTGTTTGGATATATTTGATAATCCTGTTTACTTCTGTTATGCATTATACCGTGATTCGTGATATATCTTTTAACTTAGTTATGCGTTAAAACTTTGGGGACAAAGTTTTCTTAACGAGGGTAGAATGTAACATTTCGTGTTTTGAAGTCTATATAAATGCTACTTGTGATTGTTTCATGCTTGTTATATGTTTCTTTACCGTTATGGGGTAGTGAACTTCGGGACGAAGTTCATTTTAAGGAGGGAAGACTGTAATACCCCGTATTTTTTTTAGTCTTGGTCAACGGCAGTCAAACCGTGTTTTATACAAGTATTTCTAATGGAATGTTTATAAAGTATTTTACGTAAACTGTTATTATTTTATAAATCGTATTTCTACGATTATTTTGTATTTCATAATTATTTTATATTTGATGATTATTTCATAAAATGTTGTTTCTCTGTAATTTTAATAATACTTTTATAATTTTAATTATTTTATATTTTATATGTATTTCCCATCTATACATAATTTCTAATTTTATTTAAGTCATAATATTCTTATAATTAATTTAATTAATATTTACTAGCACTAATTACATAATTTAATTAGTGTAAATAACTTATATGTCTCGTTAATTTAAGTTACGGGTTGGGAACGGAATATTGATGTAAGGGTGCCTCGAGACGCATGATGGGCCGAGTGAGAATAGTGTTGGGCTCGGACGCGGAATTGAGAAACCGGGTACAATGATACGTGATACAACAAAAATATGAAAAAAAACCCTACCTTACCCACTCTTACATCGACAAAAATTGTAGCCCCCTTCCTCATACAACTCTTCTTCATCGACAAAACTTATCTAAAACCCTAGTTCACATATCAGAGGCATGGGATTGAGGTAGGACGAGGGATAAACTGACCTAGAACCACAATCACCAGCACCATCTTCATCTGTAAGTCGACAATATCAATAGTAGTTCATTCCGTTTTCTTTTTTTGTTATTTGCTTTCGATTTGTGTTGGTTTAGTTTTGGATACGAGTGGTTGTTAGTCGTAGAGTGTTAGTAGGTTATGTGGGTGAGTGTATGGTGGCGCGTGGTGGTCGGAGCACCACCATAATAGGGTTGTTTAGAGGCGTAACTAGGTCAGAAACGTGAGAACAGGGGAGAACAGGGTCCGTGAGTGCAGCTCTAAGTCGTTTCGTTTTGGGTCTGTTTGGGTTAGGGTCTACACCGGGGTTGTGGGTGGAAGGTTGCTGGGGTATAGGTTAACACTTTGGGTACATAGGTGGTAGCTGTGGGTGGTGGTTAGTGGTTGTTGTGGCGGAGAAAAGTGGTAGCGGTGTTGGAGGCAGAAAACAGGGGAAGACTCCATGCGTGTGTGTGTCGGGTTTTATAGCGGTTTTAATGAGGTTTCTGGGAGAACGAGGACCCACTTTTACAACCCATGGAACCACCGTGGGTCAGTGGTGACCATGGTGGTGACTAGGGGTGGTATGGGGTATGGTGGTGAGAGAAGAAGCCGTGAGAAAAGAGAGAGACGGACTGCGAGAAAACGGAGTATTCAGGTTTACGCGCAGGATGTTTGAGCGAGATGTGGTGGCGATAGTGGTGGTTTTAGGGGGTAGCCTAGGGGCGTAAGTTGTAGTCTGTAGTATGTAGTTGATGTCGGGCCCAACGGCGGTAGTGTTAGGTGGTCAGATCGGTGGTAATTTTGACGGGAAGAGAGGTGTACGGAGGGCTGTGTCCGTTAGTGTAGTGTCGGGGGTGGGGCTGTTTGTAATCATGTACGTATGTTACTATTATTGTTATTATATTATTATTATTGTTAGTTTATTATTATTATTATTATATGGTATTATTATTATTATTATTATTATTGTTATTATTATTGTTATTGTTATTGTTATTGTTATTATTATGGTTATTATGATTATTAATATTATTATTAGTATTATTGGTATTATTATTATTTGTAATTTTGGTGTTGTTAGTGATTTAATTAGTTTAACTAGTTGAGTTTGTTTAATTTATTTTGTGACAGTACCTTATTATATTAGTTACGTTAGTTAGCCAGTATTGTTAATTGATTGTTAATATATTGTTTATGTTATTATTGGTATTAATATTAATATTAATATTGGCATTAGTGTTTGAGCATGTTAATAAGTTAGTAATAATTGGTTATTAATATTGTATGCTATAGTTAGTAAGTCTACATTTAGTAAGTGTATAAGCGGTTAATGACAATTGATATGTATAATTAGTTAATAATTGTTATGTATATGGGCATGTTTACAATTTTACATATAAGTTTACAATGTCATATGCTTCTTAGAATCATGTGTTATGAATGAATAATGTGTTATGGGTGAACTAAGTATGAACATGATCCAATAATTAATTTAGTAGTGTTTGATTGTATGTATTGAAATTGATATTAAGTAATGTTTATAGGAAATGAATTCGAAGTAGAATATTACTGGATGGTGATTGATTGTTTACAGACTGCTATTCCAGGTAGGATACACTGACCTTCTACTCTTTGATGTGTTACGAATAGATGTGGTATTGTGTGTTATGGATGCTTGGTATGATTGATATGAGAATGTTAATTGGTTGGATTGTTTGTGGATTATTGGTAATGGCATGAGCATTTCATTATTTGATAGCATGATTGAGTAATATATATCGTTGCATTCATGAGCATAGCATATGCATTGGTTACTGAGAAGGTTATGATCAGATATTGTTCTGATATAAAGCCCAGGGTGGTTCTGCAGACCAGGCCTGGTGTCTTATCAGCTATTGAGCTGGTGTTCGGTGACGACCGATTATAGTCTGCCGGGAGGTTCGGTATGGCTTGGTGTTTCGGGTTTGAGATTGGTGTTTCGGGTTTGAGATTGAGATTGTGATTGAGCTCGAACATATCATTGCATTTGCATATCATCATTTGTTGCATTTTTATTATTGTGTTATTCTACTCAACCGCGAGGTTGACAGTGTATTCGTGAACACCTACGATGATCCGGAATGGGGAGTAGATTCTAAAGGTCAGAGACAGATGGACTAGGAGCTTGGGCAAGGAGAGAGACATGGCTTGGACCTACTTAGAATTAGATCACATACTTAGATGTTATCATCAGTTGTACTTTTATTCTTGCGTAGTAGTTGTAATATCAAAAGTTTAAATTTAATCAGATTTGTATTAAGTACTTTGGTTTGTTTTACTTTGTTATTCAGTACCTCGGACATTACGAGATGGTAACAGTTCTATTTATTTGAGAATGTCTTGCTAAAGGCTCTTAAATAAATAGGGGTGTTACAGATAATCCAAGCAAATCCTCCAGGTTGGTTACTTCCCGTGGTTTGAGGTGAAGAAGGAGGCATAGAGGACCTAGCTATGCAATCCTGAAGAGTTTGAATGAGGGCTTGCGTCTCAGCATTCTCGGCATCGGTTGGCTCCGTCGTTCTTCAATCATAAGAGAGTAAACCGTTAGACGTATCCCTAACAAGGCACCAACAGACTACAATATAAGTCCTTAAATCTACCCCATCTCTCATTCATTATTTGTTTACTTGGGCAGGTTAAGGTTGGGGGTCACATGAGTGCGTCGGGAGCAATAGTGCTCTGATACCAACTGTAAAACCCCTCGCGAAAGCGGAAAAATAGAACACACAAAGTACTAAAAATGCAGCGGAATTAAAACTTTTTAACATAAACATGCGAGGAGAATTAAAAACCTGAAAACTGAAACTGACATAAATAGAAATAGATAAGTAACAGTTCTAAGTACGAAAACCAAATATATACAACAGCCTGGGATGGAACATCCCTACAGGCACCAAAACGTATACTGTATCAAAACTAAGAGTCCAGCTAAACGATATAAGTGTAAGTCATGATGAAAGGATCATCGCTCGCTAGCTCTCGTGTGAACCCTGCCAACCTGCATGTACCTACATACATGAAAACATGTACGCCACAATCAGTGGGGAGTGACTAGATTTCTCCTAGCCACCTTTTTTAACGACACGTAACACAGAAATACAAACAGAATACTCCAACATATACAAACATGTGAAGCATAAATTATCTCATCAACTGATCCCATACTATCATGCAAACTCTAATGCACGGCTCTCAACCAACTTCATAAACCGTTAGGAAGGAGAGCCGGTTTCCCTACTGGTTACCCAGTCGGGGGGTCTTTCAATCCAACTATTTATGAAACTGATCAAAGAGTCATCCAATGCCTTGGATGAACAACCACAAAATCAAGTATCAATATCAACATCTATATCTGACTCTATACCAACTCTAGGCAAGCAGATAAAACTCAGCAAGTATAAGGTTCAGCGGTCAACTTAAGACATAACCAACATACTAATCAATTAGCAAGTGTAAAGGTTCAGCGGTCAACTTAAGACATAACCTAAACACCAAAACATTCAGCAAGCAAGGACTCAGAGGCCAACTTAAGGCATGGACCTGCCAATCAGCAAGACACTAGACTCAGAGGCCAACTTAAGGCATAGACTAGCACCCAAAAGTAAAGGACTCAGAGGCCAGCTTAAGGCATGTCCCTTCACTACATCACAAGATACTAAACTCAGAGGCCAGCTTAAGGCATGTCCTAGCATCAAGCATCTGCACTCCGGGTGAGGTGTTACGACCTAAATGCCCCGTTGTGCAGCTACTCTACTCGTCAGACTCAGAGGCCAACTTAAGGCATGTTCCAACGCGATCACAATCAAACATCTCTGGACTCAGAGGCCAGCTTAAGGCATGTCGCAGACACGCCAACCACACACATATAGGGCTCAGAGGCCAGCTTAAGGCATATCCCCATATATGACAAACAGCTCACGTATTAAGTTCAGAGGCCAGCTTAAGGCATAACTTAATACGCATCAATACAATATCATCTAAGTCTATGAACTAATCTATAGTTCTACTTTTCTTAACTTCTAACCAACACTTAATTGAACCCGGGAACTAAGTTGAGGGAGAGCCGGTTTCCCTTTCGGTTACCCAACCGGGGGGTCTCTATCCTCTCTCCATTCCCGAACCCAATATAGTGTCGCCCATCCTCCGGGGACCTCAAACACATATCAAAGGTACATAGAACGAGTTTCAAACAAAACCGAATAACCGTTTAAAAGTTACGAGCTAAGGACGAATTTCAAAACAAAAACAAGTAACAGGGGTCTCCAGCCGGTCGGCAGGCAGCCGGCCCACCGGCTGGTGACCCATCTCAGCCTTCCTTTTCTTTACGTAACACAATCACAAAGGACTCCCAGCCGGTCGGCAAGCAGCCGGCCTACCGGCTGGGAACCCAAATTCCCTAAACTACACTCTACGCAAAATACTAAAAGAGAGGCTACCAGCCAGTTGGCAGGCAGCCGGCCAACCGGCTGGCAACACAAGCCTAAATTCTCCACTTCGCAAAATACCCACAAGATGCACTCCCAGCCGGGCTGGCAGGCGCCCGTTCTGCCGGCTGGGCACCTAAATCTTACGTATTCTGAAATTCGCAAACACAACCACAAGCATCCCCAGCCGGTCGACCGGCGGCCGGTCGGTCGACCGGCTTAGAGAGCCTGATCACGCAATTCGCAGTTTCCAGTAAACTAAAATCTTCATTAAATCGATATCAAACTTAAAGAATTGTAACATGTGAAGTTTACCCATTATCACAAATCATCCATTACCACTATCTAACAGCAATTAAACCCATAACAATCCTCAATATGATTATATAATGTATCCGTCGCAAAACATGAATTTCAGAAATTAAACCATTAGTCATATAAAACATCAAGTAAGCATATAATTCTCAAGTAAGATCATTCCTAACATGTTACTAAGTTCAAATGACCATAAACATGTGAAATTTCAGAAACTTGCAACATCTTAAACATCAAAAATGCTAATATTCACAATAAGGCCGAGTTTCTCATTATCGTCACCTTTTCCGCGATTCAGCTCCTATCTTCTCTTCAATTTCGCCACAAACCGCCTTGGGATCCTCTAAGCCTCTCCCTACAACATGAAAAATGGATTTAGAGGCTAAACTCGGATTATACCCAAAACAGCCCGAATTTCGAACGAAAGGAAATGGAAAACGGAAGTGATAGCTGGCTTGCAAATTCGATGAGGATTCCGAAAATGTAGTTATTACCTTGATTTGATGAACGGATGATGGGGAAAAATCAAGAAGAAGATGAAGATTTATGGAGGTTTTAGGAGGAATGTGTTTACTGTGTATGTTTTTGAGGAAAACAATTATGTCGACATACAAGGGTCCTTAGGAGGGTTTTAGTCGTCCTTTCCCGTTTTAAGGAAAACGGGTTGGGATGAACGGGTTTTAAGTTTAGAATTCAAGTTGCCAAGTTTGTATTCGTCTTAAGGACTTAAGGTTCTTACAGAACAATCGAAACACAAATTAAGAGCAAACTTTGTATTCGTCTTAAGAACTTGAAATCTGAAAAATGAACAATGTCTGCATATGAACATGTAAATCTTCAACCAAATCATGTGAGCATCATATGAAACATATTTCCTAACATAAACCTAAACTTAAACATCATCCACAACTCAAAATCAGAAACTTAATCAAGAACACATGTAACACCCCTATTTATTTAAGAGCCTTTAGCAATACATTCTCAAATAAATAGAGTTGTTACCATCTCGGAATGTCCGAGGTAGTGAATAACAAAGTAAACAAACCAAAAAACTTTATATAAAAACTGATTAAATTTAAAGCTTTGATATTACAACTATTACGCAAAGAATAAAAGTACAACTGATAACATCTAAGTATGTGACCTAATTCTAAGTAGGTCTAAGCCATGTCTCTCTCCTTGCCCAAGCTCCTAGTCCATCTGTCTCTGACCTGTAGAATCTACTCCCCATTCCGGATCATCGTAGGTGTACACGAATACACTGTCAACCTCGCGGTTGAGTAGGATAACACAATAATAAATAATGCAACAAATATGATATGCAAATGCCATGATATGCTCGAGCTCAATCACAATCTCAGTCTCAAACCCGAAACACCCAGCCATACCGAACCTCCCGGCAGACTATAATCGGTCGTCGCCGAACACCAGCTCAACAGCTGATAAGACACCAGGCCTGGTCTGCAGAACCACCCTGGGCTTTATATCAGAACAATATCTGAATCACATCTTGCTCAGTAACCAATGCATATGCATGCTCATGAATGCAACAATACTCTTAATCAATCATGCTATTGATTAATGCAATGCTCGTGCCAATAATAAAAATCAATACTCAATCCAGCCAATATCATTCTCATATCAATCATGCTCGACATCCATATAACACACAATCCAAAATCCATTCATAACACATTATAGAGTAGCTAGTGTATCCTACCTGGATAGCAATATAATCCAATAGCAAGCCAGCAAGTAAACAGAGTTATGCCACTAGAACAATACCGTCACCTAACAATTAACAGAAGTATACAATCACTACTCATTCCAAAACTAATTGTACTCCCGTCTACTTAGCTTATTCATGAGCTTAATTAAATAAAACAATCACGACACAACGATTATAAAATACATAATTACTAATTAATATAATGATATAAACAAATATAATATATCAATTAATCAAATTAACTAATTAAATAACATATTACACATAACGAGACCGTATTAAACACGACTACTTCAATTAGCTTGATTAACCCTTCTTTATTACTTTTATAACTAAACTTCGATTAAATAAACGAACATAGAAAATATATAGTCAACTATCGATAACCGTCACATTCTTGTATAACAAAATTACTTACCAACTTAATCATTAACTATTATGAACAAAATTACTAATAATAATAAACATAATAATAATAATAATAATAATAATATGATGTTGTTGATAAAACAACAACAACAATACCACTAAAATAATAATAATAATATAATAATAATAAATATAATAATAACAATAACACAAACGCAGTACAGCAATTACGAGAGTATAGAAATTACGATAACACCGAAGAACACAAACACGTACACACTTGAGTACCCTCCTTCACGTCATCACCGCCACCGTTATGACCACCCACAACCACCAACACTGGTCACAATCCCTAGCCCACACTACCGGCCACGACTTACCCAACTTGGCCACCACTCTCAGCCCTCAGAACCACCCTAAACATCCTTGTCAAAACGCCTGCAAACACACAACTAACAGTGTATAAACTGTTTTTGGTCAGACCCGCCTTGTTCCCGTCCTCACCACGACTACCACCATCGCCCATACCACCTCTGGCCACCACCCTTGTCACCACTGACTCACGGTGGTTCCAGGGGTGGTCCACTTGAGCCCTTGTCCGCTTATGACACCCGACAAAACCGCCACAAAACCCGACACCAACAGCCTGCTCTCCTATGTTTTCTACCTCCTACCCCGTGTTACTTGTCTTGTTTCTCTGAGCACGACCGTCATTAAAACTCTATCTATGACCACCACCTCCGTACCAAAGTGGCTACCCATAACCCTAGAAAACGCCACCCACTAACCATGTATAAAACACATCCCTAAGGTTCCCAGAAACCCGACTGAAACAGCCCCTTACCCGTTACCCCTGCTCTGTTTTCAATCCAACCACCACCACCACGGTGGTTGTCACGGCCTTGGTCAAGGTCTGAGTGGTCATCGTCTATTCTAGGGTTCGGGTCAGTCCTAAGGTGAGTCTAGTCTCAGTCCCATGGTTCAGATATAAACGGATCAACAAGCATATACATAAGACCGTCACAATTAAAACAATTATAAACGAAAGCTTACACATACATCCACGGTGGTTGACGATGAGTAGGCTGGTGTTTGAGGTAGTAGTATGGACGCAGTCGTGGGGGTAGATGATGATAGGGTTTTACGAGATATGGAGGCTGATAACATAGGGTTGTAGATGCTATGTTATGTCGATGTTTATGAATTAGGTTTATCGTTGTTTTACTTAGTATTAGACGGATATGTCGATGGGTTATACCCTTACCCAAGTCCAAGCCCTTTACCAAAGATCCATCACGCAACTCGAGGTCATATACGACTACATCCCGATCTTTATTTCGTAACTTAAAATTAACGAAACATATAAATAATTATATTAATTAAATTAAATTAATTATAATAATATGAAATTATTAGTACTTACATAAAAATTAAATTTAAATATAATTACGACTTAAATAATAAAACAAATATAAATAAGAAATAAATATAAGATAGGAAATGTATTTAATTAAAAATATATTATCAAAATAAAGAAATACGAAAGAAATGACATTTCATGACATAATCATCAAATATAAAAATGATTATGAATTACGAAATAATAGTAGAAATACGATTTCTAAAACAATAACAATTCTCGTAAAATATTTTATAAACATTCCGTTTGAAATACGTTTATAAAACATGGTTTGACAGTTGTTGACCGATGCTAAAATACGGGGTATTACAGTCTTCCCTCCTTAAAATGAACTTCGTCCCGAAGTTCACCACCCTGTAATGGTAACGAAACATCTAACAAGCACGAAACAAACACAAACAACACTTATACAGGCTTCAAAACGCGAAATATTACATTCTACCCTCGTTAAGAAAACTTTGTCCCCAAAGTTTAACGCATAACTAAATTAAAAGATACTTCACGAATCACAATATAATGCTACATGATTATCCAGTCTATTCAACAAGTACGACATATCAATTAGCCATATCAAAGATCATTAAGATTTACCCCAAAGTTTAACGCATAACTAAATTAAAAGATACTTCACGAATCACAATATAATGCTACATGATTATCCAGTCTATTCAACAAGTACGACATATCAATTAGCCATATCAAAGATCATTAAGATTTACAATCCTATCCTCCTTAAGACATGGTTACGTCCCCGTAACCCCATTAAAAAATTCCACTTTCAATGCTCAAGAAGATCCGCCAAAACAACAGTCACAATCATCTAATACGTTAAGTACTCTATACTGGACAACTAGCATCAGACTTTTATAGTAACAAAACATACTTGTCATTTTCATGCTACGCAGTTAAACCAAATCAAGGTAACTAACATTTATGTACTCTTGTAAATTTTAAGACACCTTAACACATTTACACTAATGTAGACAATCCGCTAACTCACAGCTCATACTTGACAAATCAATACACTTCATGCTCATAAACATATTATAGAGGCAAAATCATGTTTATGCAGATAAGAGAAACTGACATTGGGCAAAATTTAATTAATGTAATTAAACACGGAGCAATGACATATTTTACGAGATAGACACTTAACAAAGACTAGCAAGACAGCTTTGCATTTCTAGGTATAAATAAGTTAAAATCACTTAGATACATTTCTCATCTACTCGCATTACCTCATTTGTCGTAAACCTAGTAATAAATATAACTTGCATGATAAGAGGTTTATATCATGTGGAACAATTTCATGTTCAGGCAAAATTTTATCAATATGTAGTTACAGATTCTGTCGTGTTGCAAAATAATTACTATAATTATCATACATCATCTTTATCATGGATTATCACTTTGAAAACATTTTGAAACTTTCAAAACTATGAAGTTCTAACACAAGTTACTGATCGAAAACGAAACTAGCATTCCCACAATTCTCATGTCAATCAAATTACTAATTCAATATTTTGTAATCGGATTTAAACATAACAATATGTAGGTCACCTTGTGGCATAACAAAAGCGTCGGTATAAATGAAACAAACTTTTATATAAAACTCACCAATAATGAGTAAGGTTATACTATCATATAATAAAGTTCATTTCCATATCATATACCCACCGTTCAGGCTACTAAGGTCATATCAAAATAGTACATGGTTAAATCACATAATTCACATTTAATTAAACTTTTATATAGAAACTTGCATAAGTTACAATTTCAACAATCAATCATCATGCTACAACTTTCAAAAATTTATAATTAAATAACTGCTTTGCTATATTGTGAGCTATTATAGTTTTTAGAAAATATAAGGAACTAACTAATCATAGTAAAAAGAATCAAATGCAAAGCTTAAGGAAATTATTTATAACCATTTTTACAACTCGATAGGTCTGGACGGAAACTTTACAGCGATAGACAGAAAATTGGACAACTTGCAAAATCACAATTGAATAAGGAATCATTAAGATTTTACATGGATTATCATTTTGAAAACATAAATGAATACTCTAAACGGTAGAGTTGGAATTATGCATAAATAATAACTACGTTTTAAATGATTTCTTTTTCAAAAACATGAGTCAAAGCAGATTTGTGCAATAACAATCTGACCACTGTCGACTAAAATATTTATTTCTCGCAAAATATAAGTCGTTTTAACATGAATTCAAAAGCATTGGAAAGCTAAATCAGAAGGTTATCACACATAAAATTTTCAAATTCATATAGTGAACACATTTTAAATGGAAGCCCGTACAACAAGGTAACATTCTGAAATCTATTAAAATTTTGGAGTAAAAAAAAAAATTGCTTCACATTATCACATATACACAATCATTCCTTCCCTAAAGCATGTTGACATATCGTTTAAAGCATTGAAATCCCATCGCACCATATTAACATGTAATTGCCATCTAGAAAACGGTAAAGATTGCGAAACCGAAAATAAAATCAACTAAATAACTCAATAATCATGTATGTGTAGGCAAAGCATTAGTTCCTACCACCGTAACAATCACAACTTATTTAAGTACGTAAATATATCTTAGAAGTCACTAAGGTGCTACGTATCAGCAACTCATTACACATATCATTATACTATATCTCTACCTAAGGGTTCAGGGATCATATAGCCACATGCATATCACCAGACAGGGATTAATATAACATATATAAATTTGATCATTCTTATTCAAATACCAAACAATATATTACATAATTGCGATAGTCATTTAATAACCAGATATCATATCGACATTTCGAAACACCAAAATAGTATGATCATATCATTTCAAATTATTGTTCAATAAATATACAACCATTCTCTGAAAATTTCAATTCAATCACTCAGATCAATCAGCATTTCAAGATCAGTCGTATTCTTCTAATGCACATCATCATACAAGTCAAGCTTATATTTCAAAGTCATATTCCAATTTTCACGTTCTCAATACTTGAGATCATATATCTCAATTAACATTAGATATCAACCTCTTGTTTCACAATACACATTACCAACCATATTTCACATTATAACTTACCTCGTTCCTTTTCCGCGGAAACGTTAGTACAATATAACTGTGGTCTTTCCCTTTATTCTATACTACCCACTCTCTACATCTCTCAAGGGTGACCAGGTTATACTGAAAGGGCCAGTGGCTTGGTTTGAGGGGGCCCCTAACTCATCCCAATCCTGGGTCTCCTAACAGTTACTAACCTGGGGTTCATTTTATTAGACTCTTCCTACGTTCATTATTATTCCTTTGGTTTAGGCCTGAGGATCGTTCGCTCTGATACCACTTTGTAACACCCCTATTTATTTAAGAGCCTTTAGCAAGACATTCTCAAATAAATAGAGTTGTTACCATCTCGGAATGTCCGAGGTAGTGAATAACAAAGTAAACAAACCAAAATACTTTATATAAAAACTGATTAAATTTAAAGCTTTGATATTACAACTATTACGCAAAGAATAAAAGTACAACTGATAACATCTAAGTATGTGACCTAATTCTAAGTAGGTCTAAGCCATGTCTCTCTCCTTGCCCAAGCTCCTAGTCCATCTGTCTCTGACCTGTAGAATCTACTCCCCATTCCGGATCATCGTAGGTGTACACGAATACACTGTCAACCTCGCGGTTGAGTAGGATAACACAATAATAAATAATGCAACAAATATGATATGAAAATGCCATGATATGCTCGAGCTCAATCACAATCTCAGTCTCAAACCCGAAACACCCAGCCCTACCGAACCTCCCGGCAGACTATAATCGGTCGTCGCCGAACACCAGCTCAACAGCTGATAAGACACCAGACCTGGTCTGCAGAACCACCCTGGGCTTTATATCAGAACAATATCTGAATCACATCTTGCTCAGTAACCAATGCATATGCATGCTCATGAATGCAACAATACTCTTAATCAATCATGCTATTGATTAATGCAATGCTCGTGCCAATAATAAAAAACAATACTCAATCCAGCCAATATTATTCTCATATCAATCAATGCTCGGCATCCATATAACACACAATCCAAAATCCATTCATAACACATTATAGAGTAGCCAGTGTATCCTACCTGGATAGCAATATAATCCAATAGCAAGCCAGCAAGTAAACAGAGTTATGCCACTTCAATACCGTGACCTAACAATTAACAGAAGTATACAATCAGTACTCATTCCAAAACTAATTGTACTCCCGTCTACTTAGCTTATTCATGAGGTTAATTAAATAAAACAATCACGACACAACGATTATAAAATACATAATTACTAACTAATATAATGATATAAACAAATATAATATATCAATTAATCAAATTAACTAATTAAATAACATATTACACATAACGAGACCGTATTAAACACGACTACTTCAATTAGCTTGATTAACCCGTCTTTATTACTTTTATAACTAAACTTCGATTAAATAAACGAACATAGAAAATATATAGTCAACTATCGATAACCGTCACATTCTTGTATAACAAAATTACTTACTAACTTAATCATTAACTATTATGAACTAAATTACTAATAATAATAAACATAATAATAATAATAATAATAATAATAATAATAATAATTATAATAATATGATGTTGTTGATAAAACAACAACAACAACACCACTAAAATAATAATAATAATATAATAATAATAAATATAATAATAACAATAACACAAACGCAGTACAGCTATTACGAGAGTATAGCAATTACGATAACACCGAAGAACACAAACACGTACACACTTGAGTACCCTCCTTCACGTCATCACCGCCACCGTTATGACCACCCACAACCACCAACACTGGTCATAATCCCTAGCCCACACTACCGGCCACGACTTACCCAACTTGGCCACCACTCTCAGCCCTCAGAACCACCCTAAACATCCTTGTCAAAACGCCTACAAACACACAACTAACAGTGTATAAACTGTTTTTGGTCAGACCCGCCTTGTTCCCGTCCTCACCACGACTACCACCATGGCCCATACCACCTCTGGCCACCACCCTTGTCACCACTGACTCACGGTGGTTCCAGGGGTGGTCCACTCGAGCCCTCGTCCGCTTATGACACCCGACAAAACCGCCACAAAACCCGACACCAACAACCTGCTCTCCTATGTTTTCTACCTCCTACCCCGTGTTACTTGTCTTGTTTCTCTGAGCACGACCGTCATTAAAACTCTATCTATGACCACCACCTCCGTACCAAAGTGGCTACCCATAACCCTAGAAAACGCCACCCACTAACCATGTATAAAACACATCCCTAAGGTTCCCAGAAACCCGACTGAAATAGCCCCTTACCCGTTACCCCTGCTCTGTTTTCAATCCAACCACCACCACCACGGTGGTTGCCACGGCCTGGGTCAAGGTCTGAGTGGTCATCGTCTATTCTAGGGTTCGGGTCAGTCCTAAGGTGAGTCTAGTCTCAGTCCCATGGTTCAGATATAAACGGATCAACAAGCATATACATAAGACCGTCACAATTAAAACAATTATAAACGAAAGCTTACACATACATCCACGGTGGTTGACGATGAGTAGGCTGGTGTTTGAGGTAGTAGTATGGACGCAGTTGTCGGGGTAGATGATGATAGGGTTTTACGAGATATGGAGGCTGATAACATAGGGTTGTAGATGCTATGTTATGTCGATGTTTATGAATTAGGTTTATCGTTGTTTTACCTAGTATTAGACGGATATGTCGATGGGTTATACCCTTACCCAAGTCCAAGCCCTTTACCAAAGATCCATCACGCAACTCGAGGTCATATACGACTACATCCCGATCTTTATTTCGTAACTTAAAATTAACGAAACATATAAATAATTATATTAATTAAATTAAATTAATTATAATAATATGAAATTATTAGTACTTACATAAAAATTAAATTTAAATATAATTACGACTTAAATAATAAAACAAATATAAATAAGAAATAAATATAAGATAGGAAATGTATTTAATTAAAAATATATTATCAAAATAAAGAAATACGAAAGAAATGACATTTCATGACATAATCATCAAATATAAAAATGATTATGAATTACGAAATAATAGTAGAAATACGATTTCTAAAACAATAACAATTCTCGTAAAATATTTTATAAACATTCCGTTTGAAATACGTTTATAAAACACGGTTTGACAGTTCTTGACCGATGCTAAAATACGGGGTATTACAACACAACACAAAGATTGCTATTTTAACAAAAAGGTCGAGTTTCTCATTATCGTCACCTTTTAGCTTCACAAATCACCAAGAATCGCCTCCAAGCTACTCCAATCGACCTTGCCCGCAATGAGAAACACCAACAACGGTATTAGACTCGAAAACGTGCATAACAAGGGCACGTTCAGATTGTAAGATGAAAAGATTTTGGTATAAAACTTACCTAGAAAGATGGAGGACGAGAAGAGGAATCCGTGGCTGATACGTGTCTATTTTATGATGTTTTACATCTATTTTTACACGTATTTGGTCGCTCATTTACTATGTTTTAGCCTTTATTTCCCACAAATTGTGTACTTTCGTATTTTTATGCATTTTTGCAGATTTATGCGGAAAAGAAGCAATTTAGCACCAAATTCGTATCCTCAAGTCTTTTGCTCAATTAAGGAATAAATGGAAAGTCAACTGGAGTCAAAATCAAGTACCAAAAGTCAAACCAAGAGGAAAACCGAAGACTTCCCATAGGAAGCGGTCGACCGACCACCCAAACGGGTCGGCCGACCAGGCCTGATTTTCATGAAGCCCAATTTCCAAGAAAGGCCGGAAATAAGAGAAGTCCAACAAGAAGCGGTCGACCGACCAGCTAAACGGGTCGGCCGACCAGAACGAAGCCCATGCGAGTCTTTTTCGGAAATAAAGTAGAATTAGAATCTTTAGGAAACTCTTAGTTTTTACCCTATATAAACTAATCTTGTGATTAGGGTTATCGATCTTTTATCTATCGAATACACCATCTTTTTACTATCTTAAATCTCATCATATATTTTTAGTTTTGCAATCTTTCAATAGTTCCCAAGTATTCAATAAAGTTGATTCCGTTCTACCTTAATTCCAATTGTGGTAATTCTTCTTTGATCTAGTTTCATTATCATTCTTATTGCTTTTATTACAATTGTTAAGTTAGAATCCCAAGCTTTATTTGAATCTTGCATGCTCAGATTATTTACTATGTTTTCCATGTTTATTCCCAATTTTATATTCGTCTTAACAGTTATGAGTAACTAATTTTCATATGTTAGGATGTAGGGAATAATATGCATAGGTAAATAAAATCCGAAAAACCCGACCTGTAGCAGGACCCCGGTCGGCCGACTGGAATAGTCGGTCGGTCGACCGAGGCCGTGGTCGGCCGACTGGAGTAGCCGGTCGGTCGACCACTCGCGTCTGTTTTCTTATTTCGTCTTTTCTTATAAATTATAATATCCTGCAATGAGACCAATAGGAGACTTGTAGGATGTTAGTAATGACCTACCCAAGATTGAAAGATACGGGAAGGACATTGGTTTACACCTTAAGACGGATAGGTTACTCAAGGCTGAAAGGTATGTAACCTGGGATTTAGGAATCACCCTTATTGTTGACACCCAATAATTATGAGACCTAGGAACTAATAGCATAGGCCGAAAGGAGCTATTAGGTAGCATAGACCTAAAAAGATATGTTACACTCCCTTACGCGACTGCAATACATGTTGACCTTAGGATTTATTTTACCTTAGCTATTTATTACCCGAACATCCTAGCATCCTCTTTTATTATATTTTATTCTCATCTTTTAATTCTTGTTTTATTTTAATCTTTTCTTTAGATATAGTAATCAACCAATCAACCCCCAAATTTGTTACCTTTAAACATTAACATTAAGACAATAAACATTCCCCACCTCCTTGTGGTTCGACCCTGACTTTCACTATCTAATTGTTTAAGTTAGGAATATAAATTTATCTTTGGTACCCTCAACGACGGGCATCAAATTTTGGCGCCGTTGCCGGGGAGGTGACGCCAGTGTTTATTGTTTTTTGTTTATGTTTTCCCTTTTTCTTTCGCTGTCATGACCATCGCCCCTTTCCCACAACTCGAGCATGAACCATTGCATATCTATTGTAGTAGAATAACCTCTTTCCTTACTCAATCTGACTATCCTATTAGTATTGGGGAGGTTTGTCGTATCTTTTATGATGGAGTCACTGGTAAGACCTTGATCGAGATTGAGAGAAATTGCGGATGGAAATTTTTAGACCTACCCTGTGAGAAGCAATGGGAGCTTCTCAAACACCTAATCCGAGCCAGCGAAGATACGGAGAGGTATGAGGGTTTTAATATTAGTAACCCGGATATTCCTGTTGAGTGTGATCCTATCACACCCATTACTGAAGAGTCGCTCATTCTTAAGGATGAGTATGATAGGTTACTTGATTCCCTTTCCCTCCCCGTTGATGATACTGACTCGGTTTTAGATACAGATGATGAGTTAGAAATTTACCCCTTGACTGACCAACCTATTTCTGTAGGTGTTAGTGATGAACATGTTCCTAACATGTTTGAACCCTCGGTTGATGAACCTTGTGTTTTGCAGGATTCTTCTATTGACATCTCTGATGTTTTTAATAATATTAGTGAATGTTATGTACAAGGATCCTTTACAAAGGATCCTTCTGAGGCTTTGATGTGTTTTGAGGAATGTGTAGGTGAATGTCTTGCTCAAGAGGCTGATTTGGATGCTCCCGAAATTGCAACTCTAGTGGCAGAGTCTATAGGCGGTAGAAAGAGAGATGTTCTCAATCGAGTAGTACCACTTACTCGATCAAATGATGTAGAGAACGAGGTCACTCAAGCAAGTGATCATTTGGCTAAAGAAAAGAGCCCTAAGAAGAAGAAACCCAGGAAGGTGTCGACCCACGACTTGGGAGTCGACAACTCCGGGAGATGGATGGCTAAAGCTGTGGATGATGACCCACCCATCTACATGGTGGAGAGAAACTCATCTACCCAAATCACCATAGCTGAAGGAGTAGCCTGTAGTCAGAGCCCTTGGTCAAAGAAACGCCGAATCCTTCGCGGATGACTTCTTCTTTTTGCTCGTTTCTGTTTTTCTTAAGACATTTTTTTTTGTTTTGCTAAGACTTTCGAGCTTGCTTTCTTTAAGTTTTTAGGACAACTTTTTCGTGTTTGCGTAGTTAAGACTTTTTGGACTTGTTCTGGGATCTCGCGCATTTGTTGGGCGCATATCTATTGCTTTTTCAGGTTCAATAAAGAAACGAAGACCGCTGTGACGCAGAGGGGTCGACCGACCAGATACACGGGTCGGTCGACCTAGTCCCTGTAATATTGGAATTCCTGCAGTCAGCAGGAAGGTCGGTCGACCTAAAATATGGGTCGGTCGACCTACCCGTCCGTCACACCCTGTTCGCTTCTTCCTCGGAATTCGTGCACCATCTTGGGTACTTGAGTGGCATTGCTAGCCACCAAAACCTCCCAGCTTACGCTGGTTTGGGGAGGTTTTTCTCATGCGCTTCATAATCCTGTGAGTTCTTTCCAGTTTTTCCTTGGTTTTTCTTTTTATTGCATCTTTTCTTTAATTTTGTGAAACCTTTACTTAGGCTAATGCACAATGGGGACATTGTGCGGGTTGGTTTGGGGATTGGTTTCGTGTTACATGCATTGCATTTTGTCACACGTTTATTGCATTTCTGTCTTGCATCGTTCTTTTCTTTATTTTCCTTATATATACAAAAATCCAAAAAAAAATGAAAAAATTCAAAAATTCCAAAAAATGCACGTTTATTTTAGCATATAGGTCGAGTCGGAACGAAAGTATTTCAAGGATGATTTTGCTTTCTTACATGTTTATGCCTTTATCTTGCCTTGTCAACTTGTTTTAGTATGAAAGTCTTTTGCATATCTACGAATTTTTGTTAACTTGCGTATCTTGAGACTTGACTTATACCTTGGCAACCTACTATACATTCTAAGGTTTAGAGCTTTATTCCTGGTTTCATTCTTAAACCAGTTGTCTAGGATGTGAGTAGTACTCCCCTTGGAACATGTTACATCAATATGCATAAACATGAACTTGAGTTGCTATATACTTGTTTTACTATCTCGTTTTGTGAATCTTGGTACGTGCATTTGGGATACCTTTTCTTATATTCACCCATAAGCTTCACATAGCCAAAATTGCCTTTTTATTCCCCCAAAACTACATCTCATACTTAGCCTACCCTTCCAAGCTAGTATTTGTGGTCATTGGATTATTTTTTGAGGCATCTTGGTTTGTTGCTATTATGAGCAAAAAGAGAAAAGAAAGAAAGAAAGCAAGAAAAGAAAAAGAACAGAAAATTCAAAGAAAAAAAGAAAAGAAAAACGAAAAAAAAATCCGGAAAATGCGAAAGTCAGTCGACCGACCACATATACAGGTCGGCCGACCAACTGACATCATCAGAAAAAAAAATATTCGTTCCAAAAATTCCTTTCTTTTATATGTTATCACTCCCGTACCTCATTCAAAAATATTTGGGAGTCCTTTCTTATGTTTAATGTGAGAGTTGTGCTACAAAAGAGCACTTTCTTAATATCAAAAGTGTGAAATATGTTATTGGGAATCAGTTTTACTAACTTGGCTACTAACCCCACAAATCCAAAAGCATCTTAACCACTTTTACCTTTTACCTCACATATCTTTCATTACCTCAATTGCATGTATCTGGGTCACTTAATAAGATTGTTGTACAAAGTTGTAGAATTCTTGTTCATGTTAGATTGCAGGCATGTTTCCATGGGTCGCAGTTAGGTGAGTGTCTCTACAAAATTACTTCTTTCTATCTTTTACATATACTCACCCTTTGCTTCATGAGTGTCTCGAGCGTACCGCGAGAGTCCATGGTATAAGTCTCTATAGTCTTTATGTTTTCAAGTTTGACAACCCTATAACTCGTTTGCATGATTTGAATATTATCTCATTTTGTTCTTGGCATTGGTTTAGGCTTACATGTAAATTTCGCTCTGAGATTGAAATCGTTCCATTAGTTAAGATCGAGTCTATTTCTTGCTTGAGGGCAAGCAAGGGTTTGGTTTGGGGAATTTGATACGTGTCTATTTTATGATGTTTTACATCTATTTTTACACGTATTTGGTCGCTCATTTACTATGTTTTAGCCTTTATTTCCCACAAATTGTGTACTTTCGTATTTTTATGCATTTTTGCAGATTTATGCGGAAAAGAAGCAATTTAGCACCAAATTCGTATCCTCAAGTCTTTTGCTCAATTAAGGAATAAATGGAAAGTCAACTGGAGTCAAAATCAAGTACCAAAAGTCAAACCAAGAGGAAAACCGAAGACTTCCCAGAGGAAGCGGTCGACCGACCACCCAAACGGGTCGGCCGACCAGGCCTGATTTTCATGAAGCCCAATTTCCAAGAAAGGCCGGAAATAAGAGAAGTCCAACAAGAAGCGGTCGACCGACCAGCTAAACGGGTCGGCCGACCAGAACGAAGCCCATGCGAGTCTTTTTCGGAAATAAAGTAGAATTAGAATCTTTAGGAAACTCTTAGTTTTTACCCTATATAAACTAATCTTGTGATTAGGGTTATCGATCTTTTATCTATCGAATACACCATCTTTTTACTATCTTAAATCTCATCATATATTTTTAGTTTTGCAATCTTTCAATAGTTCCCAAGTATTCAATAAAGTTGATTCCGTTCTACCTTAATTCCAATTGTGGTAATTCTTCTTTGATCTAGTTTCATTATCATTCTTATTGCTTTTATTACAATTGTTAAGTTAGAATCCCAAGCTTTATTTGAATCTTGCATGCTTAGATTATTTACTATGTTTTCCATGTTTATTCCCAATTTTATATTCGTCTTAACAGTTATGAGTAACTAATTTTCATATGTTAGGATGTAGGGAATAATATGCATAGGTAAATAAAATCCGAAAAACCCGACCCGTAGCAGGACCCCGGTCGGCCGACTGGAATAGTCGGTCGGTCGACCGAGGCCGTGGTCGGCCGACTGGAGTAGCCGGTCGGTCGACCACTCGCGTCTGTTTTCTTATTTCGTCTTTTCTTATAAATTATAATATCCTGCAATGAGACCAATAGGAGACTTGTAGGATGTTAGTAATGACCTACCCAAGATTGAAAGATACGGGAAGGACATTGGTTTACACCTTAAGACGGATAGGTTACTCAAGGCTGAAAGGTATGTAACCTGGGATTTAGGAATCACCCTTATTGTTGACACCCAATAATTATGAGACCTAGGAACTAATAGCATAGGCCGAAAGGAGCTATTAGGTAGCATAGACCTAAAAAGATATGTTACACTCCCTTACGCGACTGCAATACATGTTGACCTTAGGATTTATTTTACCTTAGCTATTTATTACCCGAACATCCTAGCATCCTCTTTTATTATATTTTATTCTCATCTTTTAATTCTTGTTTTATTTTAATCTTTTCTTTAGATATAGTAATCAACCAATCAACCCCCAAATTTGTTACCTTTAAACATTAACATTAAGACAATAAACATTCCCCACCTCCTTGTGGTTCGACCCTGACTTTCACTATCTAATTGTTTAAGTTAGGAATATAAATTTATCTTTGGTACCCTCAACGACGGGCATCAGTGGCCGTGAAAATCGTCCCAATCGGATAAGAAACGAAGGTTTTATGAGCATTTGAAGGTTGTAGGTGGAAAAGTGATAAAAATGGTGTTTCCTTCTATTTTCACAAATCTGAAAAATAAAGGAAAGGAGGGAGGTAGATGATGGTAGGGTTAGGGTTTTGTGAGGAAAAAGAGGGGAAATGGGTCCATTAACAAACTAGGCCCATAAGACAAGTTTTAAGACGGTTCAAGCTAAGAACACCGACTTAAGGTAACTATAAACTTAAGACGATATAAATACTTTCGGACTATGAAATTAAATTGCAAGACGTAAATTACGCAATTAAATAAAATATTATTTAAACCCTTTTAAATATTCTCACATAAATTTATCAGTTATTTAAGAGAAATTCTAAATATTACAAAATATAAATTATTTCTCGAACTTGGACCTAAAATCATTAAATTTCCAAGTCCCGAAATATTGGGATGTTACAATAAACTAGTTTCGGTCGAAAATCGGATAACCGTGTAAAAGTGTAGTTGTTTATAGGGTCTAGAATCGAATAAGATATCTCATGATGAAATTTCGAACACGTGGTAGAAAAACAGGCTGAAAAATAACTGATACCTCAAGGTTCTAGAAGCGAAAAAGTGATTTATGGTTGTTTATAGGTTCTAGAAGCGAAAAAGATACCTCAAGACACGATTTCGGACACGTGGTAAAAAACACGCTGAAAAATAACAATGGCCGCTCCGACCACCCGAAACAACTCGAATTGAAGGATATATAATACACGTTTTTGGCCTCTGAACTTCTGAAACAAAAATTACCGAAAATGGCACGGATGGTTAATCGAGTCAGATAAAGCGGGCACAAAATTTTTCAAAAACATCAGAAGACATTTGACGTTACCGGTATGCTATAAACTAGTTTTGGTCGAAGATCGGATACCCGTATAAAAGTGATTTATTGTTGTTTATAGGGTCTAGAATCGAATAAGATATCTCATGATGCAATTTTGGACATGTGGTAGAAAAACAGGCTGAAAAATAACAATGGCCGCTCCAACCACCCGAAACAGCTCGAACTGAAGGATATATACTACACGTTTTTTAGGCCTCTGAACTCCTGAAACAAAAATTACCGAAAATCGCACAGATGGTTAATCGAGTCTGATAAAGAGGGCACATAAATTTGCAAAAACATCAGAAGACATTTGACGTTACCGGTACGCTATAAACCAATTTTGGCCGAAAATCGGATAACCGTGTGAAAGTGATTTATAGTTGTTTGTAGGGTCTTGAATCGAATAAGATATCTCATGATGTGATTTCGGCCACGTGGTAGAAAAACATGCTGAAAAATAACAATAGCCGCTCCGACCACCCGAAATTGCTCGAACTGAAGGCCACGTGTATAATATATCCTTCACTTCGGGCTGTTTTGGGTGGTCGGAGCGGCCATTGTTATTTTTCAGCCTGTTTTTATACCACATGTCCGAAATTTCATCATGAGATATCTTATTCGATTCTAGATCCTGTAAACAACTATAAATCACTTTTGTACAGTTATCCGATTTTCGGCCGAAATTGGTTTATAGCATACCGATAACGTCAAATGTCTTCTGATGTTTTTGCAAATTTTTGTGTCCGCTTTATCTCATTTATGCGATTTTCGGTAATTTTTGTTTCAGGAGTTCAGAGGCCTAAAAAACGTGTATTTTATATCCTTCAATTCGATCTGTTTCGGGTGGTCGGAGCGGGCATTGTTATTTTTCAGCGTGTTTTTCTACCACGTGTCCGAAATCGATCATGAGATATCTTATTTGATTCTAGAGCCTATAAACAGCTATAAATCACTTTTACACGGTTATCCGATTTTCGGCCGAAATTGGATTATATCATACCGGTAACGCCAAATGTCTTCTGATGTTTTTGCATATTTTTGTGCCCGCTTTATCTGACTTGACTTACAATTCCTGAATTTTCGATAATTTTCGTTTCGGGAGCTCAGAGGCCTAAAAAACATGTATTATATACCCTTAAATTCGAGCCGTTTCAGTTGTCGGAGCGACCATTTTTATTTTCAGCCTGTTTTTTACCACGTGTCCGAAATTGTATCATGAGGTATCTTTTTCGATTCTAGACCCTATAAACAACTTTAAATCATATTTACACAGTTATCTGATTTTCGGCCTAAATTGGTTTATTGCTTACCGGTAACGTCAAATGTCTTCAGATGTATTTGCCAATTTTTATGCCCTCTTTATCTGACTTGATTAACCATTCTTGCAATTTTCGACAATTTTCGTTTCGGGAGCTCAAAGGGCCTTAAAAATGTGTATTATATACCCTTCAATTCGAGCCGTTTCAGGTAGTCGGAGCTATAATCAATTATAAATCACTTTTACACGGTTGTCCGATTTTCGAGCGAAACTGGTATATAGCATACCAGTAACGTCAAATGTCTTCTGATGTTTTTGACAATTTTTGAGCCCGCTTTATCTGGCTCGATTAACCATCCTTGCGATTTTCAGTAATTTTTGTTTCAAGAGTTCAGAGGCCTAAAAAAGGTGTATAATATATCCTTCACTTCGGGCTGTTTTGGGTGGTCGGAGCGGCCATTGTTATTTTTCAGCCTGTTTTTATACCACATGTCCGAAATTGCATCAAGAGATATCTTATTCGATTCTAGATCCTGTAAACAACTATAAATCACTTTTATACAGTTATCCGATTTTTGGCTGAAATTGGTTTATAGCATACCGGTAACGTCAAATGTCTTCCGATGTTTTTGCAAATTTTTGTGCCCGCTTTATCTGACTTAACTTACCATTTATTAATTTTCGATAATTTTCGTTTTCGGGAGCTCAGAGGCCTAAAAAACGTGTATTATATACCCTTAAATTCGAGCCGTTTCAGTTGTCGGAGCGACCATTTTTATTTTCAGCCTGTTTTTTACCACGTGTCCGAAATCGTATCATGAGGTTTCTTTTTCGATTCTAGACCCTATAAACAACTATAAATCACTTTTACATAGTTATCCGATTTTCGGCCGAAATTGGTTTATTGCTTACCGGTAACGTCAAATGTCTTCAGATATATTTGCAAATTTTTATGCCCGCTTTATCTGACTTGATTAACCATTTTTGCAATTTTCGACAATTTTCGTTTCGGGAGCTCAGAGGCCTTAAAAATGTGTATTATATACCCTTCAATTCGAGCCGTTTCATGTGGTCGGAGCGACCATTTTTAATTTCAGCCTGTTTTATACCACGTGTCCGAAATCGTATCATGAGGTATATTTCTCGATTCTATACCCTATAAACAATTATAAATCACTTTTACACGGTTATCCGATTTTCGACCGAAACTAGTTTATATCATACCAGTAACGTCAAATGTCTTCTGATGTTTTTGACAATTTTTGTGCCAGCTTTATCTGGCTCGATTAACCATCCTTGCGATTTTCAGTAATTTTTCTTTCAGGAGTTCAGAGGCCTAAAAAATGTGTATAATATATCCTTCACTTCGAGCTGTTTTGGGTGGTCGGAGCGGCCATTGTAATTTTTCAGCCTGTTTTTCTACCACATGTCCGAAATTGCATCATGAGATATCTTATCCGATTCTAGATCCTATAAACAACTATAAATCACTTTTACACAGTTATCCGATTTTCGGCCGAAATTGGTTTATAGCATACCGGTAACGTCAAATGTCTTCTGATGTTTTTGCAAATTTTTGTGTCCGCTTTATCTCATCGGTGCGATTTTCGGTAATTTTTGTTTCAAGAGTTCAGAGGCCTAAAAACCGTTTATTTTTTACTATTTTATATCCTTCAATTCAATTTGTTTCGGGTGGTCGGAGCGGGCATTGTTATTTTTCAGCGTGTTTTTCTATCACGTGTCCGAAATCGATCATGAGATATCTTATTCGATTCTAGACCCTATAAACAACTATAAATCACTTTTACACGGTTATCCGATTTTCGGCCGAAATTGGATTATATCATACCGGTAACGTCAAATGTCTTCTGATGTTTTTGTAAATTTTTGTGCCCGCTTTATCTGACTTGACTTACCATTTCTGAATTTTCGATAATTTTCGTTTCGGGAGCTGAAAGGCCTAAAAAACATGTATTATATACCCTTAAATTCGAGCGTTTCAGTTGTCGGAACGACCATTTTTATTTCCAGCCTGTTTTTTACCACGTGTCCGAAATTGTATCATGAGGTATCTTTTTCGATTCTAGACCCTATAAATAACTTTAAATGATATTTACACAGTTATCCGATTTTCGGCCGAAATTGGTTTATTGCTTACCGGTAACGTCAAATGTCTTCAGATGTATTTGCCAATTTTTATGCCCGCTTTATCTAACTTGATTAATCATTCTTGCAATTTTCGACAATTTTTGTTTCGGGAGCTCAACGGGCCTTAAAAATGTGTATTATATACCCTTCAATTCGAGCCGTTTCAGGTGGTCGGAGGTACCATTTTTTATTTTCAGCCTGTTTTTTACCACGTGTCCGAAATCGTATCATGAGTTATCTTTTTCGATTCTAGACCCTATAAATAATTATAAATCACTTTTACACGGTTATCCGATTTTCGACCGAAACTGGTTTATATCATACCAGTAACGTCAAATGTCTTCTGATGTTTTTGACAATTTTTGTGCCAGCTTTATCTGGCTCGATTAACCATCCTTACGATTTTCAGTAATTTTTCTTTTAGGAGTTCAGAGGCCTAAAAAATGTGTATAATATATCCTTCACTTCGAGCTGTTTTGGGTGGTCGGAGCGGCCATTGTAATTTTTCAGCCTGTTTTTCTACCACATGTCCGAAATTGCATCATGAGATATCTTATCCGATTCTAGATCCTATAAACAATTATAAATCACTTTTACACAGTTATCCGATTTTCGGCCGAAATTGGTTTATAGCATACCGGTAACGTCAAATGTCTTCTGATGTTTTTGCAAATTTTTGTGTCCGCTTTATCTCATCGGTGCGATTTTCGGTAATTTTTGTTTCAAGAGTTCAGAGGCCTAAAAACCGTTTATTTTTTACTATTTTATATCCTTCAATTCAATTTGTTTCGGGTGGTCGGAGCGGGCATTGTTATTTTTCAGCGTGTTTTTCTATCACGTGTCCGAAATCGATCATGAGATATCTTATTCGATTCTAGACCCTATAAACAACTATAAATCACTTTTACACGGTTATCCGATTTTCGGCCGAAATTGGATTATATCATACCGGTAACGTCAAATGTCTTCTGATGTTTTTGTAAATTTTTGTGCCCGCTTTATCTGACTTGACTTACCATTTCTGAATTTTCGATAATTTTCGTTTCGGGAGCTGAAAGGCCTAAAAAACATGTATTATATACCCTTAAATTCGAGCGTTTCAGTTGTCGGAACGACCATTTTTATTTCCAGCCTGTTTTTTACCACGTGTCCGAAATTGTATCATGAGGTATCTTTTTCGATTCTAGACCCTATAAATAACTTTAAATGATATTTACACAGTTATCCGATTTTCGGCCGAAATTGGTTTATTGCTTACCGGTAACGTCAAATGTCTTCAGATGTATTTGCCAATTTTTATGCCCGCTTTATCTAACTTGATTAATCATTCTTGCAATTTTCGACAATTTTTGTTTCGGGAGCTCAACGGGCCTTAAAAATGTGTATTATATACCCTTCAATTCGAGCCGTTTCAGGTGGTCGGAGGTACCATTTTTTATTTTCAGCCTGTTTTTTACCACGTGTCCGAAATCGTATCATGAGTTATCTTTTTCGATTCTAGACCCTATAAATAATTATAAATCACTTTTACACGGTTATCCGATTTTCGACCGAAACTGGTTTATATCATACCAGTAACGTCAAATGTCTTCTGATGTTTTTGACAATTTTTGTGCCAGCTTTATCTGGCTCGATTAACCATCCTTACGATTTTCAGTAATTTTTCTTTTAGGAGTTCAGAGGCCTAAAAAATGTGTATAATATATCCTTCACTTCGAGCTGTTTTGGGTGGTCGGAGCGGCCATTGTAATTTTTCAGCCTGTTTTTCTACCACATGTCCGAAATTGCATCATGAGATATCTTATCCGATTCTAGATCCTATAAACAATTATAAATCACTTTTACACAGTTATCCGATTTTCGGCCGAAATTGGTTTATAGCATACCGGTAACGTCAAATGTCTTCTGATGTTTTTGCAAATTTTTGTGTCCGCTTTATCTCATCGGTGCGATTTTCGGTAATTTTTGTTTCAGGAGTTCAGAGGCCTAAAAACCGTTTATTTTTTACTATTTTATATCCTTCAATTCAATCTGTTTCGGGTGGTCGGAGCGGGCATTGTTATTTTTCAGCGTGTTTTTCTATCACGTGTCCGAAATCGATCATGAGATATCTTATTCGATTCTAGACCCTATAAACAACTATAAATCACTTTTACACGGTTATCCGATTTTCGGCCGAAATTGGATTATATCATACCGGTAACGTCAAATGTCTTCTGATGTTTTTGCAAATTTTTGTGCCCGCTTTATCTGACCTGACTTACCATTTCTGAATTTTCGATAATTTTCGTTTCGGGAGCTCAAAGGCCTAAAAAACATGTATTATATACCCTTAAATTCGAGCGTTTCAGTTGTCGGAACGACCATTTTTATTTTCAGCCTGTTTTTTACCACGTGTCCGAAATTGTATCATGAGGTATCTTTTTCGATTCTAGACCCTATAAATAACTTTAAATGATATTTACACAGTTATCCGATTTTCGGCCGAAATTGGTTTATTGCTTACCGGTAACGTCAAATGTCTTCAGATGTATTTGCCAATTTTTATGCCCGCTTTATCTAACTTGATTAATCATTCTTGCAATTTTCGACAATTTTCGTTTCGGGAGCTCAACGGGCCTTAAAAATGTGTATTATATACCCTTCAATTCGAGCCGTTTCAGGTGGTCGGAGGTACCATTTTTTATTTTCAGCCTGTTTTTTACCACGTGTCCGAAATCGTATCATGAGGTATCTTTTTCGATTCGAGACCCTATAAATAATTATAAATCACTTTTACACGGTTATCCGATTTTCGACCGAAACTGGTTTATATCATACCAGTAACGTCAAATGTCTTCTGATGTTTTTGACAATTTTTGTGCCAGCTTTATCTGGCTCGATTAACCATCCTTACGATTTTCAGTAATTTTTCTTTTAGGAGTTCAGAGGCCTAAAAAATGTGTATAATATATCCTTCACTTCGAGCTGTTTTGGGTGGTCGGAGCGGCCATTGTAATTTTTCAGCCTGTTTTTCTACCACATGTCCGAAATTGCATCATGAGATATCTTATCCGATTCTAGATCCTATAAACAATTATAAATCACTTTTACACAGTTATCCGATTTTCGGCCGAAATTGGTTTATAGCATACCGGTAACGTCAAATGTCTTCTGATGTTTTTGCAAATTTTTGTGTCCGCTTTATCTCATCGGTGCGATTTTCGGTAATTTTTGTTTCAGGAGTTCAGAGGCCTAAAAACCGTTTATTTTTTACTATTTTATATCCTTCAATTCAATCTGTTTCGGGTGGTCGGAGCGGGCATTGTTATTTTTCAGCGTGTTTTTCTATCACGTGTCCGAAATCGATCATGAGATATCTTATTCGATTCTAGACCCTATAAACAACTATAAATCACTTTTACACGGTTATCCGATTTTCGGCCGAAATTGGATTATATCATACCGGTAACGTCAAATGTCTTCTGATGTTTTTGCAAATTTTTGTGCCCGCTTTATCTGACCTGACTTACCATTTCTGAATTTTCGATAATTTTCGTTTCGGGAGCTCAAAGGCCTAAAAAACATGTATTATATACCCTTAAATTCGAGCGTTTCAGTTGTCGGAACGACCATTTTTATTTTCAGCCTGTTTTTTACCACGTGTCCGAAATTGTATCATGAGGTATCTTTTTCGATTCTAGACCCTATAAATAACTTTAAATGATATTTACACAGTTATCCGATTTTCGGCCGAAATTGGTTTATTGCTTACCGGTAACGTCAAATGTCTTCAGATGTATTTGCCAATTTTTATGCCCGCTTTATCTAACTTGATTAATCATTCTTGCAATTTTCGACAATTTTCGTTTCGGGAGCTCAACGGGCCTTAAAAATGTGTATTATATACCCTTCAATTCGAGCCGTTTCAGGTGGTCGGAGGTACCATTTTTTATTTTCAGCCTGTTTTTTACCACGTGTCCGAAATCGTATCATGAGGTATCTTTTTCGATTCTAGACCCTATAAATAATTATAAATCACTTTTACACGGTTATCCGATTTTCGACCGAAACTGGTTTATATCATACCAGTAACGTCAAATGTCTTCTGATGTTTTTGACAATTTTTGTGCCAGCTTTATCTGGCTCGATTAACCATCCTTACGATTTTCAGTAATTTTTCTTTTAGGAGTTCAGAGGCCTAAAAAATGTGTATAATATATCCTTCACTTCGAGCTGTTTTGGGTGGTCGGAGCGGCCATTGTAATTTTTCAGCCTGTTTTTCTACCACATGTCCGAAATTGCATCATGAGATATCTTATCCGATTCTAGATCCTATAAACAATTATAAATCACTTTTACACAGTTATCCGATTTTCGGCCGAAATTGGTTTATAGCATACCGGTAACGTCAAATGTCTTCTGATGTTTTTGCAAATTTTTGTGTCCGCTTTATCTCATCGGTGCGATTTTCGGTAATTTTTGTTTCAGGAGTTCAGAGGCCTAAAAACCGTTTATTTTTTACTATTTTATATCCTTCAATTCAATCTGTTTCGGGTGGTCGGAGCGGGCATTGTTATTTTTCAGCGTGTTTTTCTATCACGTGTCCGAAATCGATCATGAGATATCTTATTCGATTCTAGACCCTATAAACAACTATAAATCACTTTTACACGGTTATCCGATTTTCGGCCGAAATTGGATTATATCATACCGGTAACGTCAAATGTCTTCTGATGTTTTTGCAAATTTTTGTGCCCGCTTTATCTGACCTGACTTACCATTTCTGAATTTTCGATAATTTTCGTTTCGGGAGCTCAAAGGCCTAAAAAACATGTATTATATACCCTTAAATTCGAGCGTTTCAGTTGTCGGAACGACCATTTTTATTTTCAGCCTGTTTTTTACCACGTGTCCGAAATTGTATCATGAGGTATCTTTTTCGATTCTAGACCCTATAAATAACTTTAAATGATATTTACACAGTTATCCGATTTTCGGCCGAAATTGGTTTATTGCTTACCGGTAACGTCAAATGTCTTCAGATGTATTTGCCAATTTTTATGCCCGCTTTATCTAACTTGATTAATCATTCTTGCAATTTTCGACAATTTTCGTTTCGGGAGCTCAACGGGCCTTAAAAATGTGTATTATATACCCTTCAATTCGAGCCGTTTCAGGTGGTCGGAGGTACCATTTTTTATTTTCAGCCTGTTTTTTACCACGTGTCCGAAATCGTATCATGAGGTATCTTTTTCGATTCTAGACCCTATAAATAATTATAAATCACTTTTACACGGTTATCCGATTTTCGACCGAAACTGGTTTATATCATACCAGTAACGTCAAATGTCTTCTGATGTTTTTGACAATTTTTGTGCCAGCTTTATCTGGCTCGATTAACCATCCTTACGATTTTCAGTAATTTTTCTTTTAGGAGTTCAGAGGCCTAAAAAATGTGTATAATATATCCTTCACTTCGAGCTGTTTTGGGTGGTCGGAGCGGCCATTGTAATTTTTCAGCCTGTTTTTCTACCACATGTCCGAAATTGCATCATGAGATATCTTATCCGATTCTAGATCCTATAAACAATTATAAATCACTTTTACACAGTTATCCGATTTTCGGCCGAAATTGGTTTATAGCATACCGGTAACGTCAAATGTCTTCTGATGTTTTTGCAAATTTTTGTGTCCGCTTTATCTCATCGGTGCGATTTTCGGTAATTTTTGTTTCAGGAGTTCAGAGGCCTAAAAACCGTTTATTTTTTACTATTTTATATCCTTCAATTCAATCTGTTTCGGGTGGTCGGAGCGGGCATTGTTATTTTTCAGCGTGTTTTTCTATCACGTGTCCGAAATCGATCATGAGATATCTTATTCGATTCTAGACCCTATAAACAACTATAAATCACTTTTACACGGTTATCCGATTTTCGGCCGAAATTGGATTATATCATACCGGTAACGTCAAATGTCTTCTGATGTTTTTGCAAATTTTTGTGCCCGCTTTATCTGACCTGACTTACCATTTCTGAATTTTCGATAATTTTCGTTTCGGGAGCTCAAAGGCCTAAAAAACATGTATTATATACCCTTAAATTCGAGCGTTTCAGTTGTCGGAACGACCATTTTTATTTTCAGCCTGTTTTTTACCACGTGTCCGAAATTGTATCATGAGGTATCTTTTTCGATTCTAGACCCTATAAATAACTTTAAATGATATTTACACAGTTATCCGATTTTCGGCCGAAATTGGTTTATTGCTTACCGGTAACGTCAAATGTCTTCAGATGTATTTGCCAATTTTTATGCCCGCTTTATCTAACTTGATTAATCATTCTTGCAATTTTCGACAATTTTCGTTTCGGGAGCTCAACGGGCCTTAAAAATGTGTATTATATACCCTTCAATTCGAGCCGTTTCAGGTGGTCGGAGGTACCATTTTTTATTTTCAGCCTGTTTTTTACCACGTGTCCGAAATCGTATCATGAGGTATCTTTTTCGATTCTAGACCCTATAAATAATTATAAATCACTTTTACACGGTTATCCGATTTTCGACCGAAACTGGTTTATATCATACCAGTAACGTCAAATGTCTTCTGATGTTTTTGACAATTTTTGTGCCAGCTTTATCTGGCTCGATTAACCATCCTTACGATTTTCAGTAATTTTTCTTTTAGGAGTTCAGAGGCCTAAAAAATGTGTATAATATATCCTTCACTTCGAGCTGTTTTGGGTGGTCGGAGCGGCCATTGTAATTTTTCAGCCTGTTTTTCTACCACATGTCCGAAATTGCATCATGAGATATCTTATCCGATTCTAGATCCTATAAACAATTATAAATCACTTTTACACAGTTATCCGATTTTCGGCCGAAATTGGTTTATAGCATACCGGTAACGTCAAATGTCTTCTGATGTTTTTGCAAATTTTTGTGTCCGCTTTATCTCATCGGTGCGATTTTCGGTAATTTTTGTTTCAGGAGTTCAGAGGCCTAAAAACCGTTTATTTTTTACTATTTTATATCCTTCAATTCAATCTGTTTCGGGTGGTCGGAGCGGGCATTGTTATTTTTCAGCGTGTTTTTCTATCACGTGTCCGAAATCGATCATGAGATATCTTATTCGATTCTAGACCCTATAAACAACTATAAATCACTTTTACACGGTTATCCGATTTTCGGCCGAAATTGGATTATATCATACCGGTAACGTCAAATGTCTTCTGATGTTTTTGCAAATTTTTGTGCCCGCTTTATCTGACCTGACTTACCATTTCTGAATTTTCGATAATTTTCGTTTCGGGAGCTCAAAGGCCTAAAAAACATGTATTATATACCCTTAAATTCGAGCCGTTTCAGTTGTCGGAACGACCATTTTTATTTTCAGTCTGTTTTTTACCACGTGTCCGAAATTGTATCATGAGGTATCTTTTTCGATTCTAGACCCTATAAACAACTTTAAATCATATTTACACAGTTATCCGATTTTTGGCCGAAATTGGTTTATTGCTTACTGGTAACGTCAAATGTCTTCAGATGTATTTGCCAATTTTTATGCCCGCTTTATCTGACTTGATTAACCATTCTTGCAATTTTCGACAATTTTCGTTTCGGGAGCTCAAAGGGCCTTAAAAATGTGTATTATATACCCTACAATTCGAGCCGTTTCAGGTGGTCGGAGGTACCATTTTCTATTTTCAGCCTGTTTTTTACCACGTGTCCGAAATCGTATCATGAGGTATCTTTTTCGATTCTAGACCCTATAAATAATTATAAATTACTTTTACACGGTTGTCCGATTTTCGAGCGAAACTGGTTTATAGCATACCAGTAACGTCAAATGTCTTCTGATGTTTTTGACAATTTTTGAGCCGCTTTATCTCGCTTGATTAACCATCCTTGCGATTTTCAGTAATTTTTGTTTCAGGAGTTCAGAGGCCTAAAAAACGTGTATAATATATCCTTCACTTCGGGCTGTTTTGGGTGGTCGGAGCGGCCATTGTTATTTTTCAGCCTGTTTTTATACCACATGTCCGAAATTGCATCATGAGATATCTTATTCTATTCTAGATCCTGTAAACAACTATAAATCACTTTTGTACAGTTATCCGATTTTCGGCCGAAATTGGTTTAAAGCATACCGATAACGTCAAATGTCTTCTGATGTTTTTGCAAATTTTTGTGTCCGCTTTATCTCATCTATGCGATTTTCGGTAATTTTTGTTTCAGGAGTTCAGAGGCCTAAAAAACGTGTGTTTTATATCCTTCAATTCGATCTGTTTCGGGTGGTCGGAGCGGGCATTGTTATTTTTCAGCGTGTTTTTCTACCACGTGTCCAAAATCGATCATGAGATATCTTATTCGATTCTAGACCCTATATACAACTATAAATAACTTTTACACGGTTATCAGATTTTTGGCTGAAATTGGTTTATAGCATACCGGTAACGTCAAATGTCTTCTGATGTTTTTGCAAATTTTTGTGCCCGCTTTATCTGACTTGACCTACCATTTATTAATTTTCGATAATTTTCGTTTTCGGGAGCTCAGAGGCCTAAAAAACGTGTATTATATACCCTTAAATTCGAGCCGTTTCAGTTGTCAGAGCGACCATTTTTATTTTCAGCCTGTTTTTTACCACGTGTCCGAAATCGTATCATGAGGTATCTTTTTCGATTCTAGACCCTATAAACAACTATAAATCACTTTTACATAGTTATCCGATTTTCGAACGAAATTGGTTTATTGCTTACCAGTAACGTCAAATGTCTTCAGATATATTTGCAAATTTTTATGCCCGCTATATCTGACTTGATTAACCATTCTTGCAATTTTCGACAATTTTCGTTTCGGGAGTTCAAAGGGCCTTAAAAATGTGTATTATATACCCTTCAATTCGAGCCGTTTCAGGTGGTCGGAGGTACCATTTTTTATTTTCAGCCTGTTTTTTACCACGTGTCCGAAATAGTATCATGAGGTATCTTTTTCGATTCTAGACCCTATAAATAATTATAAATCACTTTTACACGGTTGTCCGATTTTCGAGCGAAACTGATTTATTGCATACCAGTAACGTCAAATGTCCTCTGATGTTTTTGACAATTTTTGAGCCGCTTTATCTCGCTTGATTAACCATCCTTGCGATTTTCAGTAATTTTTGTTTCAGGAGTTCAGAGGCCTAAAAAACGTGTATAATATTTCCTTCACTTCGTGCTGTTTTGGGTGGTCGGAGCGGCCATTGTTATTTTTCAGCCTGTTTTTATACCACATGTCCGAAATTGCATCATGAGATATCTTATTCTATTCTAGATCCTGTAAACAACTATAAATCACTTTTGTACAGTTATCCGATTTTCGGCCGAAATTGGTTTAAAGCATACCGATAACGTCAAATGTCTTCTGATGTTTTTGCAAATTTTTGTGTCCGCTTTATCTCATCTATGCGATTTTCCGTAATTTTTGTTTCAGGAGTTCAGAGGCCTAAAAAACGTGTATTTTATATCCTTCAATTCGATCTGTTTCGGGTGGTCGGAGCGGGCATTGTTATTTTTCAGCGTGTTTTTCTACCACGTGTCCAAAATCGATCATGAGATATCTTATTCGATTCTAGACCCTATAAATAACTATAAATCACTTTTACATAGTTATCAGAGCGACCATTTTTATTTTCAGCCTGTTTTTTACCACGTGTCCGAAATCGTATTATGAGGTATCTTTTTCGATTCTAGACCCTATAAACAACTATAAATCACTTTTACATAGTTATCCGATTTTCGGCCGAAATTGGTTTATTGCTTACCGGTAACGTCAAATGTCTTCAGATATATTTGCAAATTTTTATGCCCGCTTTATCTGACTTGATTATCCATTCTTGCAATTTCGGACAATTTTCGTTTCGGAAGCTCAGAGGCATTAAAAACGTGTATTATATACCCTTCAATTCGAGCCGTTTCATGTGGTCGGAGCGACCATATTTAATTTCAGCCTGTTTTATATCACGTGTCCGAAATAGTATCATGAGGTATATTTCTCGATTCTATACCCTATTCGTTAATTTTCGTTTCTGGAGCTCAGAGGCGTAAAAAACGTGTATTATATAACCTTTAATTCGAGCCGTTTCGGGTGGTCGGAGCGACCATTTTTAATTTCAGCCTGTTTTTCACCACGTGTCCGAAATCGCATCATGAGGTATCTTTTTCAATTCTAGACCCTATAAACAAATACAAATCACTTTTACACGGTTATTCGATTTTCGATCGAAACTGGTTTATAGCATACAGGTAAAGTCAAATTTCATCTGATGTCTTTGAATATTTTTGTGCCCGCTTTATCATAATGTCGGTAATTTTCGTTTCTAGAGCTCAGAGGCCTAAAAAACGTGTATTATATACCCTTCAATTCGAGCCGTGTCGGGTGGTCGGACCGACCATTTTTAATTTCAGCCTGTTTTTCACCACGTGTCCGAAATCGCATCATGAGATATCTTTTTCGATTCTAGACTCTATAAACAACTACAAATCACTTTTACACGGTTATTCGATTTTCGGCCGAAACTAGTTTTTAGCATACCGGTAACGTGAAATGTCTTCTGCTTTTTTTGAAAATTTTTGTGCTCGCTTTATTTGACTTGATTAACCATCCTTGCAATTTTCGGTAATTTTCGTTTCGAGAGCTCAGAGACCTAAAAAACGTGTATTGTATACCCTTCAATTCGAGCCGTTTCGGGTGGTCGGAGCGACCATTTTTAATTTCAGCCTGTTTTTCACCACGTGTCCGAAATCGCATCATGAGGTATCTTTTTCGATTCTAGACCCTATAAACAAATACAAATCACTTTTTCACGGTTATTCGATTTTCGACCGAAACTGGTTTATAGCATACCGGTAAAGTCAAATTTCATCTGATGTTTTTGAAAATTTTTGTGCCCGCTTTATCATAATTTCGGTAATTTTCGTTTCTGGAGCTCAGAGGCCTAAAAACCGTGTATTATATACCCTTCAATTCGAGCCGTTTCGGGTGGTCGGAGAGACCATTTTTAATTTCAGCCTGTTTTTCACCACGTGTCCGAAATCGCATCATGAGGTATCGTTTTCGATTCTAGACCCTATAAACAACTACAAATCACTTTTACACGATTATTCGATTTTCGACCGAAACTGGTTTATAGCATACCGGTAAAGTCAAATGTCATCTGAGGTTTTTGAAAATTTTTGTGCCCGCTTTATCTGACTTGATTAACCATCCTTGTAATATTCGGTAATTTTCTTTCCTGGAGCTCAGAGGCCTAAAAAACGTATATTATATATCCTTCAATTCGAGCCGTTTCGGGTGGTCGGAGCGACCATTTTTAATTTCAGCCTGTTTTTCACCACGTGTCCGAAATCGCATCATGAGATATCTTTTTCGATTCTAGACTCTATAAACAACTACAAATCACTTTTACAGGATTATTCGATTTTCGACCGAAACTAGTTTATTGCATACCGGTAAAGTCAAAAATCATCTGAGGTTTTTGAAAGTTTTTGTGCCCGCTTTACCTGACTTGATTAACCATCCTTGCAATATTCGGTAATTTTCGTTTCTGGAGCTCAGAGGCCTAAAAAACGTGTATTATATACCCTTGAATTCGAGCCGTTTCGGGTGGTCGTAGCGACCATTTTTACTTTCAGCCTTTTTTCCACCACATGTCCGAAATCGTATCATGAGGTATCTTTTTCGATTCTAGACCCTATAAACAACTACAAATCACTTTTACTCGATTATTCGATTTTCGACCGAAACTGGTTTATAGCATACCGGTAACGTCAAATGTCTTCTGATGTTTTTGAAATTTTTTGTGCCCACTTTATCTGACTTGATTAACCATACTTGCAATTTCCAGTAATTTTCGTTTCTAGAGCACAGAGGCCTAAAAACGTATATTATATACCCTTCAATTCAAGCCGTATTAGGGTGGTCGGAGCTGCCATTTTTTTTCAACCTGTTTTAATACTACGTGTCCGAAATCGCATCATGAGGTATCTTATTCGATTCTAGATCCTATAAACAACTATAAATCACTTTTACACGGTTATCCGAATTTCGGCCGAAACTGGTTTATAGCATACCGGTAACGTGAAATGCCTTCTGCTTTTTTTGAAAATTTTTGTGCTCGCTTTATTTGACTTGATTAACCATCCTTGCAATTTTCGGTATTTTTCGTTTCGAGAGCTCAGAGACCTAAAAAACGTGTATTGTATATGTAACACCCCAAGAGTGTGAGAGGAGAGTTGTCCCACATTGGTAGAATGTGAGGCTTGTGATATGTTTATAATAACTTCCACCCACCACTTAGTAACAAGGCCTTGTGCTTTTGGGCTTAAGTGAGGACAAAGAATGGGCCCAAAGGCTTATCTCCCATCTTATTGGGGGTGTGTTACGACCGTGGTGGGTCGGGTTGTCACAAATGGTATCAGAGCGACCCTGCGACCGTGTGGTGAGCCTGTAGTCGGGAGTACCCGGGTCACACACCTAGCGGGGAGGATTCTGGCCCTGGTTGTGGTCAAGTTTGAGGCACAACGAGGACGTTGTGTTCTTTAAGTGGGGGAGTTTGTAACACCCCAAGAGTGTGAGAGGAGAGTTGTCCCACATTGGTAGAATGTGAGGCTTGTGATATGTTTATAATAACTTCCACTCACCACTTAGTAACAAGGCCTTGTGCTTTTGGGCTTAAGTGAGGACAAAGAATGGGCCCAAAGGCTTATCTCCCATCTTATTGGGGGTGTGTTACGACCGTGGTGGGTCGGGTTGTTACAGTATACCCTTCAATTCGAGCCGTTTCGGGTGGTCGGAGCGACCATTTTTAATTTCAGCCTGTTTTTCACCACGTGTCCGAAATCGCATCATGAGGTATCTTTTTCGATTCTAGACCCTATAAACAAATACAAATCACTTTTTCACGGTTATTCGATTTTCGACCGAAACTGGTTTATAGCATACCGGTAAAGTCAAATTTCATCTGATATTTTTGAAAAATTTTGTGCCCGCTTTATCATAATTTCGGTAATTTTTGTTTCTGGAGCTCAGAGGCCTAAATACCGTGTATTATATACCCTTCAATTCGAGCCGTTTCGGGTGGTCGGAGAGACCATTTTTAATTTCAACCTGTTTTTCACCACGTGTCCGAAATCGCATCATCAGGTATCGTTTTCGATTCTAGACTCTATAAACAACTACAAATCACTTTTACAGGATTATTCGATTTTGGACCGAAACTGGTTTATTGCATACCGGTAAAGTCAAATATCATCTGAGGTTTTTGAAAGTTTTTGTGCCCGCTTTACCTGACTTGATTAACCATCCTTGCAATATTCGGTAATTTTCGTTTCTGGAGCTCAGAGGCCTAAAAAACGTGTATTATATACCCTTGAATTCGAGCCGTTTCGGGTGGTCGGAGCGACCATTTTTACTTTCAGCCTTTTTTCCACCACATGTCCGAAATCGTATCATGAGGTATCTTTTTCGATTCTAGACCCTATAAACAACTACAAATCACTTTTACTCGATTATTCGATTTTCGACCGAAACTGGTTTATAGTATACCGGTAACGTCAAATGTCTTCTGATGTTTTTGAAATTTTTTGTGCCCACTTTATCTGACTTGATTAACCATACTTGCAATTTCAAGTAATTTTCGTTTCTAGAGCACAGAGGCCTAAAAACGTATATTATATACCCTTCAATTCAAGCCGTATCAGGGTGGTCGGAGCGGCCATTTTTTTTTCAACCTGTTTTAATACTACGTGTCCGAAATCGCATCATGAGGTATCTTATTCGATTCTAGATCCTATAAACAACTATAAATCACTTTTACACGGTTATCCGATTTTCGGCCGAAACTAGTTTTTAGCATACCGGTAACGTGAAATGCCTTCTGCTTTTTTTGAAAATTTTTGTGCTCGCTTTATTTGACTTGATTAACCCTCCTTGCAATTTTCGGTAATTTTCGTTTCGAGAGCTCAGAGACCTAAAAAACGTGTATTGTATACCCTTCAATTCGAGCCGTTTCGGGTGGTCGGAGCGACCATTTTTAATTTCAGCCTGTTTTTCACCACGTGTCCGAAATCGCATCATGAGGTATCTTTTTTGATTCTAGACCCTATAAACAAATACAAATCACTTTTTCACGGTTATTCGATTTTCGACCGAAACTGGTTTATAGCATACCGGTAAAGTCAAATTTCATCTGATGTTTTTGAAAAATTTTGTGCCCGCTTTATCATAATTTCGGTAATTTTCGTTTCTGGAGCTCAGAGGCCTAAAAAGCGTGTATTATATACCCTTGAATTCGAGCCGTTCCGGGTGCTCGGAGAGACCATTTTTAATTTCAGCCTGTTTTTCACCACGTGTCCGAAATCGCATCATGAGGTATCTTTTTCGATTCTAGACCCTATAAACAACTACAAATCAGTTTTACTCGATTATTCGATTTTCGACCGAAACTGGTTTATAGCATACCGGTAAAGTCAAATGTCATCTGAGGTTTTTGAAAATTTTTGTGCCCGCTTTATCTGACTTGATTAACCATCCTTGCAATATTCGGTAATTTTCGTTTCTGGAGCTCAGAGGCCTAAAAAACGTGTATTATATACCCTTCAATTCGAGCCGTTTCGGGTGGTCGGACCGACCATTTTTAATTTCAGCCTGTTTTTCACCACGTGTCCGAAATCACATCATGAGATATCTTTTTCGATTCTAGACTCTATAAACAAGGGGCGTGTTAAATATCGTCGACACATTACTAATTATCGTCGACACATTAACATGAAATGCCCATTTTACCCCCCGCTATCCTCTATATCTACAACTTCATTTTCGGACTTGAAATTGATATCGGGTTATTACGAAATTCAAAAACTCGGTTTTCTTTGAAAATACAAAAAACGGTTTTCTTTGGAAATACAAAAATCGGTGTGAAGAACGGTTTTCAACGATGAGCGACAATGAAGAGGTAAGTTTACGATTTTAATTTGTTTGAAATTTACGATTTTTAGTTGTTTGAAATTTAGGATTTGTAATATTGTAGAACGGATTAGCGTAGATTCCCGAGGCCGGTTTGTTTTTAGGAAAAAAAAAAAAAAAAAAAAAGGAAAAATTGTCGGATGAAGAAATATTTCGTCCAGTGCGGGTTGGGGACGAGTGGGATTTTCGTCCAGGGTGGGTGTGGGACGAAAATCCCACCCGTCTGGACACGGTTTGGGACGGCCAATTTACACGTCTGGGACGAACCAGTTCTTTGTCCCAGACCTGTTCTGGACGAACCAGTTCTTTGTCCCAGACCTGTTCTGGACGAACCAGTTCTTTGTCCCAGACCTGTTCTGGACGAACCAGTTCTTTGTCCCAGACCTGTTCTGGACGTGAATGTGCTTTGTCCCTTTTTTTTTTTTTTTTTTTTTTTAAAATTAACCGTAACCCTAACCCTAACCCTAACCCTAACCCCTAAACCGTAATCTTGAACGTAATTATCGAAACGTGTGCAGGTTTTTGATGATGGAGACGGTGTTGACTATTCTAGTCATTTTACGAGCGATAATATTTTTCTTTCGAGTCGAGATGGGTTTACTTGGGCATATGCGATAGCATTGGGACTCGGGTTTGGAATTAAAAGAGCGAGCAACAAAAAAGTCGGTCGTCACACGAGTTTGAGACAGGACTATTTTCTTTGTCGGAATGGTGGACGACCTCCCTTAAATGGTGATGCTGATACTTTGAGAAGGAGTAACACGGGTAGCACCTGGTGCAATTGCAAATTCAGAATGAAAGCTGTTGAGATAACAGAAGGTAGTTGGAGGGTGGTCATGATTTGCGGGTATCATAATCACGGGTTTGTGACGTATAGGGATGGCGATAGATATCACGCACGGTTTGATGTAGAAGAGTTGGCTTTCATCGATGCCCAAGTTAGAGCTCATGTTACACCGGCTGTTATTAGTGCGGGTTTGCATCAGAGAAATCCAGAGAAGGCTAGGCCAAATCGGCGACAAATATACAATCGTTCTCAGAAAATAAGGGCCGAGGAAAGAGATGGGAGGAACCCGGCACAACAGATGTTGGCACTCGCGGTTCAGCATAAGTATGTCCATTTCTGGGTTACCGATCCGGAGGAAGACGAGCTTACCCACGTGTTCATGGCTCATCCCGAATCAGTTAAGATGTTTCGATCATACTACTATGTTGCGTTGATCGACTCCACCTACAAGACAAACTTGTACGGTCTTCCGCTAATTGAGATGGTGGGTGTTACACCGGTTGGGAAGAGCTTTGTGATCGCTTATGCGATTGTTACTCATGAGTCCGAGGAGGGGTATGTTTGGGTTTTAGAGCGATTGAAGTCCCTTCTCAACGACGATGTTCAGCCTAACGTAATTGTCACAGATTTCGAACGGGGTTTATTGAAGGCGATTCCGACTGTTTTTCCTGATTCGGATCACTTGTTATGTCTTTGGCATATATATTCCAACGTGGAGACCAAAGCACTCAATATCACTGGCAAGGACAGTTTTGCTAAGTATGTAACTAGCGTATTGTTTAAGGCAGTTGTTGAGGCGGAGACCCGGGAGTTGTTCGATGTTGCGTGGAGCGAGCTTGTTAGGCAAGTTGCGCCTGTGGCGGCTTATGTTGAGGATCAATGGATCCCGCATGTGGAAAAATGGGCCAAGTATAGAACGAACAAGATAATTCATTTCGGTAACACTACTACTTCTCGTGTTGAGTCGGCTCATGCAAATCTGAAGAAGTGGTTGAATAGCGCGAAACTGGCACTTGATAGGATTTGGATACGTTTCCATTCGTTGTTGGAAACGCAACATGTTGAGATCCGACACCGGTTGCAGTTATCTAGATCGGTACGGCTGACGGGTCTTCATCGATTGTTTTCCAGAATTACTTATAAAATATCGAAGGAAGGAATCATTGAAATGCGGGCAGAATTTGAAAGAGGCGCCAAGATGATGGAAGAGGATTTACCGGCCAATTGCGGATGTGTGACGGCTACTACATTGGGGTTGCTATGTGCTTGTTCACTTCGTCGCTTAGCTAATATTGGATGTCGAGTGCCTCTTGATGTGTTACATCCATTTTGGAGGAAGTTGGAGTACGATGGTTCTGAAGCGATGCCTACTTGTGACGATGCTCGAGTTGAGGAGTTGTTTGATGAAATTAGGAATGCAGACCCAAGTATGAGATCCACCATGTTCGATGCCGTATACTCTCAGTTGCACCCGGACGAGGAGGATGTACGCGAGCCTAAAGTGAACGAGAACCCGAGAGGTCGTCCGAAAAAAGCAACTCGTAGAGAACCGTCCGCCGTTGAGCATGCACGGGTTCGGGTCAGCCAAGGTAGAGGTAGAGGTAGGGGTAGAGGTAGATCTTCTACGCCCGATGGTTCGCAACGTAATGGTGCTGCATTCACTACACCCCCTCGTTCTACTCCGAAGGGAGACGGTACTCCGTCGACAGCCCCCCGTACGACTCCGAAGGGAGTCGGTACTCCGTCATCGGGTTTCGGTACTCCGGCATCTACTGCGACTACGAGTTCGGGGAGTTTTACTGCATCGCATTGTGCACCTTTGGAGGTGAATTACACCGTCGGCCAACCGAGGTACTTTCCCTATCTTGACTTTCTGCCTACATGGTTTCCACAGTATCTAGAAGCGTGGTTTGATCCTATTCCCGATGGTCACTGTTGTTATCGAGTTATATCACATGATTTAAGAGGTGAGGGAAGTCATTTCACGATGGCTAGAACAGATTTGCTCCGAGAGATATGTAGTTCGAACACGTACCGTGACGCCATTTATGGACAGTGCCGATTTGAGTCCACAGATGTTGGTAGAGTTACATTTATGGATCAGGTACCGTGCGGGAGGGAGCATTGGATGGACACTTTTGATCTATATGGATACGCTACGATGTACAATTGGGTGATATGTTGTGTTTCTGCTATGGACGATCGAGATGGGCGTCGAAATTGGGCAGGTAGTTTCACTTTCATGCCTTTACGAGCCCATATCGGAGTGCGTGCCCCTTACGGTGTCTTATGGGTATTACATGCGGGAAACCACTTTCTGAGGCTTCGGGTACGTCCCCTGTCACCTATGCCACCGATAGCTCCTTGTTGGGAACACGATGGAAGTGTAGCTCATTACATAGATAACTATCGACATCAACTGTCAATGTGGCGCCATTTAGAACCGCGTCCGTAGTTTTATTTGATGTACTTGTTGTTTTATTTAGTCTAATTTATTACGTATTAATTTGATAATTTACCGTTTTTAATTTGAAATTTACCGTTACAATTTTGAAATGTAACCGTTACAATTTTAAAATGTAACCGTTACCATTGTGAAATGTAACCGTTACAATTTTGAAATGTAACCGTTGCACAATGATTTCTTATAAATAAGGGTTGTTTCGTTCAGTTTAATCACAACAACTATTACTCACTCCAAAAAAATCAAAACTATTATAATGGCTATTACAAACATTGAAAAAAACAGATGGTATCAGTTTAGGATCGATCTTATAACAGACCAGTTCCCGGTTTTAGTTTCTCGCCTTGAACTAGTCATTCCAAGCGACACTGTCTGGGACCTCGTAGAACATCCGCCAATTGCCAGCCTTTTCGGCATCCTAAACGGACACCCACACCGCAGTCCACCTGTTGCCGCCGAGGATGTTACTGAAGAAGTTGTAACTGAGAAGATGCACGAGTTTCGTAAGTTAAGGAGCGATTTCCTTGTTTATATCGAGCGTATACTAAACTTGATAGACTACGCAACGTTATCGGATTTATGTGCCGGTAGAGTCTTCAACCTAGGTAATGTCCATCTGCGCGTTTTAATGTTGTACGATCAATACGTTGCTAGCCAGCCTGAAGTAATTGAAGCTGGAGATTACGAGGGAGATCTGGCTTCATCTTCATCATCCGAAGATAATTAAGATCTGTAACCTTATGTTTTACGTCGTTTACTTTATTTCGTATTATGTTTTATGTTTTATGTCACTTTATTGTAATTCGTATTATGTTTTATTTCGTATTATGTTTTATGTTTTATGACACTTTATTGTAATTTGTATTAACTTTTATGTTGTATGTAGTTTAATTATTTTCTAATTTCTGATATGCGCTACGGATTACTAACAAATTACTATTAAAAATAAAAATAACCAAGTTACTATTAAAAAAATCCAAAGATAGGAAAATTCGCTACAAACAAAATAAAATTCATAAACACGCAACAAAACTACACCCCCTCGTCATCATCACTATCTGAACTAGTGTAAATACCATCTTCTCTACGTTGAATGCGATCACTCACACTTCGCCGGGGGGCTTTGTTCTTCTCAATGCGGCGCCGAGTAGTGTCTAGCATTGGTTTGTATGACATCACAACTTTATTGTAGTAGGCTAACTTCTCCGCGTCATCCGTTATCTTCTCCGCATCGACGAGCTGAGCCAGCATATCTTGTGCACACTGCAATTTCACAAACTACTATCAGAATATGTAAAAAAAAATTAAGAAATAAAATATTATATTTAAACATATTTTACCTCAAGAGTGAAAGGGGCATCGGCACGTGGTTCGGGAGCCGAACTGTGGTAAGAATCAATGATCACCGGGTGAGAAACGAGGTTGTACCATCCCATATAATCTGAAGCGACCTCGCCAAAATAAGTAACGGGTGTCGACTTACGGGCAAGCTGAGTAACGTGATCGTCCCAACAATCCCATAAACCTTCGCCAACCCCGCCTACCCTAACATCGTAATCTCGTCCCGACGCAGGCCGGTACGCCTCCAACGGCATAATAGGATTGGGTATAACTTGCACATACCCAAACTGCCGTAAACACCGATCGGGCTGGTACATCTCAGCTATGTCCATGAACTGGATGCATCCGCAGTACAGAGTACGAGGATGGAGCACATCCTGACGCGGCCCATACGGCTCCCACCTGACTGAAGCATGAGTAAGACCATCTAAAATCCTACGATATTCCATCAACCTCTCTGCTGTCTGGGGGAAAGCCCCAACTTGTCTCCAACAACAAGCCCGACACTGGGTATCATCAATGACTAGTGGTTGATCTGGTCTAAACATAGGGAAGTACTCATAGATCCAAGACTGTAACAGAGTCATGCAACCACCAATAGTCTTCACACCAGCCCGTGAAGCTATACCCAACTGCCGGTACATAAAGGCAAGCGTACCGGCACCCCAAGCAAATTCTTTAACCTCGCTAGGATCATGCAATAAGGGTAACAGCTGGGGTCGTATCCTATCGCCTGATTTGTCGACGAAAAGTGTCGACCCCAAAACCACAGCGAAGAACCCCTGAGCGGCAACAAAGTCACAACTCCTCCTCGCCATCTCCAGAGTCGAGTCCACCAACAGACCCCCACTCTTGTAAATAGGGACCCTCTTATTAGGATCCAAGGGCAACCTAAGGGCTTCCTCTGACCTCGAAAAAAAGCAACAAGCATGGATAATAGGATCCGCCATCCTCCCATCTTCACTATTAACCCGACAACTTCGACCATCTACCCGAACACCTAAGATTTGCGCGACATCATGAAGGAGTATGCTGATCTCCCCAAAAGGCATGTGGAAGCTGTTGGTGTCGGGTTGCCACCTCTCAACGAAAGCAGAAATAAGCGGAATGTTAAAATACTCGGTCATGGAACCAACAAGGTGAGCAAGACCACTATCGTCATACATAGTCTGAACGGTCGGAGATAGTGGCCAGTTAGTCAACACCTTCCCCTTACCGAATCTGTGGTAACCCGTCAACACTGGTCGACCTACATCGCTAGGCGTCGTCCATAACTGGTTGGCGATGTGCCCCAAAAAACTCGGAATCACGGAACAAACAGTTGGGCCTCCAGGAACAGGACGGGTAGCCACCCAAGAAGTATCCTTAGCGGACCTCTTCTTCTTCGGAGCCGCTACACTGCTAGAACCCTCCTCAGCCACAAAACAACCGTCACCCCGTCTACGGGGACCCCTCCTAACCCGCTCCTCAGCCCCAACCCTCTCTGAACCCCTCTCCTCAACCCGCTCCTCAACCCGCTCCTCAGAACCCTGCACTCCCGACTCGTCGGCTAAAATCTCTGCAGCAACAGCTAAATCCTCCGGCTCAAACCGTAACTGTTTCCCAGCCCGTGCTGATGCTGTCACCTTTCGACCTCTCACATTTCTGTCATTTCCTCCCCCGGCCATCTATTCACAAAATAATTAAACATTTTAGAATAAAAATTATTCGTTATTACGTTAACTAAGCAAGACGGAAATAATAAAATTAAAAAAAAAAATTTACTAAACCCTAACCCTAAACCCTAAAGGAAAACCCTAAACCCTCAACCCTAATTTTTAAGAAAAACCCTAAACCAATTGTTAATATTAAATAAACCCTAATTTTTAAAAAAAAAAAAAAAAAAAAAAAAAAAAAAAAAAAAAAATTAATTGGACGAAAATCTGACCCATCCCCAGCCAACCCCAGACGACTATCAGAGCCGTCCGTCACCCTCCCCAGACGAAGAAACCGTTCGTCCGTCCCCCACCCCAGACGAACGGCCTGTTCGTCCAAACCCCCCCCCCAGACGAACGGCCTGTTCGTCCAACCCCCACCCCAGACGAACGGCCAGTTCGTCCCAACCGCACCCCAGACGTACTTGTTCCACGTCCCAGCGAGTTTCTGCGTTATTTTTTTTTTTTTTTTTTTTTTTAATTTTCCAAACTAATTCAAGGTAATAATCCGACACATAACAATCAAACTAAAATTCAATCCTAATTCCGTACAAAACTAAGGCATCTATCCTAATTCCGTTTCTAATCTATCAAATTAACAAAAACATAACATATAAACAAAAGTAAAGAATACATACCGTATTCAAGTTTCGGAATTGAGACGGAAAAATTGTTGTTGCAAAAATACGGTTTTTGAATTTGAATTTGAATTTTGTTGAATTAAAAATGAGTTACTTTTATTTGAATATAAAGGGGATGGGAGGGGTAGTTTAGGTAGTTCATTAATTTGTGTCGACGATAATTAGTAATGTGTCGACGACGTATAGTAGGTTGGATAAACAACTACAAATCACTTTTACAGGATTATTCGATTTTCGACCGAAACTGGTTTATTGCATACCGGTAAAGTCAAATGTCATCTGAGGTTTTTGAAAATTTTTGTGCTCGCTTTGTCTGACTTGATTAACCATCCTTGCAATATTCGGTAATTTTCGTTTCTGGAGCTCAGAGGCCCAAAAAGCGTGTATTATATACCCTTGAATTCGAGCCGTTTCGGGTGGTCGGAGCGACCATTTTTAATTTCAGCCTGTTTTTCACCACGTGTCCGAAATCGTATCATGAGGTATCTTTTTCGATTCTAGACCCTACAAACAACTACAAATCAGTTTTACTCGATTATTCGATTTTCGACCGAAACTGGTTTATAGCATACCGGTAACGTCAAATGTCTTCTGATGTTTCTGAAATTTTTTGTGCCCACTTTATTTGACTTGATTAACCATACTTGCAATTTCCAGTAATTTTCGTTTCTAGAGCACAGAGGCCTAAAAACGTATATTATATACCCTTCAATTCAAGCCGTATCAGGGTGGTCGGAGCGGCCATTTTTTTTTCAACCTGTTTTAATACTACGTGTCCGAAATCGCATCATGAGGTATCTTATTCGATTCTAGATCTTATAAACAAATATAAATCACTTTTACACGGTTATCCGATTTTCGGCCGAAACTAGTTTTTAGCATACCGGTAACGTGAAATGTCTTCTGCTTTTTTTGAAAAATTTTATGCTCGCTTTATTTGACTTGATTAACCATCCTTGCAATTTTCGGTAATTTTCGTTTCGAGAGCTCAGAGACCTAAAAAACGTGTATTGTATACCCTTCAATTCGAGCCGTTTCGGGTGGTCGGAGCGACCATTTTTAATTTCAGCCTGTTTTTCACCACGTGTCCGAAATCGCATCATGAGGTATCTTTTTCGATTCTAGACCCTATAAACAAATACAAATCACTTTTTCACGGTTATTCGATTTTCGACCGAAACTTGTTTATAGCATACCGGTAAAGTCAAATTTCATCTGATGTTTTTGAAAATTTTTGTGCCCGCTTTATAATAATTTCGGTAATTTTCGTTTCTGGAGCTCAGAGGCCTAAAAAGCGTGTATTATATACCCTTGAATTCGAGCCGTTTCGGGTGGTCGGAGCGACCATTTTTAATTTCAGCCTGTTTTTCACCACGTGTCCGAAATCGTATCATGAGGTATCTTTTTCGATTCTAGACCCTATAAACAACTACAAATCAGTTTTACTCGATTATTCGATTTTCGACCGAAACTGGTTTATAGCATACCGGTAACGTCAAATGTCTTCTGATGTTTTTGAAATTTTTCGTGCCCACTTTATCTGATTTGATTAACCATACTTGCAATTTCCAGTAATTTTCGTTTCTAGAGCACAGAGGCCTAAAAACGTATATTATATACCCTTCAATTCAAGCCGTATCAGGGTGGTCGGAGCGGCCATTTTTTTTTCAACCTGTTTTAATACTACGTGTCCGAAATCGCATCATGAGGTATATTATTCGATTCTAGATCCTATAAACAACTATAAATCACTTTTACACGGTTATCCCATTTTCGGCCGAAACTAGTTTTTAGCATACCGGTAACGTGAAATGCCTTCTACATTTCTTGAAAATTTTTGTGCTCGCTTTATTTGACTTGATTAACCATCCTTGCAATTTTCGATAATTTTCGTTTCGAGAGCTCAGAGACCCAAAAAACGTGTATTGTATACCCTTCAATTCGAGCCGTTTCGGGTGGTCGGAGCGACCATTTTTAATTTCCGCCTGTTTTTCACCACGTGTCCGGAATCGCATCATGAGGTATCTTTTTTGATTCTAGACCCTATAAACAACTACAAATCACTTTTACACGGTTATTCGATTTTCGACCGAAACTGGTTTCTAGCATACCGGTAAAGTCAAATTTCATCTGATGTTTTTGAAAAATTTTGTGCCCGCTTTATCATAATTTCGGTAATTTTCGTTTCTGGAGCTCAGAGGCCTAAAAACCGTGTATTATATACCCTTCAATTCGAGCCGTTTCGGGTGGTCGGAGAGACCATTTTTAATTTCAGCCTGTTTTTCACCACGTGTCCGAAATCGCATCATGAGGTATCGTTTTCGATTCTAGACCCTATAAACAACTACAAATCACTTTTACACGATTATTCGATTTTCGACCGAAACTGGTTTATAGCATACCGGTAAAGTCAAATGTCATCTGAGGTTTTTGAAAATTTTTGTGCCCGCTTTATCTGACTTGATTAACCATCCTTGTAATATTCGGTAATTTTCGTTTTTGGAGCTCAGAGGCCTAAAAAACGTGTATTATATACCCTTCAATTCGAGCCGTTTCGGGTGGTCGGACCGACCATTTTTAATTTCAGCCTGTTTTTCACCACGTGTCCGAAATCACATCATGAGATATCTTTTTCGATTCTAGACTCCATAAACAACTACAAATCACTTTTATAGGATTATTCAATTTTCGACCGAAACTGGTTTATTGCATACCGGTAAAGTCAAATGTCATCTGAGGTTTTTGAAAATTTTTGTGCCCGCTTTATCTTACTTGATTAACCATCCTTGCAATATTCGGTATTTTTCGTTTCTGGAGCTCAGAGGCCTAAAAAACGTGTATTATATACCCTTGAATTCGAGCCGTTTCGGGTGGTCGGAGCGACCATTTTTAATTTCAGCCTGTTTTTCACCACGTGTCCGAAATCGTATCATGAGGTATCTTTTTCGATTCTAGACCCTATAAACAACTACAAATCAGTTTTACTCGATTATTCGATTTTCGACCGAAACTGGTTTATAGCATACCGGTAACGTCAAATGTCTTCTGATGTTTCTGAAATTTTTTGTGCCCACTTTATTTGACTTGATTAACCATACTTGCAATTTCCAGTAATTTTCGTTTCTAGAGCACAGAGGCCTAAAAACGTATATTATATACCCTTCAATTCAAGCCGTATCAGGGTGGTCGGAGCGGCCATTTTTTTTTCAACCTGTTTTAATACTACGTGTCCGAAATCGCATCATGAGTTATCTTATTCGATTCTAGATCTTATAAACAAATATAAATCACTTTTACACGGTTATCCGATTTTCGGCCGAAACTAGTTTTTAGCATACCGGTAACGTGAAATGTCTTCTGCTTTTTTTGAAAATTTTTATGCTCGCTTTATTTGACTTGATTAACCATCCTTGCAATTTTCGGTAATTTTCGTTTCGAGAGCTCAGAGACCTAAAAAACGTGTATTGTATACCCTTCAATTCGAGCCGTTTCGGGTGGTCGGAGCGACCATTTTTAATTTCAGCCTGTTTTTCACCACGTGGCCGAAATCGCATCATGAGGTATCTTTTTCGATTCTAGACCCTATAAACAAATACAAATCACTTTTTCACGGTTATTCGATTTTCGACCGAAACTTGTTTATAGCATACCGGTAAAGTCAAATTTCATCTGATGTTTTTTGAAAATTTTTGTGCCCGCTTTATAATAATTTCGGTAATTTTCGTTTCTGAAGCTCAGAGGCCTAAAAAGCGTGTATTATATACCCTTGAATTCGAGCCGTTTCGGGTGGTCGGAGCGACCATTTTTAATTTCAGCCTGTTTTTCACCACGTGTCCGAAATCGTATCATGAGGTATCTTTTTCGATTCTAGACCCTATAAACAACTACAAATCAGTTTTACTCGATTATTCGATTTTCGACCGAAACTGGTTTATAGCATACCGGTAACGTCAAATGTCTTCTGATGTTTTTGAAATTTTTCGTGCCCACTTTATCTGATTTGATTAACCATACTTGCAATTTCCAGTAATTTTCGTTTCTAGAGCACAGAGGCCTAAAAACGTATATTATATACCCTTCAATTCAAGCCGTATCAGGGTGGTCGGAGCGGCCATTTTTTTTTCAACCTGTTTTAATACTACGTGTCCGAAATCGCATCATGAGGTATATTATTCGATTCTAGATCCTATAAACAACTATAAATCACTTTTACACGGATATCCCATTTTCGGCCGAAACTAGTTTTTAGCATACCGGTAACGTGAAATGCCTTCTGCATTTCTTGAAAATTTTTGTGCTCGCTTTATTTGACTTGATTAACCATCCTTGCAATTTTCGATAATTTTCGTTTCGAGAGCTCAGAGACCTAAAAAACGTGTATTGTATACCCTTCAATTCGAGCCGTTTCGGGTGGTCGGAGCGACCATTTTTAATTTCCGCCTGTTTTTCACCACGTGTCCGGAATCGCATCATGAGGTATCTTTTTTGATTCTAGACCCTATAAACAAATACAAATCACTTTTTCACGGTTATTCGATTTTCGACCGAAACTTGTTTATAGCATACCGGTAAAGTCAAATGTCATCTGAGGTTTTTGAAAATTTTTGTGCCCGCTTTATCTGACTTGATTAACCATCCTTGTAATATTCGGTAATTTTCGTTTTTGGAGCTCAGAGGCCTAAAAAACGTGTATTATATACCCTTCAATTCGAGCCGTTTCGGGTGGTCGGACCGACCATTTTTAATTTCAGCCTGTTTTTCACCACGTGTCCGAAATCACATCATGAGATATCTTTTTCGATTCTAGACTCCATAAACAACTACAAATCACTTTTATAGGATTATTCAATTTTCGACCGAAACTGGTTTATTGCATACCGGTAAAGTCAAATGTCATCTGAGGTTTTTGAAAATTTTTGTGCCCGCTTTATCTTACTTGATTAACCATCCTTGCAATATTCGGTATTTTTCGTTTCTGGAGCTCAGAGGCCTAAAAAACGTGTATTATATACCCTTGAATTCGAGCCGTTTCGGGTGGTCGGAGCGACCATTTTTAATTTCAGCCTGTTTTTCACCACGTGTCCGAAATCGTATCATGAGGTATCTTTTTCGATTCTAGACCCTATAAACAACTACAAATCAGTTTTACTCGATTATTCGATTTTCGACCGAAACTGGTTTATAGCATACCGGTAACGTCAAATGTCTTCTGATGTTTCTGAAATTTTTTGTGCCCACTTTATTTGACTTGATTAACCATACCTGCAATTTCCAGTAATTTTCGTTTCTAGAGCACAGAGGCCTAAAAACGTATATTATATACCCTTCAATTCAAGCCGTATCAGGGTGGTCGGAGCGGCCATTTTTTTTTCAACCTGTTTTAATACTACGTGTCCGAAATCGCATCATGAGGTATCTTATTCGATTCTAGATCTTATAAACAAATATAAATCACTTTTACACGGTTATCCGATTTTCGGCCGAAACTAGTTTTTAGCATACCGGTAACGTGAAATGTCTTCTGCTTTTTTTGAAAATTTTTATGCTCGCTTTATTTGACTTGATTAACCATCCTTGCAATTTTCGGTAATTTTCGTTTCGAGAGCTCAGAGACCTAAAAAACGTGTATTGTATACCCTTCAATTCGAGCCGTTTCGGGTGGTCGGAGCGACCATTTTTAATTTCAGCCTGTTTTTCACCACGTGTCCGAAATCGCATCATGAGGTATCTTTTTCGATTCTAGACCCTATAAACAAATACAAATCACTTTTTCACGGTTATTCGATTTTCGACCGAAACTTGTTTATAGCATACCGGTAAAGTCAAATTTCATCTGATGTTTTTGAAAATTTTTGTGCCCGCTTTATAATAATTTCGGTAATTTTCGTTTCTGAAGCTCAGAGGCCTAAAAAGCGTGTATTATATACCCTTGAATTCGAGCCGTTTCGGGTGGTCGGAGCGACCATTTTTAATTTCAGCCTGTTTTTCACCACGTGTCCGAAATCGTATCATGAGGTATCTTTTTCGATTCTAGACCCTATAAACAACTACAAATCAGTTTTACTCGATTATTCGATTTTCGACTGAAACTGGTTTATAGCATACCGGTAACGTCAAATGTCTTCTGATGTTTTTGAAATTTTTCGTGCCCACTTTATCTGATTTGATTAACCATACTTGCAATTTCCAGTAATTTTCGTTTCTAGAGCACAGAGGCCTAAAAACGTATATTATATACCCTTCAATTCAAGCCGTATCAGGGTGGTCGGAGCGGCCATTTTTTTTTCAACCTGTTTTAATACTACGTGTCCGAAATCGCATCATGAGGTATATTATTCGATTCTAGATCCTATAAACAACTATAAATCACTTTTACACGGATATCCCATTTTCGGCCGAAACTAGTTTTTAGCATACCGGTAACGTGAAATGCCTTCTGCATTTCTTGAAAATTTTTGTGCTCGCTTTATTTGACTTGATTAACCATCCTTGCAATTTTCGATAATTTTCGTTTCGAGAGCTCAGAGACCTAAAAAACGTGTATTGTATACCCTTCAATTCGAGCCGTTTCGGGTGGTCGGAGCGACCATTTTTAATTTCCGCCTGTTTTTCACCACGTGTCCGGAATCGCATCATGAGGTATCTTTTTTGATTCTAGACCCTATAAACAAATACAAATCACTTTTTCACGGTTATTCGATTTTCGACCGAAACTTGTTTATAGCATACCGGTAAAGTCAAATGTCATCTGAGGTTTTTGAAAATTTTTGTGCCCGCTTTATCTGACTTGATTAACCATCCTTGTAATATTCGGTAATTTTCGTTTTTGGAGCTCAGAGGCCTAAAAAACGTGTATTATATACCCTTCAATTCGAGCCGTTTCGGGTGGTCGGACCGACCATTTTTAATTTCAGCCTGTTTTTCACCACGTGTCCGAAATCACATCATGAGATATCTTTTTCGATTCTAGACTCCATAAACAACTACAAATCACTTTTATAGGATTATTCAATTTTCGACCGAAACTGGTTTATTGCATACCGGTAAAGTCAAATGTCATCTGAGGTTTTTGAAAATTTTTGTGCCCGCTTTATCTTACTTGATTAACCATCCTTGCAATATTCGGTATTTTTCGTTTCTGGAGCTCAGAGGCCTAAAAAACGTGTATTATATACCCTTGAATTCGAGCCGTTTCGGGTGGTCGGAGCGACCATTTTTAATTTCAGCCTGTTTTTCACCACGTGTCCGAAATCGTATCATGAGGTATCTTTTTCGATTCTAGACCCTATAAACAACTACAAATCAGTTTTACTCGATTATTCGATTTTCGACCGAAACTGGTTTATAGCATACCGGTAACGTCAAATGTCTTCTGATGTTTCTGAAATTTTTTGTGCCCACTTTATTTGACTTGATTAACCATACTTGCAATTTCCAGTAATTTTCGTTTCTAGAGCACAGAGGCCTAAAAACGTATATTATATACCCTTCAATTCAAGCCGTATCAGGGTGGTCGGAGCGGCCATTTTTTTTTCAACCTGTTTTAATACTACGTGTCCGAAATCGCATCATGAGGTATCTTATTCGATTCTAGATCTTATAAACAAATATAAATCACTTTTACACGGTTATCCGATTTTCGGCCGAAACTAGTTTTTAGCATACCGGTAACGTGAAATGTCTTCTGCTTTTTTTGAAAATTTTTATGCTCGCTTTATTTGACTTGATTAACCATCCTTGCAATTTTCGGTAATTTTCGTTTCGAGAGCTCAGAGACCTAAAAAACGTGTATTGTATACCCTTCAATTCGAGCCGTTTCGGGTGGTCGGAGCGACCATTTTTAATTTCAGCCTGTTTTTCACCACGTGTCCGAAATCGCATCATGAGGTATCTTTTTCGATTCTAGACCCTATAAACAAATACAAATCACTTTTTCACGGTTATTCGATTTTCGACCGAAACTTGTTTATAGCATACCGGTAAAGTCAAATTTCATCTGATGTTTTTGAAAATTTTTGTGCCCGCTTTATAATAATTTCGGTAATTTTCGTTTCTGGAGCTCAGAGGCCTAAAAAGCGTGTATTATATACCCTTGAATTCGAGCCGTTTCGGGTGGTCGGAGCGACCATTTTTAATTTCAGCCTGTTTTTCACCACGTGTCCGAAATCGTATCATGAGGTATCTTTTTCGATTCTAGACCCTATAAACAACTACAAATCAGTTTTACTCGATTATTCGATTTTCGACCGAAACTGGTTTATAGCATACCGGTAACGTCAAATGTCTTCTGATGTTTTTGAAATTTTTCGTGCCCACTTTATCTGATTTGATTAACCATACTTGCAATTTCCAGTAATTTTCGTTTCTAGAGCACAGAGGCCTAAAAACGTATATTATATACCCTTCAATTCAAGCCGTATCAGGGTGGTCGGAGCGGCCATTTTTTTTTCAACCTGTTTTAATACTACGTGTCCGAAATCGCATCATGAGGTATATTATTCGATTCTAGATCCTATAAACAACTATAAATCACTTTTACACGGATATCCCATTTTCGGCCGAAACTAGTTTTTAGCATACCGGTAACGTGAAATGCCTTCTGCATTTCTTGAAAATTTTTGTGCTCGCTTTATTTGACTTGATTAACCGTGTATTATATACCCTTCATTTTTAATTTCCGCCTGTTTTTCACCACGTGTCCGGAATCGCATCATGAGGTATCTTTTTTGATTCTAGACCCTATAAACAACTACAAATCACTTTTACACGGTTATTCGATTTTCGACCGAAACTGGTTTCTAGCATACCGGTAAAGTCAAATTTCATCTGATGTTTTTGAAAAATTTTGTGCCCGCTTTATCATAATTTCGGTAATTTTCGTTTCTGGAGCTCAGAGGCCTAAAAACCGTGTATTATATACCCTTCAATTCGAGCCGTTTCGGGTGGTCGGAGAGACCATTTTTAATTTCAGCCTGTTTTTCACCACGTGTCCGAAATCGCATCATGAGGTATCGTTTTCGATTCTAGACCCTATAAACAACTACAAATCACTTTTACACGATTATTCGATTTTCGACCGAAACTGGTTTATAGCATACCGGTAAAGTCAAATATCATCTGAGGTTTTTGAAAATTTTTGTGCCCGCTTTATCTGACTTGATTAACCATCCTTGTAATATTCGGTAATTTTTCGTTTTTGGAGCTCAGAGGCCTAAAAAACGTGTATTATATACCCTTCAATTCGAGCCGTTTCGGGTGGTCGGACCGACCATTTTTAATTTCAGCCTGTTTTTCACCACGTGTCCGAAATCACATCATGAGATATCTTTTTCGATTCTAGACTCCATAAACAACTACAAATCACTTTTATAGGATTATTCGATTTTCGACCGAAACTGGTTTATTGCATACCGGTAAAGTCAAATGTCATCTGAGGTTTTTGAAAATTTTTGTGCCCGCTTTATCTTACTTGATTAACCATCCTTGCAATATTCGGTATTTTTCGTTTCTGGAGCTCAGAGGCCTAAAAAACGTGTATTATATACCCTTGAATTCGAGCCGTTTCGGGTGGTCGGAGCGACCATTTTTACTTTCAGCCTTTTTTTCACCACGTGTTCCAAATCGTATCATGAGGTATCTTTTTCGATGCTAGACCCTATAAACAACTACAAATCACTTTTACTCGATTATTCGATTTTCGACCGAAACTAGTTTATAGCATACCGGTAACGTCAAATGTCTTCTAATGTTTTTGAAATTTTTTGTGCCCACTTTAACTGACTTGATTAACCATACTTGCAATTTCCAGTAATTTTCGTTTCTAGAGCACAGAGGCCTAAATACGTATATTATATACCCTTCAATTCAAGCCGTATCAGGGTGGCCAGAGCGGCCATTTTTTTTTCAACCTGTTTTAATACTACGTGTCCGAAATCGCATCATGAGGTATCTTATTCGATTCTAGATCTTATAAACAAATATAAATCACTTTTACACGGTTATCCGATTTTCGGCCGAAACTAGTTTTTAGCATACCGGTAACGTGAAATGTCTTCTGCTTTTTTTGAAAATTTTTATGCTCGCTTTATTTGACTTGATTAACCATCCTTGCAATTTTCGGTAATTTTCGTTTCGAGAGCTCAGAGACCTAAAAAACGTGTATTGTATACCCTTCAATTCGAGCCGTTTCGGGTGGTCGGAGCGACCATTTTTAATTTCAGCCTGTTTTTCACCACGTGTCCGAAATCGCATCATGAGGTATCTTTTTCGATTCTAGACCCTATAAACAAATACAAATCACTTTTTCACGGTTATTCGATTTTCGACCGAAACTGGTTTATAGCATACCGGTAAAGTCAAATTTCATCTGATGTTTTTGAAAATTTTTGTGCCCGCTTTATAATAATTTCGGTAATTTTCGTTTCTGGAGCTCAGAGGCCTAAAAAGCGTGTATTATATACCCTTGAATTCGAGCCGTTTCGAGTGCTCGGAGAGACCATTTTTAATTTCAGCCTGTTTTTCACCACGTGTCCGAAATCGCATCATGAGGTATCTTTTTCGATTCTAGACCCTATAAACAACTACAAATCAGTTTTACTCGATTATTCGATTTTCGACCGAAACTGGTTTATAGCATACCGGTAAAGTCAAATGTCATCTGAGGTTTTTGAAAATTTTTGTGCTCGCTTTGTCTGACTTGATTAACCATCCTTGCAAAATTCGGTAATTTTCGTTTCTGGAGCTCAAAGGCCTAAAAAGCGTGTATTATATACCCTTGAATTCGAGCCGTTTCGGGTGGTCGGAGCGACCATTTTTAATTTCAGCCTGTTTTTCACCACGTGTCCGAAATCGTATCATGAGGTATCTTTTTCGATTCTAGACCCTATAAACAACTACAAATCAGTTTTACTCGATTATTCGATTTTCGACCGAAACTGGTTTATAGCATACCGGTAACGTCAAATGTCTTCTGATGTTTTTGAAATTTTTTGTGCCCACTTTATCTGACTTGATTAACCATACTTGCAATTTCCAGTAATTTTCGTTTCTAGAGCACAGAGGCCTAAATACGTATATTATATACCCTTCAATTCAAGCCGTATCAGGGTGGTCAGAGCGGCCATTTTTTTTTCAACCTGTTTTAATACTACGTGTCCGAAATCGCATCATGAGGTATCTTATTCGATTCTAGATCTTATAAACAAATATAAATCACTTTTACACGGTTATCCGATTTTCGGCCGAAACTAGTTTTTAGCATACCGGTAACGTGAAATGTCTTCTGCTTTTTTTGAAAATTTTTATGCTCGCTTTATTTGACTTGATTAACCATCCTTGCAATTTTCGGTAATTTTCGTTTCGAGAGCTCAGAGACCTAAAAAACGTGTATTGTATACCCTTCAATTCGAGCCGTTTCGGGTGGTCGGAGCGACCATTTTTAATTTCAGCCTGTTTTTCACCACGTGTCCGAAATCGCATCATGAGGTATCTTTTTCGATTCTAGACCCTATAAACAAATACAAATCACTTTTTCACGGTTATTCGATTTTCGACCGAAACTGGTTTATAGCATACCGGTAAAGTCAAATTTCATCTTATGTTTTTGAAAATTTTTGAGCCCGCTTTATAATAATTTCGGTAATTTTCGTTTCTGGTTTTTCGATTCTAGACCCTATAAACAAATACAAATCACTTTTTCACGGTTATTCGATTTTCGACCGAAACTGGTTTATAGCATACCGGTAAAGTCAAATTTCATCTGATGTTTTTGAAAATTTTTGAGCCCGCTTTATAATAATTTCGGTAATTTTCGTTTCTGGAGCTCAGAGGCCTAAAAAGCGTGTATTATATACCCTTGAATTCGAGCCGTTTCGGGTGCTCGGAGAGCCCATTTTTAATTTCAGCCTGTTTTTCACCACGTGTCTGAAATCGCATCATGAGGTATCTTTTTCGATTCTAGACCCTATAAACAAATACAAATCACTTTTTCACCGGTTATTCGATTTTCGACCGAAACTGGTTTATAACATACCGGTAAAGTCAAATTTCATCTGATGTTTTTGAAAATTTTTGAGCCCGCTTTATAATAATTTCGGTAATTTTCGTTTCTGGAGCTCAGAGGCCTAAAAAGCGTGTATTATATACCCTTGAATTCGAGCCGTTTCGGGTGCTCGGAGAGACCATTTTTAATTTCAGCCTGTTTTTCACCACGTGTCCGAAATCGCATCATGAGGTATCTTTTTCGATTCTAGACCCTATAAACAACTACAAATCAGTTTTACTCGATTATTCGATTTTCGACCGAAACTGGTTTATAGCATACCGGTAAAGTCAAATGTCATCTGAGGTTTTTGAAAATTTTTGTGCCCGCTTTATCTAACTTGATTAACCATCCTTGCAATATTCGGTAATTTTCGTTTCTGGAGCTCAGAGGCCTAAAAAACGTGTATTATATACCCTTCAATTCGAGCCGTTTCGGGTGGTTGGACCGACCATTTTTAATTTCAGCCTGTTTTTCACCACGTGTCCGAAATCGCATCATGAGATATCTTTTTCGATTCTAGACTCTATAAACAACTACAAATCACTTTTACAGGATTATTCGATTTTCGACTGAAACTGGTTTATTGCATACCGGTAAAGTCAAATGTCATCTGAGGTTTTTGAAAATTTTTGTGCTCGCTTTGTCTGACTTGATTAACCATCCTTGCAATATTCGGTAATTTTCGTTTCTGGAGCTCACAGGCCTAAAAAGCGTGTATTATATACCCTTGAATTCGAGCCGTTTCGGGTGGTCGGAGCGACCATTTTTAATTTCAGCCTGTTTTTCACCACGTGTCCGAAATCGTATCATGAGGTATCTTTTTCGATTCTAGACCCTATAAACAACTACAAATCCGTTTTACTCGATTATTCGATTTTCGACCGAAACTGGTTTATAGCTTACCGGTAAAGTCAAATGTCATCTGAGGTTTTTGAAAATTTTTGTGCTCGCTTTGTCTGACTTGATTAACCATCCTTGCAATATTCGGTAATTTTCGTTTCAGGAGCTCACAGGCCTAAAAAGCGTGTATTATATACCCTTGAATTCGAGCCGTTTCGGGTGGTCGGAGCGACCATTTTTAATTTCAGCCTGTTTTTCACCACGTGTCCGAAATCGTATCATGAGGTATCTTTTTCGATTCTAGACCCTATAAACAACTACAAATCAGTTTTACTCGATTATTCGATTTTCGACCGAAACTGGTTTATAGCATACCGGTAACGTCAAATGTCTTCTGATGTTTTTGAAATTTTTTGTGCCCACTTTATCTGACTTGATTAACCATACTTGCAATTTCCTGTAATTTTCGTTTCTAGAGCACGGAGGCCTAAATACGTATATTATATACCCTTCAATTCAAGCCGTATCAGGGTGGTCAAAGCGGCCATTTTTTTTTCAACCTGTTTTAATACTACGTGTCCGAAATCGCATCATGAGGTATCTTATTCGATTCTAGATCTTATAAACAAATATAAATCACTTTTACACGGTTATCCGATTTTCGGCCGAAACTAGTTTTTAGCATACCGGTAACGTGAAATGTCTTCTGCTTTTTTTGAAAATTTTTATGCTCGCTTTATTTGACTTGATTAACCATCCTTGCAATTTTCGGTAATTTTCGTTTCGAGAGCTCAGAGACCTAAAAAACGTGTATTGTATACCCTTCAATTCGAGCCGTTTCGGGTGGTCGGAGCGACCATTTTTAATTTCAGCCTGTTTTTCACCACGTGTCCGAAATCGCATCATGAGGTATCTTTTTCGATTCTAGACCCTATAAACAAATACAAATCACTTTTTCACGGTTATTCGATTTTCGACCGAAACTGGTTTATAGCATACCGGTAAAGTCAAATTTCATCTGATGTTTTTGAAAATTTTTGAGCCCGCTTTATAATAATTTCGGTAATTTTCGTTTCTGGAGCTCAGAGGCCTAAAAAGCGTGTATTATATACCCTTGAATTCGAGCCGTTTCGGGTGCTCGGAGAGACCATTTTTAATTTCAGCCTATTTTTCACCACGTGTCTGAAATCGCATCATGAGGTATCTTTTTCGATTCTAGACCCTATAAACAAATACAAATCACTTTTTCACGGTTATTCGATTTTCGACCGAAACTGGTTTATAGCATACCGGTAAAGTCAAATTTCATCTGATGTTTTTGAAAATTTTTGAGCCCGCATTATAATAATTTCGGTAATTTTCGTTTCTGGAGCTCAGAGGCCTAAAAAGCGTGTATTATATACCCTTGAATTCGAGCCGTTTCGGGTGCTCGGAGAGACCATTTTTAATTTCAGCCTGTTTTTCACCACGTGTCCGAAATCGCATCATGAGGTATCTTTTTCGATTCTAGACCCTATAAACAACTACAAATCAGTTTTACTCGATTATTCGATTTTCGACCGAAACTGGTTTATAGCATACCGGTAAAGTCAAATGTCATCTGAGGTTTTTGAAAATTTTTGTGCCCGCTTTATCTAACTTGATTAACCATCCTTGCAATATTCGGTAATTTTCGTCTCTGGAGCTCAGAGGCCTAAAAAACGTGTATTATATACCCTTCAATTCGAGCCGTTTCGGGTGGTTGGACCGACCATTTTTAATTTCAGCCTGTTTTTCACCACGTGTCCGAAATCGCATCATGAGATATCTTTTTCGATTCTAGACTCTATAAACAACTACAAATCACTTTTACAGGATTATTCGATTTTCGACCGAAACTGGTTTATTGCATACCGGTAAAGTCAAATGTCATCTGAGGTTTTTGAAAATTTTTGTGCTCGCTTTGTCTGACTTGATTAACCATCCTTGCAATATTCGGTAATTTTCGTTTCTGGAGCTCACAGGCCTAAAAAGCGTGTATTATATACCCTTGAATTCGAGCCGTTTCGGGTGGTCGGAGCGACCATTTTTAATTTCAGCCTGTTTTTCACCACGTGTCCGAAATCGTATCATGAGGTATCTTTTTCGATTCTAGACCCTATAAACAACTACAAATCCGTTTTACTCGATTATTCGATTTTCGACCGAAACTGGTTTATAGCTTACCGGTAAAGTCAAATGTCATCTGAGGTTTTTGAAAATTTTTGTGCTCGCTTTGTCTGACTTGATTAACCATCCTTGCAATATTCGGTAATTTTCGTTTCTGGAGCTCACAGGCCTAAAAAGCGTGTATTATATACCCTTGAATTCGAGCCGTTTCGGGTGGTCGGAGCGACCATTTTTAATTTCAGCCTGTTTTTCACCACGTGTCCGAAATCGTATCATGAGGTATCTTTTTCGATTCTAGACCCTATAAACAACTACAAATCAGTTTTACTCGATTATTCGATTTTCGACCGAAACTGGTTTATAGCATACCGGTAACGTCAAATGTCTTCTGATGTTTTTGAAATTTTTTGTGCCCACTTTATCTGACTTGATTAACCATACTTGCAATTTCAAGTAATTTTCGTTTCTAGAGCATAGAGGCCTAAATACGTATATTATATACCCTTCAATTCAAGCCGTATCAGGGTGGTCAGAGCGGCCATTTTTTTTCAACCTGTTTTAATACTACGTGTCCGAAATCGCATCATCATGAGGTATCTTATTCGATTCTAGATCTTATAAACAAATATAAATCACTTTTACACGGTTATCCGATTTTCGGCCGAAACTAGTTTTTAGCATACCGGTAACGTGAAATGTCTTCTGCTTTTTTTGAAAATTTGTATGCTCGCTTTATTTGACTTGATTAACCATCCTTGCAATTTTCGGTAATTTTCGTTTCGAGAGCTCAGAGACCTAAAAAACGTGTATTGTATACCCTTCAATTCGAGCCGTTTCGGGTGGTCGGAGCGACCATTTTCAATTTCAGCCTGTTTTTCACCACGTGTACGAAATCGCATCATGAGGTATCTTTTTCGATTCTAGACCCTATAAACAAATACAAATCACTTTTTCACGGTTATTCGATTTTCGACCGAAACTGGTTTATTTATAGCATACCGTTAAAGTCAAATTTCATCTGATGTTTTTGAAAATTTTTGTGCCCGCTTTATAATAATTTCGGTAATTTTCGTTTCTGGAGCTCAGAGGCCTAAAAAGCGTGTATTATATACCCTTGAATTCGAGCCGTTTCGGGTGCTCGGAGAGACCATTTTTAATTTCAGCCTATTTTTCACCACGTGTCTGAAATCGCATCATGAGGTATCTTTTTCGATTCTAGACCCTATAAACAACTACAAATCAGTTTTACTCGATTATTCGATTTTCGACCGAAACTGGTTTATAGCATACCGGTAACGTCAAATGTCTTCTGATGTTTTTGAAATTTTTTGTGCCCACTTTATCTGACTTGATTAACCATACTTGCAATTTCAAGTAATTTTCGTTTCTAGAGCATAGAGGCCTAAATACGTATATTATATACCCTTCAATTCAAGCCGTATCAGGGTGGTCAGAGCGGCCATTTTTTTTTCAACCTGTTTTAATACTACGTGTCCGAAATCGCATCATGACGTATCTTATTCGATTCTAGATCTTATAAACAAATATAAATCACTTTTACACGGTTATCCGATTTTCGGCCGAAACTAGTTTTTAGCATACCGGTAACGTGAAATGTCTTCTGCTTTTTTTGAAAATTTGTATGCTCGCTTTATTTGACTTGATTAACCATCCTTGCAATTTTCGGTAATTTTCGTTTCGAGAGCTCAGAGACCTAAAAAACGTGTATTGTATACCCTTCAATTCGAGCCGTTTCGGGTGGTCGGAGCGACCATTTTTAATTTCAGCCTGTTTTTCACCACGTGTACGAAATCGCATCATGAGGTATCTTTTTCGATTATAGACCCTATAAACAAATACAAATCACTTTTTCACGGTTATTCGATTTTCGACCGAAACTGGTTTATTTATAGCATACCGGTAAAGTCAAATTTCATCTGATGTTTTTGAAAATTTTTGTGCCCGCTTTATAATAATTTCGGTAATTTTCGTTTCTGGAGCTCAGAGGCCTAAAAAGCGTGTATTATATACCCTTGAATTCGAGCCGTTTCGGGTGCTCGGAGAGACCATTTTTAATTTCAGCCTGTTTTTCACCACGTGTCCGAAATCGCATCATGAGGTATCTTTTTCGATTCTAGACCCTATAAACAACTACAAATCAGTTTTACTCGATTATTCGATTTTCGACCGAAACTGGTTTATAGCATACCGGTAAAGTCAAATGTCGTCTGAGGTTTTTGAAAATTTTTGTGCCCGCTTTATCTGACTTGATTAACCATCCTTGCAATATTCGGTAATTTTCGTTTCTGGAGCTAAGAGGCCTAAAAAACGTGTATTATATACCCTTCAATTCGAGCCGTTTCGGGTGGTCGGACCGACCATTTTTAATTTCAGCCTGTTTTTCACCACGTGTCCGAAATCGCATCATGAGATATCTTTTTCGATTCTAGACTCTATAAACAACTACAAATCACTTTTACAGGATTATTCGATTTTCGACCGAAACTGGTTTATTGCATACCGGTAAAGTCAAATGTCATCTGAGGTTTTTGAAAATTTTTGTGCTCGCTTTGTCTGACTTGATTAACCATCCTTGCAATATTCGGTAATTTTCGTTTCTGGAGCTCACAGGCCTAAAAAGCGTGTATTATATACCCTTGAATTCGAGCCGTTTCGGGTGGTCGGAGCGACCATTTTTAATTTCAGCCTGTTTTTCACCACGTGTCCGAAATCGTATCATGAGGTATCTTTTTCGATTCTAGACCCTATAAACAACTACAAATCCGTTTTACTCGATTATTCGATTTTCGACCGAAACTGGTTTATAGCTTACCGGTAAAGTCAAATGTCATCTGAGGTTTTTGAAAATTTTTGTGCTCGCTTTGTCTGACTTGATTAACCATCCTTGCAATATTCGGTAATTTTCGTTTCTGGAGCTCACAGGCCTAAAAAGCGTGTATTATATACCCTTGAATTCGAGCCGTTTCGGGTGGTCGGAGCGACCATTTTTAATTTCAGCCTGTTTTTCACCACGTGTCCGAAATCGTATCATGAGGTATCTTTTTCGATTCTAGACCCTATAAACAACTACAAATCAGTTTTACTCGATTATTCGATTTTCGACCGAAACTGGTTTATAGCATACCGGTAACGTCAAATGTCTTCTGATGTTTTTGAAATTTTTTGTGCCCACTTTATCTGACTTGATTAACCATACTTGCAATTTCAAGTAATTTTCGTTTCTAGAGCATAGAGGCCTAAATACGTATATTATATACCCTTCAATTCAAGCCGTATCAGGGTGGTCAGAGCGGCCATTTTTTTTTCAACCTGTTTTAATACTACGTGTCCGAAATCGAATCATGAGGTATCTTATTCGATTCTAGACCCTATAAACAAATACAAATCACTTTTTCACGGTTATTCGATTTTCGACCGAAACTGGTTTATAGCATACCGGTAAAGTCAAATTTCATCTGATGTTTTTGAAAATTTTTGAGCCCGCATTATAATAATTTCGGTAATTTTCGTTTCTGGAGCTCAGAGGCCTAAAAAGCGTGTATTATATACCCTTGAATTCGAGCCGTTTCGGGTGCTCGGAGAGACCACTTTTAATTTCAGCCTGTTTTTCACCACGTGTCCGAAATCGCATCATGAGGTATCTTTTTCGATTCTAGACCCTATAAACAACTACAAATCAGTTTTACTCGATTATTCGATTTTCGACCGAAACTGGTTTATAGCATACCGGTAACGTCAAATGTCTTCTGATGTTTTTGAAATTTTTTGTGCCCACTTTATCTGACTTGATTAACCATACTTGCAATTTCAAGTAATTTTCGTTTCTAGAGCATAGAGGCCTAAATACGTATATTATATACCCTTCAATTCAAGCCGTATCAGGGTGGTCAGAGCGGCCATTTTTTTTTCAACCTGTTTTAATACTACGTGTCCGAAATCGCATCATGACGTATCTTATTCGATTCTAGATCTTATAAACAAATATAAATCACTTTTACACGGTTATCCGATTTTCGGCCGAAACTAGTTTTTAGCATACCGGTAACGTGAAATGTCTTCTGCTTTTTTTGAAAATTTGTATGCTCGCTTTATTTGACTTGATTAACCATCCTTGCAATTTTCGGTAATTTTCGTTTCGAGAGCTCAGAGACCTAAAAAACGTGTATTGTATACCCTTCAATTCGAGCCGTTTCGGGTGGTCGGAGCGACCATTTTTAATTTCAGCCTGTTTTTCACCACGTGTACGAAATCGCATCATGAGGTATCTTTTTCGATTCTAGACCCTATAAACAAATACAAATCACTTTTTCACGGTTATTCGATTTTCGACCGAAACTGGTTTATTTATAGCATACCGGTAAAGTCAAATTTCATCTGATGTTTTTGAAAATTTTTGTGCCCGCTTTATAATAATTTCGGTAATTTTCGTTTCTGGAGCTCAGAGGCCTAAAAAGCGTGTATTATATACCCTTGAATTCGAGCCGTTTCGGGTGCTCGGAGAGACCATTTTTAATTTCAGCCTGTTTTTCACCACGTGTCCGAAATCGCATCATGAGGTATCTTTTTCGATTCTAGACCCTATAAACAACTACAAATCAGTTTTACTCGATTATTCGATTTTCGACCGAAACTGGTTTATAGCATACCGGTAAAGTCAAATGTCGTCTGAGGTTTTTGAAAATTTTTGTGCCCGCTTTATCTGACTTGATTAACCATCCTTGCAATATTCGGTAATTTTCGTTTCTGGAGCTAAGAGGCCTAAAAAACGTGTATTATATACCCTTCAATTCGAGCCGTTTCGGGTGGTCGGACCGACCATTTTTAATTTCAGCCTGTTTTTCACCACGTGTCCGAAATCGCATCATGAGATATCTTTTTCGATTCTAGACTCTATAAACAACTACAAATCACTTTTACAGGATTATTCGATTTTCGACCGAAACTGGTTTATTGCATACCGGTAAAGTCAAATGTCATCTGAGGTTTTTGAAAATTTTTGTGCTCGCTTTGTCTGACTTGATTAACCATCCTTGCAATATTCGGTAATTTTCGTTTCTGGAGCTCACAGGCCTAAAAAGCGTGTATTATATACCCTTGAATTCGAGCCGTTTCGGGTGGTCGGAGCGACCATTTTTAATTTCAGCCTGTTTTTCACCACGTGTCCGAAATCGTATCATGAGGTATCTTTTTCGATTCTAGACCCTATAAACAACTACAAATCCGTTTTACTCGATTATTCGATTTTCGACCGAAACTGGTTTATAGCTTACCGGTAAAGTCAAATGTCATCTGAGGTTTTTGAAAATTTTTGTGCTCGCTTTGTCTGACTTGATTAACCATCCTTGCAATATTCGGTAATTTTCGTTTCTGGAGCTCACAGGCCTAAAAAGCGTGTATTATATACCCTTGAATTCGAGCCGTTTCGGGTGGTCGGAGCGACCATTTTTAATTTCAGCCTGTTTTTCACCACGTGTCCGAAATCGTATCATGAGGTATCTTTTTCGATTCTAGACCCTATAAACAACTACAAATCAGTTTTACTCGATTATTCGATTTTCGACCGAAACTGGTTTATAGCATACCGGTAACGTCAAATGTCTTCTGATGTTTTTGAAATTTTTTGTGCCCACTTTATCTGACTTGATTAACCATACTTGCAATTTCAAGTAATTTTCGTTTCTAGAGCATAGAGGCCTAAATACGTATATTATATACCCTTCAATTCAAGCCGTATCAGGGTGGTCAGAGCGGCCATTTTTTTTTCAACCTGTTTTAATACTACGTGTCCGAAATCGAATCATGAGGTATCTTATTCGATTCTAGACCCTATAAACAAATACAAATCACTTTTTCACGGTTATTCGATTTTCGACCGAAACTGGTTTATAGCATACCGGTAAAGTCAAATTTCATCTGATGTTTTTGAAAATTTTTGAGCCCGCATTATAATAATTTCGGTAATTTTCGTTTCTGGAGCTCAGAGGCCTAAAAAGCTTGTATTATATACCCTTGAATTCGAGCCGTTTCGGGTGCTCGGAGAGACCACTTTTAATTTCAGCCTGTTTTTCACCACGTGTCCGAAATCGCATCATGAGGTATCTTTTTCGATTCTAGACCCTATAAACAACTACAAATCAGTTTTACTCGATTATTCGATTTTCGACCGAAACTGGTTTATAGCATACCGGTAACGTCAAATGTCTTCTGATGTTTTTGAAATTTTTTGTGCCCACTTTATCTGACTTGATTAACCATACTTGCAATTTCAAGTAATTTTCGTTTCTAGAGCATAGAGGCCTAAATACGTATATTATATACCCTTCAATTCAAGCCGTATCAGGGTGGTCAGAGCGGCCATTTTTTTTTCAACCTGTTTTAATACTACGTGTCCGAAATCGCATCATGACGTATCTTATTCGATTCTAGATCTTATAAACAAATATAAATCACTTTTACACGGTTATCCGATTTTCGGCCGAAACTAGTTTTTAGCATACCGGTAACGTGAAATGTCTTCTGCTTTTTTTGAAAATTTGTATGCTCGCTTTATTTGACTTGATTAACCATCCTTGCAATTTTCGGTAATTTTCGTTTCGAGAGCTCAGAGACCTAAAAAACGTGTATTGTATACCCTTCAATTCGAGCCGTTTCGGGTGGTCGGAGCGACCATTTTTAATTTCAGCCTGTTTTTCACCACGTGTACGAAATCGCATCATGAGGTATCTTTTTCGATTCTAGACCCTATAAACAAATACAAATCACTTTTTCACGGTTATTCGATTTTCGACCGAAACTGGTTTATTTATAGCATACCGGTAAAGTCAAATTTCATCTGATGTTTTTGAAAATTTTTGTGCCCGCTTTATAATAATTTCGGTAATTTTCGTTTCTGGAGCTCAGAGGCCTAAAAAGCGTGTATTATATACCCTTGAATTCGAGCCGTTTCGGGTGCTCGGAGAGACCATTTTTAATTTCAGCCTGTTTTTCACCACGTGTCCGAAATCGCATCATGAGGTATCTTTTTCGATTCTAGACCCTATAAACAACTACAAATCAGTTTTACTCGATTATTCGATTTTCGACCGAAACTGGTTTATAGCATACCGGTAAAGTCAAATGTCGTCTGAGGTTTTTGAAAATTTTTGTGCCCGCTTTATCTGACTTGATTAACCATCCTTGCAATATTCGGTAATTTTCGTTTCTGGAGCTAAGAGGCCTAAAAAACGTGTATTATATACCCTTCAATTCGAGCCGTTTCGGGTGGTCGGACCGACCATTTTTAATTTCAGCCTGTTTTTCACCACGTGTCCGAAATCGCATCATGAGATATCTTTTTCGATTCTAGACTCTATAAACAACTACAAATCACTTTTACAGGATTATTCGATTTTCGACCGAAACTGGTTTATTGCATACCGGTAAAGTCAAATGTCATCTGAGGTTTTTGAAAATTTTTGTGCTCGCTTTGTCTGACTTGATTAACCATCCTTGCAATATTCGGTAATTTTCGTTTCTGGAGCTCACAGGCCTAAAAAGCGTGTATTATATACCCTTGAATTCGAGCCGTTTCGGGTGGTCGGAGCGACCATTTTTAATTTCAGCCTGTTTTTCACCACGTGTCCGAAATCGTATCATGAGGTATCTTTTTCGATTCTAGACCCTATAAACAACTACAAATCCGTTTTACTCGATTATTCGATTTTCGACCGAAACTGGTTTATAGCTTACCGGTAAAGTCAAATGTCATCTGAGGTTTTTGAAAATTTTTGTGCTCGCTTTGTCTGACTTGATTAACCATCCTTGCAATATTCGGTAATTTTCGTTTCTGGAGCTCACAGGCCTAAAAAGCGTGTATTATATACCCTTGAATTCGAGCCGTTTCGGGTGGTCGGAGCGACCATTTTTAATTTCAGCCTGTTTTTCACCACGTGTCCGAAATCGTATCATGAGGTATCTTTTTCGATTCTAGACCCTATAAACAACTACAAATCAGTTTTACTCGATTATTCGATTTTCGACCGAAACTGGTTTATAGCATACCGGTAACGTCAAATGTCTTCTGATGTTTTTGAAATTTTTTGTGCCCACTTTATCTGACTTGATTAACCATACTTGCAATTTCAAGTAATTTTCGTTTCTAGAGCATAGAGGCCTAAATACGTATATTATATACCCTTCAATTCAAGCCGTATCAGGGTGGTCAGAGCGGCCATTTTTTTTTCAACCTGTTTTAATACTACGTGTCCGAAATCGAATCATGAGGTATCTTATTCGATTCTAGACCCTATAAACAAATACAAATCACTTTTTCACGGTTATTCGATTTTCGACCGAAACTGGTTTATAGCATACCGGTAAAGTCAAATTTCATCTGATGTTTTTGAAAATTTTTGAGCCCGCATTATAATAATTTCGGTAATTTTCGTTTCTGGAGCTCAGAGGCCTAAAAAGCGTGTATTATATACCCTTGAATTCGAGCCGTTTCGGGTGCTCGGAGAGACCACTTTTAATTTCAGCCTGTTTTTCACCACGTGTCCGAAATCGCATCATGAGGTATCTTTTTCGATTCTAGACCCTATAAACAACTACAAATCAGTTTTACTCGATTATTCGATTTTCGACCGAAACTGGTTTATAGCATACCGGTAAAGTCAAATGTCATCTGAGGTTTTTGAAAATTTTTGTGCCCGCTTTATCTAACTTGATTAACCATCCTTGCAATATACGGTAATTTTCGTCTCTGGAGCTCAGAGGCCTAAAAAACGTGTATTATATACCCTTCAATTCGAGCCGTTTCGGGTGGTTGGACCGACCATTTTTAATTTCAGCCTGTTTTTCACCACGTGTCCGAAATCGCATCATGAGATATCTTTTTCGATTCTAGACTCTATAAACAACTACAAATCACTTTTACAGGATTATTCGATTTTCGACCGAAACTGGTTTATTGCATACCGGTAAAGTCAAATGTCATCTGAGGTTTTTGAAAATTTTTGTGCTCGCTTTGTCTGACTTGATTAACCATCCTTGCAATATTCGGTAATTTTCGTTTCTGGAGCTCACAGGCCTAAAAAGCGTGTATTATATACCCTTGAATTCGAGCCGTTTCGGGTGGTCGGAGCGACCATTTTTAATTTCAGCCTGTTTTTCACCACGTGTCCGAAATCGTATCATGAGGTATCTTTTTCGATTCTAGACCCTATAAACAACTACAAATCCGTTTTACTCGATTATTCGATTTTCGACCGAAACTGGTTTATAGCTTACCGATAAAGTCAAATGTCATCTGAGGTTTTTGAAAATTTTTGTGCTCGCTTTGTCTGACTTGATTAACCATCCTTGCAATATTCGGTAATTTTCGTTTTTGGAGCTCACAGGCCTAAAAAGCGTGTATTATATACCCTTGAATTCGAGCCGTTTCGGGTGGTCGGAGCGACCATTTTTAATTTCAGCCTGTTTTTCACCACGTGTCCGAAATCGTATCATGAGGTATCTTTTTCGATTCTAGACCCTATAAACAACTACAAATCAGTTTTACTCGATTATTCGATTTTCGACCGAAACTGGTTTATAGCATACCGGTAACGTCAAATGTCTTCTGATGTTTTTGAAATTTTTTGTGCCCACTTTATCTGACTTGATTAACCATACTTGCAATTTCAAGTAATTTTCGTTTCTAGAGCATAGAGGCCTAAATACGTATATTATATACCCTTCAATTCAAGCCGTATCAGGGTGGTCAGAGCGGCCATTTTTTTTTCAACCTGTTTTAATACTACGTGTCCGAAATCGCATCATGACGTATCTTATTCGATTCTAGATCTTATAAACAAATATAAATCACTTTTACACGGTTATCCGATTTTCGGCCGAAACTAGTTTTTAGCATACCGGTAACGTGAAATGTCTTCTGCTTTTTTTGAAAATTTGTATGCTCGCTTTATTTGACTTGATTAACCATCCTTGCAATTTTCGGTAATTTTCGTTTCGAGAGCTCAGAGACCTAAAAAACGTGTATTGTATACCCTTCAATTCGAGCCGTTTCGGGTGGTCGGAGCGACCATTTTTAATTTCAGCCTGTTTTTCACCACGTGTACGAAATCGCATCATGAGGTATCTTTTTCGATTCTAGACCCTATAAACAAATACAAATCACTTTTTCACGGTTATTCGATTTTCGACCGAAACTGGTTTATTTATAGCATACCGGTAAAGTCAAATTTCATCTGATGTTTTTGAAAATTTTTGTGCCCGCTTTATAATAATTTCGGTAATTTTCGTTTCTGGAGCTCAGAGGCCTAAAAAGCGTGTATTATATACCCTTGAATTCGAGCCGTTTCGGGTGCTCGGAGAGACCATTTTTAATTTCAGCCTGTTTTTCACCACGTGTCCGAAATCGCATCATGAGGTATCTTTTTCGATTCTAGACCCTATAAACAACTACAAATCAGTTTTACTCGATTATTCGATTTTCGACCGAAACTGGTTTATAGCATACCGGTAAAGTCAAATGTCGTCTGAGGTTTTTGAAAATTTTTGTGCCCGCTTTATCTGACTTGATTAACCATCCTTGCAATATTCGGTAATTTTCGTTTCTGGAGCTAAGAGGCCTAAAAAACGTGTATTATATACCCTTCAATTCGAGCCGTTTCGGGTGGTCGGACCGACCATTTTTAATTTCAGCCTGTTTTTCACCACGTGTCCGAAATCGCATCATGAGATATCTTTTTCGATTCTAGACTCTATAAACAACTACAAATCACTTTTACAGGATTATTCGATTTTCGACCGAAACTGGTTTATTGCATACCGGTAAAGTCAAATGTCATCTGAGGTTTTTGAAAATTTTTGTGCTCGCTTTGTCTGACTTGATTAACCATCCTTGCAATATTCGGTAATTTTCGTTTCTGGAGCTCACAGGCCTAAAAAGCGTGTATTATATACCCTTGAATTCGAGCCGTTTCGGGTGGTCGGAGCGACCATTTTTAATTTCAGCCTGTTTTTCACCACGTGTCCGAAATCGTATCATGAGGTATCTTTTTCGATTCTAGACCCTATAAACAACTACAAATCCGTTTTACTCGATTATTCGATTTTCGACCGAAACTGGTTTATAGCTTACCGGTAAAGTCAAATGTCATCTGAGGTTTTTGAAAATTTTTGTGCTCGCTTTGTCTGACTTGATTAACCATCCTTGCAATATTCGGTAATTTTCGTTTCTGGAGCTCACAGGCCTAAAAAGCGTGTATTATATACCCTTGAATTCGAGCCGTTTCGGGTGGTCGGAGCGACCATTTTTAATTTCAGCCTGTTTTTCACCACGTGTCCGAAATCGTATCATGAGGTATCTTTTTCGATTCTAGACCCTATAAACAACTACAAATCAGTTTTACTCGATTATTCGATTTTCGACCGAAACTGGTTTATAGCATACCGGTAACGTCAAATGTCTTCTGATGTTTTTGAAATTTTTTGTGCCCACTTTATCTGACTTGATTAACCATACTTGCAATTTCAAGTAATTTTCGTTTCTAGAGCATAGAGGCCTAAATACGTATATTATATACCCTTCAATTCAAGCCGTATCAGGGTGGTCAGAGCGGCCATTTTTTTTTCAACCTGTTTTAATACTACGTGTCCGAAATCGAATCATGAGGTATCTTATTCGATTCTAGATCTTATAAACAAATATAAATCACTTTTACACGGTTATCCGATTTTCGGCCGAAACTAGTTTTTAGCATACCGGTAACGTGAAATGTCTTCTGCTTTTTTTGAAAATTTGTATGCTCGCTTTATTTGACTTGATTAACCATCCTTGCAATTTTCGGTAATTTTCGTTTCGAGAGCTCAGAGACCTAAAAAACGTGTATTGTATACCCTTCAATTCGAGCCGTTTCGGGTGGTCGGAGCGACCATTTTTAATTTCAGCCTGTTTTTCACCACGTGTACGAAATCGCATCATGAGGTATCTTTTTCGATTCTAGACCCTATAAACAAATACAAATCACTTTTTCACGGTTATTCGATTTTCGACCGAAACTGGTTTATTTATAGCATACCGGTAAAGTCAAATTTCATCTGATGTTTTTGAAAATTTTTGTGCCCGCTTTATAATAATTTCGGTAATTTTCGTTTCTGGAGCTCAGAGGCCTAAAAAGCGTGTATTATGTACCCTTGAATTCGAGCCGTTTCGGGTGCTCGGAGAGACCATTTTTAATTTCAGCCTGTTTTTCACCACGTGTCCGAAATCGCATCATGAGGTATCTTTTTCGATTCTAGACCCTATAAACAACTACAAATCAGTTTTACTCGATTATTCGATTTTCGACCGAAACTGGTTTATAGCATACCGGTAAAGTCAAATGTCGTCTGAGGTTTTTGAAAATTTTTGTGCCCGCTTTATCTGACTTGATTAACCATCCTTGCAATATTCGGTAATTTTCGTTTCTGGAGCTAAGAGGCCTAAAAAACGTGTATTATATACCCTTCAATTCGAGCCGTTTCGGGTGGTCGGACCGACCATTTTTAATTTCAGCCTGTTTTTCACCACGTGTCCGAAATCGCATCATGAGATATTTTTTTCGATTCTAGACTCTATAAACAACTACAAATCACTTTTACAGGATTATTCGATTTTCGACCGAAACTGGTTTATTGCATACCGGTAAAGTCAAATGTCATCTGAGGTTTTTGAAAATTTTTGTGCTCGCTTTGTCTGACTTGATTAACCATCCTTGCAATATTCGGTAATTTTCGTTTCTGGAGCTCACAGGCCTAAAAAGCGTGTATTATATACCCTTGAATTCGAGCCGTTTCGGGTGGTCGGAGCGACCATTTTTAATTTCAGCCTGTTTTTCACCACGTGTCCGAAATCTTATCATGAGGTATCTTTTTCGATTCTAGACCCTATAAACAACTACAAATCAGTTTTACTCGATTATTCGATTTTCGACCGAAACTGGTTTATAGCATACCGGTAAAGTCAAATGTCATCTGAGGTTTTTGAAAATTTTTGTGCCCGCTTTATCTGACTTGATTAACCATCCTTGTAATATTCGGTAATTTTCGTTTCTGGAGCTCACAGGCCTAAAAAGCGTGTATTATATACCCTTGAATTCGAGCCGTTTCGGGTGGTCGGACCGACCATTTTTAATTTCAGCCTGTTTTTCACCACGTGTCCGAAATCGCATCATGAGATATCTTTTTCGATTATAGACTCTATAAACAACTACAAATCACTTTTACAGGATTATTCGATTTTCGACCGAAACTGGTTTATTGCATACCGGTAAAGTCAAATGTCATCTGAGGTTTTGAAAATTTTTGTGCTCGCTTTGTCTGACTTGATTAACCATCCTTGCAATATTCGGTAATTTTCGTTTCTGGAGCTCACAGGCCTAAAAAGCGTGTATTATATACCCTTGAATTCGAGCCGTTTCGGGTGGTCGGAGCGACCATTTTTAATTTCAGTCTGTTTTTCACCACGTGTCCGAAATCGTATCATGAGGTATCTTTTTCGATTCTAGACCCTATAAACAACCACAAATCAGTTTTACTCGATTATTCGATTTTCGACCGAAACTGGTTTATAGTATACCGGTAACGTCAAATGTCTTCTAATGTTTTTGAAATTTTTTGTGCCCACTTTATCTGACTTGATTAACCATACTTGCAATTTCCAGTAATTTTCGTTTCTAGAGCACAGAGGCCTAAAAACGTATATGTTGGAGTATTCTGTATTGTTTTATGTGTTACGTGTTGTCTCAAAAGGTGGCTAGGAGAACTCTAGTCACTCCCCACTGATTGTGGCGTACATGTTTACATGTATGTAGGTACATGACAGGTGGTTGGCAGAGGGTTGCATGGAGCTAGCGAGCGATGATCCTATTCATCGATTGACTTACACGTTTACGTTAGCTAGACTTAGTTTACATTTCAGTTGAGTGCCTGTAGGGATGTACCATCCCAGGCTGTTTGTATATGTATTTTACTTTCATTTACAGTTTTTAATTCACCTCGCATGTTAGTTATGTTAAAAAGTTTTAATTCCGCTGCATTTTTAGTACTTTTGTATGTTTATATTTCCGCTTTCGCGAGGGGTTTTACAGGTCGGACCGACCATTTTTAATTTTAGCCTATTTTTCACCACGTGTCCGAAATCGCATCATGAGATATCTTTTTCGATTCTAGACTCCATAAACAACTACAAATCACTTTTACAGGATTATTCGATTTTCGACCGAAACTGGTTTCTAGCATACTGGTAAAGTCAAATGTCATCTGAGGTTTTTGAAAATTTTTGTGCCCGCTTTTTCTGACTTGATTAACCATCCTTGCAATATTCGGTATTTTTCGTTTCTGGAGCTCAGAGGCCTAAAAAACGTGTATTATATACCCTTGAATTCGAGCCGTTTCGGGTGGTCGGAGCGACCATTTTTAATTTCAGCCTGTTTTTCACCACGTGTCCGAAATCGTATCATCAGGTATCTTTTTCGATTCTAAACCCTATAAACAACTACAAATCACTTTTACTCGATTATTCGATTTTCGACCGAAACTGGTTTATAGCATACCGGTAACGTCAAATGTCTTCTGATGTTTTTGAAATTTTTTTTGCCCACTTTATCTGACTTGATTAACCATACTTCCAATTTCCAGTAATTTTCGTTTCTAGAGCACAGAGGCCTAAAATCGTATATTATATACCCTTCAATTCAAGCCGTATCAGGGTGGTCGGAGCGGCCATTTTTTTTTCAACCTGTTTTAATACTACGTGTCCGAAATCGCATCATGAGGTATCTTATTCGATTCTAGATCCTATAAACAACTATAAATCACTTTTACACGGTTATTCGATTTTCGGCCGAAACTCGTTTTTAGCATACCGGTAACGTGAAATGCCTTCTGCTTTTTTTGAAAATTTTTGTGCTCGCTTTATTTGACTTGATTAACCATCCTTGCAATTTTCGATAATTTTCGTTTCGAGAGCTCAGAGACCTAAAAAACGTGTATTGTATACCCTTCAATTCGAGCCGTTTCGGGTGGTCGGAGCGACCATTTTTAATTTCAGCCTGTTTTTCACCACGTGTCCGAAATCGTATCATGAGGTATCATTTTCGATTCTAGACCCTATAAACTACTACAAATCACTTTTACACGATTATTCGATTTTCGACCGAAACTGGTTCATTGCATACCGGTAACGTCAAATGTCTTCTGATGTTTTTGAAAATTTTTGTGCCCCCTTTTTCTGACTTGATTAACTATTGATGCGTGTCTATTTTATGATGTTTTACATCCTTTTTTACACGCATTTGGTCGCCTATTTACTATGTTTTAGCCTTTATTTCCCAACTTTTGTCTACTTTCGTATTTTTATGCTATTTTGCAGAATTAGGCGGAAAAAAGGCGATTTCAAACCAAATCCGTCCTCAAGTGATTTTTATGGCTAAGGACACGAAAGTACAAGCCTAGCGCACATTTCAAGGCCTGAAGATAGCATAAGCAAAGGTGCATATAGCAAAGAATCGATCCACGATATTGCAGGCTGTTTCAAATGGCTATATCTCGAGTTCTAGAGCTGATATTGGAGTGATTCCAGTTGGAGGATAAAGCTTATCCTCTTAGCTTTCCAACGCCGCAAGAATCGCTTGATTACGATAAGTAACGAAGAAATGTCAGCTGTTTTAAGATCGACGCGAGCTGCAGTCCCGACATTAGGTCGACCGACCCACAATGTAGGTCGACCGACCTCTGCGCAGACCCTGAAGTTTCCGCAAAGCCTAAGAAGTGTTAGAGTCTTTAGGAAACTCTTTTTTTCCGCCTACTTAAGTAAACTAGGAGATTAGGGTTTAAGCATTCAGTTTATAATCTTCTACCTACCATCAAGCACTTTTATCAAGTTCAGAATTCAATTTTACATTCAGTTTTATTTAGTTTTTAGTTCAATTGTAATCTTTTAATAATTCTCAAGAACCTTAGTTCATTCTTCAATCATTCAAGAATTCAATAAAGTTCGTTCCTTTTCATCTTAATTCCGAATTCCGGTAATTTCTCCTTTAATTTCAGTTTTCCTATTGATAGTTTTAATTATCGTATTCGCCTTAAGATAGAATCTCAACTTTTATCACTGATTGCATGTTTAGATTGATACTCATTATGATCTCCATTTTTATCCCTGTTTTTATTGTTGTTTCAATAACCATGCGTAGCTAAATACATATGTTAGGATGTAGGGGATGAATATGCGTAGGTAGTATAAGTTCTGAGACCACCTGTAGCAGAGCCGTGGTCGGTCAACCCACATAATGGGTCCGTCGACCGATGCTGTGGTCGACCGACTGGGCTAGCTGGTCGGTCGACCCACTCGCGTTCGTATTCTGTTTCGTTTTAATTCGTAGACTATAAAACCTACAATGAGACTGAAAGGAGACTTGTAGGATGTTAGTAATGACTTACCCAAGATTGAAAGATACGGGAAGGGCATTGGTTTACACCTTAAGACGACTAGGTTACTTAAGACTGAAAGGTATGTGACCTAGGATTTAGGAATCACCCTTATTGTTGACACCCAATAATTGTGAGACCTAGGAACTAATAGCATAGGCCGAAAGGAGCTATTAGGTACCATAGACCGAAAGGATATGTTACACCCCTTACGCGACTGCAATACATGTTGACCTTAGGATTTATATTACCTTAGCTATTTATTACCCAAACATCCTAGCATCTCTTTTAATATAGTTCTAATCTCATCTTTATTTTCTTGTTTTATTTTTATCTTTGCCTTAGACTTAGTAAACAATCAATCAAACCCCAAAAAATTGTTACTTTAAACATTTAACATCAAACAATAAACATTCCCCACCTCCTTGTGGTTCGATCCTGACTTTCACTATCTATTGTTAGAGTTAGGAATTATAAATTTTATCTTTGGTACACTCAACGACGGGCATCAAATCTATCCTTGCAATTTTCGATAATTTCGTTTCTAGAGCTCAAAGGCCTAAAAAACGTATATTATATACGCTTCAATTCAACCCGTTTTAGGGTGGTCAGAGCGGCCATTTTTATTTTTCAACCTGTTTTAATACCACGTGTCCGAAATCGCATCATGAGATATCTTATTCGATTCTAGACCCTATAAACAACTATAAATCACTTTTACACGGTTATCCGATTTTCGGCCGAAACTGGTTTATAGCATACTGGTAACGTGAAATGTATTCTGATTTTTTTGAAAATTTTTGTGACCGCTTTGTTTGACTTGATTAACTATCCTTGCAATTTTCGGTAATTTTTGTTTCGGGAGCTCAGAGACCTAAAAAACGTGTATTGTATCCCCTTTAATTCGAGTCGTTTCAGGTGGTCGGAGCGACCATTTTTAATTACACCCAGTATTTCACCACGTGTTCGAAATCGCATCATGAGGTATCTTATTCGATTCTAGACCCTATAAACAACTATAAATCACTTTTACACGGTTATCCGATTTTCGGCCGAAACTGGTTAATAGCATACCGATAACATGACATGTCTTCTAGTTTTTTTGAAAATTTTTGTGCCCGCTTTATCTGAGTTTATTACCCATCCTTGCAATTTCCGGTAATATTCGTTTCGGGAGCTCAGAGACCTAAAAAACGTGTATTAGACACCTTTCAATTCGAGCTGCTCAGCATGTTTTTTACCACGTGTCCGAAATCGCATCATGAGGTACCTTTTTCGATTTAGACCCTATAAAGAACTACAAATCACTTTTACACGGTTGTTCGATTTTCGACCGAAACTGGTTTATAGCATACCGGTAATGTCAAATGTCTTCTGATGTTTTTCAAAATTTTTGTGCCCGCTTTATTTGACTTGATTAGCCATCCTTGCAATTTTTGGTAATTTTCGTTTCTAGTGCTCGAAGGCCTAAAAAACGTATATTATATACCCTTCAATTCAAGCCGTTTCGGGGTGGTCGGAACGGCCATTTTTATTTTTCAACGTGTTTGAAAACCACGTGTCATAAATCGCAGCATGAGATATCTTATTAGATTCTAGACCCTATAAACAATTATAAATCACTTTTACACGGTTATCCGATTTTCGGCTGAAACTGGTTTATAGCATTGCGGAGACGTGGAATGTCTTCTGATTTTTTTGAAAATTTTTGTGTCCGCTTTATCTGACTGGATTAAAAAACCTTGTAATTTTTGGTAATTTTCCTTTCGGGAGCTCAGAGGCCTATAAAAAGTGTATTGTATACCCTTCAATTTGAGCCGTTTCGGGTGGTCGGAGCGATCATTTTTAATTTCAGCCTGTTTTTCATCACGTGTCCGAAATCGCATAATGAGGTGAATCTTCTTCGATTCTAGACCCTATAAACAACTATAAATCACTTTTACACGGTTATCTGATTTTCGGCCGAAACTGGTTTTTAGCATACCGGTAACGTGAATTGTCTTCTGATTTTTCTGAAAATTTTTGTGCACGCTTTATCTGACTTGATTATCCATCTTTGCAATTTTCGGTAACTTTCGCTTCTAGAGCTCAGAGGCCTAAAAAATGTGTATTATATACCCTTCAATTCAAGCTGTTTCAGGGTGGTCGGAGCTGCCATTTTTATTTTTCAACCTGTTTTAATACCACGTGTCCGAAATCGCATCATGAGGTATCTTATTCAATTCTAGACCCTATAAACAACAATAAATCACTTTTAGAAGGTTATTCGATTTTCTGCTGAAACTGGTTTATAGCATACCGGTAACGTGAAATGTTTTCTAGATTTTTTGGAAATTTTTTTGCCCGGTTTATCTGACTGGATTAACCATCCTTGCAATTTTCGGTACTTTTCGTTTCGGGAGCTTAGAGGCCTAAAAAACGTGTCGTATATACCCTTCAATTCGAGCCATTTCGGGTGGTCAGAGCGAACATTTTTAATTACAGCCTGTTTTTTACCACGTGTCCGAAATCGTATCATGAGGTATCTTTTTAAATTCTAGACCCTATAAACAATTATTAATCACTTTTACACGGTTATCCGATTTTCGACCGAAACTTGTTTATAGCATATCGGTAACGTCAAATGTCTTCTGATGTTTTTGAAGATTTTTGTGCCCGCTTTATCCGACTTTATTAATCATCTTTGCAATTTTCGGTAATTTTTCGTTTCTATAACTCAGAGACCTAAAAAACGTGTATTATATACCCTTCAATTAAAGCTGTTTCGGGGTGGTCAAAGCAGCCATTTTTATTTTTCAACCTGTTTTAATACCACGGGTCCGAAATCGCATCATGTGGTATCTTATTCGATTCTAGACCCTATAAACAACTATAACTCACTTTTACACGGTTATCCGATTTTCGGCCGAAACTAGTTTATAGGATATCGGTAACGTAAAATGTCTTCTGATTTTTTTGAAAATTTTTTTTGCCCCCTTTATCTAACTTGATTAACCATCCTTGAAATTTTCGGTAATTTTCGTTTCGGGAGCTCAGAGACCTAAAAAACGTGTATTATATACCCTTCAATTCAAGCCGTTTCAGGGTGGTCGGAGCGACCATTTTTATTTTTGAACCTGTTTTAATACCACGTGTCAGAAATCGCATCATGAGGTATCTTTTTCGATTCTAGACCCTATAAACAACTATAGATCACTTTTACACGGTTATCCGATTTTCGGCCAAATTTGGTTTATAGCATACCAGTAACGTGAAATGTCTTCTGATTTTTTTGAAAATTTTTGTGTCAGCTTTATCTGACTGGATTAACCATCTTTGTAATTTTCGGTAATTTTCGTTTCGGGATCTCAGAGTGTAACATGCCGTATTTTCGTTAAATAATATTTTAGTATCATAAAAGTAATTTTGCTAATTTAATATTATTTTAATAATAAATCGTAAGTTTTATTTTAAGTTTTTCGTTAAGTTCCGTCTTAAGATTATTTTATATCTTAAGATGCTCCATCGCTTGGCATTTCCCGACTTGTGATTCCGCTCCATTTAAATAAAGCAACCCCGACTGTAACATCCCGTATTTTCGTAATTTATAATTAAAGACTTTTGATTACTTTAATTAATAAAATATAATTCTAAAGGTTTCAATTATTGTTATGGGATAAAATAATATTTTAATATCTGATGTTAATCCACTTTAAAATAACACTTTAATGATTATTGATAAGTTAATTTTTAATGTTCCGTCAAGATCCGTCTTGAGAACCTTAAGCCCTTAAGACGAATATAACATGGCTACTTAAAGTCCGTCTCAACAAACCCGTTTTTGTTTTCCAACCCGTTTCATTTAATACGGAAAGGACACTTACTCAAACCCCTAAAATCACATATGTCGACATTATTCATCTCCTTCAACTCTTTCCACTGTAAACTCATTTCCTTCAAAAACCTCCTTTAGTAACCTCTTCTTTTGCTCTTTTCTTCATCATCCGTCTACCGATTTAAGGTAATAATAACATTTTCGGAATCCTCATCGAATTTGCAAGCCATCTATCACTTCCGTTTTTCAAACCCTTCACTTCGAATTTCGGGCTGTTTTTGTGGGATTCGAATTTCAGTCCGTTAAACTTGTTTTTCGTGATGTAGGTGTGAGCTTGGACGACCCGGGAGTTGATAGCTTCGTCGTAGAGGAGGATCTTTAAGCCGGATTGCATTCAAGGTGACGATAATGAGAAACTCGGCCTTAATGTGAATATTAGCAAGTTTTGATGTGTTCTCACTACTACAAAAACCCTTAAGGACATCGGTGAATGCACATCGGTTTTTTAAAAAACCAATGTAATAAATAATGCACATCGGTTGTTTCAAAAATCCGATGTCCTTATAGAGTTATTTACATCGGTTGTTTTTGCAACCCATGTCCATGACTGGATGATTTTAGTGGACATCGGATTTTTGAAAAACCCATGTCCATTGCCAGCTTATTTACATCAAATTTCTGACTAAACCCATGTCCATTGCATTTAAGTTTTTTTATTAAAACCCCTACTCCATCAATCCTTCATTTGGTTTGCCTTGCCTTCATTTTCTCTCAGCAGTCTGTTCTACCCTAAAATCAACTCATTTGCACCACCATCACCACCATTTAATTTATTACCACCATCACCCACCTTGACGATATCACAACCGCCCCTCGCAAAATCAACGTCATTTGGAATAGATCATCACTTTACATCTCGATCAAGACAAAGCTGTAAGTTTTCCCCCTTTTCTCAATCCCTAATTGCATACTTTCTTCAATTAATTTGCTATTTTCAAGTGTGTTTATCAATGCTCTATGACATTTATCCCAATTCGCAACCTCATGCTCGAAGATGCCAACGCTTTGCTCGAAGTCGAGGTGAACGATTAAAATAATTTGTTTTATTTAGGGTTCTTCAGATTTACAGTATTGCCCAGTTGTTGTTCTCATAGGGTTTTGAGAAATTTTATGTTCACAATCTTAATGAATGTATGTCGAGACAGCTCTTTATGATCGTCAAATTAGGGTTTGGGGTGTTGATGCTCAACGAAGGTTCACTACTTTTATTTACTTTTAATTTCCCATCCTCTCTTTCTCTTTTTTTTCGAGCAAATTATTGTTTTAATTGATAACTGTAAAATTGGATTGCGGAAACAGTAAAAATTGCATTTGTAGTACTCCGTATTAAACCGAGGCCTAAGAAACAGTCAGCTTGTTCTTTTTTTAGATTGAGCAAGGCTCATGTGCTGGTCGGTGGGATGAAGGGAACTGTCGCTGAGGTTTCCCTCTTGCTCCTTTGCAGTTTTAGAATTTTGTTCGCTTCTGTTAATTCAATATATTCTATCCAAGTTATTTATTCCAGTGTGTTTCAGTTCTGCAAGAACATTGTACTAGCAGGTGTAGGAAGTGTTACGTTGGTGGATGATAATCCCGTGACCGAGGAGTCGCTGAACGCTAACTTCTTGATTCCTCCTGACGAGAAAGTTTATACTGGGCGCTCTGTGGCAGAGATCTGTTGCAACTCCTTAAAGGATTTTAACCCAATGGTTGATGTTTCTGTGGTAAAAGGTATGCACTTCCATGTTTAACACTAGAGTATAGTTGGGTTGGTACTTGCATGCTGCAATGTGCGAACTTTTTGTAGAGCGAATACGTTTTCCAATTTTCTTAAATGACCATTGGTCTAACTTTGTGGTTAAAGCCTGCTCATCCAAACTTTGGTATTCTTCAAGAGCTTTGAATGGCACTGCTTTTCTGGTGGGAGGGTTTGAGTTGTATTAATTGGTCTTGCAGGTGAATTATCGAGTTTTGATACAGATTTTTATGAGAAGTTTGATGTTCTGGAAATTTTATCCATTGCTATTTATTTTGCTTGTTCTGATTGTATTCTGATTATTGATTATGCTTGGATGTAATTGGGCCTGACTTACCGAATTTATTTGGAAATTTTATCCATTGCTCACTTTCCGCAACTGGGCGAAAGTGCTGCAAAAGGGCCTGGCTTACCGAATTGAGGTAGGGCTGGCGGATGAGCAGCGCTTGGAGCACCAATTGGTGCTGAAATTGCGAGTAGGTGTTGCAGGTATAACTGTGAATGAAGAAAGTAGATTAACAGATAGGGAGCTGGAGTACGGGTCAGTTGCGGAGGGTCAGTTCAGTGCAGGAGCATGAGGCTTGCTGTTTCTGAATTGGTCTGTTGTATGTATTGGGTTTTGGAGGTTGTGAAAACAAGTTGGCTAGCAGTAATTAGCAGGTTCTGTACTGGTTGTAGAGTATTGCAGGAATTACTGAACTGGAATTGAGCAACTTGAAGTAGGTGCGTGTTTGGAAATCAAGTAAGCAGAGGACAGTCCTGGTGTAGGCAGATACTTTGCTTAGGACCAGGTTTAGGATATCAGGTTTGTTTTATGGATCTGTTGTACTTTTAGAGCTGTTAGCTCCAATTTGCTGTAAGTCTGTAACGTCTGCAAATTCACGATATCAGAATCGATTTTTCATGTTACAAGTCTATTTTCCTCTCCTCAATAATTGTAGTATCAGTTTTTACTTTGAATGCATGCTTTTTTTATTTTGAAGTTTTTCCGTGATTCAACTTCAGCTTAATGACAAAGTCGAACTGCCCCTATTCAATATTAATTTACCAAAATCACAACTGATGTAGATTACAGGCTATGATTACGTCTGATGTGCTATTTGATGAACTAGTTGCAGAACTGAACTATAAAGAATAATGGTTACATGAGCTCAAAAGTTCAATTGTCCAGTGTGGTTTTGATTGTTTGCTTCATGTGTAGGTACGCCTAGACGTTGCGTCAATAGTAGGACTCTTGGCATACGGAATCAATATACCATCTTCACCGACCGCAGAATGATTTTTATTTACGACCTTTAATTTGAACGAGTTCATAAATATAAACTCTCGTTCGTTGATACTTTACTAGATATACAGATACTTGCAGTTTGCTTAAATCTGAAGGGAAGCTAAAAACCATTTAATTGGCATGAATGTGTTGCAGGATTATAATACGACAGTGGAATTCTATTGGGCACCATTCTTGGTGGAGTCAAACTCTGACGATCCAAACATGCATAGTATCATGAACAGAATCATAATGCCTGAATCAATTGAAAACCATGCTGTTAATTGGAAGGATGTTGACTATCTTATCTTTAACACCTATATTTGGTGGATGAACACCTTCCAAATCAAAGTTCTGTAAGTAATTAATCACTTACTCGCCTTTTTTGATATCGTAGAGGTGTTTAATCTTGATTGTGGGTTTTAATCGAGTAGACGAGGAGCTTTCGACCAAGGCGCAACCGAGTATGATGAGGTAGAGAGACCAGTAGCCTACAGCAGGGTAATGAGGACATGGTCTGAGTGGGTGGACCAAAATATTGATCCCAATCGTACCCAAGTGTTTTTCAGCAGCATGTCTCCTCTTCATATAAAGTATGTTACGTCGTTATACAATTCTTCATTTCCTTTAGTTTTAAGTAATACCGTTTAACAAAAGAACTTAACTAGACCGATTAAATCTAACAAAAGAAGCACTGATGATTTGTGCAGGAGCTTGAACTGGGACAACCCAGAAGTAGTGAAATGCGCCAAGGAAATGACACCAATACTAAACACAAGCATCCCACAATGTAAAATAGCATTACTCCAGTTATTTCTTCATGATCAGTTTTTGGATACTCAATGTTTGGTTAGTTGATCAATTTGGATAATGTATTTGCTTTGAATTTGTTTAATGAAAGACGAACGACTTTGTCGTGCTTTGCTATGAATTTGTGTTTGTTTGGTACAAATTACCATCAATACCAGTTTTTTTTTTTTTAAAAAAAAAGGCAACATCAAGGACAGCGGTTTATTCAATAGTATGATGCATATTAACATGTAATGCACATGGGTTTCAGTCAACAACCGATGTACAAAACATAAATGGACATCAGATTATAGCTAAAGAATGATGTGCATACATATGAAGGACATCAGACATATTAAACCTCCGATGTGCATACATATGAAGGACATCAGATGTGAGCTAAAGAATGATATGCATAAGAATGATGGACATCAGACTTATTAAACCACCGATGTGCAATAACATATGGACATCAGATGTGAGCTAAAGTCTGATGTGCATAAGGATAATGGACATCAGACGTTTTAAACATCCGATGTGCATTATCAAATGGACATCGGTTGCACAACCGATGTCCTTGATACCCATAATGGACATCAGTGAACTCTACATCGGTTGCTAATCCGATGTCCTTGACCATAAAAGTCCAATGTCCTTAAGGCTTTCTGTAGTAGTGTCTTCTAGTAGTTTCTGATTTTTGTTATTGTTTGATGATCAATGGATTTAGTATCATGTTTAGGATTGTTCTTATGTGAAGAATTCATGCTTGGTGATGTTGTTATATATCCTTAAGCTTATTTTCAGTTTTCACAAAGTTAAGACGGATACATTGAATTAATCGTTTGAGGATTGTTATGGGTTTTGTTTGTTGTTAGGAAGTATTATTGGATGATTGGTAATGTTGGGTAAACATCATTTGTAGCGATTCATAAGGATTTGTGTCGATTGTTGAAATTTTGTATAATCTGGAAAATCGCGTTTTGGTAATCAGGCTCTCTGAGCCGGTCGACCGACCGGCGGCCGGCCGACCGGCTGGGAGCGCTTCTATTGAGTTTTGCGATTTTTTGTAGGAATTGGGCTTGGGACTACCAGCCGGCCGACCGGCTGCCTGCCGACCGGCTGGTGGTCTCTTGTGTTGATTTTGTGTTTTTACGAGAACATATGTATAGGGGAGCCCAGCCGGCAGATTGGTCGCCTGCCAGCCGGCTGGGAGTGCATTGGGCGTGGGTTGCGTAGTTTGTAAAGGCTGAGGGGAAGGCTGGGAGTCCCTTTGTGTTGTTCCTTTGTGTTGTTCTTTGTTTTCAAAAGAAGGGAAGGCTGAGGGGATCACCAGCCCGCCGACCGGCTGCCTGCCGACCGGCTGGGGATCCCTGTAGGCTGTTTTGTTTGTAATTCGCGTATAACTTTTAAACGGTTGATCGGTTTTGATTGAAACTCGTTTTGTGTACCTTTGATATGTGTTTGAGGTCCCCGGAGGATGGGCGACACTATATTGGGTTCGGAAATGTAGTGAGGATAGAGACCCCCCGGTCGAGTAACCGAAAGGGAAACCGGCTCTCCCTCAACTTAGTCCCCGGGGTCAATCAAGTGTTGATTAGAAGTTAAGAGGTAGAACTATAGTTTAGTTCATAGACTTTGAATGATATTGTATTGATGCGTATTAAGTTATGCCTTAAGCAGGCCTCTGAACTTAATACGTGAGTTGTTTGTCATATATGGGGATATGCCTTAAGCTGGCCTCTGAGCCCTATATGTGTATGTTTGTCGTGTCTGGGACATGCCTTAAGCTGGCCTCTGAGTCCAGACATGTTTGTGGTGATCGCGTTGGAACATGCCTTAAGTTGGCCTCTGAGTCTGACGAGTAGAGCAGCTGCACAACGAGGCATTTAGGTCGTAACGCCTCACCCGGAGTGCAGATGTTTGATGCTAGAACATGCCTTAAGCTGGCCTCTGAGTTTAGTATCTTGTGATGTAGTGAAGGGACATGCCTTAAGCTGGCCTCTGAGTCCTTTACTTTTGGATGCTAGTCTATGCCTTAAGTTGGCCGCTGAGTCTAGTGTCTTGCTGATTGGCAGGTCCATGCCTTAAGCTGGCCTCTGAGTCTTTGCTTGCTGAATGTTTTGGTGTTTAGGTTATGTCTTAAGCTGACCGCTGAACCTTTTCACTTGCTGAATGTTTTGGTAATTAGGTTATGTCTTAAGTTGACCGCTGAACCTTCTTACTTGCTGAATGTTTTGGTATATAGGTTATGTCTTAAGCTGACCGCTGAACCTTATACTTGCTGAATTTATCTGTTTGCCTAGTACGGTACATTGTCAGATATAGATGTGTTACTGATGTTTCAGATGCTGTTGTTGAGGAGTCTTGTGTTTGACTTTAGTATTGTTCATCCAAGGCATTGTATGACTCTTTGATCGGTTTCATAAATAGTTCGACTGAAAGACCCCCCGACTGGGTAACCAGTAGGGAAACCGGCTCTCCTTCCTAACGGTTTATGAAGTTGGGTTGAGAGCTATGCATTAGTATCGCATTATAGTATGAGGACAGTTGATGAGATGTTTATGCTTCACATGTTTATATATGCTGGAGTATTCTGTATTGCTTTATGTGTTACGTGTTGTCACAAAAGGTGGCGAGGAGAACTCTAGTCACTCCCCACTGATTGTGGCATACATGTTTTCATGTATGTAGGTACATGTAGGTTGGATCGGGGTTCACTTGAGAGCTAGCGAGTGATGATCCTTTCATCATATGACATACACTCTTATCGTTTAGCTAGACTCTTAGATTTCCTACTCTGTTATCTTTTGGTGCCTGTAGGGATACTCCATCCCAGGCTGTTGTATATATTTTGGTTTTAGTATTTGGAACTGTTAAACTTATCTATTTTGTTTTATCAGTTATCTATTTCAGTTTCTGTTTCAGTTTAACTTTTCTCGCATGTTGTTTACTTGAAAAAGTTTTAATTCCGCTGCATTTTTAGTACTTTTGTATGTTTATATTTCCGCTTTCGCGAGGGGTTTTACAGTTGGTATTAGAGCATTATTGCTCCCGACGCACTCATGTGACCCCCAACCTTAACTTGACCAAATAAACAAATAATGAATGAGAGATGGGGTAGATCTAAGGATTTATATTGTAGTCTGTTTGTGCCTTGTTAAGAATACGTCTAACGGTTTACTCTCTTATGATTGAAGAATGACAGAGTCAACCAATGATGAGAATGCTGAGACTCAAGCCCTCATTCAAACTCTTCAAGAGTGCATAGCTAGGTCGACTATGCCTCCTTCTTCATTTCAAACCTCGGGAAGTAACCAACCTGGAGGATTGGCTTGGATTATCACCCAGATGTGGAGGAATGCAGCTAAGACATTCGACGGAGAGACCAGTGCTGCGACCCTCACCACTTGGTTCTTTGACATGGAAAGGAACTTCATGATTTATGGTGTTCGTCCTGAGGATCAGACCCGAGTAGCATCACAGTTCTTAGTTTGTGAGGCTAGGAGTTGGTGGTTGACGATCAGTGCTCCTGCTACTCGTGACCCTACTTTCACTTGGAGTCGTTTCAAGACTCTTCTTGGCATGAGATTTTACCACAGGGACATCCGCGAAGATAAAATGACCGAGTTCATGAACCTTCGCCAAGGAACCCTTTCTGTTCAAGCCTTCACCAATCGATTTGAGGAGCTAATCCACTTCGTCCCACAACTAGTTGAGAGAGAGGAAGACAAAGCCTATCTGTTTCGGAGCAAGCTTGATGCTGAGACTAGGAGTGTAGCCAGTGGTGACCCGACTTCTTACTTCCAGAGTTACTACGGTTTCTTGCGAGCGGAGGACCCTTACCAGGTCTATTGTGAAGGATCTAGAGCCTTCTTTCCTCCTCCACCGCCTTTGCATAAATGCCGAAGCGGGAGACCTCTTAGCCCTCTTGCCTCCTCTCCTCTTGGAAAGAGGAAGTGTCCCCAGAAGAACAAGAAGTCCCAGAGAGTTAAGACTTCCCAAGTCCGGAGCATGAGCCTCCCATCGGACGTTCCCCTTAAGTGCTTCAAGTGCCACAAGGATCTCCATCTTGGACTTGACTGCCATGGCAACCCGCATCAATGCTTTACCTGCGAGGGATTTGGACATCGCTCTTTCGAGTGCCGCGTAGGGAATGGCGCCGTCAACCGAGCTATCACTATTGACCCTGAAACTTCCCGGAATCGAGACATGGGACCCTCGACAGAAGCACCCCTGAGATGTTTCAAGTGTCGCAAAACCCTTTATCCAGGAGCTGACTATCACGGTAACTCTTATCTTTGCCATGCCTACAAGAAGCCCGGGCATCGCTTCTTCGAGTGCCCCGAGAGGAATACCGCTGTTGACAGAGCTGTTACTACTAACCTAGAGGCTGAGACCAGTGGAGCCGGAGCTGTTCAGGACCACGCTGAGGCTGGAGTTCATCCTGACCCACCTACTGGTATGTTTTTACCTACCGCCTTATTTATGGTTGATATGCTTGTAACCGTTAAGACCTTAATCTCCTCCCTTAGATGCATGTTAATCTTCTTTGGAATCTGTCTTCATTTCCTTTTGACTCAGCCTGATAACTTGCTTCCCCTGAAACACCTTGTGCGGTAACCTACCATAGATGAACTGGGAAACCTCTCGGAATTAGCCGAAGACCGTGATTTGGAGAGTGTCGTTACTAGAGGAGAAACCTAAGGAGCTTGTTGAATACGTGTTGGGTAACCCTAGAGTTGTATGTTACTAATTTGAAGAGTAAGTGAATGATGAAATAATTGTGCTAGGTAGAGTGTCATACACGGCCTTTAATGGAACTTAGGTGCGAGAATCCAGCTGAGTCATGGATAATTGTGAGTTTGGAATGTCCATTTGAGGATCTCGAGGAACTTAGAGTAAAGGTTGATTTCGAGGAATATTGTGAAGGTACTGACGTTGCCTGATAATTGAATGAGTCAAGCTAATGCTATTGAACTTGGGGAACGAGAGTTGTTAGTAACGGTGTGAGAACATTGGGACATTTACCAGAACTTGTGGAATTGACTGAGTGGTTGATCTTAAGTTACTTAATGGATCTTAGCTTTTATCCTAATGAAAGACTTAAAGGGAAATTAGGATACATCATCAGTTTGAGGATGAATGATTTGTTGAGAGATGTAAGTCCAGAGACGCGTTGATTTGGGCATGGTTATTGTGGATTGTGATACCAGTCTAGTAGGTGTATCACGTGAGTTGAGTAGTCTGAGAGTTTGGTTGAATCGTCATTTGGGAACTATCTGAGATGAGTTATCTCAACTTTTGAGGAATAAATCATGGAAGGGATAATGTTGCTTTAGACTTCGAGGAACCTTGAGATTCGAATCGTTTTGAGGAATAGTCTTGAAGACCCGTCATAGACGTGCCAGACTTGGAAGTTGTTACCTTAATGAGATCTTGTTTTGAATGATAATTGTGATTATAATTTGGGAATTTAAGATATTGAAACTTGCGAAATAGGTTGCTAGGATCGAACGGTCAGAATTTAAGGTTAAAGGGTAGTGAATGCTATATCTTGAGTTTTGAGGATCCATTGTTATGGTAATAGACTTTTGATTCAGAGTTTTGGAAACCTTCTTGTTAAGGAATGCCCTGTTTTGTGGATGAGATAGGGGTAATAGGAACCGCGAACCCATTGTGAGCATTGAGGTTATCGGAATCGCCTTTTTGGATATACTAGGGATCGTTGGAAGGGTGTGTGGATTGTGAATTGAGCGGTTAGTGCACCCATGTTTGGCAAAGGTTACCGTCTTCTTTAACCTTCGACTTAATCGTTCCGTGCCTTCAACCCTTCTTTTTGAGTTCTGACAGCCGCGAGGCTTGAAACCCCTAATCCTTCGTAACAAAAATACGCTCTGTGACTGTTTCCGCGCTCTCAAACGTCTGTTTTGGAACTTGTTTCCCAATTGTTGACTTAAAATCCATTGTTTTTGGAAAAAGCTTAATTGTTTTAAAAAGTGAAAACTGCTTTCTCTTCCGTTAGAAGCAACTTTTAGTCATGGGTACCCTTTTACTATTCAACAATTTGAGAAATAAAGGTTAATTTGGAAGAAAACTCGATTCTGAAGAACAGGATATTTTACAATTTGGCAGACTTCAGCGTTGATTGCCACTAGAACGTGTTATAGGAGACGTCTGATAACCCGTACTGTGCCCATGAACACCGAATCGACCTAAATTTCGAATTTTGGCTGATTTAATTTTGGGACTTGTCTCAGATTTGGAATGATGGACTCTTGAATACGTAACGAGAATCCCGATATCCATTGACAAGACTTGTGCCTTGAAACCTTTTGTTTCTTGAAACCTTTTTGCAAGATAAAGTTTTGGGTTATCATAACCCGCTTGATATATTCTGAACGTTAGAGTTGTTTTTGTACCTACTTCTACTGTCGAGTTTCGAGGACGAAACTTTTTGAAGATTGGGTAATTGTAACATCCCGTATTTTCGTAATTTATAATTAAAGACTTTTGATTATTTTAATTAATAAACTTAATTCTAAAGGTTTCAACTATTGTTACGGGATAAAATAATATTTTAATATCTGATGTTAATCCACTTTAAAATAACACTTTAATGATTATTGATAAGTTAATTTTTAATGTTCCGTCAAGATTCGTCTTGAGAACCTTAAGCCCTTAAGACGAATATAACATGGCAACTTAAAGTCCGTCTCAACAAACCCGTTTGTGTTTTCCAACCCGTTTCATTTAATAAGGAAAGGACACTTACTTAAACCCCTAAAATCACATATGTCGACATTATTCATCTCCTTCAACTCTTTCCACTGTAAACTCATTTCCTTCAAAAACCTCCTTTAATAACCTCTTCTTTTGCTCTATTCTTCATCATCCGTCTACCGATTTAAGGTAATAATAACATTTTCGGAATCCTCATCGAATTTGCAAGCCATCTATCACTTCCGTTTTTCAAACCCTTCACTTCGAATTTCGGGCTGTTTTTGTGGGATTCGAATTTCAGTCCGTTAAACTTGTTTTTCGTGATGTAGGTGTGAGCTTGGACGACCCGGGAGTTGATAGCTTCGTCGTAGAGGAGGATCTTTAAGCCGGATTGCATTCAAGGTGACGATAATGAGAAACTCGGCCTTAATGTGAATATTAGCAAGTTTTGATGTGTTCTTCTAGTAGTTTCTGATTTTTGTTATTGTTTGATGATCAATGGACTTAGTATCATGTTTAGGATTGTTCTTATGTGAAGAATTCATGCTTGGTGATGTTATTATATATCCTTAAGCTTATTTTCAGTTTTCACAAAGTTAAGACGGATACATTGAATTAATCGTTTGAGGATTGTTATGGGTTTTGTTTGTTGTTAGGAAGTATTATTGGATGATTGGTAATGTTGGGTAAACATCATTTGTAGCGATTCATAAAGGATTTGTGTCGATTGTTGATGTTTTGTATAATCTGGAAAATCGCGTTTTGGTAATCAGGCTCTCTGAGCCGGTCGACCGACCGGCCGCCGGCCGACCGGCTGGGAGCGCTTCTATTGAGTTTTGCGAATTTTTGTAGGAATTGGGCTTGGGACTGCTAGCCGCCCGACCGGCTGCCTGCCGACCGGCTGGTGGTCTCTGGTGTAGGGGAGCCGAGCCGGCAGACCGGCCGCCTGCCAGCCGGCTGGGAATGCATTGGGCGTGGGTTGCGTAGTTTGTAAAGCCTAAGGGAATGGGTTCCCAGCCGGCCAACCGGCTGCCTGCCGACCGGCTGGGAGTCCCTTTGTGTTGTTCTTTGTTTTCAAAAGAAGGGAAGGCTGAGGGGATCACCAGCCGGCCGACCGGCTGCCTGCCGACCGGCTGGGGATCCCTGTAGGCTGTTTTGTTTGTAATTCGCGTATAACTTTTAAACGGTTGATCGGTTTTGATTGAAACTCGTTTTGTGTACCTTTGATATGTGTTTGAGGTCCCCGGAGGATGGGCGACACTATATTGGGTTCGGGAATGGAGTGAGGATAGAGACCCCCCGGTCGGGTAACCGAAAGGGAAACCGGCTCTCCCTCAACTTAGTCACCGGGGTCAATCAAGTGTTGATTAGAAGTTAAGAGGTAGAACTATAGTTTAGTTCATAGACTTTGAATGATATTGTATTGATGCGTATTAAGTTATGCCTTAAGCTGGCCTCTGAACTTAATACGTGAGTTGTTTGTCATATATGGGGATATGCCTTAAGCTGGCCTCTGAGCCCTATATGTGCATGTTTGTCGTGTCTGGGACATGCCTTAAGCTGGCCTCTGAGTCCAGACATGTTTGTGGTGATCGCGTTGGAACATGCCTTAAGTTGGCCTCTGAGTCTGACGAGTAGAGCAGCTGCACAACGAGGCATTTAGGTCGTAACGCCTCACCAGGAGTGCAGATGTTTGATGCTAGAACATGCCTTAAGCTGGCCTCTGAGTTTAGTATCTTGTGATGTAGTGAAGGGACATGCCTTAAGCTGGCCTCTGAGTCCTTTACTTTTGGATGCTAGTCTATGCCTTAAGTTGGCCGCTGAGTCTAGTGTCTTGCTGATTGGCAGGTCCATGCCTTAAGCTGGCCTCTGAGTCCTTGCTTGCTGAATGTTTTGGTGTTTAGGTTATGTCTTAAGCTGACCGCTGAACCTTTTCACTTGCTGAATGTTTTGGTAATTAGGTTATGTCTTAAGTTGACCGCTGAACCTTCTTACTTGCTGAATGTTTTGGTATATAGGTTATGTCTTAAGCTGACCGCTGAACCTTATACTTGCTGAATTTATCTGTTTGCCTAGTACGGTACAGTGTCAGATATAGATGTGTTACTGATTTTTCAGATGCTGTTGTTGAGGAGTCTTGTGTTTGACTTTAGTATTGTTCATCCAAGGCATTGGATGACTCTTTGATCGGTTTCATAAATAGTTGGACTGAAAGACCCCCCGACTGGGTAACCAGTAGGGAAACCGGCTCTCCTTCCTAACGGTTTATGAAGTTGGGTTGAGAGTTATGCATTAGTATCGCATTATAGTATGAGGACAGTTGATGAGATGTTTATGCTTCACATGTTTATATATGCTGGAGTATTCTGTATTGCTTTATGTGTTACGTGTTGTCACAAAAGGTGGCTAGGAGAACTCTAGTCACTCCCCACTGATTGTGGCGTACATGTTTTCATGTATGTAGGTACATGCAGGTTGGATCGGGGTTCACTTGAGAGCTAGCGAGTGATGATCCTTTCATCATATGACATACACTCTTATCGTTTAGCTAGACTCTTAGATTCCCTACTCTGTTATCTTTTGGTGCCTGTAGGGATGCTCCATCCCAAGATGTTGTACATATTTTGGTTTTAGTATTTGGAACTGTTAAACTTATCTATTTTGTTTTATTTGTTATCTATTTCAGTTTCAGTTTCAGTTTAACTTTTCTCGCATGTTGTTTACTATAAAAAGTTTTAATTCCGCTGCATTTTTAGTACTTTTGTATGTTTATATTTCCGCTTTCGCGAGGGGTTTTACACCGACTCATAAATAAAAGGACAACCTAGAACCCCTCATAAACCCCCTTCCATCGACATCTTCTTCTTCCCATAACTCATTTCACTCTAACTTAAATCCTCCATAATTCCACCTTCTCAAAAGCTCTAAAAGTTCATCTAAAGCTTCCAATTCAACCCGAATCAAAGTAAGAATTTCATATTCGGATTCCTCTCGCGATTTCTAATCTTTCTATCACTTTCAATTTCAGTTTCTTAAACATTCATTTTTGGGCTGTTTTGCCCCTATTCCGTTTTAAGCTTATAATTTCCGTTTCTATGCTTGTAGGAGTCGATCTAGAAGCACCCTGAAGTTGATACATACGTGGTGGAAGAAGATTTTGGAGCATAAACCGCTTTAAGGTGACGATAATGAGAAAATTCGGCTTTTGTTTTACATTAATTGGACATGTGATTTCTTATTGTTTGTGTAAAATTGATATGAATTTTATGTTTAATAGTTAGTGGGTAGTTTATATCCTATTAAATGTTGTTGTACTTGTGTTCTCGCTGTTGTTTATCGTCGAATTGTTGCTGGATGTGACGCTTAAGGATGCTGGTTGGTTCCGTTTTAGTGTTGTTAATCCATTGTTGTTGCGATGCTGCTACTGCTGGCTGCTACACTACAGTCGTATTATTGTGGTTACTGTCGCATGTTCTGATGTTGCTCCTGAACTGCGACCAAACTGCCATCGCTGGTAAGAACTTTCAATGCATAATTAATAATTAATTGTTGCTTTGTCGTGAAATGCTGCTACTACATTTATTTATTATTGTTTTATTACGTAAGTTCCTCACCAATATTATTATTATATTATTATTATATTATTATTTAATTATTATTTTACGTACGTGCCTGTTAGCCTGCGTGAATTAATTAGTTCACGTACGTGCTTGCTAGCTTGTTTACGTTTAAATATAATACGATAGAAATTGTTACAAATTACTAATGGGTTACGATTTTATTATTAGAAGCATGTCAAAATAATTTAATTAGTTAATCGATTTCCCGTATAAAATATAGGTAATATAACATGAAGTTTGATTTAAATCGTGATTATTTCCTTTATCGGTTGAACCGGTTAATTGGAACGTAATCTAATACTTAGTAAAATATATTTGAGCTAGGTAAGATTTAGTAAAGTGGTTAGTTACTTGTCTAAGGTTAGTTAATTCTTAAGTGTCCGTTTATAATTCTTATCGGACTAAGATATTTAATATATAGCAGTCGCTTAGAAATAACTTAATCGAAATTGGTCTTCCTCTTATACTTGTATGTGTGTTTGAGGTCCCCGAGGTTCGGGTGGCACTATATTGGGTTCGGGAATGGAGTGATGATAGAGACCCCCCCAGTCGGGCAACCGAAAGGGAAACCGGCTCTCCCTCAACTTAGTTCCTGGTGTCAATTAAGTGTTGATTAGAAGTCAGTAAGATTAGGACTAAGGACTTGGTTATAGTACATATCGGAATATGTCTGAGTTGGGACCGCTGGAGTACGATATGTACTGATGTCTGATGCATGTCAAGGTATGTCTGAGTTGGGACCTCTAGTTTGACATGTGAGTGTTTGTGGCGTGGCAGACATGTCTGAGTTGGGACCTCTAGACCGTCACGTGTATGGATGATGCGGTAGGAGATGTCTGAGTTGGGACTTCTGTCCTTCCGTGAATTTGTATGACCGTGGTGAATTGGGTCTGAGTTGGGATTTTGATTCACTACGAAGGGTAATGGTTCTGACTAAGTTGCATTATGAACCATTATTAGCTGATTGGTATCCATCCGTGCCTGAGTTGCGGCTACGGCTGTATGCTTGCTGATTTGTGTACCAAGTTTACCTGAGTTGGGGTGTGACTTGGACACTGCTGATTGTGTTTAGTTCTTTGCTGAGTTTGGGTTAGATCTAGATACTGCTAATTGCATCTGCTTTCCTGAGTTGGGGTACAGTGTCAGATGTTGCTGATTGATTGTTTGTTATAGAATATTGTCTATCTTAGTATTGTTCGTCCAAAGCATTGGACCGCTCTTAGTCTAGTTTCGTAAATAGTTTGGAGTGAAAGCCCCCCCGGCCGGGCAACCGGAAGGGAGAACGACTCTCATTTCAAATAGTTTCTGTTGAACCATATATTCAAATATATATATATAGTATATATGTTTATGTTTTGATAATGACAAGTCTAGTTATTTATATATTATATACTCGTATGTATAATCGTGTGCTAAGTGTACAGAAATTTAGTAACAAGATCTAATCAATCAAGTGTAAAAGATTCAAGCATATTAGTCAATGAGTTGACTATATCGAAGATTGATAGAAGATCACAAGCGCGTATAAAGAAGTAAAGTTATAATTATCAACTATAACTTTAGTACAAGTTTGATTCAAGTTATAGCTCGTAGCTATACCTCTACATTATGAAGAAATGATCGAAATATATATGTGGTTAAGTTGAAACATTGGTTTCCTTATATGTATCGTGTGAATTAGTGTTTAAATGGTATTCTATTTAAATATGGAATTATTAATCTTAATAGAATTATATAAAATATCTCTTAGTTAAATAAGGAATAAATAATTGTCTTATGAGATAATTATTTATTACTGAAATAAACTAAAGATTTTTAGATGATTTTATTTGTCAAATATATAATCTAGATATAGTTTGTTTCGACTTTGGAAAACGTGTGGTATGTCACGTTTCTATAAGTTGTGTAGGGTTTATTTAAATAAATATTATGTATTTATTTAATGTCCTAAACAAACTAAGATTATATTATGGTAATATATTTTATTATCTTTGACATGGTTTAGGAAGTTGATTTAATAAGGATACTAATTGTTTATTATATAAAGATCTTTCCTAAATATGAATTAGGAAATTGATTCCTTATATAATACATATAGTATATTATTAAATCTTTCCTAAATATATTAAGATTAGATTTAAGGTAGTATTACTAAAAGACTAGTATTCTAGTTTAAGTAATATTCCTAAATCATCTAGGGTTTGAATTACCTAGATATATATTCTATATAAATAGACTACCATGACACATTAAACTACACGAAATACAACACACATATTCACGCAAATCGAGAGAGAGAAACCGCCGATCCTTGTTCTTCATATTCGAGCTTTTCATTGTCAAATCCGATTCAAGATTCAAGTGCTCAAGCATTGATCTTATTCATTCAAGATTGTGACACCAAGAAAACATTGAAGACTTTATCTTATTTACGTAAGATAGATTGAGTATTTAGCGGTACTCGTTGTAAGACAAATATTTAACGGTATTTGTCGTGGCTAGATATTTAGCGGTATCTAGATTGAGTTGTGACTAACATCAAAGTCGCACGAGTAGGGTTGATAAAATTGTAATCCAGAGTTGGTACTAATTTTATTAATCGAGAATAGTGGACGTAGGTCTCAGAGTGTGAGACTGAACCACTTCAAAAATATCGTGTCTCTACTTTATTATTGCTCTACTCAACGATCATCATACAACTACACACACATCGAAGAAGATTCCGAAAAGAAGGCATACTCAATTCAACCCCCCCCCCTTCTTGAGTATATCCTATCAATAGACTCTTCAATTGGTATCAGAGCCTCGTGCTCTTGATCGCCTAGCCGCGTGAGTTTTGATCCTTCTATTGATTCTATATTATATACTCTTTCATCTATGGATTCCAAGCATCTCAAGTGCCCTATCTTCGATGGCAAAAACTATAGTTTATGGAAAAATATGATGACTCATTACATCAAGGGTTATGATTGGGAATGTTGGAAGATCATCCAAACTGGACCAAAGAAGATCTTGGTCGCCGCCGCCAATGGAACAACCTATGAAAAAATGGAAAGCGATTATGTGGAAAGTGACTACAAAATTGCAGAGAAAAACTCTAAGGCCATGAGCCTCCTACAGAACGGTATGATAACCTCAGAATTCGATAGATTCTCATCCTGTAGTTCCGCTAAGGAAATATGGGATAGTCTCGAACTTGCTTATGAAGGAACATCCGCAGTCAGGAAACATCGTATAGACTTGCTCGTTCAAAGATATGAACTTTTCAATATGGAAAAGAATGAATCTATTGATAGCATGTCTGCACGATTTTCTTGTATTATTAATGAACTGCGGAACCTTGGCAAAAAGATCGATTCTGAGGATATCATTCGTAAGATTCTTAGGAGTCTCACCAAAAAAGTGGCAACCTAAAGTCACGGCCATAGAGGAAGCACGTGATTTATCTAAAATCACTTACCAAGAATTGATTGGATCCTTAATGGCTCACGAGATCATACTAAATAAAAACGATGATGATCCCAAAGGAAAGGGAGTCGCTTTACAAGCCTCCACAAGCGAAGTAAGCGAAGAAGAACTTGAAGATGAAACAGTTCTATTCGCCAGACGATTTAAGAAAGCAGTTTTCAAGGGTAGATACAAAAACCCTAACAACAAAACGTTCGACAAAAAGAAAACAGACACCAAACAAACATTCTTCAAAAGAGGATGTTTCAAGTGTGGACAACAAGACCACATGATCAAAGATTGTCCAAGTTGGGACAAAATCAAAGACAAGTCAAAAAGAGAAAAGACCAAGACAGAATTTAAGAAAGTAATGCTTGCGTCATGCTGGGGAGAATTAGAATCTGAGGATGACGAGGACTCTGAAGAAGAAAAAGAAGTAGCACACCTGTGCCTAAGCAACGTCAGCCTAGATCTAATCTCAAACGATAATGATGAAGATGACGCATCGAATATATGTTTCCTTGGAGAATCAGACTCAGACGACGACGACGAAGAGGTAAATTTTCTTCAACTCAAAAGTCAAGTTAAAAACTTATCTAAGGCTATGCTAATTAAATATTTTGAGAAAACCCTAGACCAATGTCATGAACAAAATCTTGAGTTAGATGACTTGAAAGAGCAGATCCTCGATATTGCTGAGGAAAATCAACTTCTGAAAGCCAAAGCTAAGAAACTGAAATCCAAAATAAGCATTGAAGTAAATGCTAAGTTGGAAACAGTTATGTCTGAGAAAAAGGTTCTTGAGTCTAAAGTTATAGCTAATGAAGCTATAACCTCAAAACTAAAACTCAACATTAAAGAGCTTCAATCTAAAGTTATAGCTAATGAAGCTATAACTTCAGAATTAAGAAAGGTTAATGAACGGCTTAAGTCAGAATCTTCGAATATGGTCGAAGATGAGACTCATCAAGAAGAAGTTGAGATTCTCGAAAGCAAAATCATGGATCTAGAATTCAGTATATCTAAAATCAAGAAAGAACATGCCAAAATTGTGTCTGACTTTCATAAAGATATTCAAAACCTAAAAGAGTCTAGCAACACTGACCATAGTGAATGTAAGAAAGAAATAGACTCCTTGAAAGACCTCCTTCTTCATGCTCGGAAAGTTCACGATAAGTGGGAAGGAAGCACTAACGTTCTAAACTTCCTAACTGAACAATCCGACAACAACATGAAGATGGGTTTAGGTCACGAATGTTATGGAAGAAGGGATCACTCAAAGTGTAAACAAAGTCCTACAGATAGAGACTTTAGAAGAAGAAAATATGCCGACCTTCCTGAGTATTTAATATGCACTTATTGTGGCCATACTGGACACCTCCGAGAAAATTGTGTAAAACACGCACAAGATTTTAAAACCGGAGTTAAGTTTGTTAAATCCTTAGGAACTCCAAGCGACACTATTTCTATCTCTGATAGTGATAATAATAAAACTGAGGAAAGAAATATTGACCACAGATGGTTCTATGACATGACATTTGACTACGAAGAAAAGAAAAACAGAACCAAACAGACTCCTCAGACATCACACAAAAAATGGTCACCAAGAGTCCAAACTAAAACCTACACAAGAACATCAAAACCCAACCACTACCGATATAGAAAGACCTATGTAAGACAAGTCTGGGTTAAAAAGGAAGATGTATTTGTGATTACTAACAACAAAGGACCCAAGTATGCTTGGGTACCTAAATCCTGTCTTTAAAATTATTTGTGCAGTTTGTCGCCAAGGAAAATAACCTATGGTATCTCGACAGTGGATGCTCAAGACATATGACAGGCGACGTAAACCTATTCCAAACCCTAAAACCTTTTGACGGAGGTAAAGTCACATTCGGTGATAACAAAAAGGGAAAGATCATCGGAATTGGTAAGATAGGTATTTCATCCTCTCATGCTATAAATGATGTATACCTTGTAAATGGTCTCAAACACAATCTTATCAGTATATCTCAATTATGTGACAAAGGAAATAAAGTGGTTTTTCATTCAGATATATGTCGTATAATCTTAGAAGGCACCAGTAAAGTGATACTTGAAGGTCACAGGATGAAAAATGTTTATATGATTGATTTAAATGTTGTACCTACTGATTCTCTATCATGCATGAAAGTTACGTTAGATGATCCATGTCTATGGCACAAGAGATTTGGTCATATTAGCTCACCTATTCTAAGTAAGCTGAAAAGATGGGACTTGGTCGAAGGTCTTCCAAAGATCAAATTTGATCAAGAAAAGATGTGTGACACATGTGCACGATGTAAACACGTCAGATCATCCTTTAAGCCAAAAAGAGTGGTAAGCACAGAACAAGCTCTTGAACTAGTACACATGGATCTATGTGGCCCTATGAAGGTAAGAAGCAGAGGTGGTTCCAGGTACGTTTTCGTTCTAGTTGATGATTACTCTAGATTTGTTTGGCCAATCTTTCTTCACTCTAAAGACGAAACTTTCGATGAATTTGTTAGTCTCATGAAACTTGTCCAAAACAAATATAAATCAAACCTAGTAACAATCCGTACTGACCATGGAACTGAGTTCGACAATCATGCTTTTATTGAGTTCTGTAAAACCAATGGTGTTGGACATAACTTCTCGGCCCCTAGAACCCCACAACAAAATGGAGTCGTAGAACGAATGAACAGAACTCTAGAAGACATGGCCAGAACAATGCTTCTTTGTAGTGGTCTACCTAGAAACTTTTGGGCTGAGGCTATTAGTACAGCTTGCTATATTCATAACCGTGCTATGATTAGACCTATCCTTAAAAAGACTCCTTATGAACTTCTTCGTGGACGTAAACCAAACATATCTCATTTAAGATGCTTTGGTAGTAAATGCTTTGTTCACAACAATGGTAAAAACAGATTAAGCAAATTCGACCCTAGAAGTGATGAAGCAATCTTTATAGGATATTCAGATCATAGTAAAGCCTACAAAGTTTTTAACAAACGTACTTTATGCATAGAGGAAAGTATTCATGTTATCTTTGATGAGAATAATGCCTTCGACAAGCCATTACAGGATATAGAGGAAAACCTAGACGAACCTGATTTCAGGTTATCAAGGGAAGATCCTCCTGAAATGGAAATTGAAGAAGGAGAACCTCAAGGAACTCATGATGAACTCAACTTGGGAGAAAATGGTGCGAGAGATGAAACTACAGTTGATGATACTGTAAATAACTCTCAAACCAATGACTTAGAACCCAGAGCTACAGCTAATGAAGCTGTAACTTTGAATCAAAACCAAAGGGAAGAGGCCAGAGTTATACCTGACCCTACTATAAACCCAGGTTTGGATTCAGGGGGAACAAGTCAAGATCCCGAGTCAAGTTCGGGGAATGCAAATGATCAATCAAGGAACTGGAGATATAAAGGCTCTCATCCATTGGACAACGTCATAGGAAGTCTAACAGATGGAGTTCAAACTAGAAGGAGCTTAAATAACTTTTGCTCATTTTACTCCTTCCTCTCCACCATTAAACCTTCAAATATCAAGGAAGCTCTCGCAGAACCAGACTGGATAGTTGCCATGCAAGAAGAACTCCAGCAATTTGAAAGAAACAAAGTTTGGCATCTTGTTCCTCGACCTAAAGACAGAACTGTTATTGGAACTAGATGGGTATTCAGAAACAAATTGGATGACACTGGAGTCATTGTGCGAAATAAGGCCAGACTAGTGGTTCAAGGATACAACCAACAGGAAGGGATCGATTATGATGAAACCTTTGCTCCTGTTGCTCGTCTTGAGGCAATAAGACTACTCATTGCATTTGCAGCACACAAGGGAATGAAGCTTTTTCAGATGGATGTTAAGACTGCATTTCTTAATGGCTATCTCCAAGAGGAAGTATTTGTTGAACAACCTCCTGGATTTCCTGACAGCAAACTCAAGGATCATGTATTCAAATTGGACAAAGCACTATATGGTCTGAAACAAGCACCTAGAGCATGGTACGACAGATTATCAAAGTTCCTATTGGAGAGTGGATTCAAGAGAGGGTCTGTGGATAAAACCCTATTTCTTAAAAGCGAAAACTCAGATCTACTAGTTGTTCAGATCTATGTTGACGATATTATTTTTGGCTCAACTAATAAAAAGTTGTGCAAGTACTTCTCTGAGTTGATGACTTCTGAATTCGAGATGAGTATGATGGGAGAACTAAAGTTCTTCCTTGGACTTCAAATACAACAAACTGAAGAAGGAATCAAGGTTCATCAACAAAAATATGTCAACGAGTTACTAAAGAAATTTGGAATGGAAACCTCTCATGCAATGCCTACTCCAATGGTCACAGATAAGAAGTTAACCAAAGACGAAGATGGTAAGTCTGTAGATGAAACAACTTACAGAGGTATGATTGGCTCACTTCTTTATCTTACAGCAAGTCGTCCAGATATAATGTTTAGTGTCTGTGTTTGTGCGAGATTCCAATCTGCACCAAAAGAATCACATATGATTGCAGTTAAAAGAATTTTAAGATACCTAATCGGAACCTCAAAATTATATCTATGGTATCCCATGGACTGTAACTTTAACTTAGTAGGATATTCAGATGCGGACTATGCAGGATGTTCTTTAGACAGAAAAAGTACCTCCGGACTTGCTACCTTTGTAGGTCCTTGTATCATATCTTGGGGATCCAAGAAACAAAATTCTGTCGCTCTCTCAACTGCTGAAGCAGAATATATTGCAGCCGCACTGGTATGTTCTCAACTTTTATGGTTAAAGCAACAGTTACATGATTATGGTGTTGATGTTGGATGTGTGCCCATATTATGTGATAATACGAGTGCTATAATTATATCTAAAAACCCAGCCCAGCACTCGAGGACCAAACATATTGAAATTAGACACCACTTTCTAAGAGACCATGTTGAAAAGAAAAATATAAAATTGGAATTTTGTAGTACGGAAAAACAGTGGGCAGATATCTTCACTAAACCATTGGCTAGAGAACGCTTTGAGACTTTGCGATTGGAAATTGGTTTAATCGGTGGCACCTAATCAAATCTTAAAAGCAAAAATAACCCAATGATTGACTAAGGTTTAGATGAGATTATATGACTGTGTCCGTATACTCCGCTGCATGTGTATGTATATATTCGATGTTAAATTTTGTGATTATAGTTATATTATATGATTTACATATGAATGTGTGCACAATCGATCTCACAATAATATTACGTCACATATTACAACTATCTCACAACATACATATTTTAATATATACAAAATAATAATAAGCAAATATTACAAATAAAACTATAAAACTTACCTCAAAACAACACACAAACCGTGTGTGTGTCGGACCCCACTGCCACGTACCTCAACCTATTCCCCTAGGTTTTGACTTTCACTCCACCTCAATAATTACCCCAACCAACCTCTCTCCCTCAAACTTACTACCATTCACCTCCCTTATTCACTTTTATTACCAAACCCAAAACCTCCATTAAAAATTACTAAAACCCATTAAAACTCAAACCTCCAAAACTCCATTAAAACCGTTTCAAAATCTCACCCTATCTCGCCTTCACAACCACTGTGTCTCACCTCAACCACTATGCCTCCATCCCGTGCAACCCGCTCTCATCAAAAGAAACCTTCCCCTCCTTCACCAACTCCGTCACCCCCACCGTCTCCAACACCCATAGCCACCGCCGCACCACCCTCTGACAAAGGCAAAAGACGAAAACTCAACCGTTCATCTCCTTCCATCTCCGATGACATGCATGAAATGGGTTTTGCATCTCAGAACCCGCGCCCTCTGTTTTCCGAGTATTCGATTGAAGCTACTAGGGAGGGTCTTGAAAGAGTTCGAATGACCAAGAACGAAGGTATGTTGATTGAACGTGTTCTTCCTTATGCTATACATGCGGGTCGTTATTACTCACGGTCATGTGTCGAAGGTTCGAAATCTTTAGGTTTCTTTAAAGATTTCTTAAAATATCAGGGATGGGAGTACATTAGTAGCTTTTCGGGGTTGATTTTTCCTATTGAGATGGTTCAGTTTCTTGCTTCGGTTAAAAAGATTGACAATGGCATTGTGGGTGTTGTGAATGGAAAGGACGTAGTTATAACAAAATCGGATATTTGTGATATCTTCAAACTTGATCATGAAGGGTTAAATCTTGACCCAAAGTTGGAGTGGAATGTAGTCCCTAAAGAACAAAAAATGGTGATTAAGAAGTACTTTGATGCGGATGCCACCGAGGTAACACCCCTGCTTACTGTTTCTTTTAACCCCAAGTTGAAGTTCTTCTTGAATTTTTTGTGGAACACTGTGTTGCCTCGTCGGGGTGGTCGGGATAAGATTGCTAGTATCGAAGCCGTGGTATTATATAGTTGGTTGGAGGGACAGAAAGTCGACTTAGCTTCCTTATTATGTCACAAAATCTGTCAAGTTTCGAATGTGGTCGTTAAGGAAAAGTTTTGCTCAACCGTCGACATTCCATATGGAATGTGGATATCCGAATTATTGTTTAAAAAGGGTGTGGTTGATAATAATAGTTTTGGAATTAAGCCAAAAGATGTTATGACTGATCGTTTGTTGAAACTGATGGGAATTTGCTTCGATGGGGTTGATCTCGCGTTTGGTAAGAACGAACCAACTCCGAATTCGTCACCATTGTTTGCTGGTCTTGAAGCCAAGATGGATCAAATCCTGGGTATGTGCGAAATTAAAAAGGAGAAAGAGGAGGCAGGGGGTAGCAGGGTTAAGAGGGGTCGTGATTTTGAGGCTAAGGTAACGGAATGGATGGAGAAAGTGGATAACCACTTGGTAAAAATTGGTTCGGAGGTATCTGTTGTTTGCTCGGAGCTGTTGAGCATGAGCGATCGTCTTTCGTTTCTTGCATCTCAAGGAGGAGCCATCGTGCGTGATCACGGGTTGTTGCGAGAGGATGCTTCTAAGGCACTTGAGGCCGTCAAGGCACTCTCGCTCAAGGTACTTAATTTCGAAATTGCACTCAATGCTCAAGGAAGGAACGTGACCAGTTGCCTCGATAGATTGGAGACCCTTGAATTCCGTACCCGACCCGACTACGTCAATCCTTATGCCAAGAATCCGGGTTCAAGCTCTCGCTCCTGATAATTCGTATCCGTCTCTATTTCTGTTGGATTGAAGCTGTTATGTTGTTGTTTTGCCTTAAGTCCGGTGGTGGACTTATAAACTCTTTTATCTTGAAGCCCAAATTGACTCCGTGGCCCATTCGGAATCCGAGGCTATGTTTCGTTTTGCTTCCTCGGATTTCCTAAACCCAACAAACTTTATAATTGTTTTTGATGCGGCCCAATTGCCTTTCTTATTCCTTGGCCCATCTAGATTTGTTATCTTTTGCAGGAACTTATCCCTAAGCCGGCCCAATTTTCTTTAAACCCTATTATCTTTTCATTCGGCCCATTGGCTTAATACTTCGGATTGGTTGTGTATATTTTTAACATTCCGTATGTGATTATGTGATATTTTCTATATTCATATCACTTCGACTCGTTTCTATGCTTGCTCATGCTTCGTACGTATATTATTCTAGTCGTTTCATGTCTTTGTTCTCATCTTTTCGATGATGTCAAGAGGGGGAAATATGCGACTTAGATTAGAATTTGCCTAAGCTTGCTCCTTGTCGTAATTCATTGTCTCTTAGGGTCCTTAAAGGATATGGGTTAGATAGAAGATAGAAACCCTAAGTGACTCTTTGCTATGAATGACCCTTATTATATTGAGGGGGAACATACACTTAGACACGAAATCTAAGAAAGACTTGCCATCATCAAAAAGGGGGAATTTGTTGAACCATATATTCAAATATATATATATAGTATATATGTTTATGTTTTGATAATGACAAGTCTAGTTATTTATATATTATATACTCGTATGTATAATCGTGTGCTAAGTGTACAGAAATTTAGTAACAAGATCTAATCAATCAAGTGTAAAAGATTCAAGCATATTAGTCAATGAGTTGACTATATCGAAGATTGATAGAAGATCACAAGCGCGTATAAAGAAGTAAAGTTATAATTATCAACTATAACTTTAGTACAAGTTTGATTCAAGTTATAGCTCGTAGCTATACCTCTACATTATGAAGAAATGATCGAAATATATATGTGGTTAAGTTGAAACATTGGTTTCCTTATATGTATCGTGTGAATTAGTGTTTAAATGGCATTCTATTTAAATATGGAATTATTAATCTTAATAGAATTATATAAAATATCTCTTAGTTAAATAAGGAATAAATAATTGTCTTATGAGATAATTATTTATTACTGAAATAAACTAAAGATTTTTATATGATTTTATTTGTCAAATATATAATCTAGATATAGTTTGTTTCGACTTTGGAAAACGTGTGGTATGTCACGTTTCTATAAGTTGTGTAGGGTTTATTTAAATAAATATTATGTATTTATATAATGTCCTAAACAAACTAAGATTATATTATGGTAATATATTTTATTATCTTTGACATGGTTTAGGAAGTTGATTTAATAAGGATACTAATTGTTTATTATATAAAGATCTTTCCTAAATATGAATTAGGAAATTGATTCCTTATATAATACATATAGTATATTATTAAATCTTTCCTAAATATATTAAGATTAGATTTAAGGTAGTATTACTAAAAGACTAGTATTCTAGTTTAAGTAATATTCCTAAATCATCTAGGGTTTGAATTACCTAGATATATATTCTATATAAATAGACTACCATGACACATTAAACTACACGAAATACAACACACATATTCACGCAAATCGAGAGAGAGAGAAACCGCCGATCCTTGTTCTTCATATTCGAGCTTTTCATTGTCAAATCCGATTCAAGATTCAAGTGCTCAAGCATTGATCTTATTCATTCAAGATTGTGACACCAAGAAAACATTGAAGACTTTATCTTATTTACGTAAGATAGATTGAGTATTTAGCGGTACTCGTTGTAAGACAAATATTTAACGGTATTTGTCGTGGCTAGATATTTAGCGGTATCTAGATTGAGTTGTGACTAACATCAAAGTCGCACGAGTAGGGTTGATAAAATTGTAATCCAGAGTTGGTACTAATTTTATTAATCGAGAATAGTGGACGTAGGTCTCAGAGTGTGAGACTGAACCACTTCAAAAATATCGTGTCTCTACTTTATTATTGCTCTACTCAACGATCATCATACAACTACACACACATCGAAGAAGATTCCGAAAAGAAGGCATACTCAATTCAACCCCCCCCCCCTTCTTGAGTATATCATATCAATAGACTCTTCAGTTTCCGAAGTTAGTTGAGAGCCTTTGCATAAGTGATGCATGTTGATATGAAGGTAGATGTTGATATAAATACTTCGCATGTTATAAATGTTGGAGTATGTTGGCCTGGATGCCTTATGTGTTATGTGTTATTGACAATAGGTGGGTATGAGAACTCTAGTCACTCCCCACAGATTGTGGCGTATATGTTTTCATGTATGTAGGTACATGACAGGTTACTGAAGGGTTACAGAGGCTAGCGAGCGATGATCCTATCATCGATGACTTACCCATTTATTGTTTAGCTAGACCTAGTTTTGGATATACATTTCAGTGCCTGTAGGGATGTGTCATCCCAGGCTGTGTTTTGTACTTATGTCTCATACTTAGATTCATATACTTATCTATGTTTTGATCATTTCAGTTTGTATAGTTGTTTTAATTTACCTCGTTTTATCTTGCATGTTAAAGTTTAAATTCCGCGTAAATTTTGGCATGTTTGTATGTTTTACTTTTCCGCTGCGACGAGGGGTTTTACAGTTGGTATCAGAGCGTTATCGCTCTCGGCGCACTCATATAACCCCCAACCTTAACTTGACCAATAAATCAAATAATGAATGAGAGATGGGGTAGATTTAAGCACAAGTGGTACACTAGTAGAAAAAGTCTCATTGACATCGTTTATTTTGCCCCATTTACATCGCTTTTTGGCGATGTATCTGGGGGCGACATTTATAGTATTTTTTTCCCTTTACGTCATTTCTAAAAACGATGTAAATAGCATACCATTAACATCGCTTATTAGTGAAAATCGATGTTAATAGTGTCTCAATTACATTTTTTTTGGTCTGAAACCGATGTAAATAGCATACCATTAGCATCGCTTATAAGTGAAAACCGATGTTAATAGTGTCTCAATTACATCGTTTTTAGTCTGAAACCAATGTAAATAGCATACAATTAACATCGCTTATAAGTGAAAACAATGTTAATAGTGTCTCAATTACATCGTTTTTGGTCTGAAACCGATGTAAATAGCATACCATTAACATCGCTACAAGTGAAAACCGATGTTAATAATATCTCAATTACATCGTTTTTGGTCTGCAACCGATGTAAATAGCATATCATTAACATCGGTTATAAGTGAAAACGGATGTTAACGACATTTAATAACATCAATTTTGGTGCAAAACCAATGTAAATACCGAACTTATTTACATCATTTATGGACTAAAACTGATGTAAATTGGTATTTTTTTAATTAAAAAATTTTTACATTTGAGGTATGGAAAACACCGCAAATGAGAGGGCAATCATTAAAAAAAATTATATTCCCAAAACCCATAACTTATAAATATACTCTAAAATTATATTAAACGTGTTTTGAACATAAATATTTTTAGATCGACACAAAAATACTTGTACAATTCTTCCGACTAAATAATGATAGTAACCAAAATGTAATTAAAAAACTAGTATAATACGAGTAGTGTAGTACACCTAGTTTGTTCCATATATTTGAGCTCTGTCTATAACTACCGTCGAGTTTTGAGCTTGTAAATGCTTGGAAATGCTCAGAGTTCTTCATCATCATCATTACTTCATTAGTATCATATTTGTCTGCGCACGACATCACCTTACACTCTCAGGCCAGACTTCCCATGTCTAAAGAAGCCGAGTAATGTCAATGTCAATGTCAAGTTCAGCACCTAACGAACGAAATTGCAAGAAATTAATATACGATTAAGAAGATGGTGTAAATTACCTGAATACTTAACAATTGCTGAAACAAAGCAAAATACAAACAAAGAATGAACTTAGAAGAAATAAGTACAGTCTTACATCATCACAAGACAGCAATCAGCCTTCTTTCATATAACTGCAAATTAATGAGTATAGTAATGAAATGGTCATTTTTAACACTATAGAACCAAAAACTAAAATTTAAATCTTAACAACAGAACAGTACAGTAGTATTCTGCAACAAAAGAATAAAAATTTGAGCACAAAACAAGACATGTGATCTCACACTTAGTACCCTTACCAACATCAATAAAGAGCCAAAACATAAGTCATTCTATACATTGTGTCACTGCCAATGAACCGCCATTGGCGAAAAAAATCCCCATATAACCCGTTATACAATAATAATTAAGTTTATACAGTGATATATTTCTGAAAATTTGAGGCGGGAGTCTGTCAATAGTCTGAACAGCTACTTTCGACATAACTCAAAACCTAGTTCTTCAGGACAACTCCAATTCCTACGATGGTGCACTTGCCTATCTCCATTCAAACATACCAAATATTAATCCATAATTGTGATGCTTTCGCCTAAACTAACTTCTTAGTAGTTCCACTTTCAAAGGAACATAAACAAACAAATTGAATAAAAGTATAAAACCCAGATCAGAACAAAACCCAATATTACACTAAACACATCAAATTTATGAAAAAATTAATCAAACAAAAAGATGAATCATGATGAATAAATTTCAGAAAAATGGGTAATTGAATTAGAGAAAAGGAATGTATACTTGACTCTCATACGAGGAATAAATTAGCTCAAACTCAAACTCAAAGTGAAATTTCTGTTCAAAATATTGAGACTTTTCTAGTTCGGACAACAACATTTATTCCTCAATTTGAATTCCCAATCAACCTACTCGCCTCCAAAAACCGACCAACAAAGATGTATACGACACATTCACAAACTGAATGAATGACTTACCTTCTTGCGCTTGCCAGTGACCTTGTATTCGCTCCTATCAGACTTGCCGACATTGAAATCTACAAAAGTAATACCTCCTTGAGCCTGAAGAACTTGTAAGGAAGTCTTCATTGCATTAAGTTATATATACATCACAGCAATAGATAGACAGACGGAATCTCAATATTAATTGAACAAGAAGAAGATTTAATTTCCTACCCAACTCGCCTGCAAATTACTGATTAGATTCCTGGATCCTGATTATTATACACGGCACTGCATGTTCATGGCGATCATACAAGCGATATCATACGTGTTGTTGTGGTGCTACTGTCTGTTGTCGAGGACAATGAATATACTACAGTTTACCTGTAATGATCCCTTACCACTCCCACTCCCAGCTGAGACTTAAACTGAGCTCATTGGATGCTAATTGTTAAGTATGCTGGGTAAAACTTGCAGTGGAAAAAAAGGTCTGGAAACCAATACCAGTGCAGCAATCACAGCATGCTGGGTCTGGTAGTCTAGTGCAACAGCCAAGTAATTCAGGGGCTACCAGTCCAGTGCGGACACAGCAGCTGTTACCTGCTCCTACAAGAAAAATACAGCCGTAGAGAATATCTTTGAAGCCCAATCAACTATTGAACGGCTGGGCTCAGGATCCAAGTAAATCAAAACACACTCAGAAATGAAAAATGTTGGCAGACTGATCAGAACAAAGTTAATTATATAAGACAAATTCTGCAGAGGCCAAAGTGTTTTTTCATATAGTAGAATGCAAGCTCTCCAATAATAAAGAGAGATAGCCACGCTGATAAACTATGATATTATCTGCAACAAACACGAATGAAATTGAGCACAAGATCTCACATCAGTAAGTCAAGGCAAATACACAAAACATGATCACATATATCTGTGATTTAGAATAAAGAAATCTGACCTTTGTCTCAAATTTCAAATATAAAGACTTGAGCGACTTTTTTTGTAAGGGTAAGGGTACACAATTTTTCTTCCATATTTCCCAATGGAGCCAAAGACTCATTACTGTTTATTACAATCGGCACTCGCGCAATGTTGTTGTTGAAGGGTACACAATCTATATGTAACCACTTATTTATTAAAATAGGCAGGACCTGAAAGTGTTACCTGTCGAAATTGAAGTTGTTACACCAATTTTTTCCCTCATCTCCTCGTGGATCTCAACCAAGGCTGCTTTTATACTAGTGACCAGAAGAAAAAGTTTGTATAAGTTCCTATTGACACACAAAAACAAGGACAAAAGAAGTTCATTCCTCATCTCAGTTGCAAATACGGGATGGTCTCTGAAGTTTTCAATGATCCTAGTTCATGGTATAACACCACAGCCTAAACAAAATAGCCTACCCAAGGAATTACAGCATCTACGCTTCACACAGAATGTATAATTAAAGTCAATGAGTTTAGCCACATAACACACAAGCGTGTTATACTCGACCTACGTATTGGCATCCTTTCAGACTATTACATAAGAACAATGGCATCCTTTCGGGAATCTCAATTTATAAAAAAGCTGCAAAATTTATTCCCAATATCAATAACGGTTCATACTGCCATCCTTTCAGACTATTACATAAGAACAATGGTTGTAGAAATCATTCTAAAATCACGGCAAAGAGATTACTCGTTTCACATACCTCTATTCCTCTAATTCAAATTCCAATTTCAACTCACACCCAATACTTAAACTCTGAAATATATTCTATACAGATGCTGGCCTTCTGTCACAAGATTACATAAGAACAATGTTTGCAAAAATCATTCTAAAATCATAAGTAGTAAGACACACCTTTGATGTTGCAGCAATGAACTGATATGTCGAGAGCAAAGAAATTGAGGGCAGAGGCGTGTGAGGAAAGAGGAGGAAACAAAGGCAGAGTCCTAGTGTTGATTGCCTAACAAAGGCTGGGACGAGCGATTGTAATTTCGAGGCTGAATTGAGGGGGTAGGGATGAACGGATGACCAGGGACCGTGGGGGTTTAGGGAATTAGGGATTAGAGATTAAGAATTATGGATTAGGTTATGTTAATTAGGGTTTCGTGAAAATTATGGGAAGGAGCAAACTGAAAGGCCGGTTTTCTATTATGTCATTGACATCACTTTTAATAATCGACCTTAATAACTTATGTAAACAAGTGTAATAAATAAATAACATCGTTTTTTTAAATCGATGTTAACAAGTCTATTATTATGGATTACATCGTTTATATGAAAAACTGACGTTAGTATGACGATGTCAATAACACTTTTTCTACTAGTGAATTAACATCGGTTTTATTAAAATCGATGCTATTTAAAAAATTAATATCGGTTTTATAATAACCGATGTTAAGAAGTGATGTAAATAATAAATAATTAAATAATTAACATCGTTTTTGATATAAAACCGATATAATTAGCAAAAGTTAGATCAATTACATCGTTTTTAGTAAGAACCGATGTTATAATGGCGATGTCAATAGCACTTTTTCTACTAGTGGTAGTCTGTTTTGTGATTGCTTTTATTAGGTTCTAACATGTTTGTTGATTGTCATTGATATTACTTTATTGTCTTTCAATCGACGAACCATGGGCTTATCCATTTGGCGATCAAGACCGGAGTTTCTACCGAAGATAGAAGATTCGTGCTACAGTTGGAAGAATGCTTCTGAGCCTTGAAGATACTCCTCTTTCTTTGTGCATCACCTTCAACGAGGACGTTGTGTTCTTTAAGTGGGGGAGTTTGTAACACCCCAAGAGTATGAGAGGAAAGTTGTCTCACATCGGTAAAATGTGAGGCTTGTGATATGTTTATAATAACTTCCACCCACCACTTAGTAACAAGGCCTTGTGCTTTTGGGCTTAAGTAAGGATAAATAATGGGCCCAAAGGCATACCTCCCATCTTATTGGGATTGTGTTACGACGGTGGTGGGTCGGGTTGTTACATGTTGCTTGCTTTCTCGAGGTGCCTTGTAGGTTATCTTCCTTTTATAGGATTTTGAGGAACTAGTCACAGTTAACAGTAAATCCGTGTGATGAGAAGGTTGTTATTTGAGGAAAAACTTAAGAGGTATCGAGAGACATGTTTTGATGATCCAAGTGTCTAATTGTCTATCCAATTGGGAGAGTAAAAGTGAGTGATAGGGTACTTGCTTGAAGGTTGAGTTGTATACTTAGTATCCGGGGGAACTTAATCTTGATGAGAACCATACTTAGATTGTGAAAATTTGTGGATTGAAGAGTACTGTTTAAGGAGTTAGATAAAATACTTGAGGATATAGTGCGACCTGGAAGAATAGGCTTAAGATGCTAAGGATGACGAGTGGATGAGTGAAGTGAGTTAGTATCACTTGACTTAGGTGGATGATTGAGCTGAGAAAGGCCCGTTGTTGAGGAATACGAGTCATTGGCTATAATAGTTGAACACTCGAAGAATTTATGATTTAAACTTGGAGGAGATGAGTCGTTATGTAACCTTACCTGACCTTAGGTTATTTAATGGATCTTAGCGTTTCTCTACTGAAGAGTCTAAGGGGAATTTGAGAATGCACCACCGGTATGTGGATAGAATAAAGTAATTTATTGGGAGATGAAAGTTCGGAAAACCTGATGGTCTAAGAATTGTTATCTGGGGGACAGTGAGGTAAGTAAAGTGTATATAACATATAGTGATGGCCTGAAAATGTTATTGAATTGTCATTTGAGGAACTGGCAGAGATGGGACATCTCAAACTTTTGGGAATAGGTGACTGTAATGATGATATTGTTTAAAGATTGGAGGATTAGGGTATATAAATCATTTGAGGAAGTGGTTCGTGAGGACCGATAATTGAATGGCTTGATTTGGGAAGTAAGAAGTGAGAACCCCGTGAGGATAGTGAGAGACCCGCACCTTGGGAGATTTCCGTAATCGTTCCTTTCATATCGTTTCTCTCCTCCCTTCGTCCTTTCTTCTCCTTCTGCTCTTGGCTTCAATTTTATTGGAGTTTATAACCTAAAATTCCTTACCATGTCATCTCGTTTGTTACCAGAGTCGTTGTGTCTCTCTCGAGATTCTGTATCGCGTTTGTCCCTAAAGTTCGTAGCCCTTCTCCTCTCCTGTGAGCCTTGTTCCCTTTCATTTAGAATAGTGGTGAGATTGACTTGTTCTTAGAGTAGTGATACATGCCTTGAGGAACCCCGTTTTGTATTATCGGAACTAGTTGAGAGAGTTCGTGTTATGATATTGGAGTAATACTAGATAATGTGCCGTGTTGAGAGTTTCATGTTAAAGGCCTAATTGTACGAGTGCCACTTGTGGATTGGCGTCAACTATGAGACTATTGATGACAGTATCTTTTTATGAGGGTAGTGATGGTCTTATGGAAACTGTTTGAATGAAATATGTACTTCCTTTTGGGGTGCTTACTTTTAATAGTGAGAGATGTACGTCTTTGGAAAACTCTCTTTTGGGATGTTCGCTTTTGATAGTGAGGTTTCGAAACTTGAGGATTTGAAAGTTATTACCTTTGAAAGACCTTGTTTTCGGACGGATCACTTTATGGTAATAAGATTTGGGAAATTAGGATTTCGAAGTGCTTCCGTGGAATGAGTTTGATGGAATCGAGCTATGTAGTACTAAAGGTCATAGATGATTTTGTTATGGCCCATTTGATTGAGAAGTGTTACGGAGTAAAGAATATTGTATTTTAAATTTTGTGATTTGATGTTATAATGGAACTTCGGTTTAGAATTTCGGAAGTGCGCAAACCTTGATCTAGAATATAGGCTTAAGCTTTTCCCCACAGAGTGTATGAGGAATCGTTGTAACGATGTTTTGTTTATGGATTGAGTGATGAGAACCCCCGTATTTGCAGTTGTTACTCTCTTCCTAGATCTCTAGCCTGGTGGTTTCCATCTCTTCGATCTTCCACTTTTATGCTCCATTAGTTGCGAAACCGAAAGCTCTTGGTCCTTGTGTTAACAGTAATCTGTATGGTTATCTCGATACCCGCTGTAATCGTTAAGAATTTAGTTTCTTTTTTGTCGATAGTAAACTCGTGGGACTTTTACAGCTTTACTTAATTGAGAAGTTTAAGTTTGACTGTTTTTGGAATAGTTTCCTATTGTTAACCTTAGAAGTTGCAGTTTTTGGGAAAATCGTATTTGTTTTCAAAGTTTGAAACTGCTCCCTCTTGCGTTGGAAGTAACCTTTTGTCGTTATTGCAATTGCACTCTTTTGAGAACTCGAAACTTAAAAGTTGATTTTTTGGAAAACCTAGTTTTATAGAGCAGAATGTTTTACAACTTTGATGGATTTCAGCGTTGATTGCCACTAGAACTCGTTATTGGAGACGTCTGATAACCTGTACTGTGCTTATCAACACCGGATCAATCTAAATTTGGAACTTTTACTGATTTAGTTTTGGGACTTGTCTCAGATTTGGAATATCGGGCTCTTGAATACGTAACGAGAATCCCAATATCCATTGATAAAGACTTGTGCCTTGAAATCTATTCTTCTTGAAACCTTTTTGAAAGATAAAGTTTTGGGTTACCACAACCCGGGTAGTACATTTTGATAGCTAGAGTCGTTTTCTTACTTACTTCTGTCTTCAAGTTTCGTGGACGAAACTTTTTGAAAGATGGGTGATTGTAACATCCCGTATTTTCGTTAAATAATATTTTAGTATCATAAAAGTAATTTTGGAGATTTAATATTATTTTAATAATAAATCGTAAGTTTTATTTTAATTTTTCCGTTAAGTTCCGTCTTAAGATTCTTTTAAATCTTAAGATGCTTGTAACAATTCGCGTTTTAGAGCTTATGTATATGTACTACTTGTGTTTGTCTTATGTTTGTGGGGTATTTTGTTATCGTTACGGGGTAGCGAACTTCGGGACGAAGTTCATTTTAAGGAGGGAAGACTGTAATACCCCGTATAGTAGCCTCGGTCAACGGCAGTCAAACCGTGTTTTATACAAGTATTTCAAATGGAATGTCTATAAAGTATTTTACGTAAACTATTATTATTTTATAAATCGTATTTCTACGATTAATTCGTATTTCATAATCATTTTATATTTGATGATTATTTCATAAAATTGGCATTTCATTCGTATTTTCTTTATTTTGTTAATATATTTTTAATTAAATATACTTCATATTTTATATTTATTTCTCATTTATACCTGTTTTATTATTTACGTCATAATTATATTTAAATCCTATTTTTTCATATTTTTATGTTAGTCCTAATAACATTATATTCTTATAGTTAATTTAATTAATATTTATTAATACTAAATTACTTAATTTATTAGGTATAAATAATTTATACGTACACGTTATTTTAAGTTACGAATTAGAAACAGGATATAGACATGTAAATGTCTTAGGATGCATGATGGACCGAGTAAGAGAAGGGTGGACTCGGGTATGACCGAGTAGAAGAGTCAGGCTCGGGTTCTAATAGTAAAAGACGTGTTTCACAATTCCCTTTTCACCCAAAGATACAAACCCTAAACCTTACCATCAACAAACTCAAAACCAACCCTATTCATTCATCGACTAAGCACCACCTAAAGAAAAACCCTATTCACCAATCAGCCACCATGGATTAAGGAGGAGCGAGAGGTAGATTGAACCCAAACACCAGCCTATTCATCGTCAACCACCGTGACTACCAGGGTAAGATTTCGTTCATCGTTGTTTTAATTGTGACGGTCTTATTTATACTTATGTAATCCCTTTATTACTGAACCATGAGACTGAGACACGACCCAGACCGTGGCTAGGGATGGCAAGGATGGTTGTAGGGTGGTGTAGCTGGTCAGGGAACCACCACGCGGGTGGTGGCAGAGGGAGAATAAACGTGTTTGGTGTTGGTGCTAAGGCGAGTGTAGAGCATAGTAGGGACCACGATGACTTTTGGGATTCGGGTGGTTGATCTGGTCGGTTATGGGCGGTCGTATAGGGGTGGCCCAATTGGTGGTTGGGGGTGTCTTGTGTGGCGGCCGTCGGAGAAACACAACGTATACACTTTTTTTTTTTAGCGTTTGGGTACATAGTGTGTTACAGGTATAGTAGGGCGGAGTTTTGCGGGGTTTCAAAGGGTGACGAAGGGAGGCGGTGATGACCACTGGAACCACCATGGATCGGTGGTGATGATGGTGGTGTCCAGGGGATGTGTGGGGACTAATGGTTAGTGAGAGTGGCGTGAGAATATAGCGTGGCTAGATGACGACGGAAAAACGAGAAATCGGGTTGTGCACAGCGGTTTTAGAAGGAGTTTTGGGGCGGTTTTAATAGCTGAGAGAGATGGACAGGAGATGTACGTTGTGGGTGGTAGCGTGAGGGAGATGATGAGACCTTTGGTGCTGGCCATAGGTGGCCTGGCCGGTGGTGGCGTGGTCAGGAAGTCGGGCGCGCCAGGTGTCTTTGTTAATAGTCTGTTGCGTTATATCGCATGATTATGATGATGATGATGATGATTATTATTATTATTATTGTTGTTGTTGTTGTTGTTGTTTTCTTATTCGTCTTGTGTTTGGTGACTTTGTTGTGCACTGCCAACTATTACATTTCATCATTATTATTACTTCTTATAATTATTATATGTAATAGTAGTTATTATTATTATTAATATTATTATGAGTAGTATTATTAGTATTATTATTATTATTAGTGTTGTAATGTTGTTGTCCGTACGATATGTTATTACTATTAGTTGTTGTTAGTATTTATTATAACTAATTCGATGACTATTTATATTATGGGTATGTGACGATATCTTGTTAATCGACTTATTAAGATAATTGAATTGGGTAACATTTGGTACGACCTCGTTAGGCGTAATTGTTTTGATTAATTAATTAATTTAATTAATTAATTTGGTTTAAGTGGACAGATAATAATTGTTTACGTAATTATATTAGTGAGTAATTATGTATATTATATTGATTATGCAAAACCCCTCGTCGCAGCGGAAAAATAAAACATACAAAATGCCAAAATTTACGCGGAATTTAAACTTTAACATGCACAAAAACGAGGTGAATTAAAACTGAAGAAATGTGCATCATATATGAGTAATCCTAACATGTTTCTAAGTCCAAACAACAACAACCAACAAATTCAGAAATTTTCACAATCAAAACCAAGAAATGTGCTTATTTAACAAAAAGGCCGAGTTTCTCATTATCGTCACCTCAAAGCGGTTTAAGCTCCGAAATCTTCTTCCACCACGTAAGCATCGACCTCCGGGTTATCACAAACACCGCCTAAAACAACTCAAACATCAAAAACAACCCACGAATTTCGAAATACCCAAACAGGCCGAAATTTTGACGGAAAGATTATGAGATAAAACTTACCTAGAAAGACCGAGGGCGAGAAGAGGAATCCGTGGCCGCAAAAATCGTCTCAATCGTATAAGAAACGAAGATTCTATGAGCATTTTAAGATTGAAGGAGAAATTCATAAGAATGGTGTTTCTTGATATGTTTGCAAATCTGAAAATTGAAATGAAGGAGTGAGGTAGAGGATGAAGGGGTTAGGTTTTTGTGAGGAAAAAGAGAGGAAATGGGTTCATTAACAAGTTAGGCCCATAAGACAAGTTTTAAGACGGTTTAAGCTAAGAACACCGACTTAAGGTAGCTACAAACTTAAGACGATATAAATATTATTTCCGGACTATGAAATTAAATTGCTAAGACGTAAATTACGCAATTAAATAAAATTTTATTTAAATCCTTTTAAATATTCTCACATAAATTAATCAGTTATTTAAATGAAATACCAAGAATTACGAAATATAAATTATTTCTCGAACTTGAACTTAAAATCTTTAAAATTCCAGGTCCCGAAATATTGGGATGTTACAATCACCCCATCTTTCAAAAAGTTTCGTCCTCGAAACTTAAAAACGGAAATAAGTAAGAAAAAAACACTAGCTATCAAAACGTACTACCTGGGTTATGGTACCCGAAACTTTATTTTCCAAAAAGGTTTCAAGAAGAAAAGATTTCAAGGCACAAGTCTTTGTCAATGGACATTGGGATTCTCGTTACGTATTCAAGAGTCCGATATTCCAAATCTGAGAGAAGTCCCAAAATTAAATCAGTAAAAGTTCGAAATTTAGATCGATTCGGTGTTGATAAACACATCACAGGTTAGCAGACGTCTCCAATAACACGTTCCAGTGACAATCAACGCTGAAATCCATCCAAGTTGTAAAACATTCTGCTTTTTAAAAATCAAGTTTTCTTCAAAATCAACCTTTATTTTTTCGAATTCACGAAAGAGTCAAATGCAACAACGACAAAGGTTACCTTTATCAAAAGAGGGAGCAGTTTCAAATTCTCAAAACAATTAAGATTTTCCAAAAACAGCAGACTTTCCAGGTGAACGATAGAGAACAAATTTCAAAGACGGTTACTGGAGTGCAGAAACGATCTTAGAGATTACTTTTGACACGAAGGATTGTGAGATTCCAGTTTCACAGCTGACAGAACAAACAAGGAAGGACCGAAGAAATGAAGCAACCAGGTTAAAGGTCAAGGAAGACGGTAACTCTTGCCAAACATGGGTACACTAAACGCTCAATCCATAACCAAAACATTGTTACAACGATTCCTAGTATATCCCAAGAAGGTCGATTCCAACGATATCTAGACTCTCAATAGTTTCACGATCCCTCTTATCATTATCTCCTCCACAGAACAAGGTATTCCTCAACAAGAAGGCTTTCAAAACTCTGAACCGGGATTCTAATACCATAACAACGAACCTCAAAACCCAAGATATGGTATTCGATATCCTATAACCTTAAATCCTTAACAGTTCAATCCAACAACTTATTCCACAGGCATCTCGAGATCCTTAAATCCCAAATTTTATTACCATAGTGAACATTCAAGTTAAGGCCTTACTAGAGTAACAACTTCTAAATCCTCTGGTTTCTAACCACTTACCAACAGTGCACACTCCAAAGAAAGGTTCCGAAGAAGTAACGACTTTCACTCCTACAGTGTCCATAAGACTTAGTCATTCACATTCCGAGATTTCCCAAATGGTATCCATGAACACTTATAAGCCGCCAATCTCTATACTATGATCACCTCAAACATCAATAGCTTCCTGTCAACCACTCCTGAAGTATTATTAAGCCAACAGGCTTCCATTATCCAACAAGCTATCAAAAACGATCCACCTAGCCAGGGTGTATCTCTAAATTCCATTAAGTATCCCAATAGGTAAACGCTGAGGTTACATAAGTAACTTAAGGTCAACACTCAGTCAGCTCTGTAAGTCCACTTGTAAATGTCTCAACATCCTCACACCGTTACCAATAACTCTCGTTCCTCAAGTACGTGGTCCTTTCTGCATTACAAAAATTCCTCAAAATTGAGTAGCCCTAACTTACCTCATTCATATCAACAGCATCATTATCTTAAGCATGTTCCTCCAAAATCATCTAGCATTCTAAGTATCTTATTTAATTTCTTAAATGGTGCTTCCAAATCTACAAATACCACTTATACACCTAGCCTTCTAACATGAAACTCTCAGACGGCACACTTATCCAATATCATCCGAACATTATTATCATAAACTCTCTCAACCAAATTCTGTCAACGCAAAGCCAAGCATTCCTCAAGGCATGTATCACTATTCCAGGAACAAATCAACCTCGCCACTAATCTAGATAAAAGGGACAAGGCTCACAGTAGAGGTGAGGAGATACGAACTTCTAGGATAAACACGACACAGGTCTCGAGAGAGACACACGGAAGACGGCTCGAGGAACGACAAGATGACAAGGTAAGGAACTTTAGCCTATGGACTCCAATAAAATTGAAGCCATGAACAGAAGGAGAAGCAAAGGAAAGAGAGAGGCGATATAAAAAGGACAATCGCGGAAATCTTCCAAGGTGCGGGTCTCTCACTATTCTCACTGGGTTCTCACTTCTTACTTCTCAAATCAAGCCATTCAATAGTCGGTTCTCACGAACAATTCCTCGAACTATTTATACACCCAAATCTTCCAAACCTTAGACAATATCATCATTACAGCTACCTATCCCCAAAAGTTTGAGATGTCACATCTCTGCTAGTTCCTCAAATGACAATTCAATAACACTTTCGGGTCATCACCCCTATATGCTATATCTACTTTACTTACCTTACTGTCCACCAGATAACAATTCCTAAACCAATAAGTTTTCTGAATTCTCATCTCCCAGTAGATTACTTTATTCTATCCACAGACCGGTGGTGCATCCTAAAATTCCTCTTAAGTTTTTCATTAAATAAACATTAAGATTCAATAAGCAGTCTAGGGTTAAATAGTGATTCACTTCTTCTAAGCTTAAGTCATAAACTCTTCAAGTATTCAACTATATTATAGCCAATGATTCTCATTCCTCAACAACGGCCTTTCCCATCTCAATCACTCACCTAAGTCAAGTGATACTAACTCACTTCACTCATCCACTCATCATCCTTAGTATCTTAAGCCTATTCTTCTAGGTCGCTCTATATCCTCAAGTGTCTCATCTAACTCCTTAAACAGTACTCTTCAATCCACAAACTTTCACAAACTAAGCATGGTTCTCAAGGTTAAGTTCCACCGAATACTAAGTATACAACTCAACTGTAAAACCCCTCGCGAAAGCGGAAATAAAAAACATACAAAGTACTAAAAATGCAGCGGAATTTAAAACTTTTTAACATAACATGCGAGGTGCATTAAAACTGAAAACTTATAAACGAAATAGATAAGTATAACAGTGCTAAGTACTGAAACCAAATATGTACAACAACCTGGGATGGAACATCCCTACAGGCACCAAAACATAAACTGTATCAAAACTAGAGTCTAGCTATCGTTAAGTGTAAGTCAAAAGATGATAAGGATCATCACTCGCTAGCTCTCAGCAACCCCTGCCAACTTGCATGTACCTACATACATGTAAACATGTACGCCACAATCAGTGGGGAGTGACTAGAGTTCTCCTAGCCACCTTTTGTAACGACACGTAACACAGAAATACAAACAGAATACTCCAACATATATAAACATGTGAAGTATAAATATATCGTCAACTGAAACTCTTATCATCATGCGATTACTAATGCAAGGCTCTAAATTAACTTCGGAAACTATTTGGAAGGAGAGCCGGTTTCCCTACCGGTTGCCCGGTCGGGGGGTATTTCAGTCCAAACCGTTTACGAAACTGACTAAAGAGTCATCCAATGCCTTGGATGAACAACAACAAAGTCAAGCATCAAACTCATCAATCACAACATCTGTATCTGACACTGTACCAACTCTAGGCAAGCAGATAAAACTCAGCAAGTATAAGGTTCAGCGGTCAACTTAAGACATAACCTAAATACCAATCATTCAGCAAGTATAAAGGTTCAGCGGTCAACTTAAGACATAACCTAGATACCAAAATCACAAGCAAGGACTCAGAGGCCAACTTAAGGCATAAACCCGCCAATCAGCAAGACACTAGACTCAAAGGCCAACTTAAGGCATAGACTAGCACCCAATAAGTAAAGAACTCAGAGGCCAACTTAAGGCATGTCCCTTTACTGCATCACAAGACACTAGGCTCAGAGGCCAGCTTAAGGCATGTCCTAGCATCAACATCTGCACTCCGGGTGAGGCGTTACGACCTAAATGCCCCATTGTGCAGCGGCTCTATTCGTCAGACTCAGAGGCCAACTTAAGGCATGTTCCAACGCGATCACAATCAAACATGTCTGGGCTCAGAGGCCAGCTTAAGGCATATCCCAGACACGACAACCATACACATATGAGGCTCAGAGGCCAGCTTAAGGCATATCCTCATATATGACAACAAGCTCACGTATTAAGCTCAGAGGCCAGCTTAAGGCATACCTTAATACGCATCAATACAATATCATCCAAATGTAGAAACTAATCTATAGTTCTAACTTCTTAAACTTCTAATGAACACTTAATTGATCCCGGGAACTAAGTTGAGGGAGAGCCGGTTTCCCTTTCGGTTACCCGACCGGGGGGTCTCTATCCTCTCTCCATTCCCGAACCCAATATAGTGTCGCCCATCCTCCGGGGACCTCAAACACACATGAGCAAGTGATAACCAAGTTTAACAACAATTATGACCAAACTACGACTTTCCTTCCACAAGTCTAAGGGTCACTAAGCATCTAACTAGGTCCACTAGGTCTCATTAACAACCTAGGATAAAATCGACTTAAGAAGAGAAACAACATTCTAAACCTTGTTTACTAACTACCCATTACCAATAAATGATAACTAACTTTAGCTAATAAACAACATCCTAAAACGTTGCTTGCTAACTACCCATTAACCATGATCTTAAACATCACAACCTATGATGCTTAAGCATACCTAACAACTTAAGAGGGAACTTTACAATGAACGATTGAAAAGGATTAACATGAGGCAATTAGCTAATCGTTTGACCAAACTTTACTTCGCCTAAACATACATGTGAAACCAAGTAAATATATTCATAAACATAGCATAAACATCACTTAAACAATTGGGAAACAAACACCCAAAACAATCACGAAACAATAAAAACAACACGAAGTTACAGGCCAATTGCGCAGCCTGCGCATTGGGGTTGCGCAGCTGCGCCTCACTTGCGCAGCATGCGCTCTGACTTGCGCAGCCTGCGCCCCAGCACGGGCGCGACAGGCTGTTTCACGCGATTTCCTGCAATTTATCAATTCTTTCAATCTTTCGACAAATGATTTTACACTATGATTCCAAGCCATAAATCTATCCTACTAGCACATATAATCCCATAACAATCCCAAGTATTCATCAAACTTGATTTTGAACAATCGAAACACAAATTAAGAGCAAACTTTGTATTCGTCTTAAGAACTTGAAATCTGAAAAATGAACAATGTTTGCATAAGAACATGTAAATCTTCAACCAAATCAGGTGAACATCATATGAAACATATTTCCTAACATAAACCTAAACTTAAACATCATCCACAACTCAAAATCAGAAACTTAATCAAGAACACAACACAAAGATTATTTGCAAATAAAAAAAACCCTAACACAGGCGACAAGCAGACGACTTTGAGGTTGAATTCTGTGCATCCATGGCTAGGAATTCAACGTCAAAATCTCCTAAATTTAGCAATATAACAAGAAGGAAGGGTTCAAAATTATATGACAATGCAAAGGACAACAATACTGGTAACAAACAGCATCATCCTAACGAGGAAGAAGCCACCAAGCATGGCAGTATGCAGAGTATTGTAGGAGTTGCACCATTTGATCTTGATGATGATGCAGACTCGGAAGAGATGGACAGTGAGCCTGATAAGGAATCAGATCCACCCTTGACTGCAGAAGAGGGAGACTGGTTTAGGGTTCATGGGAAACGGATTGAGAAAATCCTCGATGATGAACCAGAAGAGTTACTTAAAATAGACACAGAGGATGTCAAAGAGGATCTTGTATATTGGAAAAGCGCAGTTTATGGCTACATCTTGGGTACAAACCCACCTTTTCCTGTCATTGAGGGGTTCTTGCGCAGAATATGGAAGAATCATACGGTGGATAGCATCTCCTTCATGCCTAATAGAGTATTCTTGGTACGTTTTCAAACATTGGAGATGCAATCAAAAGTATTGAATGCAGGGAACTATATGTTTGACAGTAAGCCTGTCATTATAAAACCCTGGAAGGAGGACGTTGACTTTAAGAAGGAGGATGTCAAGAGTGTTCCTGCCTGGGTCAGGTTACACAAATTACCTGTACAATACTGGGGAAACAGCCTTCCTAAACTTGCAGGGAGAGTAGGGCAATTTCTACAGAAGGACCAGGGTACAGAACTGAAAACAAGACTGGGTTATGCAAGAGTCCTTGTGGAATTAAAAGTGAACCAGAAATTCCCCAATTCTCTTAAATTCCAGGATGAAAAAGGAAATATTAGAGAAATTGATTTGGAATACGAGTGGAAACCAATTCTGTGTACGAATTGCAAAAATTTGGGGCATGATCAAAAAACCTGTAGATCCAAACCCACTGCTAAACCTATAGTTAAGCAGATCTGGAGGAAAGTGGATAAACCCACAATGCCACAAGAGAGAAATAATAATATGATCACTCCTAGGGTTATATGTCCCAGAACCAGCTTACCTGAACCAGAATATGTGCTTGAACAACTGAAGGATTTTCCAGCATTGCCATCCAGTCAGCCTACAGTCCAGGCTAAGGTGCATAGTACAGATCCTTCCGGAAGTACTGAGAAGCAGAAGGATACCAATTCAAACCAACCCGATCAATGAAATACGGATTTTGGAATGTAAGGGGTATGAACATGAGGAATAAACACCAGTTTGTTAATAGTTTTCTTTTACAGCAGAATTTTGATTTTTTTGCTTTACTTGAAACCAAAATAAAACCTAAGAATCAGACTAGAACCATGCAAGTCTTTAGTTGCTGGAGCATTACCACCAATACACATTGCCATCCAGGAGGACGAATCTGGATTCTGTGGAATCCTAGTAAGGTCTCTATTCAGGCTCTGGAGTATGATGCTCAGTATGTTCATCTGAGAGTGACTGTGCCTAGCAATACTGATATGTATGTCACTTTTGTTTATGCGTATAATGAAGATGCTGATAGGGAGTCCTTATGGCAAAACTTGAGTAGACTAGCCAGTAACATGAATGGCAAATGGTTCATTGGGGGAGATTTTAATTGTATCTTGACTGCCAATGAAAGAGTGGGAGGCATATTTAATCAAACAGCTGCTGATAACTTCCTCAATTGTATTCATCACTGTGAAGTTATGGAATGTCCAACAAAGGGTGCTTAACTTGGAACAATAAACAATGTCCTGAGGATAGAATTTACAGTAGGCTAGATAGAAGTCTTGTTAATCAGGATAAACACTATGAAGTTATGATGATTATGTGGCTCATTACTTACCAGAAGGTGATTTTGATCACACACCCTGTGTGGTTCAATCTCAGCATCAAAATGTTCAAGTCAACAGGCCCTTCAAATATTATAACATGTGGAGTCAAGCTCCTAACTTTCATGCTCTCATAGATAATACTTGGGGAGTTGGGATCAGAGGCACAACTATGTATAAGGTTGTGACCTCCTTGAAAAAGCTGAAACCTGTCCTCAAACAGCTGAACCAGGAACAATATTCAGAGATTGAGAAAAGAACAGGAATAGCACAGACAAGAATGCTAGAGATCCAGAAAGAGTTAGGATGTAATCCTGCTAATGCATCTCTGGTTCAGGAAGAAGGGGAGGTCAGACAACAGTACAGACAGCTTTATGCAGCCCAGGTTGAATACCTTAGACAAAAAGCAAAGACTCAATGGGCCACTGAGGGGGATGATAATACCAAATACTTCCATGGGATGCTTAAGACAAGAAGAAGGAGGAATAATTTTATGCAGATAGAGGATGCTACAGGTCATCTAAAAAATACTCCTCAGGATATCCAAGCCAGCTTTCTTGCCTTTTACCAGGAGTTGCTGGGGACTAATAAACCCACTGAGCCTGTGAACAGGAGAATAGTTAAATCAGGGCCAGTTTGTCAGGAGGAGCACATTCTCAAGTTGCTACAGCCAGTGACAATGGAGGAAATAAAAAAATGTCATGTTCAGTATTCCTAATGACAAAGCCCCAGGTCCTGATGGCTACTCAAGTAAATTCTTCAAAGATAGTTGGGATATTGTGGGAACTGATATCTGCCAAGCCATACAAGATTTCTTTACTAATGGCCAGATGCTTAAACAATTGAACACAACACATATCACTCTTATTCCAAAGGTTGCCAATCCCACAAAAGTGACTTAGTTCAGGCCAATAGCCTGTTGCAATGTAGTTTACAAATGCATCTCTAAGTTGTTATGTGCCAGACTAGCCTCCATCCTCCCCCAACTCATATCTAATACTCAGGGTGGGTTCATCAAGGGAAGACACATTCAGGAAAATATCCTGATATGCCAAGATCTGGTAAAGCTATATAGCAGGAAGGCAGTTTCACCCAGATGCCTCTTTAAAATAGACCTTCAAAAGGCCTATGATTCAGTTGAATGGCCCTTCTTGTTCCAGATGATGAAGACTATGAAGTTCCCAGCTCATTTCATTCATATGATTAAGGAATGTGTCACTACACCTACATATACCTTAAACCTCAATGGTAACAGCTTTGGGTTCTTTAAAGGCAAAAGAGGATTAAGACAAGGGGATCCCTTATCCCCCCTCTTATTCACTCTCTGTATGGAGTATCTCTCAAGATTATTACAGTTTACTACATCAACAATGGACTTCAAATACCACCCCTTATGCAAAGCAATGAAATTGAATCACCTCATGTTCGCAGATGACCTCCTGTTATTTTCTAAAGGTGATATGCCCTCAATAATGACTCTGCTAAGAACTTTTGCCACTTTCTCAAAAGCCTCTGGGTTACAGATGAGTCATGGAAAATCTAATGTCTATTTCAATGGGGTACTCAATGAAGTGAAAGAAGATGTTATGCAGATCTCAGGATGTGTAGAGGGACAAATGCCCTTCAAATATCTAGGAGTACCTATCAAGCCTACCCATCTCTCTATGAAGGACTGTCAGCCTATCATTAACAAAGTGCTGGATAGAATAAGGGGCTTGGGAACAAGAAAATTGTCTTATGCTGGAAGACTGGTGTTAGTAAGGTCTGTACTCAAGACATTGCACTCATACTGGGCTACCATATTCATCATACCCACTGCAGTAATACTGAAAATAGAGGCACTCTGCAGGAATTATTTGTGGGATGGAGGGACTGAGTACCTGAGAACTCCACCTGTGGCTTGGAGTAAAATATGCACCAGTCACAGAGAAGGAGGTTTGGGGCTTAAGAATGAAACCTATTGGAATAAGGCTGCCATTGGGAAACTGGTATGGTGGATACATTGTCATCCTACCAAATTGTGGGTGCAATGGATCCAACATAATTATCTGAAAGGAGAGGACTGGCTAACCTACCAAGCAAATAAGGATGTTGGATGGACATGGAAGAAAATATGCAATGTTAAAAATGCATTACAGAGTGCATATATTCAGAATGAATGGCAAAACATACCTGGTAAGCAATACAGTATGCAAAAGGGCTACCAGTGGCTTGTGACAGATCAACCAAAGGTGGAGTGGCATTCCTATCTTTGGAACAAATGGACAATTCCCAAAAATGCCTTCATAAGTTGGCTTAACTATCATGGAGGGCTGGCAACAAGGAACAAATTGAAAACCTGGGGACTGATTCAAGAGGATGACTGCTGCATTTGTGGCCAGACATCTGAAACTGCTTACCATCTGTTCTTTCAATGTCACTATGCAATACAGGTTCTCAGGATCATATCTGACTGGACAGGGATCTCTATACCCCAAACAGATGTACTACAATGGAGGAAATCAAAAAGATTTACTAGACTAAAGGCAGGAGTAATGGACAGTATCTTGAATGCAACTGTCTATTCTATTTGGAGGCAACGCAACCTGAGCAGAATAGAAGGAGTGCTGGAAACACCTGTGAGGTGTGCACTGGCTATTAAACAAGAGATTAAGCACAGAATCAGAATCAAAATCATGGGCAGACTTTCTACTCGAGATGCTAGATGGATAGAATCCTTACATAGTAATTAAGTTCTTCTGTTTGTTTTTGTTTTGAGCTGATGGTGGCAGCAGCAATATGTAATGTATGAGACATTTATGTTGTGGATGGTTCTCTTATGATTCTAATACAATTTTTTTACATTTTCCCAAAAAAAAAGATTGTTATTTTAACAAAAAGGCCGAGTTTCTCTTAATTGTCACCTTAAAAGCAATTCCGATCAAAGCTCCTCTTCGATAACGTAGCTATCCACACTAGGGTCGTCTAATCCTTCACCTACAACCAGAAAAACGGATTTTAGGGACTAAAATACGGATTCTACAAAAACAGGCCAATTTTCGAATGGAAGGAAATGAAAATCGGAAGTGACAGATGGCTTGCAAATTTCATGAGGATTCTAAAAATGTATAAATTACCTTGATTCGGAAAGCGGATGATGATTGAAATTGGATTATAAGATTGAAGTTTTAGGAGAGAAATGAGAAGATGAGAGTACTGGGTTCTTATTTTTGTGAAAAGAAATGTCGACATAACAAGGGTTTTAGGGGTTTATATGTGTCCTTTCCGTTTCAAGGAAAACGGGTTTGGAAATGAACGGGTTATTTGACACGGACTTAAGTTTGCCAAGTTGAGTTCGTCTTAAGGACTTAAGGTTCTTAAGACGAATCTCACGATTTATTAAAATAATTTCTCAATAAATTATTAAAATATTATTTTACCACTTAAAATAATTAAAAACCCTTAAAATATATTTTACGAAAATACGGAATGTTACATCAACCTTCAAGTAAGTACCCTATCACTCACTTTCACTCTCCCAATTGGATAGACAACTAGACACTCAGATCATCAAAACATGTCTCTCGATACCTCTTAAGTTATTCCTCAAATAACAACGTTTCTCAGAACACCGCTCACGGTTATCCTAGAACTAGTTCCTCCAAATCCAATAAAAGGGAAGATTACCTAGAGGGCACCTTAAGAAAGCAAGCAACAAGGTTAAGCTGAAAAGATATGAAGATCCGTTCAACTGAGATAGACAAATATTATAAAAGAAGGATGTGCATCTAGAGTTATCAAAGAAGGTGGTGCACAAAGGAAAGGGAAGTATCTTCAAGGCTCAGAAGCATTCTCCAACGGTAGCACAAATCTTCTATCCTCGGTAGAAACTCCGGTCTTCATCGCCAAATGGATAAGTCCACGGTTCGTCGATTGGAAGGCAATAAAGTATTATCAATGACAATCAACAAACACGTTAGAACCTAATAAAAGCAATCACAAAACAGACTACAATTGAAGTCCTTAAATCTACCGCATCTCTCATTCATTATTTGATTGTATGGTCAAGTTAAGGTTAGGTTTACATGAGTGCGTCGGGAGCGATAACGCTCTGATACCAACTGTAAAACCCCTCGTTGCAGCGGAAAAATAAAACATACAACATGCCAAAATTTACGCGGAATTTAAACTTTAACATGCATAAAAACGAGGTGAATTAAAACTAAAACTGAAAGTAAAATATATATACAAACAGCCTGGGATGGCACATCCCTACAGGCACTCAAAAACTGAAATGTAAACTAAAGTCTAGCTAACGTAAACGTGTAAGTCAATCGATGAATAGGATCATCGCTCGCTAGCTCCATGCAACCCTCTGCCAACCACCTGTCATGTACCTACATACATGTAAACATGTACGCCACAATCAGTGGGGAGTGACTAGAGTTCTACTAGCCACCTTTTGTAACGACACGTAACACATAAACATACAATATACTCCAACATATATATAACATGTGAAGCATATAATTCTCAATATCTGAATTTCATATCATCATGCAATTACTATGCAAGGCTCTCAACCAACTTCGGAAACTATTTGGAAGGAGAGCCGGTTTCCCTTCCGGTTGCCCGGCCGGGGGGTCTTTCAGTCCAAACCATTTACGAAACTAGCCAAAGAGTCATTCAATGCCTTGGATGAACAATTCTATAATCAATACACAATATTCGTCAATATTAACAACTACATCTGACACTATACCCTTACTAGGCAAGCAGATGTAAAACAGCAAGTATAAAGGTTATGAGGCGACATCTTAACGCATAACCTAGATACTCAATAATCGGCAAGTATAAAGGTTCAGAGGTTAACTTAAGACATAACCTAGATACCAAATCACATTCACAAGCAAGGACTCAGAGGCCAACTTAAGGCATAGTCCTTGCTAAACCACAAGACACTAGACTCAGAGGCCAACTTAAGGCATAGACTAGCATCAACAAATGTACTCCGGGCAAGGCATCAACACCCTAGCTACCCTGTTGCACAACTGCTCTACTCGGATACAACACCGTGCCAAGACTCATGATACAACACATGAGTACCCTTGGATACAACACCAAGGCTAGCTACGATCCTAAGGACACACGGATACAACACCGCGCCAAGACTCATGATACAACACATTAGTACCCTTTGTGGGGAATATAACATGTATTCGCCCTAAACTTGCAGGATTATGATGAAAATTACAGTCGTGAATATGGTCATAACATTAAAAAGACATGAAAAAGAGTACAACCTTTAGTCCTTGCGCGAAAGGCCTAAGAATAGGAATTAACGCAAATTCCCTCCTATAACTTGCACCCAAGACTTAGATTGAGACGATGCCGCGTGTGCTAGAAATCCTCTCCAACTGCCTTGCAATATAGGGAGAGCCTTTTTGAGTTTTAGATGTGAGATCTGGGTTATCAGAGAAGAATGATCTCAAACCCTAATTTTCTTTTAGATTTTTTTTTACAGTGAAACAAGAGTAACCTGACATAAGGAGAGTCCTCCTCCTTATGTAGTACACAGCCGAAATTCTTGAATAGGGTAAGAGTGGGCTTTCCACTCTTACCTTATTCTAATTCGTGATTCGACCGATTTAGCTAAAAGTTGTTCGAGGGTTTTATTTATAAATCGCATACATGTTTATCAGATATTAATGCAGTCGATGTATTAATAATGGTCTGATCAAATTACGATATTGTATAATAACCCAAATTAATATAACTGTTTATATTAATACGCGAATACCATCTTTAATTAAATATAACTGTTTATATTAAATTTACGAATTAAACATGTAATCCGTATTAGCTAAAATTATTTAATCCGTATTAAATAATAATCTCAACAGCTTATTGACTAATTTAATAGTCAATACCTCTGACTAAATGTTTAGTCATATCCGGCATAAATGTGACTGTATTTTCATACCTTCACATCTCTCAACCGTGTCTTATAGGTGTGACGTATAGGGACCAGTTGATCACCGCCATCCGTATGACAATAACGTCAAACTTATCTAGCAAACCAACCGTTATTGATAAACGTGGATCAACTGATAATAATACTGAAGTATACCCTTGTGATCCTTTAAGAGATTTAGTAAGTCATTGTACTAACTGTCAAGGACACCAGCCCCAACAATCTCCCACTTGTCCGTACAAGGGTATGTGCAATGACGTTATCACACTACATGTGGAGGACACAAGGCTCCAACAAACTCCCACTTGTCCGTACAAGTGTAGGTGCGATAACCGATTCTCATATCCTTCTAAAATTTCTCCCACTCAATGTAAGACAATTTGCAAATCCGCATTCGCAAAGGTCGTATCTCACAAGCGATCTCTATCAAGAGTGGTTTCCCCGACTAGAGAGTAACTTAACTGATAAAACGAATCTGTATTCGAGCATGGCCATGCATTTCAGTTACTACTCCTCGAGTGGCCCTGAGAAATGATAAAATCCTGATAAGGGTTTGGATATTTCCCTCAACTCGAATCCTGCCGATTTTCGCGCAGCATGAAATAACCCAGAAAAAATCCTCTTGGCCCCTGTTACGATGACCGTGGGAAAGAAACCAAAGTTACCCAAAATCTGCCTTAATCTCAAGAGACAGTTGAAAGTCAAAAGACTCGACTCTAAGGAACACTATGGAGGTCCTATCCACGACCTGGCACCCAATGTTATAAAAATATTTAGGACTCCATAATGTTTGTCACGGGGTGTCCTACGAGATGTCCGTATAACTCGCCTTTGTGATTGGTCAGTCAGCCGTGTGACTTATGGCTCGTTGAACCCACCATCAACCAACGTCACAAAATGATTACCTGAGTTATCAGCACAAGAGGGTAATCAAGGACCAAAGCGATGTGATGTTAATCAGTTCACTTTGTGGTGTTCAAAATTGGCGTAAAATTCCACATGAGAAACAAAACATTATATATCATAACAATAAGGTTGAATAAAGTACACGAGAAAATGAATTATTACATGAATTCATAAAAGAGTACTACAACTTAGGAACACATCTAATTCCCATGGAATGAATGTGCCCTTCATGCTTATCACGTGGTAATGCTTTTGTGAGAGGATCAGCTATGTTGTCATCCATAGCTATCTTATCAATGAATATCTCCTTTTGCTCCACGTAAACTCTGATTAGATGAGCTTTCCGTTGTACGTGTCTAGCCTTGTTGCTAGACTTATGCTCCTTAGCTTGGAAGATGGCACCTTTATTGTCACAATAAACGGTGATTGGGTCATTCGAAGTAGGCACTACCGAGAGTCCTTGTAAGAATTGACGCATCCATATTGCTTCCTTAGCTGCTTCCGAGGCGGCATAGTACTCCGACTCAGTCGTAGAATCTGCTGTAACACTCTGTTTAGAACTTGTGCAGCTGACAGCAGCGCCATTAAGAGTAAAAACGAATCCAGACTGAGATTTCGAGTCATCTCGATCCGTTTGGAAGCTAGCATCTGCGTAACCCGTGGCGCAGAGCATCGAGTCGCCTCCGTAAGTCAATCCCCAATCGTTATTCCTCCGTAGGTACTGAAGAATGTTTTTCACGGCTATCCAATGTGGCTCACCTGGATGAGCTTGGAATCGACTGGTTATACTCAATGCATATGCAACGTCTGGACGTGTGCATATCATGGCATACATGATCGATCCTATAGCCGAAGCATAAGGAATCCGACTCATGCGCTCTTTCTCTTCCAATGTCTTAGCTTCTTGAGACTTGCTCAAGTGAAGCCCAGTAGTCATAGGAAGGAACCCTTTCTTGGAGTTCGTCATGCTGAATCTCTCTAGAATCTTATCTATATAAGACTCCTGACTGAGAGACAACGTCCGTCGTGATCTATCCCTGTAGATACGGATGCCCAAAATTCTTTGGGCCTCTCCCAGATCTTTCATCTGGAAATGGTTTTTCAACCATGCTTTAACCGAAGATAAGAGAGGTATGTCATTCCCAATCAAGAGTATGTCGTCGACATACAGTACTAGGAATACAATCTTGCTCCCACTCGACTTGATATAAAGACATGGCTCCTCGACTGATCGAATGAATCCATTCTCTTTTATCACTTGGTCGAAACGATGATTCCAACTCTGCGATGCTTGCTTAAGTCCATAGATGGAACGCTTAAGCTTGCAAACTTTCTTAGGATGTGCTGGATCAATAAAACCCTCAGGTTGTACCATGTACAACTCTTCCTCCAAATAACCGTTTAAGAAGGCGGTTTTAACGTCCATTTGCCATATTTCATAATCGTGAAATGCGGCGATCGCTAAGATAATCCGAATGGAACGTAGCATGACTACGGGTGCAAAGATCTCATCATAGTGCAAGCCTGGCACTTGGGTGAAACCTTTAGCAACTAGTCTGGCCTTGTGGATATCTTGTTGTCCTTCCACTACATGCTTTATCTTGTAAAGCCATTTGCATTGAAGGGGACGTACCTTTGCAGGTAGGTCCAAAAGATCCCACACGTTGTTCTCATACATGGAGTCCATCTCGGATTGCATGGCTTCTAGCCATAGCTTTGAGTCAGAACTGGTCATGGCACCTTTATAGGTTTTGGGTTCATTACCCTCTAGGAGTAAGACGTCATCTATATCATGTTCCTCGACCATACCAATGTATATATCCGGAGGAATAGAGACTCTTCCCGACCTCCTAGGTTCCTCAGGAATATCTACCGCAACCTCGGTTGAAGGAACTGTTTCCTCCAATGGTTGCTCGGTAGTTGGTTCTTGAACCTCCGATAACTCGAAGGTTCTATCACTCGACTTGTTCTCGAGAAATTCTTTCTCTAAGAACGTCGCACTAGCCGCAACAAATACACGTTGTTCTGTTGGCGAGTAGAAGTAATGACCAAAAGTTCCCTTTGGATAGCCTATAAAGTATGTCTTGACCGATCGCGGGCCGAGCTTATCCTCGTGTCTCCACTTGACATAAGCCTCGCAGCCCCAAACCCGAATAAAGGACAAGTTAGGGACCGTTCCCTTCCATAATTCGTATGGAGTCTTGTCAACAAGTTTAGACGGACTTCGGTTAAGTATTAGAGCGGCTGACAAAAGAGCATAGCCCCACAATGAATCAGGCACAACGGTGTGACTCATCATGGATCGAACCATATCAAGTAGAGTTCGATTCTTCCGTTCGGACAAACCATTTAATTGTGGTGTTCCAGGTGGAGTTAACTGTAGAACGATGCCACAGTCTTTAAGGTGTTGATCAAACTCGTGTGAAAGATACTCACCACCACGATCAGAACGTAGTGCTTTAATCTTTCTTCCCAGTTGGTTCTGTACCCGATTCTGGTATTCTTTGAACTTGTCAAAGGATTCACTTTTGTGCTTCATTAAGTAGACATAGCCATATCTACTCAAATCATCCGTGAAAGTGATGAAATACCTATAGCCTTCTCGTGCGTTGGTCGACAGAGGGCCACACACATCCGTTGTAACACCCCAAGAGTGTGAGAGGAAAGTTGTCCCACATCGGTAGAATGTGAGGCTTGTGATATGTTTATAATAACTTCCACCCACCACTTAGTAACAAGGCCTTGTGCTTTTGGGCTTAAGTGAGGACAAATAACGGGCCCAAAAGTGCACACTCATCTTATTGGGTTTGTGTTACGACGGTGGCGGGTCAGGTTGTTACAAATGGTATTAGAGCGACCCTGCGACCGTGTGGTGAGCCTGTGGTCGGGAGTACCAGGTCACGCACCTAGCGGGGGTGGATTCTGGCCCTGGTTGTAGTCAAGTTTGAGGCACAACGAGGACGTTGTGTTCTTTAAGTGGGGGAGTTTGTAACACCCCAAGAGTGTGAGAGGAAAGTTGTCCCACTTCGGTAGAATGTGAGGCTTGTGATATGTTTATAATAACTTCCACCCACCACTTAGTAACAAGGCCTTGTGCTTTTGGGCTTAAGTGAGGACAAATAACGGGCCCAAAAGTGCACAGTCATCTTATTGGGTTTGTGTTACGACGGTGGCGGGTCGGGTTGTTACATCCGTATGTATGAGTCCTATGTTAGGTTCATATACCTAATTAGTCATACTATTTTATTTATCTTTATAAATAGAAGATCTTATGCATGCTTAACAAAAATGTGTCGAGATATAAGAGAAATATTAGCTCCCTTACATTGATAATCTCGGCTATTTTAGGGCACAAGTGAAGTCACCTTCTTCACTTGTTCTTGAGCTTAAAACACGGATGATCCTCCTTGAACCTTCAAAGAGATGATGGCCTCCAAGAGATGAACACCAAGACACACTAACTCTCAATGTTTGTGTGTTATTTTGCTAGAATGAACACACAAAATTACTAGATAGAAGGAGGTACACGGCTAGGGTTTTGTAAGAAAGGAATTATTTTTCTTTCTTTTCTTTTGTTCTCACTTAACAACCAAAACCCTAAAAATTGTATGAATGAATGAGTAAGGAACAAAACTCTCTCTTTTGTTGCCTCTTTTGGTTCGGCCGAGAGGGAGGTGAGAGTGCCCAATGGGTTGGCTCTCAATCCTCTCAAATGTCCCAAGCATGCCTCAAGGAATAAATGCTTTGTCCTCCCAATGTTCCTATTACATCCAATGTAATATTGTAAATGTATGTGTGTGTATGAGGGACATATCACACGGTCCACATGACCAAAACGAATCCAATCCGTGACATTAGTTAGGATAATATAATTTACGTAGCTTAACATTTTTAAACTCTTTATCGTAAATTAATAATTAAATAATTACATATAGTTATTTAATCGCATTTCATAGCTACAACAATTGTAGTTAGTTCATTCATCAACTTTATGTTTCATAAACATGTAAATTTTAGTAATAATATTTCAATCACTAAAATGATTTATAATCTTATTATAAATTATCTCCTTATTTTATTCACAATCTAGAAATGAATCAACTCGTATCAATATACAGTTGTTACATTTAATATTGAGATAGCTGTCCTAAAGGTGTGACCTAAAGGGATCAACTGGTCACCACCGTCATTACGACAGTAATGTCAAACTCTAGCAAGCCAATCATTACCGATTAATGTTGACCAGTTGACTTATGATAAGAATCATCCCATGAATATTCTTTCATAGAGATTTATCAATTTAATTAACATAATTGACGTGATCACATTATTGTCGAGGACACTTACTCCAACAATCTCCCACTTGTCCTCACAAGTGTGGATCACCGATTCTCTTGTTCTATTACATTATCTCCCACTCAATGCAAGGTGTCTTGCAGGTCGTACTTGCACGTGATCAAATCAATAGTGGTTTTTTTTCTCGATATGGAGTGTAACTGATAGACCGGAATTATCTACAATAGATAGTCTCCGAGCGTGGCCACGCATTTCCAGTTCACTACTCCTCGAGTGGCCTTGAGATATAAGATAACCCTGACAAGGGGCAGAACAATTTCTTTCCAACTGTTCTCCCTGGCCAACATCATCCATTGTGACCCAAAATATATCCATTGGACCCCTTTTACGGAAGATCGTAGAATATAAATCAAAGTCATTCTGAATAACGTCACCTCTAGAGCAACCAGTCTCTAGTCAAAGAATCGACTCATAAGAATATATATAGCAGCTCTTGCCACGACCAGGCTCCATTGAATTCTAAAGAACTCTATAAGCGGTCACTGCCCGACACAAGTGTACTTTACTGTTTGTCTATATGATCGACTAGTCATCCCTTATGACTCTATGGTGTAAGAACTCACCATCAATCGCATCATAATCTAGTCACTTCGAGACGTCACCTCATATAAGTGACTAGGGGGAATACTAAGTTAATCCAGTTCACTTGTACAGGGTTCAACAATTGTCCTACAATCCTGTTGGATTTAACAAAGTATATAAAATAAACAAGTTGTATAAAACTTTAAATGATGAACGAGATTATCTTATATGAACGTAAAAACAACATTTTTCATTTCATATCGCATAATCGGTTACACATTGGGAAAACTCTTAAGACCCATAGAACGAGCATGAGAATCATGCTTAGCTTGCGACAAGGGTTTGGTTAAAGGATCAGCCACATTATCGTCTGTCCCAACCTTACATATCGCTATTTCCTTCCTATCAATGAAATCCCGAATTACATGATATTTTCTTGGTACATGTCTAGACTTATTACTAGACTTAGGCTCCTTAGCCTGAAAGACAACACCACTGTTATGACAGTACAGGGTGATAGGATCTTCAGCATTTGGAACTACCCTTAGTCCCTCGATAAATTGCCTTATCCATACTGCCTCCTTAGCAGCCTCTGACGCTGCAATGTACTCTGCTTCCGTTGTAGAATCCGCAACGACTGGTTCTTTGAAGCTCTTCCAACTAATGGCACCACCATTCAAGATAAAGACAAATCCAGCCTGGGATTTAAAATCGTCTTTATCTGTTTGGAAGCTTGCATCTGTGTAACCTTTTACACACAAATCTTCTTCCCCTCCAAACACTAAGTATGAATCCTTAGTTCTTCTCAAGTACTTAAGGATGTTCTTGACTGCAATCCAGTGACTTTCTATAATACCCGCAATATCCGTAATAATTTATTTTTACGGATAATTTTTATTTAAGCTCGAGTACTAATTAAATCCGGGTATGGTTTAATTAAAACCGATAATTACGTACGTAAAACCGTCGCATGCATCTTTTCCGTCACGTAATCGTTAATCGTACACTCTAGACAAATGGACCAATGCATGCTAAAGGATTTGGCCAATGCATGAGCAAGATTCCCTTCCCCTTTGTCCCCCATTTGTGTCGCCACTCCCTTCCCCATAACCTCTCTTTTCCAATTTTCAACACCAATTAAAAGACACCTTCTCCATCCTCCTATAAGCAAATATTCAGATTTGAAACACACACAAACACAACAAAAAAAAAATAAGAAAGAAGGAGGAGAGGGAGACGTGAGGGAGAAGAAGAAAGAACAAGAGGAGGAACTTGCATAACACTTGAATTTCTACACTAAGTAAGCTTACATTTCTCTTCAAATCTGATTTTATAACCTTTTAACATGCATTCACATATCACTTAACATCTAAACATGAACTTAAGAATCTACAACCATGCATGCAAAGGATTGAACATAGTAAAAACCGTTATTTTGTCAAAAACGTAGCATGCATGTAGTAGATCTGAAAACACATGTTAAAATGAGTATTTTCAGAAAAAAAAAATTTGGGACTTTCCTTAAGTTGTTATAAAATCACTCTCCAAAAATTAGGATGTTTGCATGAACCGTTTAGAAATGAAAAATCATATACTACATCCTGTTTTCTGTTTGTCCGAATCACTAGATCTCACTTAAAGAGTCATCAAACCATATTTACAGAAGGAATCAGTGTCCCATATCTTAATATGTTAAACTAAATTGAGTCTAGATGATAATAGGCTTTTGAATCAACTCGTTTCAGTTTGTTAAGAGGGATTTATGATGTAAAACTTTTCATGACTCCTTTTCTGAGCACTGTGTTTAAAACGTGTTTTTAGATCTGACAAACCCATTCTTTAGACAACATGCATGGCTAACAATATGTTTTAGACACATAAAGGAATCCAATAAAACCGACCATGCACTAAAATATGATGTTTTGGATTTTATATGATTTTTACAAGTTTCGGTTGTGTTCTGGAAATATGTTCTGTTTAGTCATACTTGTTAAAAGCTTGCATTTCCATAAAAGGGTAATTTAGTCATACATATAAATATAATCAGTGACCCATCTCTTCACATGTTAAAGTTTAATGAATTTAGAGTGTAGTAGGCTTTCGTTTCGACGAGTTTCGACATGTTAAGAGTGTTTACCACCCCGTAACTTTTTAAGACTCACTTTTTGACCAACTTTTGGTAGACTGTAACTTTGGACCCCTTAAACACGTTTTTAGTCTCTGACCACAGAGACATTAAAGATGGAAGACTCACTAAGGAACCAAACCCCACTGGTCTCGCCTCAAAATATTTAGTAACGAAGGAGATATGACGGTTTAAGGTTTCTGTTTTGAATCTGTAAAAACCGAGAAAGTATAGCTATCGCGTAATTAACTACAAGTAGCTTAGTAATGGTCGTTCATATAAGTGACTATTATTTTAAACATTATGTAGAGTCGGGATTCGTAGAAGAGGCTCTCTAACCTTTAACCGCTTGCAAGGTAAGGGAAAACACCTTTTTCGTACCTTGTTGATAACCCGTTTGAATTATTGTCTATCTTGTATATTGATATCTTTGTTATATTAAGTATCTATATTATTTGAACTTACCTTACAAATGTTTATGGATAAGGATTTATTTGTTTTAATCTCTGGAAAGGATATTATATTTGATAAGAAATAAGTATTAATGATTTTCGGAAATCCAAAACCGTTTTGCTTTCTACAAGTTTATAAGGACTTATCAAATGATTGAGGAAATGGTTTTGTTTTGGAAATGGAATTTCATATTGGTTGAAACGGTTTTGGTAGAGGGGTAGGTTGTCCCTAGTGAAAGGGATTTCCTATACAGAGCTTTTGATGGGGGTTAGTTGATCGAGACCCAGTCCTCTTATCTTCCTCTTTGGGGTTGGCCCTTAGAGGGGTGTGCACACTCGGGATGTTAGGACAGTTTTAGTACATGATTTGGTGACCCTCGTCTTATCCGGTTTGGGGCGAGTATATCCATTTCATACGGCCTCTATCCAAAGTTATACCGATGTTGAAATGGTTGGAAAAGGAAAGGTTTTCTTGAAATAGAACTATCTTGAAGGATTGGTTTGAGTTTGAATACTTTGGAATACTTATGTTAATCTTACCGTTTAAATTATTGTTTCCTTTGATTTAATGTTGGCAAGCTTTATATTATGTTCTTCAATTATTCGAAGTATTTTGATATGTATTATTATTTTATAAAATACCTTCCAAGCTATTCTTTCTTAATTCATTTATATTGCTTTCAAATCGTTTACCTTACTCAACAATATTGTTGACCCCTTTTATTTGTTTTGTCCTTGTTTGGACCTGCGGTGATCACAAAATGTGTGAGCAGATCGTGTGACAGGTACCCGTGGGAATTAGTCGTGGGATGCACTCGAGAGCGCGCTTAATGTTTCAATCAAAGACAAATGCTTTGACACTTTATCTTCTTTTGGATCAATGAACTTTAATTTCGCTTCCGCAAACTTTAAAATTTGGTTGTATCGTATTTTATCATTTGGATTTTAAATTGCATTAGACAATTACCTATTTTATTTCATGGTTAGGTACTACTACCACATTTGGTTTAATTGTGAAACACCCATTATCCGAATTACACTGGAAAACCCTATTTATTAATGAATAGGATGATGGGGGTGTTACACTTTCACCTGGATTTGCTTGATATCTACTAGTCATGCTCAAAGCATACGAGACATCAGGACGAGTGCATATCATGGCGTACATGATAGATTCCACGGCGGAAGCATAAGGGATCATTTTCATGCGTTCAACATCCTTGGGCTCTGTGGGTGATTGAGACTTTCTCAATATAATGCCACTTCCCATGGGGATAAACCCTCTCTTGGAATTTCCCATGCTGAACCGTCGAAGAATCTTATCGATATAAGGTTCTTGACTTAGTGCCAATATCCTCTTGGATCTATCTCTATAGATCCGGATACCTAATATGCATTGTGCATTTCCTAGATCTTTCATCTGAAAATGGTTACCTAACCATCCTTTCACTGATGAAAGCATTGGAACATCATTTCCAATGAGTAGTATGTCATCCACATACAAGATTAGGAATACAACATTGCTCCCACTGAATTTCATATATAGACAAGGTTCCTCGACACTTCGAGTGAAACCATTTTCTTTTATGACTTCATTGAAGCGATGATTCCAACTCCTCGATGCTTGCTTAAGACCATAGATGGATCTCTTAACCTTGCATACCTTGTTAGGATTTTTAGGATCTTCAAAACCCTCAGGTTGTATCATATACACGTCCTCCTTTAAATGCCCATTTAAGAAGGCGGTTTTGACATCCATTTGCCACACTTCATAGTCATGAAATGCGGCAATCGCTAACATTATCCTAATGGATCTTAGCATGGCTACCGGAGCAAAGGTTTCATCATAATGAAGACCTTGGACTTGGGAAAAACCCTTAGCTACTAGCCTAGCTTTATAGACATCATCATGTCCTTCTATGCCATTCTTCACCTTGAAGATCCACTTGCATTGGAGAGGTCTCATCTCCTTAGCCAAGTCTACCAAGTCCCACACTTGGTTTTGATGCATATAATCCATCTCGGATACCATGGCCTCATGCCATTTGATGGAGTCGGGACTAGAGATTGCAGCTTTGTAAGTGGTAGGCTCGTCACTTTCCAAAAGTAAAACGTCTAGGCTACCATCTTCCTCAATCAGTCCAACATACCTATCAGGTTGATGTGGGACCCTACTCGACCTCCTGGGTGGAATAGGTACCGAAGTGGATGAAGAAGGAACATCTTCATCTGTCTCAGCTTCAGTTTGTGGCTCTTGAACTTCTCGAACTTCATTAAGTTCAAAATTTCTCCCACTCTGTCTCTTAGAAATAAATTCCTTTTCTAAGAAGACAGCCTCAGAAGACACAAACACTTTGTTTTCTTGAGGTTTGTAGAAGTGGTAGCCACGTGAGGTGGTTGGATAACCAACAAATATGCATTTTTCGGATCTTGGTGCGAGTTTGTCATCATTTTTAGATTTGACATAAGCATCGCACCCCCATATCTTCATATAGGATAAGTTAGGAACTTTTCCTTTCCACATCTCATATGGAGTCTTATCGGTCGCTTTCGTTGGACTATTGTTCAACGATTTGATGGCGGTGAGGATCGCAAATCCCCAAAATGAATTGGGTAAATCAGTTTGGCTCATCATTGATCGGACCATATCCAATAAGGTTCGATTCCTCCTTTCTGCCACACCATTAAGTTGTGGTGTTCCTGGAGGTGAAAGTTGTGACACAATGCCACACTCCTTTAGATGTGAATCAAATTCATTGCTAAGATATTCTCCACCACGATCGGATCGTAATGTTTTAATCTTCCTGTCGAGTTAGTTCTCTACTTCATTCTGAAATTCTTTAAATTTCGTAAAAGCTTCACTCTTATGCTTCATTAAGTAGATATACCCATACCTACTTAAATCATCGGTGAAGGTGATGAAATAGTCATAATTGCCCCTAGCGGTGATTGATAGTGGTCCGCATACATCCGTATGTATTAGTCACAATAATTCACTGGCTCGTGTCCCTTTACCACTAAAGGGGTTACGAGTCATCTTTCCTAGAAGGCAAGCTTCGCATGTACCATAAGATTCATATTCGAATGGTTTAATTATGTTGGTCTTTACCAATCTTTTAATGCGATTTTCATTTATGTGACCAAGTCGACAATGCCAAACATATGATTCATTTGGATCACTTGTTTTACTCCTTTTGTTATAACGTTGTAGACATTATTAGACGAGTCGGAAGTTTCCAAAACATAGATTCCATTAATAGAATTGGCACGGCCAACTACCATGTCATTCTTAGAAATTACACAACAATTGTCTTTAATGGAAAAATTATATCCCTCAATGTCTAACATTGCAACAGAAATAATGTTTTTGGAAAGAGACGGTACAAAATAACAATTATTAAGTTTTAGCTCATATTCACTCGTCAAGGCAAGAGTGCAAGTTCCTTTAGAAGTGGCCGCTACCCGAGCTCCATTTCCAAGTCGGAGATCCATATCACCCTTGTCCACCTTCTCCACTTCTCTTAAACCCTGCAAACGATTACAAAGGTGAGAACCACATCCGGTATCCAATACCCATGATGTGTTGGATGTAAAATTTATGTCAATAACAAAAATTTCAGATTTGGAATTACCTAACGGAATCACAAGACCTTCTTGGATATGACGTAAGTACTTGGGGCAATTCCTCCTCCAATGGCCCATGACACTACAATAGTGGCATCGCCCTTTCTCTAACTTTCTCTTCTTCTTCTTATTCTTTGCAAGACTTTTCTTGCTAGAACTCCCACTAGCTTCATCATAAGCTCTTTCCTTCAAGTATAAGGCGTCCAATTCTTCATTTACCTCATCTAAATAAGCCGTGTCAAGAAATGGACCGTTGGGAGGTGGGAGAGAAGAAATGAAGTTAATACTGCCATCCGGACCCGTTCCGAAAAGAACTTCTCTAGTAGTATCAATGTTGTTTTGGTTGCAATATCGTCAAAAACATTGTGACAAGAATCAATAGTGATAGGGTCGAATGAATCCATTGCGATAAAATAACTACAAAAACGGAAACGAAGGAAAATTAACGTTCATCATTTTAATACTTGTTAAACATTTTAAACAAGTTAAGTATTTACTTAACGATCTCTTACACAATTAAGTAAATAAACCCGAGACCCAAACCCATACTAATCCGGGCACGGTGTAGCCGATTCAACCCGTATAAGTATAATTTGGTGGATTAACCCTTTAATCGGTTCTACTCTTAGAACTCTCGGTCGACAATTTTCTTAAAATTATCTTTAGCCCGAACTTATTGCAACTACGGTTACGAATACTTTCGTTGAGATCGACCAAATTTCAAGGTGTAATCGTCATTACCCCACTTACCCAACGTGACAATTTTAGTACCCCGGTTTAGCCGAGCCTACATATTTGTGAAGAAGGGATTCATGGGTCCATACTCTTTGGTAAGGCTATGTCTCAATATTTTAAACGTAAGAGATCTTATCAATTATTATCTATCTCCTTTTAAGTGAACTAATTAGGTGAATTATCGATAATAAAATGATACGTTGAAGACCCAATACTCGATATGCATGACATGTTAATGGCGATTTGGCTATGCATGCAACATATTAAAACAAAATAAAGCAAACGATAAATTCCTAGTAAGGCCTTATCCTAGAAAAGAAATAACAAGAGTACAATTCGGAAACCAACTCCTTTGGTCCCTTGAACTTGACGCGGCACGCAAATCGAGGCAAACACCGTCTTGATCGGAACTCCTTTCCGAATGGCACCGTCTTCAAGGTTCTCCGGAAATTACAAATATTACAACTTTTCTAGTCCACTTTATACATTATAAAATAGAAATAAATTACAATTGGGTGATACGAGATCACAAAATTACAACCGAATCGGTAACCCCTTACATTACGGGAAATACCGATTTAAAAACTAAGGCCATACTAGAATAATTACAAGATTCAAAATAATGCAATATAATATGACATTCATAAGGAAAAACGCAGCAATATATATATGTTATGAATATGTTCATTTTAATGCCAAATCGCCTTAATAACTTATTATGTCGAAATTAACCCGGTTTTATGAGATTTTAGCATTTTTAACTCCTTTAAAATGCATAAATTAAAACATAAACAACTTATGTTCTAAAAAATATCCTAACACATTTTAGGATTCAAAATTAGTCATAAATAATTTTGACAATAATTAACACTTTAATTATATTAACATTGTTCATTTTGCCTTAAAATGCATAACATTTACGAATTAAATCCAAACAAATATCAAAATTCGAAATTTTGGATTTTTATTTTCACAAACATTCTGAAAATATTACTTTAATATTTATAATGTAAAACTTTTGGTCATCCAATTCGAAATTTAACTCGAAATATCATATATTAATGGCCAAAATTACCTCTTAATACGGTTTTGACAATAAAATCGTAAAACATGCTATACAAAATCATATTGTACCAAATTTTACATCCATTAAGTAAAATAAGCATGTGAGGTCGTGTGAAAATTTCAAGGCTAGAAACATTTTCTTTCTAATTTAATCATTTAACTCGATTTTGTCATAAAAATGCATGTTAAACGATTTAAATTTATATAATGAACAATATATTAAAACTCATAAATTATCAATATAACCTAAAACATTTTAGGACCAGATTTATCTTACATGCCAAAATGTCGAGTGGAAATATGAGTCTTTAAATATATATAGTTTTGTTTTTAAGTCTCATAACTCGGAAAAACTAAAAACCCATTAAGCATGCAACAACGAGAGCTCTGATACCAATTGTTAGGTTCATATACCTAATTAGTCATACTATTTTAGTTATCTTTATAAATAGAAGATCTTATGCATGCTTAACAAAAATGTGTCGAGATATAAGAGAAATATTAGCTCCCTTACATTGATAATCTCGGCTATTTTAGGGCACAAGTGAAGTCACCTTCTTCACTTGTTCTTGAGCTTAAAACACGGATGATCCTCCTTGAACCTTGAAAGAGATGATGGCCTCCAAGAGATGAACACCAAGACACACTAACTCTCAATGTTTGTGTGTTATTTTGCTAGAATGAACACACAAAATTACTAGATAGAAGGAGGTACACGGCTAGGGTTTTGTAAGAAAGGAATTATTTTTCTTTCTTTTCTTTTGTTCTCACTTAACAACCAAAACCCTAAAAATTGTATGAATGAATGAGTAAGGAACAAAACTCTCTCTTTTGTTGCCTCTTTTGGTTCGGCCGAGAGGGAGGTGAGAGTGCCCAATGGGTTGGCTCTCAATCCTCTCAAATGTCCCAAGCATGCCTCAAGGAATAAATGCTTTGTCCTCCTAATGTTCCTATTACATCCAATGTAATATTGTAAATGTATGTGTGTGTATGAGGGACATATCACACGGTCCACATGACCAAAACGAATCCAATCCGTGACATTAGTTAGGATAATATAATTTACGTAGCTTAACATTTTTAAACTCTTTATCGTAAATTAATAATTAAATAATTACATATAGTTATTTAATCGCATTTCATAGCTACAACAATTATAGTTAATTCATTCATCAACTTTATGTTTCATAAACATGTAAATTTTAGTAATAATATTTCAATCACTAAAATGATTTATAATCTTATTATAAATTATCTCCTTATTTTATTCACAATCTAGAAATGAATCAACTCGTATCAATATACAGTTGTTACATTTAATATTGAGATAGCTGTCCTAAAGGTGTGACCTAAAGGGATCAACTGGTCACCACCGTCATTACGACAGTAATGTCAAACTCTAGCAAGCCAATCATTACCGATTAATGTTGACCAGTTGACTTATGATAAGAATCATCCCATGAATATTCTTTCATAGAGATTTGTCAATTTAATTAACATAATTGACGTGATCACATTATTGTCGAGGACACTTACTCCAACATCCTAATAGGTCGGCAGCGCGCATTCCAACACCTTTGAAGGAAATACGAGTCATCTTACCGATGAGACATGATTCACACGTGCCATATGATTCGAAATCAAAGGGCGAGATAGCTCCATTCTGGATGAGCTGTTTTACGCGTTTCTCATTTATGTGTCCCATACGACAATGCCATAGGTAAGTTTGATCTTTGTCACCTACCTTTAATCTCTTGTTATTCACATGTAATATCTCGGTGGTTTGATCTAAAACATAAATTCCATTCATGGAAACTGCCTTGCCATAAATCATATTGTGTAAGGAGAAAATACAGCTATTATTCTCTATTACAAATGAAAAACCGAGTTTGTCAAGTGCAGAAACTGAAATAATGTTTTTGGACAAACTAGGAACATAATAACAGTTATATAAAAATAACTCGAATCCACTTGGAAGCTGGATCACGTATGTTCCCTTCGAGACTGCAGCAACACGTGCTCCATTCCCGACACGCAGGTCAACCTCACCCTTGATGAGGGGTTCTTGGTTTCGGAGGCCCTGCACATGATTACATATATGAGAACCACAACCAGTATCTAGTACCAAAGTTCCGCAACTTGCATGGTTAATCTCAATCATGTGAATAAAAGAAGAAGAAGACATACCAACAAGAGTAACGCGGCCTGCTTTAATGTCCTCGCGATACACGGGGCATGAGCGCCTCCAATACCCAATCTTGTGGCAGTGGTGGCATTCCATGCTAGTATCCTTGCTCTTTGTCTTGCCCTATGAGTTGCTCGACTCACCTGGCCCACTCTTAGTAAATCCTGGTTTCTTGAACTTGGGCTTACCTACTGCTAGGTCGCCCTAAGCTTTAGCCTTCCCTTTACCCTTTCCCTTACCAGAGATCATGAGAACATCCTGCTTCACACTCCCACTTAATTTCAGATCCTTCTCGGTCTGTACGAGAAGGGAGTGGAGCTCATGAGGAGTCTTCTTCATGTCGTTCATGTAGTAGTTGGCCCTAAAGAGGGCGAACCCATCATGAAGCGAATGAAGCATTCGATCAACGATTATGTTCGCACTGATCTTGCAGTTTAGGGTCTCCAGTTTCTCGATATTCTCAATCATGTTGAGAATATGTGGGCTAACAGCTTGGCCCTTCTGGAGTTTCGCCTCAAAGAAGCGACAGGTATGCTCATAAGAAACGATTCTCGGAGCTTTCGAGAATTCGTTAGTGAGCGTGGTGAAAATCTTGTTTGCACCATGGGATATGAAGCGTCTTTGCAAATTTGATTCCATTGCATAGATGAGTACGTTCTTTATCGCACCCGCTTCCATGACGAAGTCGCTATGAGCGCGAACTTCGTTGGCTCTAGCTCTAGTTCCTGGGTGTGCCAGAATGGGCTCAGTTAAATACTTAAGCTTTCCGTCAGCAATGGCAGCATACCGTAGTGCTGCCTCCCAGTCAGAGAAGTTTGACCCATCATTCCTCAGTCTAGTAGACTGATTCATGGAGTCCATGAAGGCTTTTAGCCAGGATTCACGTGCTAGCTTGGCACTTGGCATTGGGTCTTCACCAGCCATTAGTTATACAACAGTTTAATTGAACGTGTTCTACACTGAAAAGAAGATAAAACAAAACCATATAAGCAACTTATTGTTGTGATTTAAGTCTATATTAAATTGAATTTAAACTCGTAGACTCATGCATTTATATAATTGATCTCCCTCAAGAATTATATAAACGATCCCAAGACTCAATTTCCGTATATTGATAAGCCCACAGTTTGGCTAATTCCACCGTTGGAACTCTTGGTCGATAGATTTCCGTATATCCTATCTATTAGTCCATCTCAGTCGCTAGATAGTATCAAGTGACCATGATGTTGAGATAAAATAAATCATCTGTTCCCACTTACCCGACGTAGAAGGGGTCATATTATGCCTACCGACGAAGAAGGGATTCATGGGAGTCTGATTTATAAAGACTAGTCTCAATTTTTTGGTTATACGAGGAAGACCCCATCGACTTATATTTATTCATATTAAGTGAACTAAAATCTAGCATATGCGTGAATGAATTAAATGAAGTGATGGCTTTGCAATTGACATGTGACATATGTATTGTCACAGAAAACTAACGAGTAACCTCTACATGAGTCAGTTTTCAGGCATGTTATAGGTGGTTTGGTTTTTAGGCGGAATATGATGCAAGTTATTATCGATGAAAGCATAAAATAAATGCAATAAACGTAAATAAAAGTCCTAGTGTGGCCTATCCTACCAAAATAAACATAAAACAACTTGGAATCCACCGTTGGACCCTAGAAGCTTGTCTTGATGTTCCATCTTGGTCCTTGCAGCGGGAGTGAGCATCCGGTCTCCGTCTTTGGTCTTCACAAAATTACTAATTTAAATTACAAATATAACCCTATTTACATTCTAATTTAAATACAAAAGTAATTACATGGCAAAAACCCAAAACGGAGATACAAGATCTCAAAATTACAAGCAAGACTGTGTCCCATCATTACGGTGACACAATCTTCTAAGGCCACACTAAGTTACAACCGTTTGCAAAAATTAAATACGTTATTGAAAGAATTCAAGGCATTCACAAGACGATAAATAAAATGCATCAACTAAAAAAAAATTCATTCATGACATAATATTGTTATTATGATTAACAAATTTTTACCAAACCACCTTTTAGGATTAAAATTATGTGATTATACCGTTTTAACCACTTTAATTTTAACAAGTTTATAATCCATTATCTTAAACCGTTTAAAAATAATATGTATCATTCGAGGGTGAACCGTTTCACAAAAATAATATACTATTTCCGTATACAGTATATTATTTTAGGCCATGGGAAAATAAAAAGACAAGTTATTTTCGAGAAAAGACAGCCTGAAACAGGGACACTCGATCGAGCATCAGGGACACTCGATCGAGTATCAGTGTCACTCGATCGAGTGCAGCATGGCTCGATCGAGTGACTATTTAAAACGCAAACGCTGCACTTTTCAAATCAAAATAAGTTTATACCTTTGATTTAAAACGTGTAAATCATGAATAAACAACAACAAAAGATTCACATATTGCTAAAAATATCGATTAATTAACAATATGCAAATAAGAATCGAAAACAAGATCGATCACAACCCTAAAAACACACGCACGATGCCTGGTACGGGGGCTCGATCGAGTGCTATATAGACTCGATCGAGTGTCGAGGCAGAAAGTTCCGATTTTCAAAATTTTTAAACCTTATGAAAAACACAATTGTAAAATTTTCATGGCCTTAGGCTCTGATACCACTTGTGGGGAATATAACATGTATTCGCCCTAAACTTGCAGGATTATAATGAAAATTACAGTCGTGAATATGGTCATAAGATTAAAAAGACATGAAAAAGAGTACAACCTTTAGTCCTTGCGCGAAAGGCCTAAGAACAGAAATTAACGCAAATTCCCTCCTATAACTTGCACCCAAGACTTAGATTGAGACGATGCCGCGTGTGCTAGAAATCCTCTCCAACTGCCTTGCAATATAGGGAGAGCCTTTTTGAGTTTTAGATGTGAGATCTGGGTTATCGGAGAAGAATGCTCTCAAACCCTAATTTTCTTTTAGATTTTTTTTTACAGTGAAACAAGAGTAACCTGACATAAGGAGAGTCCTCCTCCTTATGTAGTACACGGCCGAAATTCTTGAATAGGGTAAGAGTGGGCTTTCCACTCTTACCTTATTCTAATTCGTGATTCGACCCATTTAGCTAAAAGTTATTCGCGGGTTTTATTTATAAATCGCATACATGTTTATCAGATATTAATGCAGTCGATGTATTAATAATGGTCTGATAAAATTACGATATTGTATAATTACCTAAATTAATATAACTGTTTATATTAATACGCGAATACCATCTTTAATTAAATATAACTGTTTATATTAAATTTACGAATTAAACATGTAATCCGTATTAGGTAAAATTATTTAATCCGTATTAAATAATAATCTCAACATCTTATTGACTAATTTAATAGTCAATACCTCTGACTAACTGTTTAGTCATATCCGGCATAAATATGACTGTATTTTCATACCTTCACATCTCTCAAACGTGTCCTATAGGTGTGACGTATAGGGACCAGTTGATCACCGCCATCCGTATGACAATAACGTCAAACTTATCTAGCAAGCCAACCGTTATTGATAAACGTGGATCAACTGATAATAATACTGAAGTATGCCCTTGTGATCCTTTAGGAGATTTAGTAAGTCATTGTACTAACTGTCAAGGACACCAGCCCCAACACCCTTGGATACAACACCAAGGCTAGCTACGATCCTAAGGACGCACGGATACAACACCGCGCCAAGACTCATGATACAACACATGAGTACTCTTGGATACAACACCAAGGCTAAGACTCAGGATACCACACCTACATACACAAGCAATGGGTCCAGAGGTGAACTTAACACATGTCCCAATATGCAACAACCAATCACGTATCGGGTCCAGAGGTGAACTTAACACATATCCCGAAACGCCACAACAAAAAACGTAATGGGTCCAGAGGTGAACTTAACACATATCCCATCACGCGACAACTAGCTCACGTATTAAGCTCAGAGGCCAGCTTAAGGCATGCCTTAATACGCATCAATACAACCGCATATATATATAGGACTCTAACTGTCCTAGCTCAAACATAATCCGATATAAACCACAACCGGATCAATAATTCTAATCTTCTAGATCACTAAACAACACTTAATTGATCCCGGGAACTAAGTTGAGGGAAGAGTCGGTTTCCCTTTCGGTTACCCGACCGGGGGGTCTCTATCCTCTCTCCATTCCCGAACCCAATATAGTCTCGCCCATCCTCCGGGGACCTCAAACACACGTGCAAGATACACGGAACGAATCTCAAACAAAACTGACTAACCGATCAAAAGATAAACCAGCTTTAAGGTGAACAGGGCTCTCAGCCGGTCAGGGGCAGGCGGCCGGCTGACCGTCTGGCAACCCTATCCTCTTTCACAGTCTTTAAAACCAAAAGCAACATGAAGGGGCTCCCAGTCGGTCAGCAGGCAGCCGGCCTACCGGCTGGGGAACCATTCTCTACCTTCCTCTTTCTTTTACGCAAAACATTAGAAAAAAAGGGCTCCCAGCCAGCCAGCAGGCAGCCGGCCTACCGGCTGGGGAACCACTTAGCCTACACTTCAAAAACACGCAAAAACCTCAAAGCACTCCCAGCCGGTCGACCGGCTCAGAGTCCCTGAGCCTCAATTTCGCATTTTACAGTATACTTCAAATCTAATAAAATCGATACCGATTCTCCAAATTCTCAACAAGTATACACTACCCAGCATATATATCACATATAGGATTTAAAAGCAAGCATTGAACTTAACAACAAGGTCATATTACGATCACACTTAGTATTCGTCTTAAGGATGAAAATCTGAAAGTGAAATTATGTGAATAACAATCAAAGCATATGAACATCATATATGAGTAATCCTAACATGTTTCTAAGTCCAAACAACAACAACAACCAACAAATTCAGAAATTTTCACAATCAAAACCAAGAAATGTGCTTATTTAACAAAAAGGCCGAGTTTCTCATTATCGTCACCTCAAAGCGGTTTAAGCTCCGAAATCTTCTTCCACCACGTAAGCATCGACCTCCGGGTTATCACAAACACCGCCTAAAACAACTCAAACATCAAAAACAACCCACGAATTTCGAAATACCCAAACAGGCCGAAATTTTGACGGAAAGATTATGAGATAAAACTTACGTAGAAATAAGGAGGGCGAGAAGAGGAATATGTGGCCGCGAAAATCGTCTCAATCGGATAAGAAACGAAGATTCTATGAGCATTTTAAGATTGAAGGAGAAATTCATAAGAATGGTGTTTGTTGATATGTTTGCAAATCTGAAAATTGAAATGAAGGAGTGAGGTAGAGGATGAAGGGGTTAGGTTTTTGTGAGGAAAAAGAGAGGAAATGGGTCCATTAACAAGTTAGGCCCATAAAACAAGTTTTAAGACGGTTTAAGCTAAGAACACCGACTTAAGGTAGCTACAAACTTAAGACGATATAAATATTTCCGGACTATGAAATTAAATTGCTAAGACGTAAATTACGCAATTAAATAAAATCTTATTTAAATCCTTTTAAATATTCTCACATAAATTAATCAGTTATTTAATTGAAATAGCAAGAATTACGAAATATAAATTATTTCTCGAACTTGAACTTAAAATCTTTAAAATTCCAGGTCCCGAAATATTGGGATGTTACAGATTAGGTGATGGTTTTGAAGTGGCGTAATTCTGTTTGCGTGCTGGCTTGCTATTGGACTATATTGCTATCCAGGTAAGATACACTGACACTATACTCTATGATGTGTTACGAATGGATGTTGGATTGTGTGTTATGGATGTTGAGCATGATTGAAATGAGAATGATATTGGTTGAATTGAGTGTTAATTATTATTATTGGCATGAGCATTGCATTATTTAATAGCGTGATTGATTAAGAGTATTGTTGCATTCATGAGCATGACATATGTATTGGTTACTGAGAAAGTTATGGATAAGATATTGTTCTGATATAAAGCCCAGGGTGGTTCTGCAGACCAGGCCTGGTGTCTTTTCAGTTATTGAGCTGGTGTTCGGCGACGATCGATTATAGTCTGCCGGAAGGTTCGGTATGGCTGGCTGTTACGGGTTTGAGAATGAGATTGAGATTGAGCTCGAGCATATCATGGCATTGCATATCATTATTTGTTGCATTTGATTTTGGTGTTATCCTACTTAACCGCGAGGTTGACAGTGTATTCGTGTGCACCTACGATGATCCGGAATGGGGAGTAGACTTTACAGGAAAAAGACAGATGAGCTAGGAGCTGGGGCAGGAATGTGAGATGCAGACTTTGGACCGACTTAGAATTATATCACATCTAGAGAGTCATCAGTTGTATTTTCTTTTCCGTTGTGCAGTATTTGTAATAACAAAAGTTTAAATTTTATCAGTTTTATATAAAGTACTTTGGTTGTTTTACTTTGTTATACACTACCTCGGACATTCCGAGATGGTAACAACTCTATTTATTTGAGAATGTCTTGCTAAAGGTCTTAAATAAATGGGGGTGTTACAATGCTCCTTCGCTTGGCATTTCCCGACTTGAGTTTCCGCTCCACTTAAATAAAGCAACCTCGACTCATAAATAAAAGGACAACCTAGAACCCCTCATAAACCCCCTTCCATCGACATCTTCTTCATCCCAAAACTCATTTCACTTTAACTTAAATCCTCCATAATTCCTCCTTCTCAAAAGCTCTAAAAGTTCATCTAAAACTTCCAATTCAACCCGAATCAAAGTAAGAATTTCATATTCGGATTCCTCTCGCGATTTCTAATCTTTCTATCACTTTCAATTTTAGTTTCTTAAACTTTCATTTTTGGGCTGTTTTGCCCCAATTCTGTTTTAAGCTTATAATTTCGTTTCTATGCCTGTAGGAGTTGGTCTAGAAGACCCCGAGGTTGATACATATGTGGTGGAAGAAGATTTTGGAGCATAAACCGCTTTAAGGTGACGATAATGAGAAAACTCGGTTTTTGTCTTACATTAATTGGACATGTGATTTCTTCTTATTTGTGTGAAATTGATATGAATTTATGTTTAATAGTTAGTGCGTAATTTATATCCGTCACAAGTTAGTTGATTAAATGTTGTTGAAGTTGTGTTCTCGCTGTTGTTTATCGTCGAATTGTTGCTTGACGTGACGCTTAAGGATGCTGGTTGGTTCTGTTTTATTGTTGTTAATCCATTGTTGTTGCGATGTTGCTACTGCTGTGCTAATGCTCTCTTATGCTGGCTGCTACACTTCAGTCGTATTATTGTGGTTACTGTTGCATGTTCTGATGTTGCTCCTGAACTGCGACCAAACTGCCTTCTCTGGCAGGAACTTTCAATGCATTATTAATTGTTGCTTTGTCGTGAAATGCTGCTACTACATTTATTAATTATTGTTTTATTACGTAAGTTCCTCACCATACTGCATACTAATATTATTATTATATTATTATTTAATTGTTATTTTACGTACGTCCTTGCTAGCCTGCTTGAATTAATTAGTTCTGCTTGAATTAATTAGTTCACGTACATCATGTCGAAATAATTTAATTATTTATTCGATTTCCCGTATAAAATAAAGGTGATATAACATGAAGTTTGATTTAAATCGTGATTGTTTCCTTTATCGGTTGAACCGGTTAATTGGAACGTGATCTAATACTTAGTAAAATATATTTGAGCTAGGTAAGATTTAGTAAAGTGGTTGATGCGTGTCTATTATATGATGTTTTACACCTCATTTCACACGCATTTCAGAGCTCATGTTTGTAGATTAGGCTACCATTTCCCCTATTTCGTCTACTTTCGTGTTTTGGTGCATTATTGCAGTTTAATGCGGAAATGAGTAGATATTGAGCTAAATCCGTCCCCGAGTGCTTAGCATAGCATTTGACATGAAGTGGATGCTTAAGGAACGAACTTGGCGCGCTCTTCAAGGCCTGAAGATAGCACAAGCAAGGATAGCACGATATTGCAACCTGTTTCAAATGGGTATATCTCGAGTTCTAGAGCTGATAATGGAGTGTTTCCAATTGGAGGTGAAAGCTTATCCTCTTAGCTTTCCAACGCAGCGAGAATCGCTTTAATACGATAAGCAGCGAAGAAATGGCAGCTGTTTTAAAATCAACGCGCACTGCAGAATTCGTCAGAATGCATTCCTGTACCTGATACTTGGTCGATTGACCACCTACTATGGTCGGTCGACCGAGGCACCTGACAAGTGAGATTTCAGAAATCAAATTCAAAAGATCAGAAGCTTCTCTGGGCCCGATAGTTGGTCACTCGACCACCTACTATGGTCGGTCGACCACCTACTAAGTTTAGGGTTTGGAGTTAGGGTTTTGCGAGATTTCTATATAATACACACCCCTCCCTTAGTTCGAGACATCCAATTTTATTATCAACTTTCCTTAGCTTTAATCAGATTCTTTAGTTTTTAATCTAGTTTTTCAATTAGTTTACACAAATTTCTGTTCCACGCGATATTTCAATAGTTCATTCCCGTTCTTGCTTTCCTCCTTATTGTTACGGTAATTCTTGTTCTTTAATTTCAGTTTAATTACAGTTTTCATAGATTTGTACCAAATAGTTAGAATCCCATGCCATTGTTCTTAATTACGATTTCGTTCATCATGATTTATGTTGTTTTGATTATTATAATTCCTGTTTTCATTACTATAATGAGTAGCTACACCCCTTATGTTAGGATGTAGGCGACCTATAGCATAGATGGCGTAGTTTAGGGCAACCCGTAGCAATACTTAGTCGACCGACTTGTTTCTCTGGTCGGTCGACTGAGTTGATTGGTCGATCGACCGGTGAACCTGGTCGATCGACTGATTACGCGTCTGATCAGTTTTGTTTTATCCCGTTAAATGCAATATCTTTCAATGAGACCTCAAGGAGACTTGTTAGATGCTTAGTAATGACCAACCCATAGATCGAAAGACAGGGAAGGGCGTTAGTTAATGTTTTAAACGATTAAGTTACTTACGATCGAAAGATTTGTGACTTAGGCTTTAGGAATCGCTAATCGTGTTGACACCTAGTATTAGTGAGACCTAGGGACTAGTAGCATAGGTCGAAAAGCTACTAGTTAACCTGGACCGAAAGGACTCGTTTTACCCATCTTATGCGACTGTAATACATGTTTACCTAGACCGTCTGCCATCATAGCTATAGTGACCCGAACATCCTAGCATCTCTTTTATCATCGTTTACACCTTTTTATTCAGTTTGTTCTTATCTTTCCTTTTAGACTTAGTAGTTATCAACCCAATCAAAAGCCCCCACTTTACTGTTACTTTATAGATTAAAAATTAGCAAACAGAATTAACCTTGTCTCTCTGTGATTCGACCCGTACTACCACTAGCTTATGTTAGTATAGTTCGGTAATATAAATTTTATCTTTGACACCCTCAACGACGAGTGTCAGTGGTTAGTTACTTGTCTAAGGTTAGTTAATTCTTAAGTGTCCGTTTATAATTCTTATCGGAATAAGATATTTAATATATAGCAGTCGTTTAGAAATAACTTAATCGAAATGGGTTTTCCTCTTATACTTGTATGTGTGTTTGAGGTCCCCGAGGTTCGGGCGACACTATATTGGGTTCGGGAATGGAGTGAGGATAGAGACCCCTGTCGGGCAACCGAAAGGGAAACCGGCTCTCCTTCAACTTAGTTCCTGGGGTCAATTAAGTGTTGATTAGAAGTCAGTAAGATTAGGACTAAGGACTTGGTTGTAGTATATATCGGAATATGTCTTAGTTGGGACCGCTAAAGTACGATATGTACTGATGTCTGATGCATGTCAAGGTATGTATGAGTTGAGACGTCTAATTTGACATGTGAGTCTTTGTGGCGTGGCGGACATGTCTGAGTTGGGACCTCTTGACCGTCACGTGTATGGATGATGCGGTAGGAGATGTCTGAGTTGGGACCTCTGTCCTTCCGTGAGTTTGTATGACCATGGTGAATTGGGTCTGAGTTGGGATTTTGATTCACTACGAAGGGTAATGATTCTGACTGAGTTGCGTTATGAACCATTATAAGCTGATTGGTACCCATCCGTGCCTGAGTTGCGGCTACGGGTGTATGGTTGCTGATTTGTGTACCAAGTTTACCTGAGTTGGGGTGTGACTTGGACACTGTTGATTGTGTTTAGTTCTTGCCTGAGTTGGGGTTAGATCTAGATACTGTTGATTGCATCTGGTTGCCTGAGTTGGGGTACAGTGTCAGATGTTGTTGATTGATTGTTTGTTATAGAGTATTGTCTATCTTAGTATTGTTCGTCCAAGGCATTGGACGGCTCTTAGTCTAGTTTCGTAAATGGTTTGGAGTGAAAGCCCCCCAGCCGGGCCACCGGAAGGGAGAACGACTCTCATTTCAAATAGTTTCCGAAGTTAGTTGAGAGCCTTTGCATAAGTGATGCATGTTTATATGAAGGTTGATGTTGATATAACTACTTCGCATGTTATAAATGTTGGAGTATGTTGGCCTGGATGCCTTATGTGTTATGTGTTATTGACAATAAGTGGCTATGAGAACTCTAGTCACTCCCCACAGATTGTGGCGTATATGTTTTCATGTATGTAGGTACATGAGAGGTTGCTGGAGGGTTATAGAGGCTAGCGAGCGATGATCCTATCATCTATGACTTACCCATTTATCGTTTAGCTAGACCTAGTTTTGGATATACATTAAAGTAGTACCTGTAGGGATGTGCCATCCCAGGCTGTGTTTTGTACTTATGTCTCATACTTAGATTCATATACTTATCTATGTTTTGATCATTTCAATTTGTATAGTTGTTTTAATTCATCTCGTTTTATCTTGCATGTTAAAGTTTAAATTCCGCGTAAATTTTGGCATGTCTGTATGTTTTACTTTTCCGCTGCGACGAGGGGTTTTACACAGAGGCCTAAAAAACGTGTATTATATACCCTTCAATTCGAGCCATTTCGGGTGGTCGGAGCGACCATTCTTAATTTCAGCCAATTTTTTTACCATGTGTCCGAAATCATATCAAGAGGTATCTTTTTCGATTCTAGACCCTATAAACAATTTTAAATCACTTTTACACGGTTATCTGATTTTCGACCGAAACTTGTTTATAGCATACCGGTAACGTCAAATGTCTTTTGATGTTTTTGAAAATCTTGTGCTTGCTTTATCTGACTTTATTCACCATTCTTGCAATTTTCAATAATTTTCGTTTTCAGAGCTCAGAGGCCTAAAATACGTGTATTATATACCCTTCAATTCAAGCCGTTTCAGGGTGGTCGGAACGACCATTTTTATTTTTCAACCTGTTTTAATACCACGTGTCCAAAATCGCATCATGAGGTATCTTATTCGATTCTAGACCCTATAAACAATTATAAATCACTTTTACACGGTTATCCGATTTTCGGCCGAAACCGGTTTATAGCATACCGGTAATGTGAAATGTCTTCGGATTCTTTTGAAAATTTGTGTGCCCCCTTTATCTGACTTGATTAACCATCGTTCAAATTATCGGTAATTTTCGTTTCGGGAGTTCAGAGACCTAAAAAACGTGTATTATATACCCTTTAATTCAAGCCGTTTCGGGGTTGTCGGAGCGGCCATTTTTTATTTTTCAACCTGTTTTAATACCACATGTCCGAAATCGCATCATGTGATATCTTATTCGATTCTAGACCCTATAAACAACTATAAATAAGTTTTATACGGTTATCCGATTTTCGGCCGAAACTGGTTTATAGCATACCGGTAACGTGAAATGACTTCTGATTTTTTTGAAATTTTTTGTGCCCCCTTTATCAGACTTGTTTAACCATCCTTGTAATTTTCGGTAATTTTCGTTTCGGGAGCTCCGAGGCCTAAAAAACGTGTATTATATACACTTCAATTCAAGTCGTTTCGGGGTGGTCGGAGCGGCCTTTTTTTTATTTTTCAACCTGTTTTAATACCACGTGTCCGAAATTGCATCATGAGGTATCTTTTTCGATTCTAGACCGTATAAACAATTGTAAATCAGTTTTACACGGTTATCCTATTTTCGACCGAAACTGGTTTATAACATACCGGTAACCTGAAATGTCTTCTGATTTTTTTGAAAATTTGTGTGCCCCCTTTATCTGACTTGATTAACCATCCTTGAAATTTTCGGTAATTTTCGTTTCGGGAGCTCAGAAGCCTAAAAAACATGTATAGTATACCCGTCAATTCAAGCCGTTTCGGGTAGTCGGAGCCACCATTTTTAATTTCAGCCCGTTTTTCACCACGTGTCCGCAATCGCATCAAAGGTATCTTTTTCGATTCTAGACCCTATAAACAACTACAAATCACTTTTACACGTTTGTTCGATTTTCGACCGAAACTGGTTTATAACGTACCGGTAACGTCAAATGTCTTCTTTTGTTTGTGAAAATTTTTGTGCCCGCTTTATCTGACTTGATTAACCATCCTTGCAATTTTCGGTAATTTTCGTTTCGGGTGCTCAAAGACCTAAAAAACGTGTATTATATACCCTTCAATTCAAGCCGATTCGGGGTAGTCGGAGCGGCCATTTTTATTTTTCAACCTGTTTTAATACCACGTCTCCGAAATCGCATCATGTGGTATCTTATTCGATTCTAGACCCAATAAACAACAAAAATTAACTTTTATACGGTTATCCGATTTTCGGCCGAAACTGGTTTATAGCATACCGGTAACGTGAAATGTCTTCTGATTTTTTTGAAATTTTTTTGTACCCCCTTTATTATACCATCCTAACCATCCTTGTAAATTTCTGTAATTTTTGTTTCGGGAGCTCCGAGGCCTAAAAAACGTGTATTATATACCCTTCAGTTCGACCCGATTCGGGTGGTCGGAGCGATTATTTTTAATTTCAGCCTGTATTTTTTACCACGTGTCCGAAATCGTATCATGAGGTATCTTTTTCGATTCTAGACCCTATAAACAATTGTAAATCAGTTTTACACGGTTATCCTATTTTCGACCGAAACTGGTTTATCGATTACCGGAAACGTGAAATGTCTTCTGATGTTTTGGAAAATTTTTGTGCCCGCTTTATCAGACTTGATTAACCATCCTTGCAATTTCCGGTAATTTTCGTTTCCAAAGCTCAGAGGTTCAAAAAACGTGTAATATATACCCTTCAATTCAAGCCGTTTCAGGGTGGTCGGAGCGGCCATTTTTATTTTTCAACCTGTTATAATACCACGTGTCCGAAATCGCATCATGAGGTATCTTATTCGATTCTAGACCCTATAAACAACTATAAATCACTTTTACACGGTTATCCAATTTTCGGCCGAAACCGGTTTATAGCAAACCGGTAACGTGAAATCTCTTCTGATTTTTTTGAAAAATTTTGTGCCCCCTTTATCTGACTTGATTAACCATCCTTGAAATTTTCGGTAATTTTCGTTTCGGGATATGAGAGACCAAAAAAACGTGTATCATATACCCTTTAATTCGAGCCGTTTCGGGTGGTCGGAGCGAACATTTTTAATTTCAGCCTGTTTTTTACCACGTGTCCGAAATTGTATCATGAGGTATCTTTTTCGATTGTAGACCCTATAAACAATTATAAATCACTTTTACACGGTTATCCGATTTCGTCCGAAACTTGTTTATAGCATACCGGTAACGTCAAATGTCTTCTGATGTTTTTGAAAATTTTTGTGCTGTCTTTATCTGACTTGATTAACCATCCTTGCAATTTTCAATAACTTCCGTTTCTAGAGTTCAGAGGCCTAAGAAACGTGTAATATATACCCATCAATTCAAGCCGTTTCGGGGTGGTCGGAGCGGCCATTTTTAATTTTCAACCTGTTTAATTACCACGTGTCCGAAATCGCATCATGAGGTATCTTATTCGATTCTAGACCCTATAAACAACTATAAATCACTTTTACACGGTTATGAGCTTTTCGGCCGAAACCGGTTTATAGCATACCGGTTACGTGAAATGTCTTTTGATTTTTTTGAAAATATTTGTGCCCCCTTTATCTGACTTGATTAATCATCATTGAAATTTTCTGTAATTTTCGTTTTGGGAGCTCAGAGGCCTAAAAAACGTGCATTATATACCCTTCAATTCAAGCCGTTTCGGGGTAGTCGGAGGGGCCATTTTTATTTTAAAACATGTTTTAATACCACGTGTCCGAAATCGCAACATCAGGTATCTTATTCGATTCTAGACTCTATAAACAATTGTAAATCAGTTTTACACGGTTATCCTATTTTCGATCGAAACTGGTTTATAGCATACGGGGTAACGTGAATTGTCTTCTGATTTTTTTGAAAATATTTGTGCCCCCTTTATCTCACTTGATTAACCATCCTTGAAATTTTCGGTAATTTTCGTTTCGAGAGCTCAGAGGCCTAAAAAACGTGTATAGTATACCCTTAAATTCGAGCCGTTTTTGGAGGTCGGAGCGACCATTTTTAATTTCAGCCTGTTTTTCACCACGTGTCCGAAATCGCATCATGAGGTATCTTTTTCGATTCTAGACCCTATAAACAACTACAAATCACTTTTACGCGGTTATTCGATTATCGACCGAAACTGGTTTATAGCATACCGGTAATATCAAATGTCTTTTTTTGTTTTTGAAAATTTTACTGACTTGATTAACCATCATTACAATTTTCGGTAATATTCGTTTCTAAAGCTGAGAGACCTAAAAAACATATATTATATACCCTTCAATTCAAGCCGTTTCTGCGTGGTCAAAGCGGCCATTTTTATTTTCCAACCTGTTTTAATACCACGTGTCCGAAATCGCATCATGAGATATCTTATTCGATTCTACACCCACTAAACAACTATAAATAAATTTTACACGGTTATCCGATTTTCGGCCGAAACTGGTCTATAGCATACCGGTAACCTGAAATATCTTCTGATTTTTTTTGAAATTTTTTGTGCCCGCTTAATCTGAGTCGATTAACCATCTTTTCAATTTTCGGTAATTTTCGTTTCGATCGGGAGCTCAGAGACCTAAAAAACGTGTATTATATACCCTTCAATTCGAGCCGTTTCAGGTGGTCGGAGCGACCATTTTTAATTTCAGCCTGTTTTTTACCACGTGTCCGAAATCGTATCATGAGGTATCTTTTTCGATTTTACACCCTATAAACAATTATAAATCACTTTTACACGGTTATCCGATTTTCGACCGAAACTTGTTTATAGTATACTAATAACGTCAAATGTCATCTGATGTTTTTGAAATTTTTTGTGCTCGCTTTATCTTACTTGATTAACCATCCTTGCAATTTTCGGTAATTTACTTTTCTTAAGCTCAGAGGCCTAAAAAACGTGTAATACCCTTCAATTAATGCCGTTTCGGGGTGGTCGGAGCGGCCATTTTTATTTTTCAACTTGTTTTAATACCACGTGTCCGAAATCGCATCATGAAGTATCTTCTTCGATTCTAGACCCTATAAACAACTATAAATCACTTTTACACGGTTATCCGCTTTTCGGCCGAAACCGGTTTATAGCATACCGGTAACGTGAAATGTTTTCTGATTTTTTTGAAAAATTTTGTGCCCCCTTTATCTGACTTGATTAACCATCCTTGAAATTTTCGGTAATTTTCGTTTCGGGAGCTCAGAGGCCTAAAAAACGAGTATTATATACCTTAAATTCAACCCGTTTCGGTGTAGTCGGAGCGTCCATTTTTATTTTTCAACCTGTTTTAATACCATGTGTCCGAAATCGCATCATGAGGTATCTTATTCGATTCTAGACCCTATAAGCAATTGTAAATCAGCTTTACACGGTCATCCTATTTTCGACGAAAACTGGTTAATAGCATACCGGTAACGTGAAATGTCTTCTGATTTTTTTTAAAAATTTTGTGCCCCCTTTATCTGACTTGATTAACCATCCTTGAAATTTTCGGTAATTTTCGTTTCGGGAGCTTAGAGGCCTAAAAAACGTGTATAGTATACCCTTCAACTCGAGCCGTTTCGGGTGGTCGGAGCGACCATTTTTAATTTCAGCCTGTTTTTCACAACGTGTCCGAAATCGCATCATGAGGTATCTTTTTCGATTCTAGACCCTATAAACAACTACAAATCACTTTTACACGGTTATTCGATTTTCGACCGAAACTGGTTTATAACATACCGGTAACGTCAAATGTCTTCTTTTGTTTTTGAAAATTTTTGTGCCCGCTTTAACTGACTTGATTAACCATCCTTGCAATTTTCGGTAATTTTCGTTTCTAGAGCTCAGAGGCCTAAAAAACGTATATTAGATACCCTTGAATTCAAGCCGTTTCTAGGTGGTCAAAGCGACCATTTTTAATTTCCAACCTTTTTTAATACCACGTGTCCGAAATCGCATCATGAGATATCTTATTTGATTCTAGACCCTATAAACAACAATAAATAAATTTTACACGGTTATCCAATTTTCGGCCGAAACTGGTTCACAGCATACCGGTAACGTGAAATGTCTTCTGATTTTTTTGAAAATTTGTGTGCCCCCTATATCTGAATTGTTTAACCATCCTTGTAATTTTCGGTAATTTTCGTTTCGAGAGCTCAGAGGCCTAAAAAAACGTGTATTATATACACTTCAATTCAAGCCGTTTCAGAGTGGTCGTAGCGGCCATTTTTATGTTTCAACTTGTTTTAATACCACGTGTCCGAAATCGCATCATGAGGTATCTTATTCAATTCTAGACCCTATAAACAACTATAAATCATTTTTACACGGTTATCCGATTTTCGGCCGAAACTGGTTTATAACATACCGGTAACGTGAAATGTCTTCTGATTTTTTTGAAAATTTTTGTGCTCCCTTTATCTTACGTGATTAACCATTCTCGCAATTTTCGATAATTTTCGTTTTGGGAGCTCAAAGGCCTAAAAAACGTGTATTATATACCCTTCAGTTCGAGCCGTTTTGGGTGGTCGGAGCGACCATTTTTAATTTCAGCCTGTTTTTTACCACGTGTCCGAAATCGTATCATGAGGTATATTTTTCGATTCTAGACCCTATAAATAATTGTAAATCAGTTTTACACGGTTATCCTATTTTCGACCGAAACAGGTTTATAGCATACCGGTGACGTGAAATGTCTTCTTATTTTTTTGAAAATTTTTGTGTCCGCTTTATCTGACTTGATTAACTATCCTTGTAATTTTCGGTAATTTTTGTTTCGGGAGCTCAGAGACCTAAAAAACGTGTATTATATACCCTTCAATTCGAGCCGTTTCGGGTGGTCGGAGCGACCATTTTTAATTTCAGCCTGTTTTTTACCACGTGTCCGAAATGTTAGGTTCATGTTTTACACGCCCCAAATATTTAGTCTTACTAATTATCATATGGTAATTAACTCGTTTAATTAGGGTTTTAAGATCTTATGCATGCTAAATAAAATGCGGAAATCATAAGCTTGAGCCCTTACATTCGGTCCAAACTCATGCTAGTTTTATCTTCCAACCAAGTAATCAAGGTAGATTACCTCCTTTGTGATGCACCCAAAACAACCCCTTAAAACCGTGACAAAAACTAGCTAGGTGCTTAAAACGGTTTTCCTTAAACTTTATTCTAATCTTCTTATTAGAATAAATAAATGTATGAATACTACAAATATTGTAGTATTGATAATATAATCTAATTATATTATAAGAAATAATAATTTTAGAGGTTTTAGAAGTGTTTTTTTCACTAGAAAACTTACCAAGGAATTAGAATGAACAATAATATGTGAACCACTTCACATTTGATGGTTGTCTTGTGGTTTTGGCGTGAAACACACAAAAGGAAGCCAAGAGGGAGCATTTTGTCTTACCTATGCACATAGGTGGCTATAGGTTCAATTCACAAGGTATCCTTTTAAGGATTATGTTTTTATGTTCTTAAAACACAAAACACACCTTAATTTACTCCTTCCCAAAACCGGTACCATCACTGTAACATCCCGTATTTTCGTAAAAAATATTTTAATGATTTTAAAGTATTTTTCGGTATTTAATAATATTTTATTTAAATTCGTGACTTTTGTTTCAGAAATATCGTGTAAACAAGTCTCAAGTTTTATTGAGTCTTGAGATGTATGTTATATAACTCCGTTGGCATTTCCGTATCAAGCTTTCCCGAACATCTCTTTTAAACCCGTCTCATGTCTTTTGTACTTAAAAGAAAATAGATGAAGGAAGCTTCCTAATCCTTTCCTCATCCCCTTATTTCTTGTTCACCAAAAAGAAATAAGATATCAGTCTTCTTTGTTCTTCACAAACAAAAATCCCCAATTCACTAATCTCTTCATAAAATCTTCATTTCTTACCCGATTGAAACGATTCTTGCGCCTATGGATTCGTGAGATCATCCCCGTCGTTTTAAGGTAATCAATTTCATATTTAGGTTCGATCGATTTCTGGACTGTTCTGCCCTATCTCGATTTTCGTGTCCTTTACGGGGTTTCCGGTGTTGTTAGGTGGTGCTCGTGTCAACCCGGAAGAAGACTTGGCGATTATTGAAGAGGAACTCGAAGGTTTTGCTAAGTAAAGGTGACGATAATGAGAAAAGCTCGGCCTTTGTCTTAAATTAATTGGACATGTGATTTTCTTGTAGATTATGTGAATTAAATGTGGGTTTTGTGTTTAATGAGTTGTGGGTAGTTTACATTCTAAAATTCACATATATTTAGAATGGGAAATGGGTATAATATGATTTTGAGTTATTACTTGGTGAGATTATATTGTTTGGTTCATAGGATAATGGCTGTTAAGTGAAATCATGGGTTGAGGTGCTGTTTGTTGCTCTACTGCTGTTACGTTACTACTGATACGTGTCTATTTTATGATGTTTTACATCTATTTTTACACGTATTTGGTCGCTCATTTACTATGTTTTAGCCTTTATTTCCCACAAATTGTGTACTTTCGTATTTTTATGCACTTTTGCAGATTTATGCGGAAAAGAGACGATTTGGCACCAAATTCGTATCCTCAAGTCTTTTGCTTAATTAAGGAATAAATGGAAAGTCAACTGGAGTCAAAATCAAGTACCAAGAGTCAAAACAGAAGAAAATCCGAAGATTTCCGTACAGAAGCGGTCGACCGACCAGTTAAACGGGTCGGCCGACCAGGCCTGATTTTCATAAAGCCCAATTTCCAAGAAAGGCCGGAAATAAGAGAAGTCCAGCAAGAAGCGGTCGACCGACCAGCCAAACGGGTCGGCCGACAAGAACGAAGCCCATGCGATTCTTTTTCGGAAATAAAGTAGAATTAGAATTATAAGGAAACTCTTAGTTTTTACCCTATATAAACAAATCTTGTGATTAGGGTTATACATCTTTTCCTCTATCGAATCTTTTAGTATCAAGTCTTATTTAGAGAGTTTTATTTAGTCTTTAGTTCAATTACAATCTTTCAATAATTCTCAACACTTTTAGTTTGTTCTTCAATCTTTCAACATTCATCAATAACGTTTGTTCCTTTTCTGCCTTAATCCTATTTCCGGTAATTATTCTTTTAATCTAGTTTTATTATTGTTTTTATTTTTATCGCATCCGGTCTAAGTTAGAATCCCAAGCTTTATTAATTCTTGCATGTTTAGATTATCGTTCACCATGTTTTCCATATCAAATCTCGTTTTTATTATTGTTCCAGTAATCATGAGTAGCTACTTTTCTTATGTTAGGATGTAGGGGATAAATATGCGTAGGTAATTAAAATTCGAAAGACCGACCTGTAGCAGGACCACGGTCGGCCGACCGGAATAGCTGGTCGGTCGACCGAGGTCGTGGTCGGCCGACTGGAGTAGCTGGTCGGTCGACCACTCGCGTATGTATTCTTATTTCGTCTTTTCTTGTCAATTATAATATCCTGCAATGAGACCATAAGGAGACTTGTAGGATGTTAGTAATGACCTACCCAAGATTGAAAGATACGGGAAGGGCATTGGTTTACACCTTAAGACGGATAGGTCACTCAAGGCTGAAAGGTATGTGACCTGGGATTTAGGAATCACCCTTATTGTTGACACCCAATAATTGTGAGACCTAGGAACTAATAGCATAGGCCGAAAGGAGCTATTAGGTAGCATAGACCTAAAAAGTTATGTTACACCCCCTTACGCGACTGCAATACATGTTGACCTTAGGATTTATTTTACCTTAGCTATTTATTACCCAAACATCCTAGCATCCCTTTTATTATAATTTTATTCTCGTCTTTAATTACTTATTTTATTTTATTCCTTGCTTTAGGTTTAGTAAACAATCAATCAACCCTATAAAATTGTTACCTTAAACATTAAACATCAAACAATAAACATTCCCCACCTCCTTGTGGTTCGACCCTGACTTTCACTATCTATTGTTAAAGTTAGGAATTATAAATTTATCTTTGGTACCCTCAACGACGGGCATCAAATTTTGGCGCCGTTGCCGGGGAGGTGATGCCAGTGTTTATTGTTTTTTGTTTATGTTTTGCCTTTTTCTTTCGCTGTCATGACCATCGCACCTTTCCCACAACTCGAGCATGAACCATTGCATATCTATTGTAGTAGAATAACCTATTTCCTTACTCAGTCTGACTATCCTGTTAGTATTGGGGAGGTTTGTCGTATCTTTTATGATGGAGTCACTGGTAAGACCTTGATCGAGATTGAGAGAAATTGTGGATGGGAATTTTTAGACCTACCCTGTGAGAAGCAATGGGAGCTTCTAAAGCACCTAATCCGAGCCAGCGAAGATACGGAGAGGTATGAGGGTTTTAATATTAGTAACCCGGATATTCCTGTTGAGTGTGATCCTATCGCGCCCATTACTGATGAGTCGCTCATTCTTAAGGATGAGTATGATAGGTTACTTGATTCCCTTTCCCTCCCCGTTGATGATACTGACTCGGATTTAGATACAGATGATGAGTTAGAAATTTACCCCTTGACTGACCAACCTATTTCTGTAGGTGTTAGTGATGAACATGTTCCTGACATGTTTGAACCTTCGGTTGATGAACCTTGTTTTTTGCAGGATTCATTTTCTGACATTCCTGATGTTTTTAATAATATTAGTGAATGTTATGTACAAGGATCCTTCACAAAGGATCCTTCGGAGGCTTTGATGTGTTTTGAGGCATGTGCAGGTGAATCTCTTGCTCAGGAGGCTAATTTGGATGCTCCAGAAATTGCAACTCTAGTGGCAGAGTCTATAGGCGGTAGAAAGAAAGATGTTCTCGATCGAGTAGTACCACTTACTCGATCAAATGATGTAGAGAACGAGGTCACTCAAGCAAGTGATCATTTGGCTAAAGAAAAGAGCCCTAAGAAGAAGAAACCCAGGAAGGTGTCGACCCACGACTTGGGAGTCGACAACTCCGGGAGATGGATGGCTAAAGCTGTGGATGATGACCCACCCATCTACATGGTGGAGAGAAACTCATCTACCCAAATCACCATAGCTGAAGGAGTAGCCTGTAGTCAGAGCCCTTGGTCAAAGAAACGCCGAATCCTTCGCGGATGACTTCTTCTTTTTGCCCGTTTCTGTTTTTCTTAAGACATTTTTTTTTTGTTTTGCTAAGACTTTCTAGCTTGCTTTCTTTAAGTTTTTAGGACAACTTTTTTGTGTTTGCGTAGTTAAGACTTTTTGGACTTGTTTCTGGGATCTCGCGCATTTGTTGGGCGCATATTTATTGCCTTTTCAGGTTCTACGAAGGAAGAAGACCGCTGGGACACAGAGGGGTCGACCGACCAGATACACGAGTCGATCGACCTAGTCGCTGTATCGCTAGAATTCCTGTAGTCTGCAGGAAGGTCGGTCGACCTACTATAAGGCTCGGTCGACCTACCTGTTCGTCGCAGTCAGTTCGTTTCTTCCTCGGAAATCGTGCAACCATCTTTGGTACTTGAGTGGCACTGCTAGCCACCAAAACCTCCCAGCTTACGCTGGTTTGGGGAGGTTTTTCTCATACATCTAATAACCCAGTGAGTTCTTTCCAGTTTTCCCTTAGTTTTTATTTTACTTGCATTTGTCTTTTAATTTTGTGAAACCTTTACTTAGGCTAATGCACAATGGGGACATTGTGCGGGTTGGTTTGGGGAATGGTTTCGTGTCACATGCATTGCATTTTGTCACACGTTTATTGCATTTCTGTCTTGCATCGTTCTTTTCTTTATTTTCCTTATATATACAAAAATCCAAAAAAAAAATAAAAAAAAATGAAAAAATTCAAAAACTCCAAAAAATGCACGTTTATTTTAGCATATAGGTCGAGTCGGAACGAGAGTATTTCAAGGATGATTTAGCTATCTTACTTATCTATGCCTTTACCTTGCCTTGTCAACTTGTTTTAGTATGAGAGTCTTTCGCATATCTACGAGTTTTTATCAACTTGCATATCTTGAGACTTGACTTATACCTTGGCAGCCTACTATACATTCTAAGGTTTAGAGCTTATTTCCTGGTTTCATTCTTAAACCAGTTGTCTAGGATGTGAGTAGTACTCCCCTTGGAACATGTTACATCAATATGCATAAACATGAGCTTGAATTGCTATATACTTGTTTTACTTTCTCATTTTGTGAGTCTTGATACGTGCATTTGGGATCCCTTTTCTCATATTTACCCATAAGCTTCACATAGCCACAATTGCCTTTTTATTCCCCCAAAACTACATCCCATACTTAGCCTACCCTTCCAAGCTAGTATTTGTGGTCTTTGGTTTATTTTTTGAGGCATCTTGGTTTGTATGCTATCATGAGCAAAAAGAGAAAAGAAAGAAAAGAACAAGAACAGAAAAAAAAATTCAGAAAAGAAAGAAAGAAAAAAAAGAAAAACGAAAAAAAAATCCGGAAAATGCAGACGACAGTCGACCGACCACATCTATAGGTCGGTCGACCGCCTGACACCATCAGAAAAATTTTTTCGTTCCAAAATCCCTTTCTTTTATATGTTATCACTCCCGTACTTCATTCAAAAATATTTGGGAGTCCTTTCTTATATTCAAATGTGAGAGTTGTGCTACAAAAGAGCACTTTCTTAATATCAAAAAAGTTGTGAAATATGTTGTTGGGAATCGGTTTTACTAGCTTGGCTACTAACCCCACAAATCCAAAAACATCTTAACCACTTTTACCTTTAACCTCACGTACCTTTCGTACCTCATTTGCATGTATCTAGGTCACTTAAATGAGATTGTTATACAAAGTTGTAGAATTCCTGTTCATGTTAGATTGCAGGCATGTTTTCATGGGTCGCAGTTAGGTGAGTGTCTCTACAAAATTACTTCTTTCTATCTTTTACATATACTCACCCTTTGCTTCATGAGTGTCTCGAGCGTACCGCGAGAGTCCATGGTATAAGTCTCTATAGTTTCTTTATTTGCAAATCTGACAACACCGTAACTCGTTTGCATGATTTAAATGCTTTCTCATTTTGTACTTGACATTAGTTTAGGCTAACATGTAAATTTCGCTCTGAGATTGAAATCGTTCCATTAGTTAAGATCGAGTCTATTTCTTGCTTGAGGGCAAGCAAGGGTTTGGTTTGGGGAATTTGATACGTGTCTATTTTATGATGTTTTACATCTATTTTTACACGTATTTGGTCGCTCATTTACTATGTTTTAGCCTTTATTTCCCACAAATTGTGTACTTTCGTATTTTTATGCACTTTTGCAGATTTATGCGGAAAAGAGACGATTTGGCACCAAATTCGTATCCTCAAGTCTTTTGCTTAATTAAGGAATAAATGGAAAGTCAACTGGAGTCAAAATCAAGTACCAAGAGTCAAAACAGAAGAAAATCCGAAGATTTCCGTACAGAAGCGGTCGACCGACCAGTTAAACGGGTCGGCCGACCAGGCCTGATTTTCATAAAGCCCAATTTCCAAGAAAGGCCGGAAATAAGAGAAGTCCAGCAAGAAGCGGTCGACCGACCAGCCAAACGGGTCGGCCGACCAGAACGAAGCCCATGCGATTCTTTTTCGGAAATAAAGTAGAATTAGAATTATAAGGAAACTCTTAGTTTTTACCCTATATAAACAAATCTTGTGATTAGGGTTATACATCTTTTCCTCTATCGAATCTTTTAGTATCAAGTCTTATTTAGAGAGTTTTATTTAGTCTTTAGTTCAATTACAATCTTTCAATAATTCTCAACACTTTTAGTTTGTTCTTCAATCTTTCAACATTCATCAATAAAGTTTGTTCCTTTTCTGCCTTAATCCTATTTCCGGTAATTATTCTTTTAATCTAGTTTTATTATTGTTTTTATTTTTATCGCATCCGGTTTAAGTTAGAATCCCAAGCTTTATTAATTCTTGCATGTTTAGATTATCGTTCACCATGTTTTCCATATCAAATCTCGTTTTTATTATTGTTCCAGTAATCATGAGTAGCTAATTTTCTTATGTTAGGATGTAGGGGATAAATATGCGTAGGTAATTAAAATTCGAAAGACCGACCTGTAGCAGGACCACGGTCGGCCGACCGGAATAGCTGGTCGGTCGACCGAGGTCGTGGTCGGCCGACTGGAGTAGCTGGTCGGTCGACCACTCGCGTATGTATTCTTATTTCGTCTTTTCTTGTCAATTATAATATCCTGCAATGAGACCATAAGGAGACTTGTAGGATGTTAGTAATGACCTACCCAAGATTGAAAGATACGGGAAGGGCATTGGTTTACACCTTAAGACGGATAGGTCACTCAAGGCTGAAAGGTATGTGACCTGGGATTTAGGAATCACCCTTATTGTTGACACCCAATAATTGTGAGACCTAGGAACTAATAGCATAGGCCGAAAGGAGCTATTAGGTAGCATAGACCTAAAAAGTTATGTTACACCCCCTTACGCGACTGCAATACATGTTGACCTTAGGATTTATTTTACCTTAGCTATTTATTACCCAAACATCCTAGCATCCCTTTTATTATAATTTTATTCTCGTCTTTAATTACTTATTTTATTTTATTCCTTGCTTTAGGTTTAGTAAACAATCAATCAACCCTATAAAATTGATACCTTAAACATTAAACATCAAACAATAAACATTCCCCACCTCCTTGTGGTTCGACCCTGACTTTCACTATCTATTGTTAAAGTTAGGAATTATAAATTTATCTTTGGTACCCTCAACGACGGGCATCAACTACTACTATTACTGCTGGGTTGCTACTTGTTATTATCATTCGTTAATGTTGCTCTATAGCTGCTGCTATTTTTTATTGTTGATGCTACTGCAACTTTCGTGATTTTCTGCTGTGCACTATGGTTTAAATTACTACTGCCAGTTCTGTTGGCCTGCTACTGTCTCGCTGCTATTTTTATTTTCGTATGAATTATATGCTACTAATTGTTGCCCTCAGTTCATTTCCTGCATTGGTGCTTCTGCTTTTCTTTCTTTCTTGTTGTTGTGCGGGCGTCTAGCTGCAATTATTGTCACATTGTTGCTGTTGCACGACAGTCTAGTAATGGGATGCTGCAGCGACCAGTTTTGCCGTTGTTTGGTGATCGTTTTGATGCGTTACTATTGTTGTTTTCTGCACTCCTTAAACTACTGTAATCTGATGCTATGTTTTCTGCCTACTGTTGATCTGTTATTGTTATACACAATTGTTGTGCTAATGTGGGTTCCTGTTGTTGATGTTGGTTAAGCTTTACTGCTGCCTTGTTGATGTTACTAGCTGTGATCTCTCGCTACTATTGCTTCTTGTTCCTATGTACGGAGTACTACATCATATATCTTCTACTCACGTGATTTGATTTATTTTATATGAATTGTTGCGGCTTGTTGCTACGTACTACAACTACATACTAATACATTAATTATTATATTACTACTACCCTATGTACGTATTATTATTATTTAGTAATGTTTTGATTATCTTATAATTATTTTACGTACGTGCTTCCTAGCCTACTCGAATTATTTAGTTTACGTATGTGCTTGCTAGCTTGTTTACGTTTAAATAATATACGTTAGGATTGTTTACACTTTAGTAATGGGTTACAATTTTTATTTTAAGAAGCATGTCTAAATGATTAAATAGTTAATCGGTTTCCCGAATAATTAAAATACGACTTGTTATATTAATTTCTCACTTGTTAATTTTATATAGAAAATATGAGGATATAATATAAAATGTTAAATCAGTTTTTGTTACTCTTTTTTCGAATGAACTATATATTTAATTTACGATTCTTTTGTTATTTTATATGCGTAATGATTTCCGTAAAGAATATACGTTATATAATATGAATTGTATGCTTGTTTGAAGTCCCAAAAATTGGACGACACTCGTGTTGGGTTCGGAAATGGATTTGAGGAGAAAGACCCCCCCGGCCGGGCAACCGGAAGGGAAACCGGCTCTCACCTCAAATTAGTTTCCGAAGTCGGCACAGTGTTGAATGGATGTTTGGTAATGAGATATATACGAAATGATTGTCATTCGAGTTTGAGTTGTTGTACATCGAGTTTGAGTTGTTGTACATCTTTGAGATGACATATTGGGAATTGTGTAACCTGCTGTGCGCTGCTATAGTACTCGAGTTCTCACCTGATAGCATTGTGTAGCTGGTTGGCCGTAGTGACTTGGTCTCACGGTCAAGTCTTACATTGTCTGCCTGCCTTCGGGCATATCTCGTTCCTAGCTAGTTCGGGTCTTGGGGGTGCCTTGTGCACTTGTCGAATCAGGGATCGTAATTCGTTTGCGCTCCGAGAGTCTGGCCAGGTTTAGACTAGGACAGTCGATTGTCGTCGTCCTACCAGGGGGTTGTATAGTCTGAGATTTGGAATGTCGTAGTATATAGATGAGCCGATTGTCGGCCTGCTCATAGTGGTCTAGCCGAGTCGATTGTCGACCAGTCTAGTTGAGTCGATTGTCGACCTATAGTTGTTGGAGTAGAGTCACTTGGTGACCTATCTCTTGTTTGTAGAGTCACTTGGTTGACCTATAGTTGTTGGAGTAGAGTCAATTGGTTGACCTAGCTCGTTTGTAGAGTCACTTGGTTGGCCTATAGTTGTTGGAGTCGAGTCACTTGGTGACCTATCTCTTGTTTGTAGAGTCACTTGGTTGATCTATAGTTGTTGGAGTCGAGTCACTTGGTGAACTATCTCTTGTTTGTAGAGTCACTTGGTTGACCTATGGTTGTTGGAGTCGAGTCACTTTGTAAAACCCCTCGCGAAAGCGGAAAATTAAAACATTCAAAGTACTAAAAATGTAACATCCCGTATTTTTCTAAAGGAATATCTTATTAAAATAAAGTAATTTACGGAATTTAATAATAATTTAATAATAATTGTAATTTACGTTTTTAAGATTTCCGTTAAGCTCGTCTTAAAAACCATTTAAGCTTAAGATGCCTTGGTTATTTAATATCAACCCGTCTCACATTTCCGTTTCACTTAAATAAAGCAAACCCGACTCAAGTTCTTAAAGGGCAACTTAAAACCCTCAAAAGGAAGCTTCCATCGACACAAACTCCTCCCCATATTTCATTTCACTGTTAAAACTCCAAACACCATTTTCATCTCATTTCTCAAGCTTTAAATCATCATCTCGAGGCCTTCCCGAACTCGTATCAAGGTAAAAGTTACATATTCGGAATCCTTGCGAGATTTATGATCTTTCTGTCACTTTCATTTTCAATTTCGTGAAACTTCATTTCGGGGCTGTTTTTCCCTAATCACGAAATTACCCTTTAATCCGTGTTTTTGTGCTTGAAGGTGGTGCTTGTAACAATCCGGAGGAAGAACTTGTGATCCTTGAAGAGTAAACCGGAGCATTCGCGGAGTGAAGGTGACGATAATGAGAAACTCGGCCTTTTGTCTAAATTAGCACTTTATGTGATTTTGGTTGTGTTTGATGAATGTCAGTTTAATCCTTGAGTTCTTAATGTTCTTGTATTGTCTTACAAACTGATTTTGGTGATGATTTGAGGAAGAATTTGATGAGAAAGTGGATTTAAGGGTATACATGTTAAGACCGGTTTAATTTGTGATTTTGTTGTTAAGACGCGAAATGATTGTTTGTATACATGTTTTCATGTGTATTTGATGTGGTATACATGCTGGAAATGTGGAATCGTTGCTTAGAAACATGTTTGAGTCGGAATTGTAAAGTATTGAAAGGGTTGGAATTGGCGAAGTTGGCGAGTTTTGCGAGCAAAGGCTCTGAGCCGGCAGGCTGACCGGCAGCCGGTCGGCCGGCTCAGAGTCCCCTTTGTATATTGTCGATTTTAGGAAAAAATTGGGAAATGGGTTCCCAGCCGGTGGACCGGCAGCCGGCCGGCCGGCTGGGAGTCCCTTATGTTTTCTTTGTGAGGCGTTTGCGAGAAGGGAAAGGAAAAGAGTCCCCAGCCGGTGGACCGGCAGCCGGCCGGCCGGCTGGGAGACTCTCTATGTTGTATTTGTTGTTAATTGGCATGAGAGTAAAAAGGACTCTCAGCCGGTTGACCGGCCGCCTGTGGCCAACCGGCTGAGAGCCCCTGATTGTGTTATTTGCTTATAACTTTTGATTTTCAAGTCGGATTGTATTGATTCCTTTTTCGTATGCTTCGTATGCTTGTTTGAGATCCCCGAGGTTCGGGCGGCACCATATTGGGTTCGGGAATAGAGTGAGGATAGAGACCCCCCGGTCGGGCAACCGAAAGGGAAACCGGCTCTCCCTCGGCTTAATTCCCGGGGTCAATTAAGTGTTGGATTGAGTATACGTCGTTGCATAGCCTGTTATGAATTTAGTAAGTTCAGTATCGAAGTTGTAGGACTATGATTTGGATTAGGTCATAGTTTTGATGTGAAATGTTGTTATAGAACTGTGATTTGGATTAGGTCACAGTTTGGTATGCCTTGTATTGTGGTGGGACTGTGATTTGGATTAGGTCACAGTTTTGCTTACCTTTGTATTTTGAGGTGTATTGTTGTAGGGCTGTGATTGGGATTAGGTCACAGTTTTGTGTTGCCTTTGTATTATGGGGTATATTATGGTGGAACTGTAATTTGGATTAGGTTACAGTTTTGCTTGCCTTTGTATTTTGAGGTGTATTTTCGTAGAGCTGTGATTTGGATTAGGTCACAGTTTTGCTTGCCTTTGTATTCTGAGGTGTATTTATGCATGTGGATTATAATTGCTGAGGCTATGTATTTATGCCGTGGTTGTATAACGGGGTCTTCATATGAGTTTTCTCTTGTAATGTGCATTTGTATCCCTCCATGCCTAGGATTGGGTCATGGTTTGATATTGCTGAATATAGTATATACTTGCCTAGGATGGGGTACAGTGTTATATACTTTCTGTTGATATCTGCTTGCCTAGAGTTGGTACGGTGTCAGATATGTATATTGATATTGATGAGTTTAGTACCTTGCTTATAGTATTGTTCATCCAAGGCATTGGATGACTCTTTAATTGGTTTCGTAAATGGTTTGGATTGAAAGACCCCCCGGCCGGGCAACCGGAAGGGAAACCGGCTCTCCTTCCAAATAGTTTCCGAAATTGGTTGAGAGCCTTGCATAGTAATTGCATGATGTTAAGAGTTTGAGAAGTTGAGATATATGCTTCACATGATTGTTTATGTTGGAGAATGATACTTGTAATTACATGTTCTATGTTGTATGACATTAGGTGGCTATGAGAACTCTAGTCACTCCCCACTGACTGTGGCGCACATGTTGTATGTGTGTAGGTACTTGATGCTGTTCTTCAGGGGGTTACGTTGAGGCTAGCGAGCGATGATCCTTCATCGATGATTTTACCCATTCGTTAGCTAGACCTTAGCTTTATGTTTTCCGTACTTTGGTGCCTGTAAGGATATGCTATCCCGGGCTGCTTTTGTATAGTACTTATATACTTATCTATGTTTTTATCTTCCGCATGTTTAGTTTGTTAAAACACCTCGCATGTTTATTTATGTTGAAAAGTTTTAATTCCGCTGAAATTTTGGTACTTTGTATGTTTTACATTTCCGCTTTCGCGAGGGGTTTTACAAAAAATGCAGCAGAATTAAAACTTTTTAACATAAACATGCGAGGTGAATTAAAACCTGAAAAACTGAAACTGACATAACTAGAAATAGATAAGTAACAGTTCTAAGTACAAAAACCAAATATATACAACAGCCTGGGATGGAACATCCCTACAGGCACCAAAACGTATACTGTATCAAAACTAAGAGTCCAGCTAAACGATATAAGCGTAAGTCATGATGAAAGGATCATCGCTCGCTAGCTCTCGTGTGAACCCTGCCAACCTGCATGTACCTACATACATGAAAACATGTACGCCACAATCAGTGGGGAGTGAGTAGAGTTCTCCTAGCCACCTTTTGTAACGACACGTAACACATAAATACAAACAGAATACTCCAGCATATATAAACATGTGAAGTATAAAAATATCTCATCAACTGATCTCATACTATCATGCAAACTCTAATGCACGGCTCTCAACCAACTTCATAAACCGTTAGGAAGGAGAGCCGGTTTCCCTACTGGTTACCCAGTCGGGGGGTCTTTCAGTCCAACTATTTATGAAACCGATCAAAGAGTCATCCAATGCCTTGGATGAACAAACTATAACTCAAGCAATACAATAATCAACTTCATCATGCATATCTGACACTGTACCAAACTCTAGGCAAGCAGATATTAACATCAAGTAAGAGGTTCAGCGGTCAACTTAAGACATAACCTACATACTATTCAATCAGCAAGTAAAAAGGTTCAGAGGCGACATCTTAACGCATAACCTAGATACCAAGTTCACAATATCAAACAAGGACTCAGAGGCGAAAACTCAACGTATGGACCGGCTATCAGTAAGATACTAGACTCAGAGGCGAAAACTCAACGCATGGACTAGCACTCAATTCACAATCACAAGTAAGGAACTCAGAGGCGAAAATTCAACGCATGTTCCCCTACTACATCACAAGATACTAGACTCAGAGGCGAAAACTCAATGCATGTTCTAGCACCAAACACCTGCACTCCGGGTAAGGTATGACAACCTGACTGCCCCGTCGTGCAGTTGCTCTACTCGTCAGACTCAGAGGCCAGCTTAAGGCATGTCCTGACGCGATCACTCAAACATGTCTGGACTCAGAGGCGAAAACTCAACGCATATCCCAGACACGACAAACAAACACGTATGGAGCTCAGAGGCGACATCTTAACGCATACCTCCATACATGACAAACAATTTACATATTAAGTTCAGAGGCGACATCTTAACGCATAACTTAATACGCATCACTATAAGCATTCACGTCAAAACTACAACTTAGTTCTTATTTCTTATATCTCTAACCAACACTTAATTGATCCCGGGAACTAAGACGAGTGTAATAACCCGAATTTTTGTTACTAAATAATAATGATTTTATGGATGGACGATTTAATTCGTTATAGTTACTCGCTTAACAAACTTGTATACACTCGTTTCATAATGAACGTTGTGGACATTGGTGGGATTCGAAGTGGAGTTTTACCCACAAAACAACATAATTAGAATTATGTCTTATGAGGGCTCGAACTTGGGATCAGCGGGGGTGGTAGAATGGGCCTCGAAATGCGTGTAAACAAGAAGAGCCCATACTCGGATTCCTTCCCCTAAAACAATCTCATCCCTGCCGCCTACTTAACACAAGTTTGCTAAACTATAAACCCTACCCTAACCCTAATCTGCTACACCAACCTATAGCCGTCACATCAAAGTAAGTAGAGAAACCTTGCACGGTGGTCGAAGGGTGTCACACGGTGGTTCGTTTGGACTGTAAAACTGGTAAGTCACACACGTTTTTTTATTCCTGTGAGTCGATAGTTTGTATACCGTAATCAGACTACCATAGCACGTTGAACCTTCCATGTTTTTACATAGAGTTGTGCTAGATCATGTAAAGAACATATATAAACTGTGGGTTGGGTGTCGGTGGTCGTTAATGGTTGTCGTCAGGGGTGGTAATACGGGTTTAAGAGATGATTGTTATTCGTTTTCATTATGTACGTTTTCTGTATGTTAATGTATGTTATGTTTGAGTCGTGTTCTGGGGAGTATTTAGTAGGGGTCTCGGGTTGTTGAGTCAAGCAGGGTCTAGGGGTGTCTGTTGAAGGCAGTTGTGGTGGTTCACGGTGGTTGGGTGTGATGTTTAAGGGGTAGTCGATAGGGGTTGTATCAAGGGGCTGCTGTTTTGTCCCTGTTTTATTTGTAAGTCAGAGTGTTGGGAGTGACCTTGGGGGTGGTAACACCGTTGACTCGGGTGAGGTCGACACGGTGTTACCACCGAGTCTTATGGGTCTGGTGTCTCAGAGGGTTGTGGTGGTGGAAACAGGGTGTCGTGGTGGCTGAGCGTGTTTCGAGGGGGTCTGTGTTTGGGTCTGGTCAGGGAGTCAGCGTGAGAAACCAGGCCTGGTGTAGGCACTGGTTCATCACGACGGAGGTAGTCGAGGGGTCTGTTGGTGGCCGTGAGAGTAGGTTGTGGTGCTGGGTACGCGTGGTGATGGTTGTCGGAGGGTGTAGTGGCGTATCACGGTGGTTAAAGGGCAGGTTGATGGCGGGTTGTGGGGCTGTTGGTGTGTCGGGTTTGATGTGTTATTATTATTATTATTATTATTAGTGATTTAATTGTTAATTATGGTATTATTATGTTTTTAATAGTAAAGATATTATCATTTATTAAGGGGTATAATTTATGGGAAGTTTTAATATGGATATATTTAGAATAATTTGAAATTCAAACTAAAGTTACTATAATTGGAAAGTTACTATATCGGGAAGTTTCTATTTATGGAAACTTTCCACTTATGGAAGGTTGCTATTTATAGTAAGTATGTTCGTTAAGGGGGTTCGGGAAGATTGTTAATTCGTTGCGTATATCTGTTTAGGTAGCGGGTTTCGCGTGGAACATTTTTAATCAAGCCTCGGATTTGTCTGCGTTCCTGCTAATTCAGGTAGGGGAAAATGCTATATAAGATGACGTGCAATCTGTTCTTATTTGATATTAAGTATGTTTGTGATATGATATCATGTGATCGTTATATTGTGTTATCTATATTATACTGTGATATGGTACGATGTGAATATATTGGGTCTTGTGATACGGTGTTGGATCGGTGCAGAGTATATATGGCGTTGGATCGGTGCGGAGTATATATGGCGTTGGATCGGTGCGGAGTATATATGGTGTTGGATCGGTGCGGAGTTATTTGGCGTTGGATCGGTGCGGAGTTTATTATGTTGTTAATGTATTCATATCTTTTTCCCTACTCAACCTCGTGGTCGACCCTGTGTGTTCGTGATCACCTGTGATGAACCAATTATTGGGGAGCAGATTGAAAGGTGGCTGAGACTAAGGGGGAGCTATGGGAGGAAGAGCTTGGATCCGGACCAGACTAGAGTCTAGATCACCTTAGCCAGTTTAGCATGAGATGTACTTCATTTATTTTGTAAAGACTTTTGGATACTGTTGTAAGAACTTGTTATGAGTTTAACTTTAATTAAAGTACTGTTATCTTTCCTTTGTATCTACTGCCTCGGGAAACCGAGATGGTAACACCTTCATTTATCTGAGGAGTCCTAGTACAGGCCCTTAAATAAACGGGGGTGTTACAAAGTGGTATCAGAGAGAACGATCCTCAGGCCTAACCTAATGAATCCAATGAATGTAGGAGAGTCAAAATAAAATAAACCCCGGGATAGGGCTGTTAGGAGCACACAAAGGGGAAGTATGAGTCTGGGGCCCCCTCACACCGAACCATTGGCCCTATCAGTTTTACCCGGGAACCCAGAGTGCATATACGAGAGAAAAGGGTAGATTAGGAAGTGGTGAAAGTAATAGCATACTGTGATGAGTATGTTATGAGAACTCTTAGTATATGTGACTGTTTAAAAATAAGCCGGGAGGGGCATGTGCATGAAAGAATTTTAATTTTTTGAATAAGGAGGTGTATATTAATATGGATAAGTGAAGTGATTTGAAGCATGTTAGTAATTCTTCTCTCATCATGTCTAGTGATATGCGGTTATGTGATCCCTGAGCCATGTTATAGAAGAGAACTACTTCATATGATAAGTGTTCATAGACTTTAATGCTTAGGGAACATAGTCCTAATCCAAATGGGTACCCACATGAGTCGGGACTCATTTCTTTTCTGTTGCATTATAGTATGCCTCCGCGAAGAGACAATCTCGCTAATATCACACAAGAGGAATTGGATCGTCTGATAGCTGAGAATGAGGCCTTAAAGGCCAAACGCATGGACTCCGCAAAAATGAGCACAATCATCGCGAGAAATCACCCTACCCAATTCACTGGGGAGGGGGAACCTCATCTGCTGGGAGCTTGGTGCCGGGAATTCAGTAACCTGTTCGAGTTGGTGGATTGCCCTGAAGAATTGAGGGTTGACCAAGCAGCCCATTATCTGAGAGGTATGGCTGGAGACTGGTGGACCGGGAACAAGGGAGAGATCCGGGAGGCAGCTTGTAACACCCCGTATTTTATAATAATTTTTTATTATAAAAGTATTTTATTAAATTAATTATTTCGAAGTTTATTAATGGATTTTGGAAATATGTAATTATAACCTCCGTTTTCTATTTTATTATTTCCGTTTTGATCTACTTTTGGATGGGTTAAAATGTCCGTGCACAATTTTATTATTTTAATTTAATAATTACTTTTTTATTTTAAGTTCTCTTTACGTTTTAATATGGCTCAATCCAATTTGTAATCGGATAACCCATTGTATGAGCTAATGGACCAAAAGCCCATTAGTTAATCTCCTTATAAAAAGAATTTAACCTAGCAAGCAACTAGGTCAATACTTGTTTTGTGCGTGAGTTTATGCCGCACGTCCTCTCACCTTCTTTCGTCTGTTTTCTTTTCTTTCTCCCTTTAACTCCATTGTTGAATATCTTTCATTCTTCCAAATTCATATATAAATTATATTTTCACAATCCTTGCTCTTACTTCTACAATATATTACATTCAAAATATTTTATTGGGAATTATTTGTGTGGACCTTTAGACCTACGCTTTGGGTCTCTTGTTTTGTGAGTAAAGAAGAAGTCTTTCTTTTTGGCGTTTTCGAAAGAGTGATGGTTTGGTACAATTTCTATCATAAGGATTTGGATTTACGCTTTCTTTAAAGTTGCCTTTTGGGGTTATTGACACGTGTTGGAGACAAGGCTTTGTTGGTCGTATTCTTTATGGACGTTCTCATTAATTGCTAAAAAGGTAACTAGGTGTTTCTCTTTTAATTGTGTTTATGCCAATTGATGTAATTAATATGATTTAATGATTCTTTGTACGATTAGTACATGTTTGATTATTTATTGTCATGATTTATTTGTGCTCCATATATTTATGAATGTGTTATTATCGTAATTGTGGATTAATGTACCGGTAAGTCGTTATGGGTGTCGTGTGCGCAACTAGGGTTCGCGAGGAAACCCTAGATGGCGACATGGCGAACGGCCAAGAGTGTTACTCAAGGTTATAGTGAAGTATGTGTAACCTTGGAAATATGATTCAAGGTTATAGCTGAACTAGTACAACCTTGAGTACGACTCAAAGTTATGGCTGAAGAGGTATAACCTTAAGTGCGAGTCAAAGTTATAGCCGATGTTAATATAACTTTGGGTTGCGAGTTAAAGTTATAGCTGAAGCTCATATAACTTTGAATTACGAGTTAAAGTTATAGCTGAGACTAACATAAACCTGAGGTATGACTCAAGGTTATGGTTGGTGCCAGTATAACTTTAGGTTCGTGTCAAGGTTTGGCTAAGGTTACTATAACCTCAAGCCATATGTGGAAGTTTTAGTTGAGGTCAGTATAACCTCGCATCCATTACTTACTTTATAGTTAAAGTTACTGTAACTTTGGTTGTTTATACTTGATTCACATGTTGAGTTGTGTTCAGTGATTTTATAATATTGTGTTTGCATATGTCGTTGGATACTTCTATGCATTTGATATTGGGACAGTCTGTTATGATGTTCTACTGGTTTGAGTCGTGATGGTATTCACGCATGTTAGTACAGTCAGTTATACTGTGCATTGTTGTTTGCTAGTTTGAATAGATGACGGTAGTATCAGTTATATACTATCGGAATGAACTAACGCCACCCATTGATGTGGGATTTATTTTGGTCTATGTTCGGGGGTGGCCAGATTCGTCAGTTATACATTCTGGGTCCCGAGTGTCGTTCGGTGTACAGTTATTGCATCGAGAGGTCTGGCCAGGTCTTAGGCACATAGGCAGTGGTGATACGCTATACAGAGTACCGTGGAGGCAGTGGTGATATGCTCCACACCGATGGAGGCAGTGGTGATACGCTCCGTCAGTCAGAGGCAGTGGTGATACGCTCTGACAAGTTAGAGGCAGTGGTGATACGCTCTAACGGGCGTTCGCTCTATTCGCTATGCTTTGATGATAGCTTTGTGCCTTCTGTTACAATGGATTGTGTGTCACCATATTCGCTACGCTTTATTGCTAGCATTGTGCCTTATGTTACTATGAGTCGTGAGTTACTTGAGTTGTAAGTGTTCATGGTCTAGTGGTCGCATATGGTCTAGGTTCGTTTGGTTCATTGGTCTGGTGTTGAGAATATCATGGTATGGTAAGTTTGCTTTCTTGTCATGTCTCGTTTATATCTTCACATGATTGCAGTATTGTGTCTTCAAATGATGGTAAGTTTGATTGGACTTTCATGAGTATAGATGATCTCACATGTTTACTTGTTTTGCATTTCAATTGTTAATGATTGTTGGCTACATTCTTTTGTTGTAAACATGACTGGGAGAGCATCTAGTTACTCCCGACTGATTGTCGACCCCCTTCTCAGGTTGTTCAGGTTGTTGCTGTTTGGTTGATGCTTGTTTGGGGAATGTGCGAAGCGAGCTTAATAAATTGTTTAGGACCTTTGCTTTAAGTTTTTAAGAACCTTTGAATAATGTATTAGTTTGGTTTTCGATTTGAGTATCGATCCGGATTTGGGTAAGGTGTTTCCGCCACCTTAACCCAGTTATCATTGAGTTACACTCTGATATTCCTTTATTTTATGTTTTTCCTTTGTTTTATAATCCGGGTTGTTACAGTTGGTATCAGAGCGAACACGCTCCCAACTCTCGCGTAGTTTATGACTAAAATTATATCGACTTAGTAAATGAGTGAGAGTAAATTGGGTAGAAACACTTAAGGACTTGTTTGTTTATGCCTTAATGTTTCATATGGTTGTTAATTATAGTACATGTATTGTTCATCTACTTATTTGTTTATGCCTTAATATTTTGCATAGTTGTTAATTGTTTTACATGTGTGCTCATGTATTTGTTTGTTGTCCTTTATGTTTCATATCGTTATTTAATGTATTGAATGCATAATTCATCTACTTGTTTTATTATGCGTTAATGTTTCGTTTAATTAATAATTGTGTTATTTGCGTTATTTATTTGTTTATGTCTTAATGTTCATCGTTTTTAATTTAATCAAATCTACAGTTTATATATTGTGTTGTTCATGACTTAATGTTATGTTTCGTCATTAATTGTACAAAAATTTGTTGTTCATGTGTAACTTTTTCGAGCATGCTCTGTTGATTTTAAAGACGGTTAATTCTGAAAAAGTCTTTTGCATGATACGTCTTACATGTCTTTTTTTTTGGTTATATGTTGGTCAAAACTTTTTTCTTGATAAACCGAGCTTTACTCTTATCGTACTTTCATCCTTTTGGATCATTTGGTGACATCGTCCTTGTTTACGGTGATTTTGAGGTTGATCCCCTTATGGTTTTTGAGGCATCAAGTTAGGATGGTTTGGCAGATTGGGATGTTCAGGTATGAAAGAAAAGTGCATTTATGAGTTAGTAACGAGGGAGTTAATTTGAGATTTGAGGTTGTTAAGAAGAAGTTAACTATGGGATTAGAGTTTGTTGAGATGAACTTGATTTTGGGAATAGTTGTTGTTAGGATGAAGTCTCATTTGGGATAAGTGGTTGTTAAGTTCGCTATATGCTTGAGGAATTCCTTATTGGGGATAGAGAGTGAGTGAATGATATGTGGCATAATGAGTGGATTTATCTTATGGTATTATTTTGGAATATCGTGGCTTATGCTCTTAATGGTTGAAATTTTGGTTTTTTGTCTTGAGTTAAAGGAAAAGTTATGCGAGTTATTTATGGATTGAGGATAGAATGTTGGGAATGAATTGAATGTTATCGATGCGTTTAGATTGAGCACGTTGTGAATTTTTGAGACTATGCTCATCTTTAATTGATATATGATATTTGAGGAATAAGAATCTTTGAGGATTTATAATGAGTTATGAAAGATTTATGGTTTATCCGTTGAGGAGATATTTAATGATTGTACCTTTTAAAGGATTGAGGGAAAGAGATGAACTGTAATTGATGGGCTTGTGAGATGTTAATGATAAAGAGTTTTAGCGTTGACTTAGTGAACGACCATGTTGATGATGATTACAATGGATCGAGGTGTTCATCTTTTGAGGGTATAGAGATTGATATGGATTGATTCATTTATTTGATTAAATGGAGTTCTTGAGAGAGGAAGGGCTTGCGAGTTGATGGTTATAAGAGTTGGTGATCTTGAGATTCGATAATTTGAGGAATGTAGTTAGTGATGGTAAAGGGGCATTTATATAGATATTTGTTGGCGTTGAGGTATTATGGTGATATGATGAAAGGATGTTTCGAGACGTACCGTTGTGACCTTGAGTGATGATTGTACGAGAATTGTAAAACCTTGGTTATCGTGCTTTATTTATTTTATCTTATCTTGAGGTGTCGTCGTGGTGTTTATAAATTTGTTTTGGAGTCGTCTATATATTCTTGTCATCCTTGCACGTGTCGACCATACCTTTTTTATTTGAGCCTTTAGACCAAAAGTTTCTTATTTATCTTTGTCCTCTGTTTATTTTATCTCTTGTTACTTTCTATTTGTTCTTTATTTCAACTTCAGTTCCTTCTTCTTTGAAGTTTTGTACTTATCCTCTTTACACTGGTTTATCATGAGCTTATACTTTCTAAAACTATGTTTTCGTTTGCTTTGTGATATTGCGCGAACATATTCGGTTTTGGTTTACAAGTTATTTATTCTTTTATGGTAACTTGAAAATGTTTGAAATATCTTTAGAGCTACTTGTGATCATCTCGTAGTGAAAGCTTGAATCCTTTCATGAGGAATGTTAGATCTGTGAGTTTGATGTTTGGCTATTGGAGATCGAGAGCATAGTGACATTTGGGAATGAGTGTATGAATTAGAATTCCATATAGCGTTTTGGAGAAAGAGTATAAAAGGTCTTATATGAGGTTTGAAAGTTTGAGGATGTTATTACTTTGAAGGACATAGCTTTTTACAGTCTTTTGTGGATTCTTAATGGTATGATGATACTCATGGATAGTAAACCATCACTTCGAATTGAGGTTATAAGCTTAGTTTTTATATGAGTATGGGTGATGAAATTTGTATAGTGATGTTGTTACGCTTTGGTGGAAATGCGTTGTTGATGATGAGTGTTCAAAAGAGAATGATTTTGATCTTGCGAGTGTGACTAATGATTAGGTGGTGAAATTGAGGTTTGAGATTGATGATTTTGGATACTAGACATATATCGAGGAGTATCGAGAGTTTTTATGAAACCTTTTGAGATTAAGAGTTGTATATGTGAAGTAAGCGCTACCAACTTTGAGGAACTTATGGTAGTAATAATTTAATGGCACTCGTGAATAGAAGAGTTTGCTTATTTGGAAGAGTTTCCTGACGTTGAGATTATTTGTTTGAGGATTTGGTTAATGTCATATCTTGTGGTGTATGGTAAACTAGAATTGAAGTTTTTGTTGAAAGTTATTTGGACTTGGAGAAATAGTAATAAGTTTTTGAGAGGTTTTATATGATGGTTAATGGCGGTGGAGTAATGTTTGGTATACGAGGACTAGATGTTAGATAGTTCATGAGATGAAAGAGTACACATTGATGAGTGTACTACTTAATGGTTTTGAGTGAGCTTGGTGAAAGTGAGGAAACCTTGATGATTTAGTATGTGAGGTGTAATGGTGATTATGAGTGTTAACCACATGCTTAAAGGTGATGCATGTGTGAAAATTTTGTGGTTTTACGATGATTAGATCGTATTGAGATAAATGCTTATTTTGGGTTGTGAGTATGAGTTTGATATGTCTTCTGAGATTGTAGGGTGTGTGAAGATGATAATAATATTAAGGATGTGTGATATCTCTTTATGGTTTGAGTGTTGATAAAGATCAGAGTGCGCAGCGGTTAGGATTCCGAGATGACTTTCGTTGATGATCACTTGTAATCTTTACCTTGTTTTTATGTTATGTTTGAAATTCAAGTTTCGAGGACGAAACTTCTTTTTAGGGGGTTAGATTGTAACACCCCGTATTTTATAATAATTTTTTATTATAAAAGTATTTTATTAAATTAATTATTTCGAAGTTTTTTAATGGATTTTGGAAATATGTAATTATAACCTCCGTTTTCTATTTTATTATTTCCGTTTTGATCTACTTTTGGATGGGTTAAAATGTCCGTGCACAATTTTATTATTTTAATTTAATAATTACTTTTTTATTTTAAGTTCTCTTTACGTTTTAATATGGCTCAATCCAATTTGTAATCGGATAACCCATTGTATGAGCTAATGGACCAAAAGCCCATTAGTTAATCTCCTTATAAAAAGAATTTAACCTAGCAAGCAACTAGGTCAATACTTGTTTTGTGCGTGAGTTTATGCCGCACGTCCTCTCACCTTCTTTCGTCTGTTTTCTTTTCTTTCTCCCTTTAACTCCATTGTTGAATATCTTTCATTCTTCCAAATTCATATATAAATTATATTTTCACAATCCTTGCTCTTACTTCTACAATATATTACATTCAAAATATTTTATTGGGAATTATTTGTGTGGACCTTTAGACCTACGCTTTGGGTCTCTTGTTTTGTGAGTAAAGAAGAAGTCTTTCTTTTTGGCGTTTTCGAAAGAGTGATGGTTTGGTACAATTTCTATCATAAGGATTTGGATTTACGCTTTCTTTAAAGTTGCCTTTTGGGGTTATTGACACGTGTTGGAGACAAGGCTTTGTTGGTCGTATTCTTTATGGACGTTCTCATTAATTGCTAAAAAGGTAACTAGGTGTTTCTCTTTTAATTGTGTTTATGCCAATTGATGTAATTAATATGATTTAATGATTGTTTGTACGATTAGTACATGTTTGATTATTTATTGTCATGATTTATTTGTGCTCCATATATTTATGAATGTGTTATTATCGTAATTGTGGATTAATGTACCGGTAAGTCGTTATGGGTGTCGTGTGCGCAACTAGGGTTCGCGAGGAAACCCTAGATGGCGACATGGCGAACGGCCAAGAGTGTTACTCAAGGTTATAGTGAAGTATGTGTAACCTTGGAAATATGATTCAAGGTTATAGCTGAACTAGTACAACCTTGAGTACGACTCAAAGTTATGGCTGAAGAGGTATAACCTTAAGTGCGAGTCAAAGTTATAGCCGATGTTAATATAACTTTGGGTTGCGAGTTAAAGTTATAGCTGAAGCTCATATAACTTTGAATTACGAGTTAAAGTTATAGCTGAGACTAACATAAACCTGAGGTATGACTCAAGGTTATGGTTGGTGCCAGTATAACTTTAGGTTCGTGTCAAGGTTTGGCTAAGGTTACTATAACCTCAAGCCATATGTGGAAGTTTTAGTTGAGGTCAGTATAACCTCGCATCCATTACTTACTTTATAGTTAAAGTTACTGTAACTTTGGTTGTTTATACTTGATTCACATGTTGAGTTGTGTTCAGTGATTTTATAATATTGTGTTTGCATATGTCGTTGGATACTTCTATGCATTTGATATTGGGACAGTCTGTTATGATGTTCTACTGGTTTGAGTCGTGATGGTATTCACGCATGTTAGTACAGTCAGTTATACTGTGCATTGTTGTTTGCTAGTTTGAATAGATGACGGTAGTATCAGTTATATACTATCGGAATGAACTAACGCCACCCATTGATGTGGGATTTATTTTGGTCTATGTTCGGGGGTGGCCAGATTCGTCAGTTATACATTCTGGGTCCCGAGTGTCGTTCGGTGTACAGTTATTGCATCGAGAGGTCTGGCCAGGTCTTAGGCACATAGGCAGTGGTGATACGCTATACATAGTACCGTGGAGGCAGTGGTGATACGCTCCACACCGATGGAGGCAGTGGTGATACGCTCCGTCAGTCAGAGGCAGTGGTGATACGCTCTGACAAGTTAGAGGCAGTGGTGATACGCTCTAACGGGCGTTCGCTCTATTCGCTATGCTTTGATGATAGCTTTGTGCCTTCTGTTACAATGGATTGTGTGTCACCATATTCGCTACGCTTTATTGCTAGCATTGTGCCTTATGTTACTATGAGTCGTGAGTTACTTGAGTTGTAAGTGTTCATGGTCTAGTGGTCGCATATGGTCTAGGTTCGTTTGGTTCATTGGTCTGGTGTTGAGAATATCATGGTATGGTAAGTTTGATTTCTTGTCATGTCTCGTTTATATCTTCACATGATTGCAGTATTGTGTCTTCAAATGATGGTAAGTTTGATTGGACTTTCATGAGTATAGATGATCTCACATGTTTACTTGTTTTGCATTTCAATTGTTAATGATTGTTGGCTACATTCTTTTGTTGTAAACATGACTGGGAGAGCATCTAGTTACTCCCGACTGATTGTCGACCCCCTTCTCAGGTTGTTCAGGTTGTTGCTGTTTGGTTGATGCTTGCTTGGGGAATGTGCGAAGCGAGCTTAATAAATTGTTTAGGACCTTTGCTTTAAGTTTTTAAGAACCTTTGAATAATGTATTAGTTTGGTTTTCGATTTGAGTATCGATCCGGATTTGGGTAAGGTGTTTCCGCCACCTTAACCCAGTTATCATTGAGTTACACTCTGATATTCCTTTATTTTATGTTTTTCCTTTGTTTTATAATCCGGGTTGTTACACAGCTCAAGAAGATGGGACCGAGTTTGTTGCTTGGATCGCATTCAAAAAGATCTTGTATGAGGTGTTTCTACCAGAATTCCAGAAAAGCAAACTAAGGGAGGAGTTTGATACATACAAGATGGCGGAGGACATGACAGTGGAGGCTTATTACAGAAAGTTTATTCAGCTTGTGAGTTACGTTGGGGACATGGAGTTTGATGATGCCATGCTGGCAATGAAGTTTGAGAGAGGGTTATCAATCGCGATCAAGAAGAGACTGATTGCGGCTCCGCCTACCACAGTCCGGGACATCAACCTAAGGGCTGGGGCGGCGGAGAGGCTCTCAGATATGATCAAGGAAGAAAAGAAGTCGAAATCAGAGAAGAGGAAGCCTGAGACTGTGACGGAAAGTTCTGGGTCAAAGAAACCAAGCACCAACCAGTATAGTGGTTACTTCAGTAACAACACGTCCGGAGGTGCGAGAAATCAGAGTGGGGGCAAACACATGAGTGGGGTTTCTGGCAGTGGTTCGGCGGGAATAGTGTGTTTTGGCTGTGGAAAGAGGGGACATAAACAGGCAGTGTGTCGCTCTTCTGGAGGGAATCAGTCCGGGGGCTACCGTACGCCTACATCCGGATATCAGGGGTCTCGCACCCAATCTTATGGCAGCAGTGGCTATCGCACACCCATGACCAACTATGGTGGGGGTGCGAAATCTGGAGGGAGCAGCAACTATCAGAGGAACTATAACAATTATCAGAGCCGCTCGTACCAGAATCAATACAATGGAGGTGGAAGCAACCAAAAGACGGGAGCAGAAGGGAATCAGCAGGCTGGGACATCTAGTGCCAGTCAGAGTGGAGTCAAATCCAGTGGCAAGCTCTTTGCCATGGGAAAGCAGGCCGCGAAGGATGATGCTCATGTGGTCACCGGTACTTTTCTTGTGAACTCTAAACCTACTTTTGTACTTTTCGATTCTGGTGCGACCCATTCGTTTGTCTCTAGAGATCATGTTAAGGCTTTGGGACTTGAGAGATTTGATTGGATCGCGGATTCAGTGACCATACCATCAGGCGAGTCGATAGTTTGTAATAGAGTATATGGTAGTGTACCCATCAAAATCGGGGAAGCAATTTTCTATTGTGACCTCATAGAATTTCCACTGGGGGGCTTTGAGGTGATTCTGGGGATGGACTGGCTAGGGAAGTATCGAGCTTTTATCGACTGTCATCAGAAGAAAATTTCCTTGAAGGGACCTAAAGGAGTGAGGGTGTCTTACAAGGGATATCGAGTCAAACCAAAAATCAAGTTCATTTCCGTTAATACTCTTAAGTCTGGCTTAAGGAAGGGAGAGAGTCTGATCCTATGTCAAATGTGGGATTGTGAGGCTGAGACCCCCTAGACTAGTGAGATACCTGTGGTACGGGAATTTGAGGGAGTATTCCGAGACGATGTTCCAGGGTTGCCGCCGAGAAGGGAAGTGGAATTTTCCATTGACCTAAAACCAGGGGCGGGACCAATATCCAAATCACCGTACCATATGGGACCGAAGGAGATGGAGGAATTGAAAAAGCAGTTGGATGAACTAGCTGAGAAAGGGTTCATTCGACCCAGTGTGTCGCCCTGGGGAGCACCCGTCTTGTTTGTGAAGAAGAAGGATGGTAGTTTGAGACTCTGTGTTGACTACCGAGAGCTAAACAATGTGACCATCAAGAACCGTTATCCTTTGCCGAGAATTGACGACTTGTTCGATCAGTTAAGTGGAGCTGGGGTTTTCTCCAAGATTGATTTGAGATCCGGGTATCATCAGTTGAGAATAAAGGATGAAGACATTCCAAAGACCGCTTTCCGAACGAGGTACGGCCACTATGAATTTGTGGTTATGCCATTTGGATTGAATAATGCTCCAGATGTGTTCATGGACTTGATGAATCGAGTCTTCAGCCCATATCTGGACAAGTTTGTGGTGGTATTCATAGATGATATCCTGGTATACTCCAAGAATGCAGAAGAGCACGAGGATCATTTAAGGAAAGTACTTCAGACCTTGGAAGAACATAAACTCAATGCTAAGTTGAGTAAGTGTGAGTTCTGGTTGGAGAGAGTGGCGTTTTTGGGTCATGTGATTTCAAAAGAGGGAGTGTCTGTTGATCCTAGTAAGATCGAGGTTGTAACTAAGTGGCAAAGTCCGAAAAATGTGAGTGAGATTCGAAGCTTTCTGGGATTGGCTGGATATTATCGAAGATTTGTCAAAGATTTCTCAATGATAGCAAAACCATTGACGTCGTTAATGAGGAAGGAAAACCGTTTTGTCTGGGATGAGAGTTGTGAGAAGGCATTCCTAACCCTTAAGGAACGCCTGACAACAACTCCTATCCTTGCTTTGCCAGTTGGGAGTGATAATTTCGAAGTGTATACTGACGCTTCGAAGCATGGATTGGGATGTGTACTAATGCAGAATGGAAGAGTGATCGCGTATGCTTCTCGCCAGTTGAAGACCTATGAAGAAAATTATCCGACTCATGATTTGGAATTGGGCGCAGTTGTATTCGCACTTAAATTGTGGCGCCATTACCTTTATGGAGCCACTTTTAAGGTGTTTTCTGATCATAAGAGCCTGAAGTATATCTACACCCAGAGAGAGTTGAACATGCGATAGAGGAGGTGGATAGAGTTAATTGGAGATTATGATATGCAGATTGTCTACCACGAAGGCAAGGCAAATGTGGTAGCTGACGCCCTAAGTAGGAAATCTTTCCATGCTTTGGGTTGTGCCAGATCGAGAGTGAGGTTGCATGGTTGAAGAGTCTATTGATATGATATACTCAAGAAGGGGGGGGTTGAATTGAGTATGCCTTCTTTTCGGAATCTTCTTCGATGTGTGTGTAGTTGTATGATGATCGTTGAGTAGAGCAATAATAAAGTAGAGACACGATATTTTTGAAGTGGTTCAGTCTCACACTCTGAGACCTACGTCCACTATTCTCGATTAATAAAATTAGTACCAACTCTGGATTACAATTTTATCAACCCTACTCGTGCGACTTTGATGTTAGTCACAACTCAATCTAGATACCGCTAAATATCTAGCCACGACAAATACCGTTAAATATTTGTCTTACAACGAGTACCGCTAAATACTCAATCTATCTTACGTAAATAAGATAAAGTCTTCAATGTTTTCTTGGTGTCACAATCTTGAATGAATAAGATCAATGCTTGAGCACTTGAATCTTGAATCGGATTTGACAATGAAAAGCTCGAATATGAAGAACAAGGATCGGCGGTTTCTCTCTCTCGATTTGCGTGAATATGTGTGTTGTATTTCGTGTGGTTTAATGTGTCATGGTAGTCTATTTATATAGAATATATATCTAGGTAATTCAAACCCTAGATGATTTAGGAATATTACTTAAACTAGAATACTAGTCTTTTAGTAATACTACCTTAAATCTAATCTTAATATATTTAGGAAAGATTTAATAATATACTATATGTATTATATAAGGAATCAATTTCCTAATTCATATTTAGGAAAGATCTTTATATAATAAACAATTAGTATCCTTATTAAATCAACTTCCTAAACCATGTCAAAGATAATAAAATATATTACCATAATATAATCTTAGTTTGTTTAGGACATTAAATAAATACATAATATTTATTTAAATAAACCCTACACAACTTATAGAAACGTGACATACCACACGTTTTCCAAAGTCGAAACAAACTATATCTAGATTATATATTTGACAAATAAAATCATATAAAAATCTTTAGTTTATTTCAGTAATAAATAATTATCTCATAAGACAATTATTTATTCCTTATTTAACTAAGAGATATTTTATATAATTCTATTAAGATTAATAATTCCATATTTAAATAGAATACCATTTAAACACTAATTCACACGATACATATAAGGAAACCAATGTTTCAACTTAACCACATATATATTTCGATCATTTCTTCATAATGTAGAGGTATAGCTACGAGCTATAACTTGAATCAAACTTGTACTAAAGTTATAGTTGATAATTATAACTTTACTTCTTTATACGCGCTTGTGATCTTCTATCAATCTTCGATATAGTCAACTCATTGACTAATATGCTTGAATCTTTTACACTTGATTGATTAGATCTTGTTACTAAATTTCTGTACACTTAGCACACGATTATACATACGAGTATATAATATATAAATAACTAGACTTGTCATTATCAAAACATAAACATATATACTATATATATATATTTGAATATATGGTTCAACAAATTCCCCCTTTTTGATGATGGCAAGTCTTTCTTAGATTTCGTGTCTAAGTGTATGTTCCCCCTCAATATAATAAGGGTCATTCATAGCAAAGAGTCACTTAGGGTTTCTATCTTCTATCTAACCCATATCCTTTAAGGACCCTAAGAGACAATGAATTACGACAAGGAGCAAGCTTAGGCAAATTCTAATCTAAGTCGCATATTTCCCCCTCTTGACATCATCGAAAAGATGAGAACAAAGACATGAAACGACTAGAATAATATACGTACGAAGCATGAGCAAGCATAGAAACGAGTCGAAGTGATATGAATATAGAAAATATCACATAATCACATACGGAATGTTAAAAATATACACAACCAATCCGAAGTATTAAGCCAATGGGCCGAATGAAAAGATAATAGGGTTTAAAGAAAATTGGGCCGGCTTAGGGATAAGTTCCTGCAAAAGATAACAAATCTAGATGGGCCAAGGAATAAGAAAGGCAATTGGGCCGCATCAAAAACAATTATAAAGTTTGTTGGGTTTAGGAAATCCGAGGAAGCAAAACGAAACATAGCCTCGGATTCCGAATGGGCCACGGAGTCAATTTGGGCTTCAAGATAAAAGAGTTTATAAGTCCACCACCGGACTTAAGGCAAAACAACAACATAACAGCTTCAATCCAACAGAAATAGAGACGGATACGAATTATCAGGAGCGAGAGCTTGAACCCGGATTCTTGGCATAAGGATTGACGTAGTCGGGTTGGGTACAGAATTCAAGGGTCTCCAATCTATCGAGGCAACTGGTCACGTTCCTTCCTTGAGCATTGAGTGCAATTTCGAAATTAAGTACCTTGAGCGAGAGTGCCTTGACGGCCTCAAGTGCCTTAGAAGCATCCTCTCGCAACAACCCGTGATCACGCACGATGGCTCCTCCTTGAGATGCAAGAAACGAAAGACGATCGCTCATGCTCAACAGCTCCGAGCAAACAACAGATACCTCCGAACCAATTTTTACCAAGTGGTTATCCACTTTCTCCATCCATTCCGTTACCTTAGCCTCAAAATCACGACCCCTCTTAACCCTGCTACCCCCTGCCTCCTCTTTCTCCTTTTTAATTTCGCACATACCCAGGATTTGATCCATCTTGGCTTCAAGACCAGCAAACAATGGTGACGAATTCGGAGTTGGTTCGTTCTTACCAAACGCGAGATCAACCCCATCGAAGCAAATTCCCATCAGTTTCAACAAACGATCAGTCATAACATCTTTTGGCTTAATTCCAAAACTATTATTATCAACCACACCCTTTTTAAACAATAATTCGGATATCCACATTCCATATGGAATGTCGACGGTTGAGCAAAACTTTTCCTTAACGACCACATTCGAAACTTGACAGATTTTGTGACATAATAAGGAAGCTAAGTCGACTTTCTGTCCCTCCAACCAACTATATAATACCACGGCTTCGACACTAGCAATCTTATCCCGACCACCCCGACGAGGCAACACAGTGTTCCACAAAAAATTCAAGAAGAACTTCAACTTGGGGTTAAAAGAAACAGTAAGCAGGGGTGTTACCTCGGTGGCATCCGCATCAAAGTACTTCTTAATCACCATTTTTTGTTCTTTAGGGACTACATTCCACTCCAACTTTGGGTCAAGATTTAACCCTTCATGATCAAGTTTGAAGATATCACAAATATCCGATTTTGTTATAACTACGTCCTTTCCATTCACAACACCCACAATGCCATTGTCAATCTTTTTAACCGAAGCAAGAAACTGAACCATCTCAATAGGAAAAATCAACCCCGAAAAGCTACTAATGTACTCCCATCCCTGATATTTTAAGAAATCTTTAAAGAAACCTAAAGATTTCGAACCTTCGACCCATGACCGTGAGTAATAACGACCCGCATGTATAGCATAAGGAAGAACACGTTCAATCAACATACCTTCGTTCTTGGTCATTCGAACTCTTTCAAGACCCTCCCTAGTCGCTTCAATCGAATACTCGGAAAACAGAGGGCGCGGGTTCTGAGATGCAAAACCCATTTCATGCATGTCATCGGAGATGGAAGGAGATGAACGGTTGAGTTTTCGTCTTTTGCCTTTGTCAGAGGGTGGTGCGGCGGTGGCTATGGGTGTTGGAGACGGTGGGGGTGACGGAGTTGGTGAAGGAGGGGAAGGTTTCTTTTGATGAGAGCGGGTTGCACGGGATGGAGGCATAGTGGTTGAGGTGAGACACAGTGGTTGTGAAGGCGAGATAGGGTGAGATTTTGAAACGGTTTTAATGGAGTTTTGGAGGTTTGAGTTTTAATGGGTTTTAGTAATTTTTAATGGAGGTTTTGGGTTTGGTAATAAAAGTGAATAAGGGAGGTGAATGGTAGTAAGTTTGAGGGAGAGAGGTTGGTTGGGGTAATTATTGAGGTGGAGTGAAAGTCAAAACCTAGGGGAATAGGTTGAGGTACGTGGCAGTGGGGACCGACACACACACGGTTTGTGTGTTGTTTTGAGGTAAGTTTTATAGTTTTATTTGTAATATTTGCTTATTATTATTTTGTATATATTAAAATATGTATGTTGTGAGATATTTGTAATATGTGACGTAATATTATTGTGAGATCGATTGTGCACACATTCATATGTAAATCATATAATATAACTATAATCACAAAATTTAACATCGAATATATACATACACATGCAGCGGAGTATACGGACACAGTCATATAATCTCATCTAAACCTTAGTCAATCATTGGGTTATTTTTGCTTTTAAGATTTGATTAGGTGCCACCGATTAAACCAATTTCCAATCGCAAAGTCTCAAAGCGTTCTCTAGCCAATGGTTTAGTGAAGATATCAGCCCACTGTTTTTCCGTACTACAAAATTCCAATTTTATATTTTTCTTTTCAACATGGTCTCTTAGAAAGTGGTGTCTAATTTCAATATGTTTGGTCCTCGAGTGCTGGGCTGGGTTTTTAGATATAATTATAGCACTCGTATTATCACATAATATGGGCACACATCCAACATCAACACCATAATCATGTAACTATTGCTTTAACCATAAAAGTTGAGAACATACCAGTGCGGCTGCAATATATTCTGCTTCAGCAGTTGAGAGAGCGACAGAATTTTGTTTCTTGGATCCCCAAGATATGATACAAGGACCTACAAAGGTAGCAAGTCCGGAGGTACTTTTTCTGTCTAAAGAACATCCTGCATAGTCCGCATCTGAATATCCTCTGTAAGTTGTTTCATCTACAGACTTACCATCTTCGTCTTTGGTTAACTTCTTATCTGTGACCATTGGAGTAGGCATTGCATGAGAGGTTTCCATTCCAAATTTCTTTAGTAACTCTTTGACATATTTTTGTTGATGAACCTTGATTCCTTCTTCAGTTTGTTGTATTTGAAGTCCAAGGAAGAACTTTAGTTCTCCCATCATACTCATCTCGAATTCAGAAGTCATCAACTCAGAGAAGTACTTGCACAACTTTTTATTAGTTGAGCCAAAAATAATATCGTCAACATAGATCTGAACAACTAGTAGATCTGAGTTTTCGCTTTTAAGAAATAGGGTTTTATCCACAGACCCTCTCTTGAATCCACTCTCCAATAGGAACTTTGATAATCTGTCGTACCATGCTCTAGGTGCTTGTTTCAGACCATATAGTGCTTTGTCCAATTTGAATACATGATCCTTGAGTTTGCTGTCAGGAAATCCAGGAGGTTGTTCAACAAATACTTCCTCTTGGAGATAGCCATTAAGAAATGCAGTCTTAACATCCATCTGAAAAAGCTTCATTCCCTTGTGTGCTGCAAATGCAATGAGTAGTCTTATTGCCTCAAGACGAGCAACAGGAGCAAAGGTTTCATCATAATCGATCCCTTCCTGTTGGTTGTATCCTTGAACCACTAGTCTGGCCTTATTTCGCACAATGACTCCAGTGTCATCCAATTTGTTTCTGAATACCCATCTAGTTCCAATAACAGTTCTGTCTTTAGGTCGAGGAACAAGATGCCAAACTTTGTTTCTTTCAAATTGCTGGAGTTCTTCTTGCATGGCAACTATCCAGTCTGGTTCTGCGAGAGCTTCCTTGATATTTGAAGGTTCAATGGTGGAGAGGAAGGAGTAAAATGAGCAAAAGTTATTTAAGCTCCTTCTAGTTTGAACTCCATCTGTTAGACTTCCTATGACGTTGTCCAATGGATGAGAGCCTTTATATCTCCAGTTCCTTGATTGATCATTTGCATTCCCCGAACTTGACTCGGGATCTTGACTTGTTCCCCCTGAATCCAAACCTGGGTTTATAGTAGGGTCAGGTATAACTCTGGCCTCTTCCCTTTGGTTTTGATTCAAAGTTACAGCTTCATTAGCTGTAGCTCTGGGTTCTAAGTCATTGGTTTGAGAGTTATTTACAGTATCATCAACTGTAGTTTCATCTCTCGCACCATTTTCTCCCAAGTTGAGTTCATCATGAGTTCCTTGAGGTTCTCCTTCTTCAATTTCCATTTCAGGAGGATCTTCCCTTGATAACCTGAAATCAGGTTCGTCTAGGTTTTCCTCTATATCCTGTAATGGCTTGTCGAAGGCATTATTCTCATCAAAGATAACATGAATACTTTCCTCTATGCATAAAGTACGTTTGTTAAAAACTTTGTAGGCTTTACTATGATCTGAATATCCTATAAAGATTGCTTCATCACTTCTAGGGTCGAATTTGCTTAATCTGTTTTTACCATTGTTGTGAACAAAGCATTTACTACCAAAGCATCTTAAATGAGATATGTTTGGTTTACGACCACGAAGAAGTTCATAAGGAGTCTTTTTAAGGATAGGTCTAATCATAGCACGGTTATGAATATAGCAAGCTGTACTAATAGCCTCAGCCCAAAAGTTTCTAGGTAGACCACTACAAAGAAGCATTGTTCTGGCCATGTCTTCTAGAGTTCTGTTCATTCGTTCTACGACTCCATTTTGTTGTGGGGTTCTAGGGGCCGAGAAGTTATGTCCAACACCATTGGTTTTACAGAACTCAATAAAAGCATGATTGTCGAACTCAGTTCCATGGTCAGTACGGATTGTTACTAGGTTTGATTTATATTTGTTTTGGACAAGTTTCATGAGACTAACAAATTCATCGAAAGTTTCGTCTTTAGAGTGAAGAAAGATTGGCCAAACAAATCTAGAGTAATCATCAACTAGAACGAAAACGTACCTGGAACCACCTCTGCTTCTTACCTTCATAGGGCCACATAGATCCATGTGTACTAGTTCAAGAGCTTGTTCTGTGCTTACCACTCTTTTTGGCTTAAAGGATGATCTGACGTGTTTACATCGTGCACATGTGTCACACATCTTTTCTTGATCAAATTTGATCTTTGGAAGACCTTCGACCAAGTCCCATCTTTTCAGCTTACTTAGAATAGGTGAGCTAATATGACCAAATCTCTTGTGCCATAGACATGGATCATCTAACGTAACTTTCATGCATGATAGAGAATCAGTAGGTACAACATTTAAATCAATCATATAAACATTTTTCATCCTGTGACCTTCAAGTATCACTTTACTGGTGCCTTCTAAGATTATACGACATATATCTGAATGAAAAACCACTTTATTTCCTTTGTCACATAATTGAGATATACTGATAAGATTGTGTTTGAGACCATTTACAAGGTATACATCATTTATAGCATGAGAGGATGAAATACCTATCTTACCAATTCCGATGATCTTTCCCTTTTTGTTATCACCGAATGTGACTTTACCTCCGTCAAAAGGTTTTAGGGTTTGGAATAGGTTTACGTCGCCTGTCATATGTCTTGAGCATCCACTGTCGAGATACCATAGGTTATTTTCCTTGGCGACAAACTGCACAAATAATTTTAAAGACAGGATTTAGGTACCCAAGCATACTTGGGTCCTTTGTTGTTAGTAATCACAAATACATCTTCCTTTTTAACCCAGACTTGTCTTACATTGGTCTTTCTATATCGGTAGTGGTTGGGTTTTGATGTTCTTGTGTAGGTTTTAGTTTGGACTCTTGGTGACCATTTTTTGTGTGATGTCTGAGGAGTCTGTTTGGTTCTGTTTTTCTTTTCTTCGTAGTCAAATGTCATGTCATAGAACCATCTGTGGTCAATATTTCTTTCCTCAGTTTTATTATTATCACTATCAGAGATAGAAATAGTGTCGCTTGGAGTTCCTAAGGATTTAACAAACTTAACTCCGGTTTTAAAATCTTGTGCGTGTTTTACACAATTTTCTCGGAGGTGTCCAGTATGGCCACAATAAGTGCATATTAAATACTCAGGAAGGTCGGCATATTTTCTTCTTCTAAAGTCTCTATCTGTAGGACTTTGTTTACACTTTGAGTGATCCCTTCTTCCATAACATTCGTGACCTAAACCCATCTTCATGTTGTTGTCGGATTGTTCAGTTAGGAAGTTTAGAACGTTAGTGCTTCCTTCCCACTTATCGTGAACTTTCCGAGCATGAAGAAGGAGGTCTTTCAAGGAGTCTATTTCTTTCTTACATTCACTATGGTCAGTGTTGCTAGACTCTTTTAGGTTTTGAATATCTTTATGAAAGTCAGACACAATTTTGGCATGTTCTTTCTTGATTTTAGATATACTGAATTCTAGATCCATGATTTTGCTTTCGAGAATCTCAACTTCTTCTTGATGAGTCTCATCTTCGACCATATTCGAAGATTCTGACTTAAGCCGTTCATTAACCTTTCTTAATTCTGAAGTTATAGCTTCATTAGCTATAACTTTAGATTGAAGCTCTTTAATGTTGAGTTTTAGTTTTGAGGTTATAGCTTCATTAGCTATAACTTTAGACTCAAGAACCTTTTTCTCAGACATAACTGTTTCCAACTTAGCATTTACTTCAATGCTTATTTTGGATTTCAGTTTCTTAGCTTTGGCTTTCAGAAGTTGATTTTCCTCAGCAATATCGAGGATCTGCTCTTTCAAGTCATCTAACTCAAGATTTTGTTCATGACATTGGTCTAGGGTTTTCTCAAAATATTTAATTAGCATAGCCTTAGATAAGTTTTTAACTTGACTTTTGAGTTGAAGAAAATTTACCTCTTCGTCGTCGTCGTCTGAGTCTGATTCTCCAAGGAAACATATATTCGATGCGTCATCTTCATCATTATCGTTTGAGATTAGATCTAGGCTGACGTTGCTTAGGCACAGGTGTGCTACTTCTTTTTCTTCTTCAGAGTCCTCGTCATCCTCAGATTCTAATTCTCCCCAGCATGACGCAAGCATTACTTTCTTAAATTCTGTCTTGGTCTTTTCTCTTTTTGACTTGTCTTTGATTTTGTCCCAACTTGGACAATCTTTGATCATGTGGTCTTGTTGTCCACACTTGAAACATCCTCTTTTGAAGAATGTTTGTTTGGTGTCAGTTTTCTTTTTGTCGAACGTTTTGTTGTTAGGGTTTTTGTATCTACCCTTGAAAACTGCTTTCTTAAATCGTCTGGCGAATAGAACTGTTTCATCTTCAAGTTCTTCTTCGCTTACTTCGCTTGTGGAGGCTTGTAAAGCGACTCCCTTTCCTTTGGGATCATCATCGTTTTTATTTAGTATGATCTCGTGAGCCATTAAGGATCCAATCAATTCTTGGTAAGTGATTTTAGATAAATCACGTGCTTCCTCTATGGCCGTGACTTTAGGTTGCCACTTTTTGGTGAGACTCCTAAGAATCTTACGAATGATATCCTCAGAATCGATCTTTTTGCCAAGGTTCCGCAGTTCATTAATAATACAAGAAAATCGTGCAGACATGCTATCAATAGATTCATTCTTTTCCATATTGAAAAGTTCATATCTTTGAACGAGCAAGTCTATACGATGTTTCCTGACTGCGGATGTTCCTTCATAAGCAAGTTCGAGACTATCCCATATTTCCTTAGCGGAACTACAGGATGAGAATCTATCGAATTCTGAGGTTATCATACCGTTCTGTAGGAGGCTCATGGCCTTAGAGTTTTTCTCTGCAATTTTGTAGTCACTTTCCACATAATCGCTTTCCATTTTTTCATAGGTTGTTCCATTGGCGGCGGCGACCAAGATCTTCTTTGGTCCAGTTTGGATGATCTTCCAACATTCCCAATCATAACCCTTGATGTAATGAGTCATCATATTTTTCCATAAACTATAGTTTTTGCCATCGAAGATAGGGCACTTGAGATGCTTGGAATCCATAGATAAAAGAGTATATAATATAGAATCAATAGAAGGATCAAAACTCACGCGGCTAGGCGATCAAGAGCACGAGGCTCTGATACCAATTGAAGAGTCTATTGATATGATATACTCAAGAAGGGGGGGGGTTGAATTGAGTATGCCTTCTTTTCGGAATCTTCTTCGATGTGTGTGTAGTTGTATGATGATCGTTGAGTAGAGCAATAATAAAGTAGAGACACGATATTTTTGAAGTGGTTCAGTCTCACACTCTGAGACCTACGTCCACTATTCTCGATTAATAAAATTAGTACCAACTCTGGATTACAATTTTATCAACCCTACTCGTGCGACTTTGATGTTAGTCACAACTCAATCTAGATACCGCTAAATATCTAGCCACGACAAATACCGTTAAATATTTGTCTTACAACGAGTACCGCTAAATACTCAATCTATCTTACGTAAATAAGATAAAGTCTTCAATGTTTTCTTGGTGTCACAATCTTGAATGAATAAGATCAATGCTTGAGCACTTGAATCTTGAATCGGATTTGACAATGAAAAGCTCGAATATGAAGAACAAGGATCGGCGGTTTCTCTCTCTCGATTTGCGTGAATATGTGTGTTGTATTTCGTGTGGTTTAATGTGTCATGGTAGTCTATTTATATAGAATATATATCTAGGTAATTCAAACCCTAGATGATTTAGGAATATTACATAAACTAGAATACTAGTCTTTTAGTAATACTACCTTAAATCTAATCTTAATATATTTAGGAAAGATTTAATAATATACTATATGTATTATATAAGGAATCAATTTCCTAATTCATATTTAGGAAAGATCTTTATATAATAAACAATTAGTATCCTTATTAAATCAACTTCCTAAACCATGTCAAAGATAATAAAATATATTACCATAATATAATCTTAGTTTGTTTAGGACATTAAATAAATACATAATATTTATTTAAATAAACCCTACACAACTTATAGAAACGTGACATACCACACGTTTTCCAAAGTCGAAACAAACTATATCTAGATTATATATTTGACAAATAAAATCATATAAAAATCTTTAGTTTATTTCAGTAATAAATAATTATCTCATAAGACAATTATTTATTCCTTATTTAACTAAGAGATATTTTATATAATTCTATTAAGATTAATAATTCCATATTTAAATAGAATACCATTTAAACACTAATTCACACGATACATATAAGGAAACCAATGTTTCAACTTAACCACATATATATTTCGATCATTTCTTCATAATGTAGAGGTATAGCTACGAGCTATAACTTGAATCAAACTTGTACTAAAATTATAGTTGATAATTATAACTTTACTTCTTTATACGCGCTTGTGATCTTCTATCAATCTTCGATATAGTCAACTCATTGACTAATATGCTTGAATCTTTTACACTTGATTGATTAGATCTTGTTACTAAATTTCTGTACACTTAGCACACGATTATACATACGAGTATATAATATATAAATAACTAGACTTGTCATTATCAAAACATAAACATATATACTATATATATATTTGAATATATGGTTCAACAATGGTGAACTAAGGGAGATGGGAATATTCATGATCCGGAAAGGGGATGCTCTTAGTGACTTGACAGTAGAGCCTGAGTTGTATGGTGAAATTCGGGATTTGCAAGGTAATGATGCGAGAATCCAGAAGTGGCGCAGGATGGTGGAGACTGAGGGTGGAGAGACTGCATCAAAGTTCAGTATCCATACTGATGGTAGTTTGAGGTTCAGTGGGCGATGGTGTGTTCTGGATGTGGAGGAGCTAAAGAAGAAGATCCTGACTGAAGCTCATGCTACTCCATATTCCGTTCACCCAGGGGGTGATAAGCTGTATAAAGATCTTAAGAAGACGTTCTGGTGGCCTAACATGAAGAAGGAAGTCGTTGAGTTTGTTTCCAGGTGCTTGACATGTCAGAGAGTGAAAGGGGAGCACAAGAGACTTCAAGGGAAAGTTCAACCTTTGGATGTGCCAGAGTGGAAGTGGGAGAACATTTCGATGGATTTTATCGTGGGGTTGCCTCGGACTCAGAGGGACAACAACATGATTTGGGTGATTGTGGATCGTTTGACTAAGTCAGCTCACTTTATTCCAATGAAAGATACCTGGAGTAAAGCCGAGTTGGCTAAGTCATATGTTCAGAATGTGGTCAAACTACCTGGCGTACCCAAGGACATTGTTTCAGATTGAGACTCAAGGTTTTTATCCAGATTTTGGCAGGAGTTGCAGGCAGCTTTGGGTACCCAATTGAAGATGAGTACTGCTTTCCATCCAGCTACTGATGGTCAGACTGAGAGAACGATTCAGACCCTTGAGGATATGTTGAGAGCATGTGTACTAGAGTTCGGAGGATCTTGGGAGGATCGACTGGGATTGATAGAGTTTTCTTATAACAACAGTTATCATGCCAGTATCGGAATGGCCCCTTTCGAGGCTTTGTACGGGAGGAAGTGTCGGAGCCCTATGTGTTGGGATGATCGAGCCGATGTTGTGACTTTAGGGCCAGATATGATCCAGGAGATGGTAGAGCAAGTTCAGATTATTCGACAGAGGATGAGGGCCGCTCAGGATAGACAGAAGAGCTATGCCGATCTGAAGAGGAGCGATATTTCATTCAAGGCCGGAGAGAAGGTACTACTGAAAGTCTCTCCAATGAAGGGTGTGATGAGATTCGGCAAGCGTGGCAAACTGAGTCAGAAATTTATTGGACCGTTTGAGATCTTGGACAGAGTTGGAGATGTGGCATATCGCTTAGCTTTACCTCCAACCCTATCCAAGTTCCATAATGTGTTCCATGTGTCTCAGTTGAGGAAATATGTGAGTGACCCATCACATGTGCTTCAGCACGAGGTGATCGAGGTAGATGAGCAGTTGGCATACGTTGAGACTCCGAAAGAAATTCTGGACAGGAAGGTACAAAAAACTCGCAATGGGGAGACGTCTTTGGTGAAAGTTCTGTGGACAAATCATAATCAGGAGGAGGCTACGTGGGAGCCTGAGGCGTCCATGAGAGAGCGTTATCCGCATTTGTTCGATTGAGGTAAGTTACGCAGACGTAACTTTTCTTTAAGGGGGGATGGAATGTAACATTCTGTGTTTTAAGTCAACCTTTTGTGACATTTTGTGTTCCAAGTTCGTTGGAATTGATTGTTTTGTCATCTGAGCGTTGATGAACTTCGGGACGAAGTTCATTTTAAGGGGGGGAGACTGAAATAACCCGAATTTTTGTTACTAAATAATAATGATTTTATGGATGGACGATTTAATTCGTTATAGTTACTCGCTTAACATACTTGTATACACTCGTTTCATAATGAACGTTGTGGACATTGGTGGGATTTGAAGTGGAGTTTTACCCACAAAACGACATAATAAGAATTATGTCTTATGAGGGCTCGAACTTGGGATCAACGGGGGTGGTAGAATGGGCCTCGAAATGCGTGTAAACAAGAAGAGCCCATACTCGGATTCCTTCCCCTAAAACAATCTCATCCCTGTCGCCTACTTAACACAAGTTTGCTAAACTATAAACCCTACCCTAACCCTAATCTGCTACACCAACCTATAGCCGTCACGTCAAAGTAAGTAGAGAAACCTTGCACGGTGGTCGAAGGGTGTCACACGGTGGTTCGTTTGGACTGTAAAACTGGTAAGTCACACACGTTTTCTTATTCCTGTGAGTCGATAGTTTGTATACCGTAATCAGACTACCATAGCACGTTGAACCTTCCATGTTTTTACATAGAGTTGTGCTAGATCATGTCAAGAACATATATAAACCGTGGGTTGGGTGTCGTTGGTCGTTAATGGTTGTCGTCAGGGGTGGTAATACGGGTTTAAGAGATGATTGTTATTCGTTTTCATTATGTACGTTTTCTGTATGTTAATGTATCTTATGTTTGAGTCGTGTTCTGGGGAGTATTTAGTAGGGGTCTCGGGTTGTTGAGTCAAGCAGGGTCTAGGGGTGTCTGTTGAAGGCAGTTGTGGTGGTTCACGGTGGTTGGGTGTGATGTTTAAGGAGTAGTCGATAGGGGTTGTATCAAGGGGCTGCTGTTTTGTCCCTGTTTTATTTGTAAGTCAGAGTGTTGGGAGTGACCTTGGGGGTGGTAACACTGTTGACTCGGGTGAGGTCGACACGGTGTTACCACCGAGTCTTATGGGTCTGGTGTCTCAGAGGGTTGTGGTGGTGGAAACAGGGTGTCGTGGTGGCTGAGCGTGTTTCGAGGGGGTCTGTGTTTGGGTCTGGTCAGGGAGTCAGCGTGAGAAACCAGGCCTGGTGTAGGCACTGGTTCATCACGACGGAGGTAGTCGAGGGGTCTGTTGGTGGCCGTGAGAGTAGGTTGTGGTGCTGGGTACGCGTGGTGATGGTTGTCGGAGGGTGTAGTGGCGTATCACGGTGGTTAAAGGGCAGGTTGATGGCGGGTTGTGGGGCTGTTGGTGTGTCGGGTTTGATGTGTTATTATTATTATTATTAGTATTATTATTATTATTATTAGTGATTTAATTGTTAATTATGGTATTATTATGTTTTTAATAGTAAAGATATTATCATTTATTAAGGGGTATAATTTATGGGAAGTTTTAATATGGATATATTTAGAATAATTTGAAATTCAAACTAAAGTTACTATAATTGGAAAGTTACTATATCGGGAAGTTTCTATTTATGGAAACTTTCCACTTATGGAAGGTTGCTATTTATAGTAAGTATGTTCGTTAAGGGGGTTCGGGAAGATTGTTAATTCGTTGCGTATATCTGTTTAGGTAGCGGGTTTCGCGTGGAACATTTTTAATCAAGCCTCGAATTTGTCTGCGTTCCTGCTAATTCAGGTAGGGGAAAATACTGTATAAGATGACGTACAATCTGTTCTTATTTGATATTAAGTATGTTTGTGATATGATATCATGTGATCGTTATATTGTGTTATCTATATTATACTGTGATATGGTACGATGTGAATATATTGGGTCTTGTGATACGGTGTTGGATCGGTGCGGAGTATATATGGCGTTGGATCAGTGCGGAGTATATATGGCGTTGGATCGGTGCGGAGTATATATGGTGTTGGATCGGTGCGGAGTTATTTGGCGTTGGATCGGTGCGAAGTTTATTATGTTGTTAATGTATTCATATCTTTTTCCCTACTCAACCTCGTGGTTGATCCTGTGTGTTCGTGATCACCTGTGATGAACCAATTATTGGGGAGCAGATTGACAGGTGGCTGAGACTAAGGGGGAGCTATGGGAGGAAGAGCTTGGATCCGGACCAGACTAGAGTCTAGATCACCTTAGCCAGTTTAGCATGAGATGTACTTCATTTATTTTGTTAAGACTTTTGGATACTGTTGTAAGAACTTGTTATGAGTTTAACTTTAATTAAAGTACTGTTATCTTTCCTTTGTATCTATTGCCTCGGGAAACCGAGATGGTAACACCTTCATTTATCTGAGGAGTCCTAGTACAGGCCCTTAAATAAACGGGGGTGTTACAACAAGGGAGAGCCGGTTTCCCTTTCGGTTACCCGACCGGGGGGTCTCTATCCTCACTCCATTCCCGAACCCAATCTAGTGTCGCCCATCCTCCGGGGACCTCAAATACATATCAAAGATACAAGGAACGAGTTTCAATCAAAACTGATCAACCGTCTAAAAGTTATAAACGATTTACAAAATGAAAACAAGCTACAGGGGTCCCCAGCCGGTCGGTAGGCAGCCGGCCTACCGGCTGGTAACCCATCCATGCTTCCTCCTCCTTTAAACAAAAACAACCACAAAGGACTCCCAGCCGGTCGGCAGGCAGCCGGCCTACCGGCTGGGAACCCAATCCCAACTTACGCAATTTCATAAATGAGGCTACCAGCCGGTTGGCAGGCAGCCGGCCTACCGGCTGGCATCCCAAATTCTATTTCCTCAAAACACGCAAGACAACTACAATGCACTCCCAGCCGGCTGGCAGGCGGCCGGTCTGCCGGCTAGGCTTCCTAATCCTACGTTCTCAAAATTTCGCAAAAATAACACAAAGCATTCCCAGCCGGTCGACCGGCGGTCGGTCAGTCGACCGGCTCAGAGAGCCTGTTCGTGAAAATCGCGTTTCCAGAAATCTCAAAACATCAATAAATCGATACCAAACTTTAAGAATTGCAACATGTGAAGTTTACCCAATATCACAAATCATCCAATGATACTATCTAACAGCAAATAAACCAATAACAATCCCTAATATGATTATATGATGTATCCGTCGCAAACATGAAATTTTTGAAAAACAACTTAAGAATATGTGAAACATCAACAAGGCATGAATTCATCAAATAAGAACATTCCTAACATGTTACTAAGTCCATTAATCATCAACCTTGAACCAAAATCAGAAACAATAACAAGAACACAACAAAACTTGTTATTTTAACAAAAAGGCTGAGTTACTCGTAATCATCACCTTTTAAGCGTTTAAGCTCCAATCTCCTCTCTAATCTGGATACCAACCTCCTTGTGATCTTCTAAGCCTTCTCCTGGCCTACAACATGAAAAGCGATTAAAATAGGCTATACACGGATTACTCCAAAACAGCCCATTTTTGAAGTGGAACGAAATGAAAAACGGAAGTGACGGATGGCTTGCAAATTCGATGAGGATTCCGAAAATGATATTATTACCTCGATTTGATGAACGGATGATGATGAAAAGAGGAAAAGAAGATGGATAAATATGGAGGTTTTATGAGAATTGTGTTTACTGTTATATTGTTTTGAGGAGATGAAGATGTCGACACAATTGGTTTTATGGGGGGGTTTAAGGGTTGTCCTTCCCGTTTAAATGAAACGGGTTTGGATATCTTTGAACGGGTTTTAAGATGTTAACTTAAGTTACCAAGTTGTATTCGTCTTAAGGACTTAATGTTCTTAAGACGGATCTTATAATTTATTAAAATACTTTCTCAATAAATTATTACAATATTATTTTTATTATTTAAAATAATTAAAAGCCTTTAAAATATAAATCACGAAAATACGGGATGTTACACACTTGGTGACCTATCTCTTGTCGATGTAATTGGATGTTGAGCATGACTTAGTTTGTGTATAAGAATGTATGATTCCTGGTTATCTTAGTATTGTTCGTCCAAGGCATGGGACGACTCTTAGTCTGGTTTAGTAAATGGTTTGGAGTGAAAGACCCCCCGGCCGGGCAAACGGAAGGGAAACCGGCTCTCCTTCCAAATAGTTTCCGAAGTTGGTTGAGAGCCTTGCATAAGTATTTGCATGTTGACTTGAGATCCAGATATTGCGATTTGTATGGTTCACATGTTTTATATATGTTGGAGTATGTTGGATGCTTTATGTGCTATGTGTTATTGACAATAGGTGGCTAGGAGCACTCTAGTCACTCCCCAATGAATGTGGCGCACATGTTGTATGTGTGTAGGTACATGAGGCTGTTTGCAGGGGGTTACGTTGAGGCTAGCGAGCGATGATCCAATCATCGATGACTTACCTTATCGTGTAGCTAGACCTTAGACTTATGATTTCAGTATTTTGTGTCTGTAGGGATATGCTATCCCGGGCTTCTTTTGTATTGTACTTGATATTTATTTATGTTTTATTTCTTCCGCATGTTTAATATTGTTAAGACACCACGCATGTTTTCTTATCATGTCAAAAGTTTTAAATTTCGCGCATTTTTGGCATGTTTTGTATGTTTACTTTTTCCGCTGCCACGAGGGGTTTTAGAATTCGTATCAGAGCGTTATCGCTCCCGACGCACTCATGTAATCCCCAAACTTAACTTGACCAATAAATTGAATAATGAATGAGAGATTGGGTAGATTTAAGGACAAGTGGTAGGCTGTATTGTGATTGCTTTTGATAAGTTCTAACGTGTTTGTTAATTGTCGATGAGTTTGCTTTGTATATCTTTGAATCGACATACCGTGAGCTCATCCATTTGACGATCAAGACCGGTGTTTCCTACCGAAGATGAACGATTCGTGCTACCGTTGGAGAATGCTTCTGAGCCTTGAAGATACTCCTCATATCTTTGTGCATCGTCTTCTTTGATAACTCCGGATGCACATCCCTTCTTATTGAATAGTTGACCATCTTACTTGAAATCTATCTTCATCTCCTTTCGACTTATCCTTATACTTGCTTCTCGAGGTACTTTTTAAGTAAACTTCCCCCTTGATTGAGTTTTGAGGAATTATCACCTTCTTGACTCGATCTCTGTTGACTCCGCCTCCTTGATCTTAACTTGTTGTCTCTGTGCTTTCTGTAACCGTTTTGAATTATTTTCCTTTCTGAGGATTTTAAGCTTTCGTTACTTTTGCAACTTTACTCTTTTTAAGAAATTTGAAATAAAAGTTTATTTTTTTGGAGGTCTAGTTTGAAGAAAGTTGAAGGTTTTACAACTTTGATGGATTTCAGCGTTGATTTGCCATTGGAACTCGTTATTGGAGACGTCTGATAACCTGTACTATGCTCATCGACACCGGATCAATCTAAATTTTGGGATTTTAATTGATTTTCACCTTGGTTTTGCCTTCGGATTAGAACGTCAGGTTCTTGAATGCGCAACGAGAACCCCAACGTTCCTTGATGGAGGCTGGACTATGGAATTCACCTTTTGAAATTTGGGAAAAAGTAAGCCTAAGTTTTTGTATATCAAAGTGTCTGTGAAGTTTTGGTTGTAGAGTTGTCCTTGTAACTACTTTCAAGTTTCGAGGACGAAACTTTTTGAAAGATGGGGTGATTGTAACATCCCATATTTTCGTAAACAATATTTTAATGATTTTAAAGTATTTTTCGGTATTTAATAATATTTTATTTAAATTCGTGACTTTTGTTTTAGAAATATCGTGTAAACAAGTCTCAAGTTTTATTGAGTCTTGAGATGTATGTTATATAACTCCGTTGGCATTTCCGTACCAAGATTTCCCGAACATCTCTTTTAAAACCGTCTCATGTCTTTTGTACTTAAAAGAAAATAGATGAAGGAAGCTTCCTAATCCTTTCCTCATCCCCTTATTTCTTGTTCACCAAAAAGAAATAAGATATCAGTCTTCTTTGTTCTTCACAAACAAAAATCCCCAATTCACTAATCTCTTCATAAAATCTTCATTTCTTACCCGATTGAAACGATTCTTGCGCCTATGGATTCGTGAGATCATCCCCGTCGTTTTAAGGTAATCAATTTCATATTTAGGTTCGATCGATTTCTGGACTGTTCTGCCCTATCTCGATTTTCGTGTCCTTTACGGGGTTTCCGGTGTTGTTAGGTGGTGCTCGTGTCAACCCGGAAGAAGACTTGGCGATTATTGAAGAGGAACTCGAAGGTTTTGCTAAGTAAAGGTGACGATAATGAGAAAAGCTCCTCCTTTGTCTTAAATTAATTGGACATGTGATTTTCTTGTTGATTATGTGAATTAAATGTGGGTTTTGTGTTTAATGAGTTGTGGGTAGTTTACATTCTGAAATTCACATGTATTTAGAATGAGAAATGGGTATAATATAATTTTGAGTTATTACTTGGTGAGATTATATTGTTTGGTTCATAGGATAATGGCTGTTAAGTGAAATCATGGGTTGAGGTGCTGTTTGTTGCTCTACTGCTGTTACGTTACTACTACTATTACTGCTGGGTTGCTACTTGTTATTATCATTCGTTAATGTTGCTCTATAGCTGCTGCTATTATTTATTGTCGATGCTACTGCAACTTTCGTGATTTTCTGCTGTGCACTATGGTTTAAATTACTACTGCCAGTTCTGTTGGCCTGCTACTGTCTCGCTGCTATTTTTATTGTCGTATGAATTATATGCTACTAATTGTTGCCCTCAGTTCATTTCCTGCATTGGTGCTTCTGTTTTTCTTGCTTTCTTGTTGTTGTGCGGGCGTCTTGTTGCAATTATTGTCACATTGTTGTTGTGGCACGACTGTCGAGTAATGGAATGTTGCAGCGACCAGTTTTGTCGTTGTTTGGTGATCGTTTTGATGCGTTACTATTGTTGTTTTCTGCACTCTTTAAACTACTGTAATCTGATGCTATGTTTTCTGCCTACTGTTGATCTGTTAATGTTATACACAATTGTTGTGCTAATGTGGGGTCCTGCTGTTGACGTTGGTTAAGCGTTACTGCTGCCTTGTTGATGTTACTAGCTGTGATCTCTCGCTACTATTGCTTCTTGTTCCTATGTACGGAGTACTACATCATATATCTCCTAATCACGTGGTTTGATTTATTTTATATGAATTGCTGCGGCTTGTTGCTACGTACTACAACTACATACTAATACATTAATTATTATATTACTACTACCCTACGTACGTATTATTATTATTTAGTAATGTTTTGATTATCTTATAATTATTTTACGTACGTGCTTTCTAGCCTACTTGAATTATTTAGTTTACGTATGTGCTTGCTAGCTTGTTTACGTTTAAATAATATACGTTAGGATTGTTTACACTTTAGTAATGGGTTACAATTTTTATTTTAAGAAGCATGTCTAAATGATTAAATAGTTAATCGGTTTCCCGAATAATTAAAATACGACTTGTTATATTAATTTCTCACATGTTAATTTTATATAGAAAATATGAGGATATAATATAAAATGTTAAATCAGTTTTTGTTACTCTTCTTTCGAATGAACTATATATTTAATTTACGATTCTTTTGTTATTTTATATGCGTAATGATTTCCGTAAAGAATATACGTTATATAATATGAATTGTATGCTTGTTTGAAGTCCCAAAAATTGGGCGACACTCGTGTTGGGTTCGGAAATGGATTTGAGGAGAAAGACCCCCCGGCCGGGCAACCGGAAGGAAAACCGGCTCTCACCTCAAATTAGTTTCCGAAGTCGGCACAGTGTTGAATGGATGTTTGGTAATGAGATATATACGAAATGATTGTCATTCGAGTTTGAGTTGTTGTACATCGAGTTTGAGTTGTTGTACATCTTTGAGATGACATATTGGGAATTTTGTAACCTGCTGTGCGCTGCTATAGTACTCGAGTTCTAACCTGATTGCATTGTGTAGCTGGTTGGCCGTAGTGACTTGGTCTCACGGTCAAGTCTTAGATTGTCTGCCCGCCTTCGGGCATATCTCGTTCCTAGCTAGTTCGGATCTTGGGGGTGCCTTGTGCACTTGTCGAATCCGGGATCGTAATTCGTTTGCTCTCCGACAGTCTGGCCAGGTTTAGACTAGGACAGTCGATTGTCGTCGTCCTACCAGGGGGTTGTATAGTCTGAGATTGGGAATGTCGTAGTATATAGATGAGCCGATTGTCGGCCTGCTCAGAGTGGTCTAGCCGAGTCGATTGTCGACCTATAGTTATTGGAGTAGAGTCACTTGGTGACCTATCTCTTGTTTGTAGAGTCACTTGGTTGACCTATAGTTGTTGGAGTAGAGTCACTTGGTTGACCTAGCTCGTATGTAGAGTCACTTGGTTGACCTATAGTTGTTGGAGTCGAGTCACTTGGTGACCTATCTCTTGTTTGTAGGGTCACTTGGTTGACCTATAGTTGTTGGAGTCGAGTCACTTGGTGACCTATCTCTTGTTTGTAGAGTCACTTGGTTGACCTATGGTTGTTGGAGTCGAGTCAGTTGGTGACCTATCTCTTGTCGATGTAATTGGATGTTGAGCATGACTTAGTTTGTGTAAAAGAATGTATGATACTTGGTTATCTTAGTATTGTTCGTCCAAGGCATGGGACGACTCTTAGTCTGGTTTCGGAAATGGTTTGGATTTAATGACCCCTCAGGCCGGGCAACTGGAAGGGAAACCGGCTCTCCTTCCAAATAGTTTCCGAAGTTGGTTGAGAGCCTTGCATAAGTATTTGCATGTTGACTTGAGATCCAGATATTGAGATTTGTATGCTTCACATGTTTTTTATATGTTGGAATATGTTGCATGCTTTATGTGTTATGTGTTATTGACAATAGTTGGCTAGGAGCACTCTAGTCACTCCCCACTGACTGTGGCGCACATGTTGTATGTGTGTAGGTACATGAGGCTGTTTGCAGGGGGTTACGTTGAGGCTAGCGAGCGATGATCCTGTTGGGAAATTAGTCCTCAGCAATAGTGTGATCACGTAATTAAATCTCATGACAAGAATGCGCAAGGGATGATACGATTTATATAAGTCAACTGACCAACATTAATCGGTAATGATTGGCTAGCTAGAGTTTGACATTACTGTCGTATGACGGTGGTGGTCAGTTGATCCCTTTAGGTCACACCTTTAGGACAATTCCCTTAATTGATAAAATGATCAAATGTATATTGATACGATTTGCTCATATTCCTTAAACTCGTATATCGAGAAATTAGAGGGTAAGTCTTATAGTAAGATTTATGTTTAAAATTGACATGTGACAATTGTTAAACAATAAGCGATATTTTATAATATCATAATTAGAATGAATCGGGTTATAATTAATACAAAGGTTGTAAATCGTATTGACGATAAATTATCATTTTATATTTGTAATTTCGAATTACTTGTCAATTGATAAATATGATTTATTTAATTATATATATATATATAATATTTATACGATAAATATTTATATGTTTTTAAATTAAGATAATTTTATTACTATGTGACATATAAGATGTCACATGTTATACAAATTATACAATTGACAAACTTGTAAAATGAAATCCATTTTATGGATTAAGTGGCCGGCTAGTGGAGGTGGTTGTGTGGGTGATTAGTGTGTTAAATACACCATAATCATTGTGTTTAAACATTAGTCTTGAGAACCCACACCTAGAGCCACCCTAGTACATTGAGAAGAGGAGATGTTCCCTCTTTTGTGCTCCCCATACCCGGCCACCCATTAACCTAAGCAACACCATTTAAAATGTTGTGGTGTGCTCTCATTTCACTCTAATTCTTGGCAAAATTCTCTAAGTAAGAATACTACCAAAACCTCTCTATGTTATTATAAAGATAATAAAATATATACTATATGAGTGATAGTATTTGATTATATTTCTAATTAAGAGATTAGAATTAATATTAAGGAAACCGATTCTTGGTACTAGCTTGTTCAAAGACTTCGGATTATTAAGGGGTTGTCTTGGTGCGTCCAAAGGAGGTATTCTTGTTGGGTACTAGGAGGATCATCCTTGCTATATATTCGGACCGTGAGTAAGGGTTCGAAAACTCTCTTATTTCCGCATTATTAAGCATGCATAAGATCACATAAATAAGTTAATTAAAATGTTAATTAATATTTTGATTAGTATGACTAAATATTTAGTTTATGAGTAACTAAAAACCCAACAATTGGTATCAGAGCAACTAGGTTGTTTGCATGCTTTCCGTTTACGTTTTTACGGAGTTATAGTGATAACAAAATAAAATTTGGTTTTTTCGTTTAATATAAGATATGCACGAAATAATTTGAGCATGAATACCTACTGTTTTCTAAAATGTTTTAGAATGTTTGGAATATATTTTGCATGAATATTGTTCATTGGTACAATTTATTTTTCGGTTTTATTGTTTTTAATGGTTAAAAATTGTTTATTTTGGGAAAAATAGTTAAAATCAATTTTTGGCCGAGATTTTTCAGTATGTTATCACATGTATATCCTATGTTATGAATATGAATTTTCGTAAATTATGGACTTATAAAACACGTGATATGAATTTTAAGGGTTAAAATGCAATAAGATGAATAAAAATGGGTTTGTATAGTTATATTACGAATTTGACTATAAAAATTTATGAGTATGTCACATGAAATATTTAAAATATATGTTGAATTTTCCAGAAATTTATCTCAAATATTGCAATATTATAGATTTTTAATGTAAAAATCGGGTAATTAGTGACATAATTTCGACTTTAATAGTTTAAGTTGGAATTTGGCCATAAAAATTTAACACAATGTCATATATATTATTTCCAGCATGTATAAAAATTTCGAGATTTTTATCTTATTTTATGCTTGAGAAATAATTTTAAAGGTTAAAATCGTACGATATATGACGTAAATCGTTAAAATTTGCAATAGTTGTTAAAATGGCCGAAAAAAATTTAACCCGTAGTAGTAATATATGATATGTTCATCACTAAAATTTTCTTGGGAGCCAAAAGTTTCTGATTTAATTAAATTTTAATTGTTGAAAAGTTGCATTTAAAATTAAAATGATAAGAGTCTTTAATTAAAAATTTCGGCTACTTGGGCAGTGTGTAATTTAATTTTTCTATCCATTTTGTGTTCTTAAAGTGTTTTGGAAGGTGTAAAATTTTATTAGTATTTTATTTGCATTTATGGAGTTAATTATTGAATTTTCCGACTTAAAATGCTCGTTTTACGTATTATTTTCGAAATAATGTTAAAACCGTATAAATACTAATATTTTTAATGTTCTGAAATTTTAAGAACATTCCAGATTTTTCAAAATTTGAATTTTGAAATTTTTGAAATTTTTATGACTCTTTCGGATTTTTATATTATTTTTCCCGTAAAACCGAGTAATACCGAACAATATTAAAATATAATAAGTTAAGTCATGTTCAAAGTTTGAGTAAGACTAAATTTTGAAACCTAAAGAGTTGAGATGATTAACTTAAGGATGAATACCGATTCATATTATGCATAGTGTTGTTAATCGTTAAAACACGCGATTCCATAAAAACCGAGGTATACGATGTCTATTTATTTAAATAGGACGATTTGGCTTAGGGTTTGCATGATAGTTCATATATTCATTAGCATTGCATATTTTATTATGAATGTCATGATTTATTTACGTAATTTTGGGAATTATGTAATTTACTTAGTATGGCCTTAGTTTTAAATCGGTATTTCCCGTAGTGTAAGGGGTTACCGATTCGGTTGTAATTTTGTGATCTCGTATCACCCAATTGTAATTTAATTCTATTTTATAATGTATAAAGTAGACTAGAAAAGTTGTAATTTTGTAAATTCCGGAGTTCCTTGAAGACGGTGCCATTCGGAAAGGAGTTCCGACAAAGACGGTGTTTACCTCGAAGTGCGTGCCTCGTGAAGTTCAAGGGCCCAAAGGAGTTGGTTTCCGAATTTGTATAGCCAAATCGTCATATATCGTCTCATGCATTTTCGAAGTAGTCGACCTAGTCATTTATTTTATCGATGATTCACCGACTTAGTTCACTTAAACGGAGATAGATAATAATTTGACTAGATCTCTTACATATAAATATTGAGACTTAGCCTTACCAAAAAGTACGGACCCATGAATCCCTTCTTCACAAGAACGTAGGCTCGGCTACACCGGGGTACTAAAATTGTCACGTTGGGTAAGTGGGGTAATAAGATTACACCTTGAAATTTGGTTGATCTCAACGAAAGTATTCGTAACCGTAGTTGCAATAAGTTCGGGCTAAAGACAATTTTTAGAAAATTGTCGACCGAGCGTTCTAAGGTAGAACCGATTAAAGGGTTAATCCACCAAATTATACCGATACGGGTTGAATCGGCTACACCGTGCCCGGATTAGTATGGGTTTGGGTTTCGGGATTGTTTACTTAATTGGGTAAGAGATCATTAAGTAAATAACTAATTAACTTGTTTAAGTTTTTAGTTTAAATTATGAATTTTAAAATGATGTTGTTTTATTTCCTTCAGTTTATTGTAGTTTAATTTTCAACATCATCAATGGCCACCAACGCTCCACCTCTCTCTAACGTATCATGGCTTCGATCCTTTATGGATCGTCGCAAACTCGATAAGCATGGTTCCAATTTTAAGGATTGGGATGCGCAATTACTTTTGGCCGCTCAAGGTGACGATAAGAGTCGTTACCTATCCGAAGCCGCTCCTCCCGCTCGAACCGCTCGTTCTGCGATCGGAACTCGTGAGGCCTATGAAGCCTACATGAAAGAGTCCTCCGCTCTTAAAAATGTGCTCATCTTCTCCATAGAGCCGGATCTCCAAAGGAGTATGATCAAGTTGACCACATCGTATGAAATATACACCAAGCTTGCGACCATGTTCTCGCAAACTCCAAGGGTGATCCAATATGAGGCGGCTTCCCCCTTCTTCGACATTACGTTGAAGGAAGGGCAAAAGATAAGCCCTCATGTGCTCAAACTCGTTGAGCTCGCGGAGACTCTAAAAGCGCAAGACGTTGATGTTCCCGACTCTCTCATAATTGACCGAGTTCTTCACTCGCTCAATAAGGTGAAATCGTATGCTCAATTCCGGGTGAATTCAACATACGAAATCAAGAGACCACATTGGATGAATTGCATAAGATGCTTGTCCAAGCCGAGAGAAACATGGGACTTCATGAAAGTTCCACTAAGGATGTCTTGAACATAAAAAAGAAAGGGAAATGCAACTTCAAGAGGAATGCATCCAAAGACAAGGGCAAGAAAACGTTCTTACCCAAACCGGCCAAAGAAAAGACCTTTTCGAAAGGCGTTTCCACCTCATCTTCAAAGGTTGAAGACAAGTGCCTTTATTTGTACGAGGTTAAGTCTTAGGAAACGGAATTGCCCCAAATACTTGACCGATCTCAAAGATGGAAAGGCTCTTGCAGTAGGTTGAAATTCTCGTTTACTTTCATGTTATTTTGTTAACTTTTGTATGGCGATACAAGTTGTTGACTATCACCCCTTTTAAATTGTTTTAAAGGGGCACCTTATAAAGATAAGGGCAAGGAGAAGGAAGCATAAGGTTCCTTACTTGGATGGCTATGGTAGCATCCAATTGATCGAAGACTTGAAGAGCTAGGCTCTAATTTTCATATCGTCTTTTTTCATATTTTGCATTTTATTTATGGAACAATTTATTTTCTTGTAAGACAAGGATTAAAATCCTAAAACAATGGTTGTAATTTTGGATATTTGGTGACTTGGTTTTCAACCCAAGTCACTACTTTTGTTCTTAATCAATGTCTTGATTTCTCAAATAAATTGCATACCTTGTTTAAACATGAATAATGGTGATTTTATCACGCAATGAACATTGATACGATCAAAATAATGTAATCAAAGTGTTGATTAAAACGGAGAACTAGACCCCATGAGATACTTTCAATCAAAATGAGACAACATTAGTTCATTATAAGATTTTCATTTTGAGTGAAAATGAGAATGTATTCATCACACCTATAAAACTTCAAACATTCATATACATTGGTTAATCGAAATAGCTATCCTTATACGAATAAATGTTATTGTTAGAAGGATAGAGTGGGAGAAAATATTTCGCTCGCAAACCAATGATGGAAATAAAGGATCTTAGAGAAGATTCCTACATGGGAGTCTTAAGAAGAGCCCTAAATGAATGAATTGAAGAAACTACGAGAGGACACTGAAGAAACTACGGGAGGACACTCGAAGAAAGTTTCTTATGTTCATTGTTTCAGTGTGAAACCCCGTATGAATTCGGAAGGAATATCGGCTCCTTAAGATAATGATGTTTTAAAGATTATAAGATAATAAAGGAGAAATCATCTATCTATACGGGAGGAAAGACCGGTTTCCTAATAAATGATTTTTCTAAATTTATAAGATAAAAGAGAAGAAATCATCTCAATGTAGTTATAAGGAAATTATCATGTCATATTCGTCTCGAGGAAACGAAGACATGAAAAGAGGGTGATGATTGATTGAATGAAAATAGATCACTACATGGATAGTGATAGTAATAATGATTCAAGTGATAAATAAAGATTTACATGCGAGAAATGAAAGGTTCATTTAAGAGATCGAGTAATATTGATTTTAGTGGGATCGATGTTCATTAAAAGAATTAAGCCTACCATTTAGAGAGGATGGGTGATTCTTTAAGGTGTAAAGAATAAGAGGTTTTCAATTCTAGATGATCAAATACCTTATATCATACGATGATGGAGCTTTACGGGAAGGTTTATTATATTGATAATAAAAGGTCGCCCATTAGAAATCAAAATGGTTAGATTTGAATAACCTTAATAAAATAGCCAAGATGTTTGAAAATAGTAAGAGTGATGAAATCACTAATAACTACAATATAGATTTCAGCACATAAGTGACTAGATAATTCCGAGTGATTCTTAATCCCTCTAGCATATCAATACGTCACGAGTTATAAGATAACAGTGGGAGCTTTCCTCAGGAAAGGAAACTCAAAATCTAGAAAGGGTTCTAGATATGTGCTCAAATAAGATCATATTATGTGAGATAATATGAGTCGGAAGGAGACCAAAATTTGTAAGTTTTGCAATCATGAATAAAAGGGTTTATTCGCAAAACATTAATACAAATAAGTTGATCGTGCATCAAATGCAATGAAATAGTATTGACTGTTTTTGCATGACAATGTCATTTGAGTTATAATTAACTCAAGATGAAAGATACTTTGTCAAAATCCAAATGGGTTGTGAGAGACAATATTGAACCCCATAAGTGAACTGGATTGACTTAGTATAGCCCCTAGCCGCTTACATGAGGTGACGTCTCAAAGCGACTAGAATGTGAGGCGACTGATGGCAAGTTCAAGTGCCATAGAGTCATATGTGATGACTAGTCGATCACATAGGCAGACTGCAAGAGACACTCTGTCGGGCAAGGTGACCGCTTATAGAGTTCTGGAAATTTTATAATAGCCGGGTCGTGGCAAGAGTTGTTATAGTATTCTTGTGAGTCAATTCTTAGACTAAAGACTACTCTCCCAAGATGGTACAGTTTAGGCATAACCTTGATCCATTCTCTACGACTTTTCGTAACTGGAGTCAAATGGGATTGCTTTGGGTTGTGACTGACTGTGACTAGTTGAAGGAAGTAGTGCGATAAAAATTGTCCACCCCTTGCCAGGGTTGTTCAAATCTCAAGGCCACTCGAGGAGAAGTTAACTGGAAATGCGTGGCCACGCTCGGAAGGTATCTATGGTAGATAATTCCGGTCAAACAATTATTCTCCAGATCGAGGAAACCATTCATGATATGATCAAATGCAAGTACGACCTCAGAGAGACATCTTGCATTGAGTGGGAGATTGTAATAGGACAAGAGAATTGGTGACGCACACTTGTCGAGGACAAGTGGGAGATTGTTGGGAAATGTGTCCTCAACAATAGTGCGATCACGTAATTAAATCTCATGACAAGAATGCGCAAGGGATGATAAGATTTATATAAGTCAACTGACCAACATTAATCGGTAATGATTGGCTAGCTAGAGTTTGACATTACTGTCGTATGACGGTGGTGGTCAGTTGATCCCTTTAGGTCATACCTTTAGGACGATTCCCTTAATTGATAAAATGATCAAATGTATATTGATACGATTTGCTCATATTCCTTAAACTCGTATATCGAGAAATTAGAGGTTAAGTCTTATAGTAAGATTTATGTTTAAAATTGAAACGTGTCAATTGTTAAACAATAAGCGATATTTTATAATATCATAATTAGAATGAATCGGGTTATAATTAATACAAAGGTTGTAAATCGTATTGACGATAAATTATCATTTTATATTTGTAATTTCGAATTACTTGTCAAGTGACAAATATGATTTATTTAATTATATATATATATGTATATATATATATGTATATATATGTATATATATATATATATGTATATATATGTATATATATATATATGTATATGTATATATATATATATATATATATAATATTTATACGATAAATATTTATATGTTTTTAAATTAAGATAATTTTATTACTATGTGACATATAAGATGTCACATGTTATACAAATTATACAATTGACAAACTTGTAAAATGAAATCGATTTTATGGATTAAGTGGCCGGCTAGTGGAGGTGGTTGTGTGGGTGATTAGTGTGTTAAATACACCATAATCATTGTGTTTAAACATTAGACTTGAGAACCCACACCTAGAGCCACCCTAGTACATTGAGAAGAGGAGATGTTCCCTCTTTTGTGCTCCCCATACCCGGCCACCCATTAACCTAAGCAACACCATTTAAAATGTTGTGGTGTGCTCTCATTTCACTCTAATGCTTGGCAAAATTCTCTAAGTAAGAATACTACCAAAACCTCTCTAAGTTATTATAAAGATAATAAAATATATACTATATGAGTGATAGTATTTGATTATATTTCTAATTAAGAGATTAGAATTAATATTAAGGAAACCGATTCTTGGTACTAGCTTGTTCAAAGACTTCGGATTATTAAGGGGTTGTCTTGGTGCGTCCAAAGGAGGTATTCTTGTTGGGTACTAGGAGGATCATCCTTGCTATATATATTCGGACCGTGAGTAAGAGTTCGAAAACTCTCTTATTTCCGCATTATTAAGCATGCATAAGATCACATAAATAAGTTAATTAAAAGGTTAATTAATATTTTGATTAGTATGACTAAATATTTAGTATATGAGTAACTAAAAACCCAACAAATCCAATCATCGATGACTTACCTTATCGTGTAGCTAGACCTTAGACTTATGATTTCAGTATTTTGTGTCTGTAGGGATATTCTATCCCGGGCTTCTTTTGTATTGTACTTGATATTTATTTATGTTTTATTTCTTCCGCATGTTTAATATTGTTAAGACACCTCGCATGTTTTCTTATCATGTCAAAAGTTTTAAATTTCGCGCATTTTTGGCATGTTTTGTATGTTTACTTTTTCCGCTCCCGCGAGGGGTTTTACAGTTGGTATCAGAGCGTTATCGCTCCCGACGCACTCATGTAATCCCCAAACTTAACTTGACCAATAAATTGAATAATGAATGAGAGATTGGGTAGATTTAAGGACAAGTGGTAGGCTGTATTGTGATTGCTTTTGTTAAGTTCTAACGTGTTTGTTGATTGTCGGTGAGTTTGCTTTGTATATCTTTGAATCGACGTACCGTGAGCTCATCCATTTGACGATCAAGACCGGTGTTTGCTATCGAAGATGAACGATTTGTGTTACCGTTGGAGAATGCTTCTGAGCCTTGAAGATACTCCTCATATCTTTGTGCATCGTCTTCTTTGATAACTCCGGATGCACATCCCTTCTTATTGAATAGTTGACCATCTTACTTGAAATCTATCTTCATCTCCTTTCGACTTATCCTTGTACTTGCTTCTCGAGGTACTTTTTAAGTAAACTTCCCCCTTGATTGAGTTTTGAGGAATTATCACCTTCTTGACTCGATCTCTGTTGACTCCGCCTCCTTGATCTTAAGTTGTTGTCTCTGTGCTTTCTGTAACCGTTTTGAATTATTTTCCTTTCCGAGGATTTTAAGCTTTCGTTACTTTTGCAACTTTACTCTTTTTGAGAAATTTTAAATAAAAGTTTATTTTTTTGGAGGTCTAGTTTGAAGAAAGTTGAAGGTTTTACAACTTTGATGGATTTCAGCGTTGATTGCCATTGGAACTCATTATTGGAGACGTCTGATAACCTGTACTATGCTCATCGACACCGGATCAATCTAAATTTTGGGATTTTAATTGATTTTCACCTTGTTTTTGCCTTCGGATTAGAACGTCAGGTTCTTGAATGCGCAACGAGAACCCCAACGTTCCTTGATGGAGGCTGGACTATAGAATTCACCTTTTGAAATTTGGGAAAAAGCCTAAGTTTTTGTATATCAAAGTGTCTGTGAAGTTTTGGTTGTAGAGTTGTCCTTGTAACTGCTTTCAAGTTTCGAGGACGAAACTTTTTGAAAGATGGGGTGATTGTAACATCCCATATTTTCGTAAACAATATTTTAATGATTTTAAAGTATTTTTCGGTATTTAATAATATTTTATTTAAATTCGTGACTTTTGTTTTAGAAATATCGTGTAAACAAGTCTCAAGTTTTATTGAGTCTTGAGATGTATGTTATATAACTCCGTTGGCATTTCCGTACCAAGCTTTCCCGAACATCTCTTTTAAACCCGTCTCATGTCTTTTGTACTTAACAGAAAATAGAGGAAGGAAGCTTCCTAGTCCTTTCCTCATCCCCTTATTTCTTCTTCACCAAAAAGAAATAAGATACCAGTCTTCTTTGTTCTTCACAAACAAAAATCTCCAATTCACTAATCTCTTCATAAAATCTTCATTTCTTATCCGATTGAGACGATTCTTGCGCCTATGGATTCGTGAGATCATCCCCGTCGTTTTAAGGTAATCAATTTCATATTTAGGTTCGATCGATTTCTGGACTGTTCTGCCCTATCTCGATTTTCGTGTCCTTTACGGGGTTTCCGGTGTTGTAAGGTGGTGCTCGTGTCAACCCGGAAGAAGACTTGGCGATTATTGAAGAGGAACTCGAAGGTTTTGCTAAGTAAAGGTGACGATAATGAGAAAAGCTCGGCCATTGTCTTAAATTAATTTGACATGTGATTTTCTTGTTGATTATGTGAATTAAATGTGGGTTTTGTGTTTAATGAGTTGTGGGTAGTTTACATTCTGAAATTCACATGTATTTAGAATGGGAAATGGGTATAATATGATTTTGAGTTATTACTTGGTGAGATTATATTGTTTGGTTTATAGGATAATGACTGTTAAGTGAAATCATGGGTTGAGGTGTTATTTGTTGCTCTACTTCTGTTACGTTACTACTACTATTACTGCTGGGTTGCTACTTGTTATTATCATTCGTTAATGTTGCTCTATAGCTGCTGCTATTATTTATTGTTGATGCTACTGCAACTTTCGTGATTTTCTGCTGTGCACTATGGTTTAAATTACTATTGCCAGTTCTGTTGGCCTGCTACTGTCTCGCTGCTATTTTTATTGTCGTATGAATTATATGCTACTAATTGTTGCCCTCAGTTCATTTCCTGCATTGGTGCTTTTGTTTTCCTTGCTTTCTTGTTGTTGTGTGGGCGTCTTGCTGCAATTATTGTCACATTGTTGCTGTCGCACGACTGTCGAGTAATGGGATGCTACAGCGACCAGTTTTGCCGTTGTTTGGTGATCGTTTTGATGCGTTACTATTGTTGTTTTCTGCACTCTTTAAACTACTGTAATCTGATGCTATGTTTTCTCTTTTCTGCCTACTGTTGATCTGTTACTGTTATACACAATTGTTGTGCTAATGTGGGTTCCTGCTGTTGATGTTGGTTAAGCGTTACTGCTGCCTTGTTGATGTTACTAGCTTTGATCTCTCGCTACTATTGCTTCTTTCCTATGTACGGAGTACTACATCATATATCTCCTAATCACGTGATTTGATTTATTTTATATGAATTGTTGCGGCTTGTTGCTACGTACTACAACTACAACTACAACTACAACTACATACTAATACATTAATTATTATATTACTACTACCCTACGTACGTATTATTATTATTTAGTAATGTTTTGATTATCTTATTATTATTTTACGTACGTGCTTGCTAGCGTGCTTGAATTAATTAGTTTACGTATGTGCTTGCTAGCTTGTTTACGTTTAAATAATATACGTTAGGATTGTTTACACTTTAGTAATGGGTTACAATTTTTATTTTAAGAAGCATGTCTAAATGATTAAATAGTTAATCGTTTTCCCGAATAATTAAAATACGACTTAATATATTAATTTCTCACATGTTAATTTTATATAGAAAATATGAGGATATAATATAAAATGTTTAATAAGTTTTTATTACTTTTTTTTCGAATGAACTATATATTTAATTTACGATTCTTTTGTTATTTTATATGCGTAATGATTTCAGTAAAGAATATACGTTATATAATATGAATTGTATGCTTGTTTGAAGTCCCAAAAATTGGGCGACACTCGTGTTGGGTTCGGAAATGGATTTGAGGAGAAAGACCCCCCGGCCGGGCAACCGGAAGGAAAACCGGCTCTCACCTCAAATTAGTTTCCGAAGTCGGCACAGTGTTGAATGGATGTTTGGTAATGAGATCTATACGAAATGATTGTCATTCAAGTTTGAGTTGTTGTACATCGAGTTTGAGTTGTTGTACATCTTTGAGATGACATATTGGGAATTGTATAACCTGCTGTGCGCTGCTATAGTACTCGAGTTCTCACCTGATTGCATTGTGTAGCTGGTTGGCCGTAGTGACTTGGTCTCACGGTCAAGTCTTAGATTGTCAGCCCGCCTTCGGGCATATCTCGTTCCTAGCTAGTTCGGGTCTTGGGGGTGCCTTGTGCACTTGTCGAACACTACAAAACAATACGCTCTTTGCGACGGAATGGTCCGTCGCAAAAAGGGTTAAATCCGTCGCAAATGATGATTTTGCGACGGAATTGCGACGGACTGCGTCTGTCCCTTATTTTTGTCGCAAAAAGTTATTTTGCGACTGAATTTTCCGTCGCAAACTTTTTGCGACGGATTGACCTTATTTTGCGACGGACTGACCTTGACCAAAAGTCAAGGTCAGTCAAGATTTGCGACGGATTTTCCGTCGCAGAAGGGACTATTTGCGACGGAATTTCCGTCGCAAACCTTGACTGACCTTGACTTTTGGTCAAAGTTTGCGACGGAATTCCGTCGCAAATTGAGACATTTCCGTCGCAAATTCCTGTATGATTTTCGGGTTTCAGCCGTTTTTCCAGCTCCCCATTTCCAATGAAATGGCTCATTTTTCCCTTTTGCAAGCTCTCCAAACCTGCAATTTCAGCAAAAACAACCCAGCAACAAAGAACTTGTCGGAGACAAGGTTTTTAAAACGTCTTTTCATAACTAAAATGAAGGTTTTACAAATGATCATACAACTAAAAACTAAACATAATCCGCGGTACACCAACTAAACAACCTAGTAAACCTATCTAACGGTCGTGTTGGTGGGCTGTGGGGTGGCGAAATGGCTGGCCGCCCTAGCATTGTCGCCGCCATCATCATCGAAGTCGCGTCTCGGCTGAGTAAAGCCTCTCGGGTTGTAGCTCTGAGTAGTGAACTCCCCCCGTTGACTTAAGAACTCTTCAATTGCCTTCAGCCTTTGGGATGTCTCGAGATCACGTTCTCTTAGTTGAGCATTCTCTCGAAGAACTCTGCCGACGATACCTGCAATGAATAGTCAAACATGATATTATATTCATTTAGTAAACGGTTAAATAAATGGTTAGTCTTAATTTTTAATAAACTATAAAATACAAACCTGGGGTGTATGATGACTGGGTCCCAGCACTTGAGTGACGACGACGCTCGTAAATGACTGGGGCTGCATTTCCCATACTGAGTATCAACCCTTTCTTGTTGAAACCGCCGTGTTCTTCGTAGTAGATGTCGTTGTCGTCGATATCTTGCTCCGGGATCCCTTCACTTATCATTTTCGACTTTCTTGAAAAAACTTTTTCCTACAAAACAAAAATAAAGTGTTATTAGTATACGTTAATTAATTAGTAAACCAAATTACTAAAACATAAAGAAAAGTTTCGGTTAACTTACAAAGAGTGCTTTGGGTTTCGTTGATAGCCAACCCTTCTTGGCATGCTTTTTTGTCTTCTCCAGCAACTTCAAGGCGGATGGTACATCCCTCCCATCTTCTCCAGCCTGCAATTTAAATCCAACGACACTTGTTAAAAAAACACTCAAGATTGTCAAAGGGTGAAAATTGTTTAAAAATTATTCAAGACAAGAAAAAGTGAAGTAAAAACTAAGAAATTACCATTTCATCCATCAACTGTAGGGTGTTTTTACGACCCATAATGTGAGTACCTAAGGCCTTGCCTTTTTCGGTACTTCCTGACATCCGGTTGGTTTTGTTTTTATCGGATTTGTCTTGAAAGTTTGGATCATCCTTTCTAGCCTTAAGTTGTTCGAAAATATCGGCCGGTATCCATTGAGGCCTTTGCTCCGTAGGTTTCTTCATAGCGTAGTGGATTTTTTTGCGGAGGCGGTCTTTCATCATGTTTTCCCACGCCGACTTAACCGCTGCTCTATCACGAGGGTGAAAGGTAACATGTTTCTGTTTCAAAAAAAATATATAGTTAAATAAATATGAAACAATAAATAGGTAATAAATAATAAAATGGAAATAGGTAACAGTTAATAAATACCTCAAACCAATTCCACCACTCTTCCTTGATGGCATCCGACGCATTTGACCAGTTGGGCGCATACTCCTTGTAGTTGCAAATAATGGTCTGTGTTATAAGAGTAGAAACGTCTTTGTCACTGAACCTGAAAAAGAGTTAAATGTGAAAATAAAATAGTCAACAAGTAATCATATTATAATCAATATATATATATATATATATATATACAATCAATTATCCGTAAACAAATAAGATACTTACCACTTGGCGCCTTCGTAATCAGTCGGATCGAGGTGTACTCGATGTGTAGGCGCCGGCGTCTGAGGCTCAATTATCTCGTCCTCGTCACTACCTCCCGCTCGTCGTCCCTCAGTCTGACGACTACCACTACCTCGTCGTCTTCCGCCCGGCATATTATCAAACTAATATAGCAACAATTAGATAGAAATGTTTTACATAATTAAAAACTTGAATAATAAGATTAATAAGATAATTTCATTGACATTAAGCCATACGGCATCTACAATAATTTCAACAAATACAAGATTATCGAATCTAATAGATAGTAGCTAAACGGGGACTATTCAACAATTACACCTAATGTGTAATTATTGAACGGGTACTATTCAAGAATATTCTAAACAAATCAACAACACTAACAATCAATAACAATGTAAATTTTATATCAAAAATCAATCGTCCTAAACATCTTAACAACAATATGCGGCGAATTTGGAACGAAATTAGCTACTAACCTAATATCACTAACCACCTAACAATACTAACTAAACTAATCAAATAACAATTAAACTAAACTAACTATTCTTAATAACAATAAAAAACAATAATACGGATTTTGCGACGGAATTTTGCGACGGACTAAAATAACTAATTAAGACGGTACATAAATAACGAAAGTTAGTATACATACATTAAGAGAAATGGAGAATGAAGAAGTAAGTAGCGGCGGCAAGGTGGCAGCGGTGTGGTGGCGGCGGCGGTGAGGTGGAAGGTAGAAGGAGAAGAAGAGGAAGGAGGAGGAAGGAAGGAAGGAGAAGGCGGGAGTGCTCCGGTGAGGTGGCAGGGTGGCCGACGGTGTCAGGGGTGGTGGGGTGGGGGTGGTGGCGTCGGGGGTGGTGGGTTGGGGTGGTTTTCCTGTTCGTCGAAAAATCGCACTTAGGGTTTTAGGAGTAATTGAAATCGATTTGGGGGAAAAAAGAAGACCCGCGGGGTCTGTATAAATAAACTTTGCGACGGAAATTTGCGACGGAATTTCCGTTGCAAATCTGGTCAAAGTTTGACCTTGACCAGATTTTGGTCAAGTCTGGTCAATTTGTTTGCGACGGAAATTCCGTCGCAAAAGTCAATATTTGCGACGGACTTTCCGTCGCAAACTTTCCCGCCATTTGACTTTCACTTCGCGGGTCTGGGAAATTTAGGTCCGTCGCAAAATTCCGTCGCAAAGAAGAATTCCATCGCAAAGTCCGTCCCAAAACCCTATTTGCGACGGAATTACTATCCGTCGCAAATAATCCGTCGCAAGGGCAGTATTTTTTTGTAGTGGAATCGGGGATCGTAATTCGTTTGCGCTCCGAGAGTCTGGCTAGGCTTAGACTAGGACAGTCGATTGTCGTCGTCCTACCAAGGGGTTGTATAGTCTGAGATTGGGAATGTCGTAGTATATAGATGAGCCGATTGTCGGCCTGCTCATAGTGGTCTAGCCGAGTCGATTGTCGACCAGTCTAGTTGATTCGATTGTCGACCTATAGTTTTTGTTGTAGAGTCACTTGGTGACCTATCTCTTATTTGTAGAGTCACTTGGTTGACCTATACTTGTTGGAGTAGAGTCACTTGGTTGACCTAGCTCGTTTGTAGAGTCACTTGGTTGACCTATAGTTGTTGGAGTCGAGTCACTTGGTGACCTATCTCTTGTTTGTAGAGTCACTTGGTTGACCTATGGTTGTTGGAGTCGAGTCACTTGGTGACCTATCTCTTTTCGATGTAATTGGATGTTGAGCATGACTTAGTTTGTGTATAAGAATGTATGATACTTGGTTATCTTAGTATTGTTCGTCCAAGGCATGGGACGACTCTTAGTCTGGTTTCGTAAATGGTTTGGAGTGAAAGACCCCCCGGCCGGGCAACCGGAAGGGAAACCGGCTCTCCTTCCAAATAGTTTCCGAAGTTGGTTGAGAGCCTTGCATAAGTTTTTGCATGTTGACTTGAGATCCAGATATTGAGATTTGTTTGCTTCACATGTTTTATATATGTTGGATTATGTTGGATGCTTTATGTGTTATGTGTTATTGACAATAAGTGGCTAGGAGCACTCTAGTCACTCCCCACTGACTGTAGCGCACATGTTGTATGTGTGTAGGTACATGAGGCTGTTTGCAAGGGGTTACGTTGAGGCTAGAGAGCGATGATCCAATCATCGATGACTTACCTTATCGTGTAGCTAGACTTTAGACTTATGATTTCAGTATTTTGTGTCTGTAGGGATATGCTATCCCGGGCTTCTTTTGTATTGTACTTGATATTTATTTATGTTTTATTTCTTCCGCATGTTTAATATTGTTAAGACACCTCGCATGTTTTCTTATCATGTCAAAAGTTTTAAATTTTGCGCATTTTTGGCATGTTTTGTATGTTTACTTTTTCCGCTGCCGCGAGGGGTTTTACAGTTGGTATCAGAGCGTTATCGCTCCCGACGCACTCATGTAGTCCCCAAACTTAACTTGACCAATAAATTGAATAATGAATGAGAGATTGGGTAGATTTAAGGACAAGTGGTAGGCTGTATTGTGATTGCTTTTGTTAAGTTCTAACGTGTTTGTTGATTGTCGATGAGTTTGCTCTGTATATCTTTGAATCGACGTACCGTGAGCTCATCCATTTGACGATTAAGACCGGTGTTTCCTACCGAAGATGAACGATTCGTGCTACCGTTGGAGAATGCTTCTGAGCCTTGAAGATACTCCTCATATCTTTGTGCATCGTCTTCTTTGATAACTCCGGATGCACATCCCTTCTTATTGAATAGTTGACCATCTTACTTGAAATCTATCTTCATCTCCTTTCGACGTATCCTTGTACTTGCTTCTCGAGGTACTTTTTAAGTAAACTTCCCCCTTGATTGAGTTTTGAGGAATTATCACCTTCTTGACTCGATCTCTGTTGACTCCGCCTCCTTGATCTTAAGTTGTTGTCTCTGTGCTTCTGTAACCGTTTTGAATTATTTTCCTTTCTGAGGATTTTAAGCTTTCGTTACTTTTGCAACTTTACTCTTTTTGAGAAATTTGAAATAAAAGTTTATTTTTTTGGAGGTCTAGTTTGAAGAAAGTTGAAGGTTTTACAACTTTGATGGATTTCAGCGTTGATTGCCATTGGAACTCATTATTGGAGACGTCTGATAACCTGTACTATGCTCATCGACACCGGATCAATCTAAATTTTGGGATTTTAATTGATTTTCACCTTGGTTTTGCCTTCGGATTAGAACGTCAGGTTCTTGAATGCGCTACGAGAACCCCAACGTTCCTCGATGGAGGCTGGACTATGGAATTCACCTTTTGAAATTTGGGAAAAAGCCTAAGTTTTTGTATATCAAAGTGTCTGTGAAGTTTTGGTTCTAGAGTTGTCCTTGTAACTCCTTTCAAGTTTCGAGGACGAAACTTTTTGAAAGATGGGGTGATTGTAACATCCCATATTTTCGTAAACAATATTTTAATGATTTTAAAGTGTTTTTCGGTATTTAATAATATTTTATTTAAATTCGTGACTTTTGTTTTAGAAATATCGTGTAAACAAGTCTCAAGTTTTATTGAGTCTTGAGATGTATGTTATATAACTCCGTTGGCATTTCCGTACCAAGCTTTCCCGAACATCTCTTTTAAACCCGTCTCATGTCTTTTATACTTAAAAGAAAATAGAGGAAGGAAGCTTCCTAGTCCTTTCCTCATCCCCTTATTTCTTGTTCACCAAAAAGAAATAAGATACCAGTCTTCTTTGTTCTTCACAAACAAAAATCCCCAATTCACTAATCTCTTCATAAAATCTTCATTTCTTATCCGATTGAGACGATTCTTGCGCCTATGGATTCCTGAGATCATCCCCGTCGTTTTAAGGTAATCAATTTAATATTTAGGTTCGATCGATTTCTGGACTGTTCTGCCCTATCTCGATTTTCGTGTCCTTTACGGGGTTTCCGGTGTTGTAAGGTGGTGCTCGTGTCAATCCGGAAGAAGACTTGGCGATTATTGAAGAGGAACTCGAAGGTTTTGCTAAGTAAAGGTGACGATAATGAGAAAAGCTCGGCCTTTGTCTTAAATTAATTTGACATGTGATTTTCTTGTTGATTATGTGAATTAAATGTGGGTTTTGTGTTTAATGAGTTGTGGGTAGTTTACATTCTGAAATTCACATGTATTTAGAATGGGAAATGGGTATAATATGATTTTGAGTTATTACTTGGTGAGATTATATTGTTTGGTTCATAGGATAATGGCTGTTAAGTGAAATCATGGGTTGAGGTGTTATTTGTTGGTCTACTTTTGTTACGTTACTACTACTATTACTGCTGGGTTGCTACTTGTTATTATCATTCGTTAATGTTGCTCTATAGCTGCTGCTATTATTTATTGTTGATGCTACTGCAACTTTCGTGATTTTCTGCTGTGCACTATGGTTTAAATTACTACTGCCAGTTCTGTTGGCCTGCTACTGTCTCGTTGCTATTTTTACTATCGTATGAATTATATGCTACTAATTGTTGCCCTCAGTTCATTTCCTGCACTGGTGCTTCTGTTTTCCTTGCTTTCTTATTGTTGTGCGGGCGTCTTGCTGCAAATATTGTCACATTGTTGCTGTCGCACGACTGTCGAGTAATGGGATGCTACAGCGACCAGTTTTGCCGTTGTTTGGTGATCGTTTTGATGCGTTACTATTGTTGTTTTCTGCACTCTTTAAACTAATGTAATCTGATGCTATGTTTTCTGCCTACTGTTGATCTGTTACTGTTATACACAATTGTTGTGCTAATGTGGGTTCCTGCTGTTGATGTTGGTTAAGCGTCACTGCTGCCTTGTTGATGTTACTAGCTTTGATCTCTCGCTACTATTGCTTCTTGTTCCTATGCACGGAGTACTGCATCATATATCTCCTAATCACGTGATTTGATTTATTTTATATGAATTGTTGCGGCTTGTTGCTACGTACTACAACTACATACTAATGTACTACAACTACATAACTATATTGCTACGTACTACAACTACATAACTATATTGCATTCCTGGCTTGGGGTAGCACATTCCGGATATCACTAGACATGGATTACTATAACATCTGAATCTGATCATTCATATCCAAACACCAACCAATATTTACATAGCTACGATAGTCATTTAATAACCATATACCATATGAACATTCCAAACGCCAACATACTATGATCACATTACTCTAACCATTGTTCAACAATTACACCTCTATACTCTTAAATTTTCAATTATATCATCCAGGTTGATCCACATTTCATATCACACATATCTTTCAACACACATCATTAATCATAACTCAAATATTACTTACCTCATCCTTCACCTGCAAGAACGTTAATACAAGATCACTAGGTCACTATATAATCTACCCCACTTTTCAATTACTCTCATTAGGTTCCCGAGACAGAACCAATAGGGCCCATGGTTTGGTGTGAGGGTTCCCCTAACTAATCCCGTTCCATTTTGGGGCTCTTATCAGTTTCATCTCGGGGTTCATTTTATTAGACTCTTCCTACGTTCATTATTATTATTTGGTTTAGGCCTGAGGATCGTTTGCTCTGATATCACTTTGTAACACCCCGATTTATTAAGGAGCCTTTAGCTAGACATCCTCAGTAAATAGAGTTGTTAACATCTCGGAATATCCGAGGTAGCGAATAACAAAGTAAATCAAACCAAAGTACTTTATATAAAAACTGATTAAATTTAAACTTTGATATTACAAGACTACGCAACCGAATAAAAGTACAACTGATGCCTACTCTATAAGTGATATAATTCTAAGTCGGTCACAAATCTGCATCTCACATTCCTGTCCCAGCTCCTAGCTCATCTGTCTCTTTCCTGTAGAATCTACTCCCCATTCCGGATCATCGTAGGTGTCACACGAATACACAGGGTCAACCACGTGGTTGAGTAGGAAGATAAATAAAACATAAACAACACTAAAAATGAATCATCCTCCACCTCCATATCAGAAGACCTAGTCATCCACTTCACCTCCATCACACCCCTCCTTCCATCACACCACACCTTCCATCACAACACACCTTCCATGGCTATATCACAAGTCCCATATCACAAGACCCATATCACAAGACCCATATCACAAATCCCGTTCTCCACAATAATCGATAATAATTAACAATTCAAAATACATTCACAATCAGTTATATCAATCTTATAGTAAGCAACACGTATACGTCATGTCAATAACGTAACCACAGATATATGTATCCCCTACCTCGACCTGCAGAAAGACAACCGAACAGCTGCCCGAATTATTCCACCTCGAACTCAGTTCCTATAATAGTACTTAGTATTAAATTCTATTCGTACAACCTACACTACTAATTAATCACTTGATCATGTCCATAAACGATTTACTTAAAACAAACGTAAGTATGCATATCGACATGTCCCGTATACTTATTAATTGCCATTACCCAAATACACATGTCGATTATAATTACCCAAAACAAAATTACTATTTATAGACTTACTAAATATAGCACACAAATAAATAATCATCTATTACCAATCCAATATAACATACTTAAACACTCCTACTAATGTTAATATTAATCATACAACAACAATAATATTCATAAACATAAACAGTATATACATAAAAGATAATTACCATATTATTAACATTTTTACATAACTATAACAATAATAATTCTAATGAAAATAATAATAATAATAATAATAATAATAATAATAATAATAATAATAATAATAATAATAATAATAATAATAATAATAATAATAATAATAATATATTGTACCAATAATTATAATAAGTAACATGATAATAGTAATGATAAGGACAACAACCATAGTAAAAATAACACATACCCGCGCATAAACAATCCAAACAGCCCCGTAACCCGACATCCCTGAACCGAGACCAGTACCCCCAAACAGCCACCACGCCTGACCCCCATAACAGCCACCGACCTCGCCCCTAACACCACCACGCTCGCCTCTGAGCCACAGTGGTTCCAGGGGAGAGGTGGTTGGCCGTCGACATGCCCAACCACCATCAAACAACCGCATACAAAACCCCCATCTGCATCACGACTCTGTTTTTATCCGACAGACACCCCAAAACAAACCTTACTCCAATAGCGGACACAACAGCCCTAAACCACCGTGACCACCACCCTTCAAACCTCCTGACTACTACCAGTATAGCACCTCTAACACCCAGAATAAACACGAATAAGAATTCCTTCGAACTCATCACCAAAAACACGCGTCTGAAAACTCTGTTCTGGAATGCAAGACCACGAGTTTGACACCAGCGACAAAACGCCCTTCGACGGTGGTCCTAGGCAGTCAACAACGACACCACAACGGTCTAAAAACGACAACTAAACATCCTAGACTCATAATATGTGAAGATCAGAACCATAACTATGCATGCACGAAAGTACAGTTGTGATAAAAACGATGAAAAACAAGGATAGAACGAGAAGCATGCGTGTGTACCTCCTTCACTGAGCAAAACGACCACCATTCGACACCCTAAGCCACCGTGAAAGCCCTTCTCTTCAAACTAGGATGTGACGGCAGTAAGTGTGAGAGATTGCTTGAGCGTCGATTAGGGCAAGAGTAGGGTTAGGGAGGTGTTTTATATGGCTGCAGGATGACGAGGTCTGATGTTAGTGTCAATGTGTGTGTGTGTTTTCGGTTTTGGGCTGTTTTGGTTGTAGTACTACAACTACATAACTATATTGCATAGATCGTACTTAAGGTTTATATGACAATATCTATTTACACACAATTAGTTTGGTTATAGGTGAAGTGGATAACCGAGTCTTGTGATATGGAGGTGGAGGATGATGCATTTTTACTGTTGTTTATGTTTTATTTATCTTCCTACTCAACCTCGTGGTTGACCCTATGTATTCGTGTGACACCTACGATGATCCGGAATGGGGAGTAGATTCTACAGGAAAGAGACAGATGAGCTAGGAGCTGGGACGGTAATGTGAGATGCGGATTTGTGACCGACTTAGAATTATATCACTTATAGAGTAGTCATCAGTTGTACTTTTATTCTGTTGCGTAGTCTTGTAATATCAAAGTTTAAATTTAATTAGTTTTTATATAAAGTACTTTGGTTTCATTTGTGGGAAAATATCTGTATATATTCCCAATACTACACATGCAGGATTATAACAAATTTATAATGTATGATTTATAGTCATAAACGAAGAACAAGATACAAAGATTGGGATTAAGAATTAACCTTCTGTCCTTGCAAAGGCCTAAGATCAGATATCAAAATAGATATCCTCCTAATCGTTGCACCCAAGATGTCCTGAGAAATACCCTTTCCTGAGCTAGAAACTGTAAAATTACCTTTAATTGTGTAAGATGAAAGCTAGAGAGAGAGGGAGTATGTATGTCGTGTAACTCGTGTGTTTTAAGTGCAGAGTGAATGTCCTATTTATAGCTGTAAACAACCTTGCTATTAGACATCAACTAGGATTCACCAAATTAGTATTTGGTTCTACCTACAACACTTCATGTAACAACCCGACCCACCACAGTCGTAACACATCCCCAATAAGATGGGTGGTATGCCTTTGGGCCCATTATTTGTCCTCACTTAAGCCCAAAAACACAAGGCCTTGTTACTAAGTGGTGGGTGGAAGTTATTATATATAAACATATCACAAGCCTCACATTCTACCAATGTGGGACAACTTTCTTCTCATACTCTTGGGTGTTACAAACCACCCCACTTAAAGAACACAACGTCCTCGTGCCTCAAACTTGACCACAACCAGGGCCACAATCCTCCCCCGCTAGGTGTGTGACCCGGGTACTCCCGACCACAGGCTCATCACACGGTCGCAGGGTCGCTCTTATACCATTCAACCCGACCCACCACAGTCGTAACACATCCCCAATAAGATGGGAGGTATGCCTTTGGGCCCATTATTTGTCCTCACTTAAGCCCAAAAACACAAGGCCTTGTTACTAAGTGGTGGATGGAAGTTATTATAAACATATCACAAGCCTCACATTCTACCAATGTGGGACAACTTTCTTCTCATACTCTTGGGTGTTACACTTCATAACAACAGAACAACTTAATAATTGCTCAGACCGAAATTCTATCTTTATAGAATCGGTTATATCTCTCTCTTGTGTAATGTTTTATCTTATAAATATCTTATATTTATAATCCACTAATTAAATATAACCTTTTATATTTAATTAAATCATTTTAATCTTTATTAAATAATTTCATTACACATTATTAAATATAACATTTTATATTTAATTACGAATTAACATTTTAATTCGTCTTAGCTAATATTATTTAATCAGTATTAAATAATTATGTCATCATTACATTGACTAACCGTTTAGTCATATAGTGATTACATTTTCATCTAATCATCTCTCTCAGATTTCATCCTTTAGGTGTGACTCTTAGGGACCAGTTGATTACCGCCATATGTATGACAATAACGTCAAACTTTCTAGCAAGCCAAGCGTTATTGATAAACGTGAATCAACTGGCTAAAATACAAAGTATACCCTGTGTTCCTTTAAGAGATTTATACGTGTTGTCGCACTAACTGTTGAGGACACTAGCTCCAACAATCTCCCACTTGTCCGTACAAGTGTATGTGCGGTAACCGATTCTCATATCCAATTAAATTTCTCCCACTCAATGTAAAACAATTTGCAAATCTGTATTCACAAAGGTCGTATTTTACAAGCGATCTGTATCAAGAGTGGTTTTCCCGACTAGAGAGTAACTCAACTGATAACGAATCATTATTCGAGCTTGGCCAAGCATTTCAGTTACTACTCCTCGAGTGGCCCTGAGAAATATTAAAACCTGATGAGGGGTGGATATTTCCTTCAACTCGAATCTTGCAGATGTAAGCACAGTATGAAATTACCCAAAAAAAATCTGCTTAGCCCCAGTTACGGTCAACTAGTGAGAAAGAAATCAAAGTCACCCAAAACTGCCCTTTATCTCAAGAAACAGTCGACAGTCAAAAGAATCGACTCAAGGAACACGATGGACGTCCTATCCACGACCCGGCACCGAATGTTCAATAACATTTAGGACTCCATTGCGTCGTCACGAAAATTGTCCTACGAGTTATCGTTATAATCTCGTATCTGTGATCGATCAGTCAACGGTTTTACTTATGGTTTATTGAACCCACCATCAATCGACGTCACAAAATAATTGCCAGAGTTATCATCTCGTGTAGGCGATTACGGACTAAAACAAATATAATGTAATTCAGTTCACTTTGTGTTGTTCAATGTTGTCAGTACAATCCACATGAAAAACAATATATAAAACAAAATCGATGGTGTTATAAATAGTATATGAAATAGATACAATATCCAATTCACAAAAGTACTGCCCTTCATGTTTATCATGTCTTAATGGTTTAGTGAGAGGATTTGCGATGTTGTCATCAGTCGCAATCTTGTCTATCACTATCTCCTTTTACTCAGTAGTAGAATCTGCAATAACACTCTGCTTGGATCTTTTCCAACTGACAGCAGCGCCATTAAGAGTAAAAACGAATCCAGACTGAGATTTCGAGTCATCTCGATCCGTTTGGAAGCTAGCATATGCGTAACCGTTTGCACAAAGGTCAGTGCCTCCACGATAAGTCAATACCCAATCTTTAGTCCTACGTAGGTACTTAAGAATGTTTTTAACAACCATCCAGTATGGTTCACCTGGATTGCCTTGGTACCAACACGTCATACTCAAAGCATATGCCATGTCTGGACGTGTGCATATCATGGCATACATGATCGATCCTATAGCTGACGCATAAGGAATGCGACTCATGCGGTAGACCTCTTCCGGTGTCTTAGATGCCTGAGTCTTACTCAAATGCACCCCCGAGATCATCGGAAGCAACCCCTTTTTGGAGTTGGTCATGCTGAATCTGTAAAGAATCTTATCTATATGAGACTCCTGACTCAGTGATAACATCCGTCGTGTTCTATCTCTATAGATACGGATCCCCAATATACATTGTGCCTCACCCAGATCTTTCATCTGGAAATGGTTCTTTAACTATACTTTAACCGAAGATAAGAGAGGGATGTCATTTCCGATCAAAAGTATATCGTCGACATACAACACCAGAAAGACTATCTTACTCCTACTCGACTTGATATATAAGCATGGTTCTTCGACTGATCGAATAAAACCATTCCTTTTTATCACTTGGTCGAAGCGATGATTCCAACTCCTAGATGCTTGCTTAAGTCCATAAATGGAACGCTTAAGCTTGCATACTTTCTTAGGATTTTTAGGATCAGTGAAACCTTCGGGTTGTACCATGTACAAGTCCTCCTCCAAATAACCGTTTAAGAAGGCGGTTTTCACATCCATTTGCCATATTTCGAAGTCATGAAATGCAGCAATCGCTAAGATAATCCGAATGGAACGCAGCATGACTACGGGTGCAAAAATCTCATCAGCCCTTGCACTTGAGTGAAACCTTTTGCCACTAGTCGTGCCTTATAGGTGTCTGGTTGTCCCTCAATCGAGCGCTTTATCTTATAAAGCCCTTTGCACTGAAGAGGTCGTACCTTATCAGGCAAATCAACCAACTCCCATACTTCATTCTCATACATGGAGTCCATTTCGGATTGCATGGCATTAAACCATAGCTTTGAGTCGGAACAGGTCATGGCACCTTTATAGGTCACGGGTTCGTTACTCTCTAAGAGAAAAACGTCAACTCCGTCAAGTTCCTCGATCATACCGATGTATCTATCTGGAGGAATGGAGTGTCTACCCGACCTTATGGGTTCCTCAGGAATACTGACCGCAACAGAAGATGAAGGAACGGTTTCCTCCATTGGTTGCTCAGTAGTTGGTTCTTGAATCTCCGACAAATCGAAGGTTCTATTACTTGTCTTATTCTCGAGAAATTCTTTCTCTAAGAACTTCGCACTAGCCGCAACAAAAACGCGGTGTTCGGTAGGCGAATAGAAGTAATGACCAAACATTTCTTTTGGATAACCAATAAAGTATATCGTGACCGATGGCGGGCCGAGCTTATCCTCGTGTATCCACTTGACATAAGCCTCGCAGCCCCAAACCCGAATAAAGGACAAGTTAGGGACGGTTCCCTTCCATATCTCATATGGAGTCTTGTCAACAGCTTTAGACGGACTTCGGTTAAGTATAAGAGCAGCTACTAATAGAGCAAAGCCCTATAATGAATCCGGCACAACTGTGTGACTCATCATGGATCGAACCATATCTAATAGTGTTCGATTTCTCCGTTCGGACACACCATTTAATTGTGGTTTTCTAGGTGGAGTTAACTGTAGTACTATACCACAATCTTTAAGGTGTTGATCAAACTCATGCGTAAGATATTCACCACCACGATCTGATCGTAGTGCTTTAATCTTTCTATCCAGTTGGTTTTCAACCTTCGCCTGGAATTCCTTGAACTTTTCAAAGATTCACTTTTATGCTTCATTAAGTAGACATATCCGTATCTACTTAAATCGTCCGTGAAAGTGTTGAAATATCTATAGCCGTCTCGTGCGGTGATTGACATAGGTCCACATACATCTGTATGTACGAGGCCTAATAGGTCAGCAGCGCGCATTCTACCACCTTTAAAGGAAATACGAGTCATTTTGCCTATGAGACATGATTCCCATATCCCAAATGATTCATAATCAAATGGAGATATAGCGCCATTTTGTATTAGCTGCTTTACACGTTTCTCATTTATGTGTCCCATACGACAGTGCCATAGATATGTTTGATCTTTGTCACATACCATTCATGGAAACCGCTTTACCATAAACCATTCCATTTAAAGAGAAAATACAGCTATTATCCTTTATTAAGAATGAAAATCCGTCTTTATCGAGTACGGAAACTGAAATAATGTTCTTAGATAAACTGGGTACATAATAACAGTTATAAAGATATAACTCGAATCCGCTCGGTAGCTGGATCACATATGTTCCCATGGAAGCAGCAGCAACTTTTTCTCCATTCCCGACTCGCAGGTCCACATCACCCTTTGCGAGAGGTGTGATGTTTTTTAGACCCTGCAAATGATTACACAGATGAGAACCATAACCGGTATCAAGTACCCAAGTTCCGAAACTTGCATGGTTAATCTCAATCATATGAATATAAGATGACATACCAACAAGAGTGACGCGGCCTGCATTTATGTCCTCACGGTACACTGGACAGTTCCGCCTCCAATGCCCAGTCTTGTGGCAATGGTGGCACTCAATGTTACCGTCTTTGCTCTTTGTCTTGCCTTGTGAGCTACTTGTCTCACCAGGCCCACCGTTAAATCCGGCCCTTTTGAATTTAGGAGGCTTAGCTACTGTTAGCTCTGTTTGAGCTTTTCCCTTACCCTTTCCCTTCTTTGCAATCATGAGAACGTCTAGCTTCATGCTCCCACTCAAATTAAGATCCTTCTCGTTCTGTACGAGAAGGGAGTGTAGCTCATGAGGACTTTTCTTCATCTCATTCATGTAATAGTTTGCCCTGAACAAGGAAAAACCATCATGAAGTGAATGAAGCATTCGATCAATGATTACGTTCTCACTGATCTTGCAGTTCAGGGACTCCAATATCTCGACATTCTCAATCATATTGAGAATGTGTGGGCTAACTGGTTGACCCTTTTGGAGTTTCGCATCGAACAAGGACAGGTGTGCTCATATGACACGATTCTCGGTGCTTTTAAGAATTCGTTTGTGAGCGTGGTGAAAATCTTATTTGCACCATGGGAAATGAAGCGTCTTTGCAAATTGGGTTCCATTGCAAAAATGAGTACGTTCTTTATCGCACCCGCTTCCATAACGAAATCACTATAAGCTTGTGATACGTTAGCTCTAGCAGTAGGGCATGGGTTCGGTGGTCAAGGCTCAGTTAAATGCCTGAGCTTACCATCAGCTACAGCTGCATTCCGTAATGCAGCCTCGTAGTCCGCAAAGTTGGACCCATCATTTTTCAGTCGCGTGGACTGATTCATGTGGTCCATGAAAGCTTTAAGCCAGGATTCTTTTCTTAGTGTGGCACTAGGCATAGGGTCATCATTATGACCAGCCATAGTATTTGCAGTATTATTGTTCTGTTCAGGTGAATTCTACACTGTAAAGAAGAAATTAAAACATAATAAGCATACCATCGTTTTGTAAATAGTCTAGCAAAAACAGTTTAATGCGAGGACTTTAGCATTTATATAATTGATCTTCCTCAAGAATTATATAAACGATCCCAAGACTCAAGTTCATTAAATTGATAAGCCAACCTCTTGGTTAATTCTACATTTAGAATTCTTGGTCGATAAATTTCTGTAAATTCTATCTTTAGTCCACCATAACCACAGGATCGTACGAGGGTCATGATGTTGAGGTAAAATAAGTCAACAGCTACTACTTACCCAACGTAGAAGGGGTCATATGGAGAGTAAGGTCCTATATGCCTGGCGACGAAGAAGGAATTCATAGTAATTGGACTTATAAAAGACTAATCTCAATTTTAGGTTATAGAGGAAGATCCCATCATCTTTAATTTTAATTCATTTAAGTGAACAAATATCTAGCTTGCGAGAATGAATAAACTAAGGTGATGGGTTTAAGGGAAAAACGTGTGACATCTTTATGTCGACCCAGACTAGCATACATACTATATGAGTCAATTTTCATGCAATTCAGGTGGTTTGGTTTAGGGGGAAAAATGATGCAAAACAAACATGTGAATGAAAAACAAAACGGAAATAAAGCAAGTCCTAGTGTGGGCTATCCTACCAAAAAGAACAAAAATACAACTTGGAATCTGTTCAGCAATGGACCCTGAAAGGTTGTCTTGTCTTGATGTTCCTTCTTGGTGATGTAGTGGGAGTGAGCAATCCGATATCCGTCTTGGTCTTCTTATTTACATTTGAAAAATTACATAATAAAATCCTATTATTACATTCTAATTCCCAAAAACGTAAAAAAAATATTACACAAGGGAGATTCGAGATCTCAAAAATACATCACAAATTATGCTTCCTTCATTACGAAAACAAAATTTACTAAGGCCACACTAAGTATTACAAAATACAACTGATTGCAAAATTGTAAATAAAACCATTCATTCATTCAACAATAAAATATATATAATATATATAATGCATCATACTAATTAAATTAATCTTTCAAGACATAATTCCGTAATTATGTAGAGTAATTTACCCAAACCACCATTTATTGATTAAAATTATGTAATAATTCCGTAATTCATCTCATAATTTTAATCAAACATACATATTCATATTATCATATAATATGAATTAATCCAACATTATTTTAAACCGTTTTAAAATAATTAGGTATCAAAACATAGTGAACTTTTTCACCCAAAAAAAAATTACACATTATCTTTATAATGTATAAAAAAATAAAACCAGCCCGTGAATTTAAAAGGATAGCCGAGACAAAAAGAGAGAAAAGAAGTAAAAAAAATAAACAAAATCAAAGTTCCAGCGCTTTAAAATTGCTGAAACAGCAAAAGCGTCGCAAAAAACCCCAAAAAGCGCTGCTAGCAAAACGTCGCACACAAGAAAGAAGCTAAAACACTTTCCAGCGCTTCTAAAAGCGCTAAAAAAGAAAGAAAAAGCGTCGAAAAAAAACCGCGGCTAAAAGAAGTTGCTAAATTTTGCGACGTTTTTGGAAAACGATGTAATCCAAAATTTGAATTAAAAAGAGCTGAAAGCCTAGAATAGCGTCGGCAGAAAAGCGTCGCAACCTAGAAAAGTGTAATAACACGCCTAACAGCCTGTTTTTCGGATTTTTTTTTTTAAAATTTTTTTTTCTCTTTTTAAAACTCATGAACTTGAATAACTAATGTCGGGTTGCTAAATACGGGATCGATAACCTTCAAAATACTAATCTTTATTAGATATTGTTGTAATCTTAAACATTCAAATTAACCTTTTAAGACGAATATAAAGATTATGGTGGGATCGATTTATTTAGCAAATTATATCATTCAAGAACATGTGAGACGATATCCTTTTACGTTTTAATTCAATCCTTATTAAATTAAAACATCTACAAATTTATTATTTTGTTATTTTAACTATTTAAGACAACAACAATAATAAATCAAAAGGAAAACGACGAACGAAAAAAAAAAAACTATTTCGGCTAAAAAAAAATATACACGGCTAATTTTTTTTTTCACTTTAAATTTTCTCAAAACGTTTTTGAAAATCATACAAAAATAAAATTTGTAAGTCTTATGCTCTGATACCACTTGTGGGAAAATATCTGTATATATTCCCAATACTACACTTGCAGTATTATAACAAATTTATAATGTATGATTTATAGTCATAAACGAAGAACGAGATACAAAGATTGGGATTAAGAATTAACCATCTGTCCTTGCAAAGGCCTAAGATCAGATATCAAAATAGATATCCTCCTAATCGTTGCACCCAAGATGTCCTGAGAAATACCCTTTACTGAGCTAGAAACTGTAAAATTACCTTTAATTTTGTGTAAGATGAAAGCTAGAGAGAGATGGAGTATGTATGTCGTGTAACTCGTGTGTTTTAAGTGCAGAGTGAATGTCCTATTTATAGCTGCAAACAACCTTGCTATTAGACATCAATTAGGATTCCCCAAATCAGTATTTGGTTCTACCTACAACACTTCATAACAAGTGAACAACTTAATAATTGCTCAGACCAAAATTTTATCTTTATAGAATCGGTTATATCTCTCTTGTTTAATGTTTTATCTTATAAATATCTTATCTATATATAAGTATAAGTATATAAGAGAAACCACTATCCATCATAATCATAATATATATAAAAGAATCATGTTAGATAGCTGACGTGGCACAATGAGAATTCAGAAATGGCCTAATACAAGCCTCTCATTCAATCTCCCAATTTTACTTTTATTTAAACCAATCAGATTTAACAATGTTGGACACATCAGCAATGACTACGCAGAAAATGGCAGAATCGAAATGTCATTATACAATTAATGATCCAGGTAACTTATTGCATCCCAATTCTCAAAACCTAATTAAGAATACAAAAGATGCAGTTTTTAAGGTTTTAATTATCTTCCCATTATTGACGCATAAATACAAACCACCTAATTACAATTAAACCCTTTGTCATTCTCAAGGTTTTAATTTTCTGCATGTATACAATTATACAGTTACCAAAAAAACAATTAAATCCTTTGTCATTCTCAAGGTTACTCGGGAATGTCGTTTAATGCATTCAACCCACGAATCAGCATTGCATAAACTCCAGCAACACCTAACATATCATCAAAATGGCAGATAATTAGCCGCGATTCACGTGTATCAACACAGCAACAGGCTAAAAAATCCAATTCACGACTAAAAACCGTAAATACAATAATTGCCTTCTTATTCCAATTTTCCATAAAAGATGAAGCCAATTCAGAAACGACTATTAGAATTCTCTTTTTCATTATAAAAACCAATTATTTTATCTACCTTCAATTATCATTCTACTAAAATTACCAACAACGTAACTTACATATTTGTGCTTGGGCAACTCATCTCATTTTCTTCTATGGCCATTTCATCACTCCTCACCATCAAGCAACTCAAAGTCGGGGTTAGGCTTACTCAGATTAATTTGAGGGTTGTACACAAATGGACAAGACCTGAATTCAAAGATAAGACAAAGAATGAAGCAATTGAACTTCTACTCCTTGATGCTGAAGTATGTCAAATAATCTTTTACATTATAATATTGTTGTAGAAACTATTTATTAATTATTTTGCTCCTAAAATGTTTATTGATTACATGTATATATTTCTTTTTCATAGCAAGTGTCAGATTACAAATTAGGTAAATATATTTCTTTAATACTACCAATTAGGAAACTAGAATAATTAATCCTACAAATTAGGAAAATATAATAAACACAAAATAATTAGGGAAACAGAATAATTTTTATTCAAAGAAACTTCAAAAAAATAGTAGATTCTCTAAAAACCTGAAAGAAATAGTATTAAAAAAATGTGAAAAGCAGCAGTTTCTGGTAAAAAAAACAAACTGCATATTATTTTGCTCCTACAAATTAGGAAAATATAATAATCAAATAAATAATTAGGAAAACAGAATAATTTGAAACAATAATATCCTGCTTGGCATGGAATATGACAGTGGACACATAATCAGCAAACATAGAAGAACAAATTAAATTCACGTCTTGACAAAGCTAATATCACCCAGAATTACCACTGAGGTTTGGCCACCCTGGATAATATACTAATGAACCAAGTATATTATCATGAATATGATCAATTTGTTTGTTTACAACTTTACATATTAAACTTTTGAGGGACACAATTTCATAATCATCAAACTCATCTGAGTCCTTCACATTAAATCTATTTTTGAAAACAAACAAGAAATAGTTAGAAAGATGCCTGCAATGGGAATCAGACCCAGGAATACCACATAAAGAAAGGCTACTAGAACCAACCTGAAGTCGAGCAATGTCACACTTGGCACCATCTGAAACAAATATATAACTATCTTCAATGCCAAGGTTTCCATAATACGTAGAACAGTTGGAGCATCTGCAATTAAGGAGTCTCTAAATTGACAAGTCAGATGTTATTTTCATTTTGACACTGGGATTCTAAGATTATTACTAAGTGAGAATGGAGGGGAAGAGAACATTGGCGACAATGCCTTCTATATTAAATTCAGAATTTATCAGTAGAACACAAGAGTCATAGGACAAGTAAGATGTACAAGTACCTGGTAAGAGAGAACAGTTGATAAAAGAAATATACTCTAATCTCCACCCTCCAGACCATGACTATAGAACAAGTGTCCCGTGGAAAACGTCACAAACATTATATCCAAGACCTTCACAGTAGGGGCAATTTGCTCCTTCCTCCACCCAATCCAAGAACTGCATTACATATTTACATTGTAAAGTTGAACAGAAGTTTAAGGAAGTACACAGGAAAACCGAAAACCATATAGAACAAAGAAATTGTAAACCAACCTGTTTCTCAACATTCAGTTCCCCAGTTCCGTCACACTCTGCAGCAGAAAGGAGTCTCAATATTAACAAAAGTGAAATATTTGTGTTAAGACAAAGTTCAAATATAGTAAAGTACTAAAAAGGCGACTTTGTTTGCCATGCACTAATCCAACTACCACTCCAAAATGCAAGTCATGTGGGAGATGGAAATCATGTTTCTGGATCAGATATAAAAATTTAACGCCTTTGGTTAGTTAAGGTAAGCTTACTAAGTTTACACATACCCATGCACAACAATCGACCCTCCCCTTTACAGGTAATCCTACCAACTAGCAAAACAGAATAATAAATTCTACCAATTAGGTAATCCTACAAATTAATCCCACAAATTAAGGGGAAATATAATAATTGTGTATTTAACCTATCAATAGTTTTTTATCGCTTTGTTTTTATAGTTGTTATTCTACTTTTAAAAATTGTACGATAGTTGTCATAGATACGACAGTTTAACCCTTTATCCCGTTTATTTATCGCAGAATGAAATCATCCAAGCTACTATAAGAAAACAACTTATTTCCTATTTTGCTCCTAAACTATTGGTCGGGGAGGTATACACATTCCATATTTTTTGTAAAATTTTACATATATTAGCCATTTTACCTAAACTGCACACCTATTATATATGTTAGCTAAATTAAGTAATGCTTACCTACTTCACATGGTACAGATATCAGGTCAAATTCGAAGTCACTGATTCGTCCGATGAGGTGGCTAACTTTGTGGTGTTTGATACACAGATAAATCAGTTTATCAATCAAACCGCTGCTGAGCTTCTTGCAAAGATAGAAAAAGTAAACAAGATAAATAACACCCTAACTTTTATAGTTTATTCTAAAACTTTACAAGGCATTTCTAACTATTAACCATGTTTAATGTAGAATGGTGGTGATCATGAAGCTATTCCCCGCGAACTGGAGACTTTTATTGACAGATCCTTTCTTTTCAAGGTGTTTATACATGAAAAGTATAACGTCATGCAAGGCTCTAACTCATATACCGTGTTCAGTTTGAGTGATGACGAATCATTGGCTAATAAATTGCTCACCAAGTATACAGAAGCATATAAGGTTTGTTATACATTTTCATCCCTTACCGTTTCATGATAAACTCATCAAGATATCTTATTACGTTCGTTTTGTTGTTTGATTTATCATTTGTTATAAATAGGAAGATCTTCAATCTTTAAAATCACAAACCACACCAACAGGTCATGCTGGAAATGAAATGGTCAGTTTTCTTACGTCAATTCTTAATGATAGGGATAACTTAACCTTTTAACGTGTATTGCTTAATCATACTACATATTACGATATTATAATTACCCTATTTTCACGTAAGTGGCAGGTCATCAATCAGCGTTTGAAAGGCCAAAATAAGTTACAGGTTAAATCTATTCTTAACCACGAGGTAATTAACATTTTATGAAAGTTGCCTTTGATGATGAAACTTTACTGTTGACAGTATATAAATCTGTTCTTTACCTCCTTTATTAATAATTAGACTACCCCCAAACTGAGCAGGAACAGAAGGAAATTAATATACTTAGGCACAGAATAAACTAATATACGGCAGGAACAGAAGGAAATTAATATACTTAGGCACAGAATAAACTAATATACTTAGGCACAGGAACAAAAGGAAATTTATTGAGTAATTTAGCCAATTTAGCCAGTTAATATACTAACTCACAGGAACAGAATAAACTGAGCTGGAAAAGTAGAAGGTAGCGTGCAAGATAGTGAAGTTTGTGCTTTTTAAAGAAGTCTAGATATTCCATATTTAAGTTCAGACAAACTTTATGCACCAATGAAAGAACTCACATGTATAGAACCACTGACAAAAAATTAGATAAAAAGAATTAGTCAGCGTTTGAAAGGCCAATATAAGTTACAGGTTAAATATGTTCTTAACCACGAGGTAATTAACATTTTATAAAAGTCGTCTTTGATGATGAAACTTTACTGTTGACAGTAGATAAATACTTACCATTGATGCAGGAGAATTCCGAGACTGCTGAGTGTAGCCCAAAAATCACCCCTCTTAAGAGACCACATCTAAGTACGGTTGGACAAAGTGGAGTGCAAATAGAATTTGGCTGTGAAACTGGTGATGCATGCTCCGCAACCAAGAAAACTGTAATCGTGAAGAAGGAGAAGTGAAAACCGATTTACTATGTTCAGAATTGTGGTAGTTACAGAAAGACATTACTTTTGACAATTAATGGTATTTCAGAAAAGAACCAGTGTTTTGAATTTTATCGAATTTGTGTAACTGAAACAAATATTGCCGTTTTGACAATTTATGTGGTTGCTAAGTTCTATCTATCAAACGTAATTCCTTTTTGTACTTTTTCTTATTTAACTTTATCTAATAGTTTATTTAAAATTATGGGGCCACAATAAAATCTTCATACAAAGAAATAATTTGACTTAGCAAACAAAATATAACAGCCTGTTTAGCACTTTCACGTTTTGTGAATTACTCAACCAGAGGACTCTATGATTGTGTTTCCATATCAGAAGAATATTTGTATTGGAAAATTAAATGGTTCTATTTCTCATTCATGATAATCTTGCAATATATAGAACTATACTAATCTCCTACCAATAAGGCAACAACATAACAAACAATTATATTATACGAATAACTGTTTATTTACTCCAAATAATAATATACATTACATATAATCAAGATTGATATCTTGATAATATTCTTTCACTTTTTAGAGGTCGTACTCTGGTCAATCACCTTTTATTATAGGATAAATTATACAATAACTTCAATCATTTCATTTTAGGTGACATTTCACTTTATTCAATTATCTAAAATTAATAATACAAATTAATTTATTTCTTGATGACTTAGTCTCACTTTATTCAATTATATAAAATCAGATGGAGAGCATGTCATTAAATAAACAACTTATTCCAATTTTACATGAAATGAAACACTGATTCAATACACATTAAATAAACAACTGATTCCAATTTTCCAACACTACTACAAAAAGAGACCTAATGCAACATTTCGTGTGCAACACTTACGCGTTGTGTTGCAATTTTTACTTAATTATGCAACGCTTTATTTAAAAATGTTGCTTATTATCTACATAATGCATCACTTTAAGTAAGTGTTGCAATATATTACTTTAATTGCAACATTCTTATACAATTGTTGCATTTTCTAGCAACACTTGTGCAACATTTTCGTTACATACATACATTTTCGTCACATACATATATATATACATACGTATCTCTAAAATTTTCCAATTAATTTCGTTTAAGCGCTTAAACTTTTCAATTAAAATAAAAAAACAATTTGAAATAATTGGGTAAATTAAACAATTCAGCCATCTCGTTTTAGCGCTATAATGAATTGAAATTTGGTAAAAAAAACTAATTAAGCGCGCGCCTCTTAAACTTTTCAATTAAAATAAAAAAACAATTTGAATTTGGGTAAAACAATTCAGCCATCTCGTTTTAGCGCTATAATGAAATTTGGTAAAAAAAACTAAGCGCCTCTTAAACTTTTCAATTAAAATAAAAAAACAATTTGAATTTGGGTAAAACAATTCAGCCATCTCGTTTTAGCGCTATAATGAAATTTGGTAAAAAAAACTAAGCGCCTCTTAAACTTTTCAATTAAAATAAAAAAACAATTTGAATTTGGGTAAAACAATTTAGCCATCTCGTTTTAGCGCTATAATGAAATTTGGTAAAAAAACTAAGCACCTAAAAATAAACCCTAATAAACTAATTAAACCCTAGCTATCTAATTAATTATAATACGTCTAATTAATTATAAGCTCCATCAGCGGTTTGAAACAAAAACCAATATACAGTACGTCTTCATCGTCTATCCCGCGTTCATCATTATCATTCCCAGAAACAAAAACCAAAAAAAGCTCCATCAGCGGTTTGATTTTCACGCGATATTCATATTCAATATAATTGATTTGCACGCGATATTCATATTCATATTTCAACTTTGATTCTTACTCAGCCGGCGAAATTCATATTCAGTATAATTGATTGGGATTTCTGATAATAGGTATGATACTTCAATTTCAATTATTGTTATCATTTTGTTATTATCTCAATTCAATTGTTGTTTATCTATCCGTCCCTGCATATAATCATATTCGTATTGTGACAATGTTATTATTTCAATTAAATTGTTGTTTCGTGATGTCTGCCTTTCGTTATAATGCCTATCTGCCTTTCGTTATAATGCCTATTTATCGTAGATTAGTATGAAGTTCTTTTTTTTTCGAAAGGTAAGTAGTATTTTCGTTCTGTAGTTTCAATTGTTGTTTCAAAATTGTTGTTTTAGTTGTTGTTTTAATTGTTGTTTCTGCACTACTAATTCTCGAGACTCAGTAATCCTTTTCTAACGAAAGGTAAGTAGTATACTCGTACAGTAGTTTCAATTGTTGTTTCAATTGTAGTTTCAATTGTATCTGCACTACTAATTCTCAACACTCAGTAATCCTTTTCAAGTAGTTTCAATTGTTGTTTCATAATGAGAAGTAGTAGTGCGGAAACAGAAATAGGCTGTAAGTGTACGTAGAGCAGTAGTAGCAGTGACAAATTGGCAGTAGGAAATAGCTATACTACACCAGCAGTTCATGGTACTGTAATAGAGTAGTAGTGCAGAAACAGAAGTAGGACATAGAGTAGTAATACGCATTAATAGCAAAATATCAGATATGCAGTGACCGAATAATAGAAGCGCAGTAGCAGATTAATGTATGTGCAGTGGCAAATTAATGCCTGTTATAGACTTATTGTAGATTCGTATGAAGCTTTGCCTTTCGTTGATTAATTAATGCGTATTCATCGTAGATTCGTATGAAGCTTTGCCTTTTGTTGATTAATGTCTGTTATAGACTTATTAGGGAGATACAAATGCAGGCCTACTGTTATATAACTAGCTTCTTATAGCTTGATTTCTGCTTTCAAAAAGAACATAACATATAACATGACATGCTTAAGTATATATTAATTTGTGCTTATTTAATCCAGAATTCAGAGGATGAGGAATGATAGAAGTTGGATGTATATAGCTAGACGTTTGCCTGAGTTTGAAAATGGAGTCATTGAGTTCCTTAATGTGTCATTTTCTAAGGGTGTTCATGGGAGTCAAATAAGATGTCCATGTAAGAGGTGTGCAAACCGTTATTGGTTACGAAGACATGAGGTGTATGATCATTTAAAAGGATTTGGTTATGTTGAGAATTATCATGTTTGGACCTTTCATGGAGAGGATCCTTTATCAACTGAACCCATAGTTGAAACCCTTGATGAAGAACCAATTTTCAATGACAATACCGACACATTGTTAGAGGACAGATTTAGAAGTTGTTGTGAAGGTCCCACTAACGTACAGAATGGTCCTAATGATGAAGCTAAAAAGTTTTATAAGTTGGTTGAAGAGGGTCAACAAGAATTATTCCCGGGCTGTAAGAATTTTTCAAAATTGTCTTTCATTATTCGACTTTTTTTGTACAAGACACTTCATGGAATTAGTAATGTGGCATTTAATGAACTCCTTCAATTGTTAAGAGACATGGTTCCAGAGGCCAAAATTCCGGTCAACTACACAGAAGCTAAGAATATTGTGAAGGATTTGGGTCTTGATTACAGAAAAATATGTGCGTGTCCTAATGATTGTATGCTATTTTGGAAAGAGTTTGAAAATGCTGAAGAGTGTTTTAAATGTCATGCCTCTAAGTGGAAAAAATGCGAAGAGAATTCATCTAATAAGACTTCAAACACTAAGAATAGTCGTCAAATACCTGCAAAGGTATTATGGCATTTTCCACTGCCACCTAGGTTACAAAGAGTTTATATGAATTCAGAAATTGCAGAAGCTATGACATGGCATGCTGATAAACGTCCGAAAGATGGGTATCTAAGACACCCTGCGGACGGGTCAGCGTGGAAGGACTTTGATTCTCTATACCCTAACTTTGCTAATGATCCTAGAAATGTAAGGTTAGGATTGGCATCTGATGGGTTTAATCCATTTCGAACTATGAGTGTATGTCACAGTACATGGCCCGTTGTGTTGGTCAATTACAACTTGCCACCTTGGATGTTCATGAAACATGAATATTTTATGCTATCACTACTCATTCCCGGTCCTGAGGGTCCTGGGAATAACATTGACGTATACTTACAGCCTTTAATTGAGGAATTAAAAGATTTATGGAATGTAGGGCTTGATACGTATAACAAATTTAGGAATGAAACATTTAAGTTACATGCTGCTTTGACATGGACAATTAGTGATTTTCCGGGGAATTCAATGTTATCCGGATGGAAAACAAAAGGGAAGTTTGCATGTCCAAGTTGTAACCATGAGACTGATTCCTTATATTTGAAGCATAGCAAAAAAATGTGCTATATGGGTGGTCGTAGATTTTTAGACGCTAATAATCCTTTGCGCCGTGATAAGAAGTCTTTTAATGGAAAATTTGAAGAAAGACCCCCTCCCAGACCCTTGACAAGATTTCATGTATTAGATGAGTTGTCTGACTTTGTGAATTCTTTTGGGAAGAAAGAAAAACAAAAGAATAAAAGTCAGTGCCCATGGAAGAAGAAGTCTATATTTTTTGAATTGCCTTACTGGAAGCACAATAAATGTAGGCATAACCTAGACGTGATGCATATTGAAAAAAATGTTTTTGACAACGTACTCGGAACTTTATTGGATATCTCTGGTAAGAGTAAGGATCACCCAAATGCTCGTTTTGACTTATTAGATATGGGTATCAAAGAGGATCTACAGCCTCAATTGTCAGAAGACCAGAGACATGTCTTTTTCCCGAAGGCATGTTATTCCATGTCTACAAAAGAAAAGGATATCTTTTGTCGTGCTTTGAAAGAAGCAAAACTTCCTTATGGCTTCGGCTCTAATATTTCGCGATGTGTGAATTTAGCGCAAAGGAAAGTTTCAGGATATAAAAGTCATGATGCTCACATCATTTTCCATTACTTACTTCAAGTTGCTGTGAGAAGGTGCCTTCCCAAGCATGTGGCTGTTCCTTTGATTATATTAGGGAATTTTTTCCGAAGACTGTACAGTAAAGTCCTTAGTCAAGATGAACTTGATTACTTAGAATCTGAAATTATCCACACATTATGTGACTTAGAAAAAATATTTCTCCCAAGCTTCTTCGACATCATGGTTCATCTGCCCATTCACCTAGTAGAGGAAGTTAGGCTTGGGGGTCCTGTGCAAGGGAGAGGGATGTATTTCATTGAAAGATATTTATGCAAATTGAAGTCCTATGTGCGAAATAGAGGTCGTCCAGAAGGATCTATTGCAGAAGGTTATTTGATTGAGGAATGCATGAATTTTTGTTCTCGGTATGTGGACGGAGGCAAGACTAGAGATAACAGAAGCACATGTGACATGCCTTCTAATGAAACAGAAGAACTTGACGCTACAATTTTTTCAAGTTGTGGTCATCCTTTGGGAGGAAAGAAGCAAAGAAATGGACGGGTGTTTACTCTGGACACTAAAGTAGCTGCACAGGCGCATCGTTACGCATTATTCAACTCAGATAGTGAAGAGGTTGATCAGTGCATAAAGTAAGTAACTTTAACATATAATTTGACTACTAACATTATATCATATTCATTAATTTATAAGTACATACGTTTCCTTTCATTATTTCCGCATTTATTGATTTACTGTTTCATGTAGAGAACATGAAGCTTTTGTAAACCTCCAAAGAAGTAAAAGCAAATGGAAACGTGCTCGGAATCACAGTCATGATTTCCCAAGCTGGTTGAAGGAAAAGGCGACTCAAGAAGGTGTCTCTGAGCAAATATTTTGGCTTGCTAAAGGACCTAGTCCTATAGCTAAAAGATTCAAGGGTTATTATGCAAATGGTTATGAGTTTTATACTAAATCACGCGATGCCAGATGCAAAACACAAAATAGTGGAGTAACCCTCTCTGCTTTAACTTCAAGCTTTGCTAGCTCTAAAGACAAAAATCCTATTGATGGGGATGTTACGTATTACGGTTCAATTCTAGAAATTATAGAGCTTAACTATTGGTCTAGGTTTACTGTTGTTATGTTTCGCTGTGAGTGGTATCAAGTGGAGAAAGATGACTACGGGTTGACTTGTGTTAATGTGACCAAATATTGTTCAGTGGATGATCCGTTTGTCATGCCATCCCAAGTGCATCAAGTCTTTTATGTGGCAGATCCAATCGTAGATGGGTTGCAATATGTCATGACTAAGGTTCCAAGAGACATCTTTGATTATAGCATTGAAACTGAAGAACCTAATAATGACCTTATAATGCATTCTGGAAGCACAGAACCTGAAGAAAATGTCAGATTGTCAAGAGAAGATATGGATCCCATGATTGTTGACGCAAATAGTGTATTGGCTAACACTAATAATTTGCGTGATTTAAATGGTGACAGTGACGACAATGATGATACCTTATGGGACTGGATGCAAGCTGAGGAAGAACAAAATGATGGGGACTTATGAGTAGCGTTAATCTATTTTTTATACATTTATAGTTTCTCTTTGATGTGGCTTTTGTGATAATTAATGTGACATTTTTGCAGTTTCAGTTAAAATAAATTTGTTATTTTGTCTCTTTTATAATAATTAATGTGACATTTTGTCTCTCTTTTGATGTGGCTTATTTTGTCAGTTATAATAAATGTGTCATTTTGCAGTTTTAGTATGTCTGAAAGCTTGAATGAATATGAGAGAGCTCGCATTGAAAGAATAGCACAGAATAAGGCCAGGCTGAAAGAGAGTGGGTTACCTAACCTCGTACGTTCGGTTACAAGCCTTGTGGAAGGTAGCAAGAACAAAAGACGAAGACGAATTATGCCAGGAAGAACAAATCATTCGAACAACAAAGATGCGGATTATGTACCTAGCCACGATGAGGAAGAGGACGCTGAAGTAAATGCTGAAGTTCGTTATCAAAAGATTACATGGTCTACATACTTTTTCTTTGTTCATATTTCATTTATATATAAATAAGTGAGTATATGGGTGTAGCAAATAAGGAATGATAGCAGGTCAGTAGGGATTTATGCTGGTCTGGTGCACAATTCTGTATGCGCAGGGATGTTGTAGGGTGTTCTGCTTGCTAGGGTCTGTTCTGAGCAGTAGGATCAGGTCATGCTAGGGTCTGTTCTGAGCAGTAGGATCAGTTCTGTATGATGGATGATGGTGTTTTAAGGCAGATCAGTAGAGTTGTGGGGCTGGAATTCTGCAGATATAATAGTGCAGTAGTAGGTGTCTTAGTGTAGATTATATGGAGTAGTAGTGCTGCAAGGCTTTCAAAATAATGCAGGAAGAATGAAGTAGTTATATAAAAACTGATCCAGTATCGATCAGTAGGTATATAATCTATAAATTTGACTAAAAACAAGAACATATGTAGCATTCATAGCTGATGTTTAGGTTAGGTTTTGCTTGTGGCAGTATCAAACTAGATAATAATGGTTCAAGTATGAGTATCTACCTAACCTAGCATCTTGTTAAACTGAGGTTCTGATTTCTAGCCTGATACTTGCCTCTGCTTGTCTTTTACAGAATTTGTACTCCGGTTAAGAATCCGACCCTTATAATCGACAACTTGAGCATCTTATACCACCTCCTCACAGTTCATTTGGAGATATATATTCCCATAATTTGTAATAGAATCTGATTTAGCGTAGTCATTAACAACTTAGTTACATTGAAGAATGTTCTAACATTCTGCCTCTACTGTTGTGACAGTCATTTAGACTGCTACTGAATGCTACGTATCCCTACTCCATTGCCTCCATTGCATTTCTATCTGTCACCACTGCATTCACAGTTACTGCACACTGCAGTTACTGGTTTAATATTTTGTCGCTGCTGGTCTGTCACTACATGGTACTACTAGTCTACTACTTATGCCTATACTTACTGCTACTGACCCCCCACACACTACATTACTAAGCTACTGCACCTAATGCACTACTCTACTGCATACTACCCTCACTGCTATTGCAATAGACCCCCCCACTGCTATGTATTGATAATACTACCTTACTCTACTACTGATGTACATTCTGATTCTACACTTTTTGTATCTGCTACCACACATTACTCACGATTGCTGCACATCCTTCTGTCACTACACTCGCAGCTACCTACACCATTAACAGTTATAAGCCTTTCTGCTGGTGTATGAATCTGAATCTGGAACAATCCGGCCTACTGCTCAGAACACCCAACAACATCACTGACCTATATAATTTATGTTTATGCAGGTTCCTACTGCTCATATACTAGACCTGGTCCATGAATACTAATCCTGGTCCATGAATACTAATCACTGACCTATATAATTTATGTTTATGCAGGTTTCTCAGGCTTCTAAGTCTGGTAATCAGCAACGTTCAAAATTTATACCACCAGGGTCAGTGACGAGATACTCCAACTATACTAGACTGAGAAATCAAAGTCAAGCTAAGAAACACGAAGAAAGGTTCAAGCTTCCACAACTCTTTGACAAAGATCAGACGGGGGTAAGGCAGGATGCATATAATGACCTTAACCCGACTATGGCTGACTTAATCTTGAAGAGAAACCAGATGCAAATAGAAAAAGATTTAAGTAAAGATTTTCATCAGTCCTCACATTTCACCTCTGATCCGGAAGACTCAAACATTGGCTCAAAGGCGCATGAAAGTGATATCCAGCCATCACCTACTGAAGGAGATACGATGGGAGGTAATTGTTCGATATCATAACGTGTAGTTCATCTGGCCATTTAGTTTTTAATTTCAACTTCTAAAACAAACATGCAGTATGTTACGGAAATTCATCTCAACTGCAACGAGATGAACTTATAGCAGCATGTTTTGGAGAAGATCTAACAGATAGTAGCACTGAAGGCGAGAATGCTGATAGTGATGAAGAGGAATATCCAGAAGATGAGAGTGAGGAAATAAACTTGGATAATCAAGATCTTCAACAAGATGGTAAATTAATACTAGTTTCTTATATGCATTTTATAATTATTGTATATTAGTGTATATTATATGGATGTTCTCTTATAATTTGCTCGTAGCTATCTCGGAAGGTGGCACTAGAGGACCATCCATGTTACCCCATGTACACAACCGATCAACGAAGAACAAGGTGGCCATCATTCTGAACGAGTATGGGCAACCAATTGGTCCCGTTATTCCGAAAAAGGACATTGTAGGTGAATTTGCTCGCTTTTTGGGTACATTAGCTCGAGATTATACCTATGTACCCTTAGTCTTTGACTCTTGGCGGAAAGTACCTGACAAAGAAAAAGAAAAATTGTGGGAATATGTATTGGTATGACTCGTTTCAAATGTAGCTTATTTGAATTCAGTAGTACCCATTTTTTTCCCAAACTTGTACGAAATCGTTTGATTTAATGCAGACAAAATATATGGTGCCGGAAGAAGGTAAAGAATGGGTAATGAAGACTATTAGAGATTCATGGAGAGTCTACAAAAGTCGTTTCAAGAAAAAGCATTTCTACGCCTATAAAGATGATAAAAGTAGGTGGCGACATCGATCTAACCTAGTTCCTGATGACGACTTCCTAAAATTACTTGCCAAATGGAAAAAGAAGTCTTAGAAGGTGATCATATTCTACTTGTTGCATACTGTTCTTATTTTTTGTTGAGGTTATTCGTCCTTGTTTTGGGTTGGTTATGTGAATTGTACTTAAGTATGTTGGGGTTATTAGTGAATGCTTGTTATGGTAGTAGTATACGACCGTAGTGTAGGTTGAATGGTCTAATTCTGCAACTATAGTGAATTCCAGCACTGCTCTGCTATGCTTGTTATTAGTGAATTCCAGAAACTGTGTTGCTGTAATTACAGCAACTGTGTTGCTGTAATCTGGTTTCAGTCTTTCGAATAATGAATTAAAACAAAGAATAACTACTTGTATAGGAACTTATTGGTGACAGATTGGTAGTCAGCTGCTCCATGTGATGATTTGTTTCATCTTTTTGAGAAGTATGGTATGGGTGTTGATTTCTCAACAAAGGCTCGTAATAGATTAGCAACATAGCCTGCCTCATTAACCATGATGCAGTTCTAAACTTATAAGGATACCTTTTCAATTCTCATTACTAACCTTCCTTTCTGATTTTCTACTCTTGAACTATGGTATGGGTGGTTAACATTATTCGAAACAAGTTCCAGTAAGACGGTCTATATTCGTTTAGGCTTCATAATTACGAAACAATGCATTTTAAGCTTATCGTTTGTAATGAGCTTATTGACAGTCCTGAAAATGTATTTGAGATGTAGGAGGGAGTTGACATGGTAAAATAAAGGATAATGGCCACCACTTCACCACTCCCGTAGAAAAAATACACATCAGACCGTCACCCACATTCACATTGGACTCTGCTCACCAATTCTGATCTCCCTCCTCTTCCCATTCTCATCCCATTATAACTTGTTCATCATCTCAGACCACCGGAGATCCAGAGTCCAGTCCAACGTCAACGTAATACGGCTACTCTACTCAGAAATTGTTAAGGGGCACATTAGATTTTTCGAAATGATGGGTTAACAGTGATTCATATAGAGCTCTTGAATTACAGCAACTGTGTTGCTGTTATGCAACTATAGTGAATTCACTAATGCTACTGCTTTTGTCGAATTTCATTTGTATGCATTGCTTTAATGTGCAGAGACGATGTTGTCGTAACCGCGATCGTCGGTTGGCTCAGAGGAAAATGCACACCGCTGGCCCAAAAAGTTTCGCACGTATACGAGAGGAACTGGTAATTTAATTTTACTGGCTGACGCATCAGTTATATGAACCATAGGAAATAGATATTTACTGAAGCATAAATTAAATTCTTAATCATTTTACAGAAAAATGGAAATCCAGACCACGAGCCCCCTACTCTTTCTCAATTGTTTGAGCATACTCGTGCAAGAAAACCAGGAAACAAGTACAAAGACGCGTATGACGATACAGAAAGAAAGATAGTAAGTAAAGCAATTCTGCTATGTTTATAGTTATTCTGATGCTTTGTGATTATTTTTTTACTCGTGACTGTCTATTTATAGACTGAAATGAAGACTTATGTACCTGATGATGGGGAATGCCTAACAGACCCATTTTTGGGTGTCATGGGCAAGGAATATGACGGTCGGCGTAGATTATTTGGCAGGGGTGTGTCAAATAAAAAGTTAAAGGAGGTGAATGGTACACAAACGTCTTATGTGGTTCCAGCCGATATTTTGGATTCTTTGAAAACTAGTCTACGTGAAGATTTGCGAAAAGACATGGACTACGAATTGAGCAGACGAAACAAAGAACAGGATGAACAATATCTCACGAGAAAAGCTGAGTTAGAGAGCATGGAGCAAAATATTGAAAATCAAAGAGACTTAATCAGAGACCAAATACTCACAAAGTTTTTAGAAAGGCTACCTCCAGAAGTTGTCAAGGAGTACTTATCTTGAGTACTACAACGACATGAAGACTTTTATTTAATAATAATCGTTAAATCATTTGTTCTATTTTAAACATTTGGTACACTTTTTGTGTACTTAAACATTTGCGAAGTTCTATTTTTAATCTTTTTTGGAAATGTAATTGACATTGATTTTTGAGATGAATAATTCTATTGTAATTTTTGAATGATATGCAATAATACACGATTATTAAGAATTGCAACTCTCTATTGTGTTTGGATGAACTAGTGTTGCGTTTGTTTAGTATAAGTGTTGTTTTTGGACGTAACTAGTGTTGCGTTCTCAAAATAAAAATGTCGCATTTGTTCGATATAAGTGTTGCTAATTTTTCACAAGAAGTGTTGCATTAGAAAATAAAAATGTTGCCATTGCATTTGAAAAAAGTGTTGCATAAAAGTAACATATGTAACACTTTATAAAAGTGTTGCAATAGTTCAAAAAGTGTTGCATAAAGTGTTGCAATGAGCTAATGCAACGAGACTTTATACAGCACTTCATTAAGTGTTGCATAAACTCTATAGCAACACTTATATGACATTATGCAACAATAGTGGAGTGTTGCTATAGAATCAAAATGTAGTAGTGCAATTTCCCATAAAATAAAGGACTGATTCAAATTTTTCTTTTTTCCAGTTTCCCATAAAATAAACTATTAATTGCAAGTCACATAAAAAAAGTGTCAAGACTGATTCAAATTTATCTTCTTCCCAATTTCCCATAAAATAAACTTTTAATTGCATTTCACATTAAAAAAACGTGTCAAGACTGATTAAAATTTTAATTTTTTCCAATTTCCCATAAAATAAACTGTAAATTGCAATTCACATAAAAAAAACGTGTCAAATGATTTTTTTTTTCAATTTCCCAAAAAATAAGAGACTCATTCAAATCTTTGTCTTTTAGATAACTGTGTCATTCTTGGAATGTTCTATAACCAGATTATTAGAATTCTAAAATTGTTAAGTCCTACAAATAGTGTAACACAATTCCATATCACGTATTAGAAGCTATCTCGAAACAAACCTCAAATAAAAAACAATTATTTCCATGGCAGGATCTAAATCTCAACAACAAGCACCAAAGAACAGTAAAAGAAAAACCAGTGAAGGCAATAAAGGTTAGTTTATACAGTTTGTTTTATACTAATTTTAGTTTTAACGAATCTCTATTGTGCACTATTCTGAAGAATGACTTTCTCTATTGTACCTTATTTTATACAGTATGTTTTATACTAAAATTAGTATAAAACATACTGTATAAAACATACTGTATAAAACCTATTTGAGTAAACAAAATCATTACTCTTTCAATCAAATAATTAATAAATTAAAACTTTTGATAAAAATGATAAATAAATTAACCTTAATATAAATAGATCCAGAATTTACAATAGAAAAGCAATATTAGAAAGATTTTTTGGCTTCTGATACGGACAAATTGTTATTCGGTACAATATAATTACAACATGCAATAAAAAATAACAGAATGATAGTTAACATTTCATTTAAATTAGTTACAATAAAAAATCAATTACTATTTCAATCAAATAATTGGTAAATTAGTTACACCAGCAAATACAATCTATTTGGGTAAACAAAATCATTACTATTTCAATCAAATAATTAGTAAATTAAAACTTCTGAGAACAATGGTAAATAAACTAACCTTAATATAAATAGATCTAGGATTTTACCACCTCTAAAATCGTCAAACAGCTTCGTCGATTAAGAACGTGAAATGATAAATCGTTTTCAACCACATGCAATACAAAATAACGATGGATTATTGTATTTTAGACTTAATTTAAATAATTTACAATATAAAATCAATATTAGAAAGATCTTTTTCACTTTTAATCTGATAAAATTGTAAATCGGTGTTCATCAATATTTTTACAGCCCACGCAAATTCCAGAGAAAAAATTTTAAATCGTTGTTCATCAATATTAGAAAAAAGTTTCTACAGATCTGTTATTTTTTCGATTTCGAAATTCAAAATAGCTTTGATTTAAAACCAAATCGACAAAGGTGAAGATGAATGCTAAACTTTATACACTTAATCGATAGATGTAGATCTCTGAAATTATTTACAATAAAAAACGAACGACACAGAAAAACAAATACATATCCAGAAATTTGTAAACGAACGAGAGAGAAAAACGAATACATACCCTTAATCGATAGATGTTGATTTTTGCTAAACGTTATACCCTTAATCGGAATAATGGTAAGATGCATAGAATGGCGGATTGAATTATGTTTGATGATAATGGGGGATGGAGTTCTGAGTGGCGGTGGATGCTAGAAAACCTAATTTGTTTAGGTTATGTTCACAAATAACATGTTCAATCTTATCGGGGCAACATTGTCATTTAACATGTCGGTCTTAGTTCTCTTTTTACGTATTTAAAATTCAACCTTATTAACAAAAACGTTTCGTACAATCGGTTTTATACACAGTTTTTATTTTATTTTATAGAAAATAATACTCTTACTTTTGAGTTTTAATAAATTTACATATCATAATGTTCTCAAATTAGAATGTTTTATCCCGTTCTTACAATTATTACGCTTATTAACATTGCCATATTTTACCTAAATTCCTATTATAAAAAAAATCAAATGTCATTATATATTTTATAAATATATATACAAATTTTATATAAAAATTATAAATTTGTGGTTTTATAATAACTATAATTTATCGTCTTCTTATATATTTTATAAATATATATATAAATGTTATATAAAAATTATAATATGTGGGGTTTTATAATAACTATAATTTATCGTCTTCTATAATTTACAAATTAAGTACAAATTAAGTTTCCCGTCCTTTCTTATTTCCTGAATTTTTCTTCACTCTACCAGTCATTGGCTTTTTGGTTGTCTATATAAGTTTGATGTAATGTCATTAGAAAAAAAATCCACATTTCACAATAATTCGTTCAAATAAACATAATTGTTATATATTGACATAAATATAACGACGTCGTCTTTAAAAATAAGTGTACACAACCCGTGATTTTTCACGGGTGTTACACTAGTTTCTCTGTAAACGTGGCAACCATACAACAATTATTTTCCCGCTCACTACGATAGTACTATGTAAACCTAAAAACTATTCAATACACCTACATCGAATTCTATAGCCGCCATTTACCTCTCCTCACCAGCAGCATTTTTCACACCAAATTGTGAAGATCAATCTATCTTCACATCAATTTTAATTCTCTTAATTGAGTAACTATCTCCATTACAGTGAATACCCAAGCAAACTAATTCCTTTAATTGAGGCAATCATTTACATTAATTCAAATACCCAGGCAAACTAATGTAATTGGTAATGCTACCGATTGATAATTGATGGTTTTCTAGGTATGATTCTGTCAATATCTTGCTATTTATCTCCATGTATATTGATTTTTGATACGGAGTACCAACGTACCATTATTTTAGGATTATTGGTAGATTTTAATTATTAATTATTTGGTTGTATTGCTCCCTACTATTTTACAAATTTCTAGAATAGTACTAAGATAAGTTATGATGTTTCAAGATCCATCAATGGATTGTTTAATGTGAATTTTAAACTACACTCCTTCCTATCAACCTGTTTCAAAATCCATCATGACACATTCACACAATTACAATGGGTAACTTCTTTCAATAATTAACTTTCTGTGTCGTTTCAAACCTTTCCTTTCTTCACCTACAGATTGTTTATTGAGCTTTTCACCTTTTCCGCATTATGCATGTCGATTATGTTTATAGATTGCTTATTAGTTTTCGCTATTCAATCTCATATGTTGCTTTGCTATTGCGTCATTATGTATTTGCCAGCCATTTGATGTTTCAATTGTTGTAGAGGTTCACTTAATACGTATGCATTGTACATATTTGACAAAATGTCAGAATGAGAATTAATGTTAAAGGTTTGCATTAGGATATTGGGTTATACTAGACCAATCTATCATTTGCGTTTATCATTCTAGGGTTTGATGATTTGACGATGTATCGTCACATATCAATGTAAGACGACCGATCAATAATATAATTCCTTATGCAATTCTCCCTCTATAATCTTATCAGTTTGTCTGGGTTCACCATTTCAAAGTAATTTCCATGAACATATAACAATTTATTCCATATTTTTTTTTGAAATTTCATATATAGTGGAAGGAGAAACTCACAAAGCATACTATTATTTCTCATGTTCATACAAATTATAAATTGACTCATTTGCATACATATAGAGCAAAACAAAAAGTTGAATCACCTAAATTGACTATTTATCTATACTGAATAATAAAATGACCTTTGATGCCATATTATACTCGTGTTTAGCTTTTTATAATCACAAATTCTTATTTGCAACGGCACTATCCGTCGCAAGCTTGTGACGGATACTTTTTCCTCTCACAAAATACCCACTTTTTCTCTTTCTCCAACACTATTCATGTGGTCCACTTTGTCCACTAACTCATTTTCTACTCATTGTATCTCACAAAATATCCGTCACAAATGACGACCCGTCGCAAGCAAGACTTACTATTTTATTATATAAACTGATGTTATTAACACTAACTATTATACATTGTTAGATTACTATTTAACTGGTATAATGTGATATACTAACAGTGTTATTGTCAAAATGGTGGGGTTAAGGGAGGTTAGCAGCTGGCCATATAGTTGTTGCTACTCAAGATAGGCTTAATAGTACAATAAGGCTAAGCTCATGTTCGATGTCTTCATAAATAATAGCTCCTCGATATATTTAGTTCATCAAGAGCACAGTAACACACCAATACTTAACTATTGCCAAATCAAGAAACTTAGAGCTATTTGTTGACACACATCTATATATCTATAATCTATCTTCCGTCTATCTAACTAGATACATAGACTAAATTAAGAACAACTGTATATATCATTCATTTGTTTACTTTTTTTTATTCTTCGTAAAGGGCGTCTTAACTAAAAAGAAACAAATGATTGTAACAAAGGTATACATTACAATGTACATGTAATGTTAATGTTACGTGTTGCTAATGTCAAAAATTTCTAACCAAACATCTAATTTTGCAAGGTTATACTCCAAAGTAGATTTAAATTTTGTTGTAGATTCCCGATTTTTGTACTTCTTTTTCCTGAAGTCGTCTTCTAACCAAGTAAGGGATTTTTATGTCTTCTCCCTCCCCCTTTCTCCCTTTCCTTACAATTTCCTCAATCCAAACAAGTATGCACTCCTTAATTTTTTTACCATTTAAGGAATTGAATTGGTGATTTGTGGTAAATTGATAATTACCATAATTTTTTTGGTGACTCTTTAATTCCTTATATTTGGGCTTATCTCGCACAACAGAACTTCATTGATAAACTTCTATCTGCATACTAGCAATAAAGTTTATTAACGGTCTTTTCTCTTTCATGTACAGGTGGTAGATGATCAGTCTATGACAAGCTAGAGTATAGTCCTGTGTATGGGCTGAATTGCTGCCAGTTGATTTCTATGTAATCAAAGCATAATATACTAATGTAACAAAGTCCAAACTGTTCAACTAGTGTGAGGTTGTCTTACACAAGTCTATTGTAAAACTGATTATTCTAATAACTGCCTTTACCAATTATCATTAATATGGTTATATATGTTCAGCGTTGTTTTATACTATATTTATGCAAAATCGTCTTCGACAAGACGGGAAACATGCCTTGATGATTCGGATAGTCATCAACTTGGCTAAACATTATAAGGTGTTGAGACTTGAGGAGTCTTACAAATTTACATGTAGATTTATGGTGATATGTAAAGTACTTCCTCCATTCTTATCCAACTTACATATATTCCTTTTTCATCCATTCATATCCACTCTACCACTTTCCTAAAAAAGAAAACAAAATGACTAAACTACCCTTATGAAAACCATTTATCTACATAAAATGCCACTACATGGCCCACCTATAATCCACCATCACACATTTAAATTAATAAAAAAACATCTTACACACCTCCAAATGTACTTTTAATAGTTTTTTAATATCTTTCTTATTATTTGTGCAAAAAGCGTATGTGCGCTTTGGATTCGAACGGAGGAAGTATTAGATATTGAACTTATTACCCTCGAATCTCACTTTCACTTCCTTTTTAAACTAAATGGATGTATTATTCAATAATTTTAAGTAGGTTTATTCCATCTATTTTGGCCCAACTCATATATGATCAATTTTTTTTTTTGAAACTTACTTGATTGGTATAATTAAATTTTGTTTAAATTATTAAAAATGCTGTGAGACATGGGTCGGAGCATATACATGTGTGATAGCGATTAAGAGTAGTGAATTAGGACATCATAGTTAGAGAAATACGTCTATTCTTAGATGATACTTCCCCGTACCCATCATTTTCTTACCTTTGATTTTGGCACAAAAACCAAGAGAAGAAATTGGAGGAAATATTAGACGACAAGTGAATTAACTTGAGTGTGATCAATTATATTGCTCATCAAATACATTCTTAAAATACAAAGTTAAATAATTAACTGAGACACCCGAAATGGAATAGGTACGAATAACCGGGGTGGAGTGAGTATCATGTACTCCCTCCCAGTCAACTTCTCCTCGAGTGGAATAGGTACGCATTTCCAGTTAACTTCTCAAAATGGAATAGGTACGCATTTCCAGTTAACTTCTCCACGAGTGGCCTTGAGATTTGAACAACCCTGATAAAGGGGTGGACAATTCCTATCGCACTACTCCCTTCAACTAGCCTAACATAACCCAAAACAATCCCATTTGACTCCAGTTATGAAAAGTCATAGAGAATGAATCAAAGCTATGTCAAAACTGTGCCATCTTGGGCGAGTAATCTTTAGTCTAAGAATTGACTCATAAGAATACTATAGCAGCTCTTGCCACGACCGGCCTATTATAAAATTTCCAGAACTCTATAAGCGGTCACTTTGCCCGACAGAGTGTCTCTCACAGTCTGTCTATGTGATCGACTAGTCATCCCATATGACTCTATGGCATTTGAACTTGCCAACAATCGCCTCACACTCTAGTCGGTTCGAGATGTCACCTCATACAAGCGGCTAGGGGCTATACTAAGTTAATCCAGTTCACTTTATGGCCTGGGGTTCAAAAAATTATCTCTTACAACCCATTTGGATTTGACAAAGTATCTTTTAATTGTGAGTTAATTATAACTCAAACGATATTATCATTTATGGACAGTCAATACAATATCACTGCTCCATAGCATTTGATGCATGATCATCAATTTGTATTAGTGGTTTGAATTTGCGAATAAACCTTTTATTCATGTTTTCAAAACCTACAAATTTTTAGTCTCCTTCTAACTCATATTATCTCGTATAATATGATCTTATTTGAGTACATGTCTAGAACTCATTCTAGATATTGAGTTTCTCTCTATGAAAGAAGCTCCCACTGTTATCTCATAACTCGTGACGTATTGGTATGTCAGAGGGATCAACTTATCGCTCTAAGGTACCTAGTTACTTTGTACTGAAATCTATTTTGTAGTTTTTCATGTTCTCATTATTAGATCTTCTCGAGAACGCATCATTTTCAATTATCTTGGCCATTAATCAAAAGTTTTTAGGTTGTATAAATCATTACGTGATTCTATATTCTTTTTTTTTTGGTAAAAATATATTAAGCTCAAAAGAAGGAAGGAAAGTCCTTCCTTTACAAGTCCCCTTACATCATAAGTTTTTCAATCCAAGACTTATCCCTAAGTGGAATATGTCCTTTACATCTTTGCTCAATTTTCATTCTAATCTCATGTTGAATACTTTTAAAGACTAGCTCTGGTCTCATCAGTTTGTTATCCACCCTTGCTTTGTTTCGTTGCATCCAAATATGATATACAGTAGCATTCAGAATAGCATGAAGTATTCCCCTCTTCATCTTAGTTCCTCTTCTGCTCATACTCCAAGCATCAACCTGACTACTTGGTACGTTCATTCCAGTCCATTGCCTTACTTGCTTCAAAAGATTTTCACTGTAAGAACATTCAAAATAGAGATGAGAATCCTGTTCTGTTGCAGCATTACAGATGCAGCAAGAATCATCCGAGGCTATTCCATATTGGAGCAGCTTATCTTTTGTCTTAAAAGCTTTATGATGATGTAGCCAATTGATCATAGTATGTTTCCTTGTTGTCCAAGCATTCCAAATCATCCCTGGCCATTGTAATTCAGGATTTTGAGGTCTCAACTGATCATAGATTTTGCTAATGGAATACTGGTGCAGGTCTGCAAGCTCTGTACTGTTTATTCCCATGATCATATCTTTAACTCTGCATATCTTTTTCCCGTGATTCTATATTCGTTAATATGAATAATTTATCCAACCTTTTGATTTTGAATAGGTGACGTTGTATTATCAATATAATAAACTCTCTTGTGAAGCTCCATCATCCTATGATGTTCAATGTTCTTATTCATCTAGAATTGAAAACCTCTTATTCTTTTCACTTTAAAGAATCACCATTCCCTCTAAATGGTGGGTTCAATTTTCTAATGAATATCACTCCCACTAAAACCAATATCACTGTCTCTATAGTGATCGACTTTCACTCAATAAATATCATTTCTTAAATGAACTTTTCATTTCTCGCATGTTATTCTTTTGCTTCTACTTGAACCAGTATCACTATCCCTATAGTGATCTATTTTTACTCAATCAATTATCACTCCTTAAATGAACTCTTCATTTCTTGTCATTGTTCGAAACGAATATGACATGATTTTCCCTAATTACTCTTTTCGATTTAAAGAGACTACTATCGAGAGAACAGATGTTGAGTAATATATTCTATATAATTATGTTTTAATAATGACAAGTCTAAATAATTATGTTTTATATACATATGTGTGTAATCGTGCGTTTAAGTGTACAGTTTATTATAGAGCGAAGATCGTAGTTTAATAAAGTATATATTCAATCGAAGATTGAAGAGAGATCAAGCTCATGTCAAATGTCAAGTCTTTTTGAAGACTTACAAGATAAAAGTTTTAGTACGACATCAAAGAGTACTTAAGTTATAGGTCGTATCTATAACTATTGAAGAAATGAGAATTGCGTGGAATAAATAAAAGCGTGAAGATTTATGCGTGCTATTGATATGTTGTTATATATTAATTTAGTAATCTTAAAACGGTTTTTAGGATAAAAATATTCTTTGGTTAAGAAGAATTAAGATATTTATCTTATGAGATAAATATTAATTCTAATATACTAAGGATTTTATTCTAACCGATATTGTCAAAATCTAAACTCCTAAAGAAACGTCCTTCGAGAAATATGTCTCGGACAACGTATTCTATGAAACGTGTACCTTGGGAACCGTGCGCCTCGAGATCGTTTATCTCGTTGTGCGTGTGGTTAAGTAACACGTTTTGTATTGTCTTAAGGTTTAATTCAATAATATGTGTTTATTTAATTTACTAAAAGTCAAACTAGGATTTAGTTAAAGATATAATTTATTATATCTTGACAAGAATTAGGAATTGATTTAAAATAGGATACTATATTTTATGGTATAAGATATTTCCTAAATCAAATAGGTTTGTGGAAATATTATCTTATGTCTTAAATTAATAATATCTTATTAGAGTCCTTTCCTAAATCAAGTAAGATTAAGTTTTAGAATATTACCTAGAATAAGTATTCTAGATAAAGTAATTTCCTAAACTATCTAGGATTCAACCTAGATCTAAATTAGTATATATACATACTACATCACACGTCCAAGACCAACGAAATACACGCCTCACGCATACCTAGAAACGAACGAACGTAATCTCTCATACGTCTCGTTTTCCGTGCCAATCATTGTCAAATCTCGTAATCAAGACTACAAGCATCGAAGGAAATTCTCACACGTTCAAGATCATTGAACACAAAAAATTGTTGAAGACTTTATCTTATTTACTTAAGATAGATTTGAGTATTTAGCGGTACTCATTGTAAGCAAATATTTAACGGTACTTGTCGTAGCTAGATATTTTACGGTATCTAGATTGAGTTACAACTAATATCAAAGTTGTACGAGTTGGGTTGATAAAATTGTAATCCGGAGAAGGTAATAATTTTATTAATCGAGAATAGTGGACGTAGGATTCGATTTGTGAAACTGAACCACTTCAAAAGATCGTGTCTCCTTTACTTTATCGTTCTTACTCGTTACTTGCTATTACTACGTCTCATCAACAAACATCGAAGAAGAATCGAAAAAGTTGGCATACTCAATTCAACGCCCCCCCCTTCTTGAGTATATCTAGGTCAATAGACTCTTCAATTGGTATCAGAGCCTCGTCCTCTTGAAAGCCTTACAGCTTGAGATTGATCCTTTTATTGATTCTTAATGGATTCGAAACACCTTAAGTGTCCCATCTTCGATGGAAAGAACTATAGCTTATGGAAGAACATGATGACCCACTACGTCAAAGGATGTGATTGGGAATGCTGGAAGATAATTCAAATGGACCAAAGAAAATCTTGGTCGCTTCTGCAAATGGAACCACGTACGAAAAATCAGAAAGTGACTACGTGGAAGCTGATTACAAGATTGCTAAGAAGAATTCAAAAGCCATGAGTCTACTTCAAAACGGTATGATTACTTCTGAATTTGATCGCTTCTCCTCTTGTAATTCAGCTAAAGAAATATGGGATGGCCTAGAACTTGCCTACGAAGGTACCTCCGTAGTCAAGTAACATCGCATAGACTTGCTTATTCAACGATATGAACTTTTCACTATGGAAAAGAATGAATCGATTGATAGCATGTCTGCACGATTCTCTTGCATACTGAATGAACTACGGAACCTTGGTAGGAAGTATGATTCTGAGGACATAGTCAGAAAATTCCTTAGAAGCCTTACCAAAAAATGGCAACCAAAAGTCACTGCAATTGAAGAGGCTCGTGATCTCACGACCATGACTTATCAAGAACTTATTGGATCTCTAATGGCTCATGAGATCATGCTTAATAAAGATGATGATGATCATCCTAAAAGCAAAAACGTTGCCTTACAAGCTTCTACAAGCGAAGAATGCGAACCTGAACTGGAAGATGAAACAGTTCTATTCGCAAGACGCTTTAAAAAGGCAGTCTTCAAAGGTAGATTTACCAAATCAAACAATAAAACAAATGACAAGAAAAAGAATGACTCCAACCAAACCTTCTTCAAACGAGGGTGCTTCAAATGTGGTGATCAAGGCCATATGATCAAGGGCTGTCCAAGCTGAGACAAAAATTAAAGACAAATCCAAACAAGATAACACCAAGACTGAATTCAAGAAGGTTATGCTCGCATCTTGCTGGGGAGAATTAGATTCCGAAGATGACGAAGACTCAGAGGAAGAAGAAGTCGCTAACCTGTGCCTAAGCAACATCAGTTTAGATCTAATCTCCGACGATCATGACTCATCACAATTTTGCCTCTACGGAGAATCTGACTCAGATGATGAAGACCAAGAGGTAAATTTTTTACAGCTTAAAAGTCAAGTTAAACATTTATCTAAGTCTGCGTTAATTAATTATTTTGAACAAACCCTAGACCAATGTCACGAACAAAGTCTTGAATTGGACGAGTTGAAGGAACAGATCCTTGACATTGCAGAGGAAAACCAACTTCTAAAGGCCAAAGCTAAGAAACTGAAATCCAAAGTTAACATTGATACAAATGTTAAATTGGAAACAGTAATGTCTGAGAAGAAAATTCTTGAGTCTAAAGTTACAGCCAATGAAGCTGTAATCTCAAGATTAAAACTCAACATTAAAGACCTTGAATCTAAGATTATAGCCAATGAAGCTATAACCTCAGATCTAAAAAGGTCCAATGAACTTTTAAAGAGTAAACCTACACCAGTTGTTGTAGATGAAACTCATCAAGAAGAAGTTGAAATCCTCGAGCAAAAGATCATGGATCTAGAATTCAACATAACCAAAATTAAAAAGGAACATGCGAAAATCGTGTCCAATTTTAATAAGGATATTCAAGACTTGAAAGAACACAACAATGTTGACCATTCCTCCTGCATAAAAGAAATAGATTCTTTAAAAGACCTTCTTCTTCATGCTCGTAAGGTTCACGAAAAATGGGAAGGAAGTACTAACGTACTAAACTTCCTAACTGAACAATCTGATAACAACATGAAGATGGGTCTAGGTCATGAGTGTTATAGTAGGAGAGACTATTCTAAATGTCAACAAAAACCTGATGAACGTGACTTTAGAAAAAGAAAGTATGTAGACCTACCTGAATATTTAATCTATACTTATTGTGGTCATACTGGACACCTACGAGAAAACTGTGTAAAACACGCACTCGACTTCAAAACTGGAGTCGAATTTGTAAAATCTCTAGGTATACCAAATGATTCCATATCTATCATTGACAGTGAGGAAGGTGATGAAAAGGTTGAGGAAAGAAATAATGACCATAGATGGTTCTATGACATGTCCTTCAATTACACAGAAAAGAAAAATAGAACCACTCAAATTCCTAAACCTACGACCTATAAGAAACAAAACCCAAAGACTTATACTAGATCGACAAAACCTAACTACCACAAATCCAAGAAACCTCTAGTAAGACAAGTCTGGGTTAAAATGGAAGATGTTTTTATTGTCACTAACTCTAAAGGACCTAAGTATGCTTGGGTACCTAAAAATTGTCTTTAAATTATATTGTGCAGATAATCGCTAAAGTGAATAACCTATGGTACCTCGACAGTGGATGCTCCCGACACATGACAGGCGATGCCAACCTATTCACTACCTTGAAACCATTTGACGGAGGAAAGGTTACCTTCGGAGATAACAAAAAGGGAAAGGTAATAGGTGTCGGTAAGATAGGCATCTCATCTTCTCACTCTATTAGCGATGTATATCTGGTAAGTGGTCTTAAACATAATTTAATTAGTATATCCCAGTTATGCGACAAAGGAAACAAAGTTGTCTTTCATACACATATTTGTCGTATAATTATGGAAGGTACAAGTAAAGTTATTATTGAAGGTCATAGAAAGAAAAATGTTTATATGATTGATTTAAACGTTGTGCCTACTGATTCTCTCTCATGTATGAAAGTTACGTTAGAAGATCCATGTCTCTGGCATAAGAGATTTGGTCATATTAGTTCTCCTATTCTTAGCAAATTGAAGAGATGGGACTTGGTCGAAGGTCTTCCCAAGATCAAATTTGATCAAGAAAAGATGTGCGATACATGTGCACGATGTAAACACGTCAGATCATCCTTCAAACCAAAAAGAATAGTAAGTACTGTAATACCTCGTATATTAGCCTCGGTCAACGACAGTCAAACCAGGTTTTATACAATTATTTCAAATGGAAGGTTTATAAAGTATTTTACGTAAACTATTATTATTTTATAAATCATATCTCTACGATTATTTCGTATTTCATAATCATTTTATATTTGATGATTATTTCATAAAATGTGATTTCATTCGTATTTCTTTATTTTGAAAATATATTTATAATTATATTTCCTATTTTATATTTATTTCTCATCTATACGTAATATCTATTTTTTATTTAAGTCGTAATTTTATTTAATTACGATATTCTTTATATATTCTTAAAATTAATTTAATTTATATTTATTAATACTAATTACATAATTCAATTTGTATAATTAATTATACGTACTCATTTATTTTAAGTTACAAGTTGTGAGCGGGATAATTCCTCGAGTTACGGGATGGACTATTAGACTCGGGTTACGATTGACGTATGATGGCTTGGACTTGGGTTTTATCGTGAGAACCATGTAATGCAACCCAACCCTTTGATCTTTTTAAAACAAAACCCTAGTGTCCGTACCATCGACAAACACAAATAAGCAAAACCATACTTCTCCTTTCACTCATCTGCCTCCATCCTCTCGTAACATCCTACTCCATCTATCCCTACAGGCAAGTGTGGTCTGTCGTGAGGTTGAAGAAGGGCAAAAAGAGAGAGAAAGACGAGAAAAGAGCAGCCCATCACCATCATATATACCCTTGCGTAGCAGCGTTTTCGTAAGTAGTTTATCGTGGCTCTTAATACCTTCGAATCTGAGTAATACAGTCGTATGTAATCTTTGTAGTATGAATAACATGTTTATCATCTTCAAATCACCATAGAATCACTATAACTATCACAATAATCGTCACGAATGTCGTTGGTAATCACGGATTTAATACCCTGCTCTGCGTGTTCCTTTTAACTCGTTCTTGGTTGCTTTTCTTCGTATTTTTGAGTCTGTTTCCTGTCGTGGTTCTTGGGTTAGGGTAGTGGGGTGGTAGTAAGTTATGTTGGTGGTTCAAGGGTGGTGTATGGTGGTCAGGAAAGGGCGGTTAACAGGCTGTTTTAAGGGGGGTGTCGAAAACAATACAGAAATAGGGGTATAGGGGTGGTGTGCACCGGTTTAGGGGAGTCTGTTTCATGGGGTTTAGCTAGGGTTGAAGGCTGGTGTTTGGCACCATGGGGTTAAGGGTGATGGGAGGCGTCAAGGGTAGTGATAGGCGGTGGCGAAAGTGGTGGTAGAGGGTGTTCAAGGGGCTGTTTTCAGAGGGTCGGTAAAATACGTATCGCAAGTGTTGTTGTGGCCAGGGGGTTTTGGGTCCGACTTCGAGGGTTGGTGAGGTGTTGTTAGGGGTCATGGTTAGTGTTAGTGGGTGCACCATGGGGCAGTGGTGGCAGCCAGCGTGTTATGGTGGTGGTAGAGGTGGCTTAGGGGACGTCGAAGAGGGCTGAAAGGTAGGCTGGTCCGGACTGGTTTCGTTATTGTTTTCCCGCTGTTCTGCTACTGTTTTAGTGTTAATGCTGGCTATTACTATTGTTCACGGTTATTACTATTACTATTATTATTATTATTATTATAATTATTATTATTATTATAATTATTATTATTCATTGTTATTATCCTTAATTGTATATTATTGTTATTATTATTATATGTCTTATGATTATTATTAATATTATGGTTAATAATAGTAGTATCCTTATTAAGTAATTGTTGTTTCCTTATGGGTACCTGAGTCGTAAGTAATTGAATTTGTATATGAATGCTCGTGGGTTATGTTTTCACGTTTTGTAATTTTAATAATAAAGTTCGTATCTCCATAAATTGTAATACGTATGGGACAAGTATCGTTATTTAGTTGTTGGTAATAATTAATATGAATAACTAGTTAATGATAATTGATACGCATATGGGTGTGTTTATATGTGTGTAATCACAAGGGGTTATTGGTAAATCAATTATGAGAACATGATCGAATAATTGAGTAGTAGTGTGGTCGTATGAATAGAATTTGATATTAAGTACTATTTATAGGAACTGAGCTCGAAGTGGAATATTTCTAGCAGCGGTTCGATTGCCTTTCTGCAAATTGAGGTAGGGGAATACTGTATATATGGTGATGAGTAATCTGATTATTATATGATGTTAACTATGTCCATCTTATTGTATTAATGGCATTATATGGTGTTTAATTGACTGCATATTTCTGTGATACGATACGGTGTGGTGATTACTGGGTCTTGTGATATGGAGCGGAGTATATTGGGTCTTGTGATTGGTGTGGAGATAATGGGTCTTGTGATTGGTGTGGAGATAATGGGTCTTGTGATCGGTGCGGAGTTAATGGGCCTTGTGATCGGTGCGGAGAATAATGGGTCTTGTGATTCGGAGTGGAGATGTTTGACTTACTATTTATAGTAATATTTGGTTGTTTACTTTTCCTCTACTCAACCTCGTGGGTGACCCTGTGTATTCGTGTGACACCTACGATGATCCGGAATGGGGAGTAGATTCTACAGGTCAGTGACAGATGGATTAGGAGCTTGGGCATGGAGAGAGACATGGCTTGGACCTACTTAGAGTTAGATCACACTTAGATATCTTCAGTTGTACTTTTATTTTATCAAAGTTTGGACCTCGTAATTGTTGTAATATCAAAGTTCAAAATTTTATCAAATTCATATAAAGTACTTTGGGTTGTGTTACTTTGTTATTCACTACCTCGGTCATTCCGAGATGGTAACAGTCTTATTTGTTTGAGAATGTCTGGCTAAAGGCTCTTAAATAAATGGGGGTGTTACAAAGTGGTATCAGAGCAAACGATCCTCAGGCCTAACCCAAATGAATAATAATAAACCTAGGAGGAGTCTAATAAAATGAACCCCAGGTTAGTAACTGTTAGGAGCCCCAGGACGGGGATGAGTTAGGGGCCCCTTCAAACCAAGCCACTGGCCCTTTCAGTCTAACCTGGTAACCCGTGAGTGATGCAGAGAGTGGGTAGTAACAAAATAAAAGATCAGACCTTGCCTATATTGTACTAACAGTTTTGCAGGAGCGGAATGAGGTAAGTAAAGATGTGGTACATGGTTAATGATGTGCAATGAAAGGATATGGTTGACATTGACATATTGAATTATTTGAATAGTTGAGTGACCCTTTAGTGTATGGATGGTATGAGTTGTGAATTATGATATATGATGATATGCATGCAGCTGTATGATCCCTAAACGCTTAGGTAGAGATGTAGTATGATGATGTGTGTAATGAGATGATGATAGAAGTACCAACTAATTGAGCCAGTCAGGCGATGTTATTACAGGATGCGGAATCAAGTTAAGTCCTGTGTGTAAAGCTTGTAACATCCCGTATTTTCGTAAAATCTATTTAAGAGTTTTAAATTATTTTAAGTAATAAAATAATATTTTAATAATTTATTGTGAAAGGTTTTAATTTAATTAGTAAGATCCGTCTTAAGAACCTTAAGTCCTTAAGACGAATACAAACTTGGTAAACTTAAACTCATATCTTAAATATCCGTTCAAGTGTCCGACCCGTTTAATTGACTCGGAAAGGACAGCCCATAAAACCCCCATAAACCCCTTTAGTCGACATATTGTCCTCCATCCTCAAACATTTCACTGTAAAACAATTCTCACAAAAACCTCCATTGTTAACATCTTCTTTTGAGCTTTTCTCCATCATCCGTTAATCAAATCGAGGTAACAATAACATTTTTGGAATCCTCATTCGATTTCCAAGCCATCTATCACTTTCATTTTGCAAATCCTTAACTTCGAAAATGGGGCTGTTTTCCTTAAGTTCCGTTTTTGAGTCCTAAAACCCGTTTTTTTTATGTTTGTATGTAAAACCCCTCGCGAAAGCGGAAAAGTAAACACATAAAAGTACTAAAAATGCAGCGGAATTAAAACTTTTAGAAGATAAAACAACATGCGAGAAGTCTTAAACTGAAACATAAACTGAGACTGAAAACCAAAATAGATAAGTAACAGTTCTAAGTACAGAAGTGAAATATATACAACAGCCGGGGATGGAACATCCCTACCGGCACCAAAACAAAAGTAACAACTACGAGTCCAGCTAAACGATAAGGTAAGTCAATGATGACAGCAGGATCATCACTCGCTAGCTCTCGTGAACCCATCTCCAACCAGCATGTACCTACATACATGAAAAACATGTACGCCACAATCAGTGGGGAGTGACTAGAGTTCTCCTAGCCACCTTTTGTGACAACACGTAACATATAAAACAATACAGAATACTCCAACATATATCAACATGTGAAGCATAAACAACTCATCATCTGATCTCTTACTAACATGCGATTACCATGCACGACTCTCAACTAACTTCATAAACAAATAGGAAGGAGAGCCGGTTTCCCTACTGGTTACCCAGTCGGGGGGTCTTTCAATCCAATTATTTATGAAACCGAACTAAGAGTCATCCAATGCCTTGGATGATTTAACCACAACTAAGTAACATCAACAACTCGACATGCATATCTGACACTGTACCATCATCTAGGCAAGCGTATAAACATCCACAACTCATCATGCATATCTGACACTGTACCATCGTCTAGGCAAGCAGATACACATTCATAACACTAACAACGGGTCCAGAGGTGAACTTAACACATATCCCATTACTACACTATGTCGGGTCCAGAGGTGAGCTTAACACATATCCCAACATCTAATCAAGTAAAGGGTCCAGAGGTGAACTTAACACATATCCCTAAACTTACAAACATGAAAAGGGTCCAGAGGTGAACTTAACACATATCCCTAATCATCCAAAAGCAAAGGGTCCAGAGGTGAACTTAACACATATCCCAATGCTACAAACATGTATTGGGTCCAGAGGTGAACTTAACACATATCCCAATACACAGTCATCGCACAACGGGTCCAGAGGTGAACTTAACACATATCCCGTGTACGACAACCGATCACGTGTCAGGTCCAGAGGTGAACTTAACACATATCCTGACACGCCCAAGCAAAACACGTAACGGGTCCAGAGGTGAACTTAACACATATCCCGTCACGCGACAGATAAACACGTAGTGGGTCCAGAGGTGAACTTAACACATATCCCACCACGCGACAACCATTGTAACCACTGAACAACCAAAGGTAGAAACTAACCTATAGTTCTAACTTCTTAAACCTCTAATCAACATTCAATTGATTCCGGGAGCTAGGGCGAGGGAGAGCCGGTTTCCCTTTCGGTTACCCGACCGGGGGGTCTCTATCCTCACTACATTCCCGAACCCAATATAACGTTGCCCGTACACCGGGGACCTCAAATACATGCCACGGGTACACAAAACAAGTTTCAAGTAAAACCGATAAACCGTTTAAAAGTTACGATCAATTTACGAAAAACTCAAAATGACATACAGGGATCCCCAGCCGGTCGGCAGGCAGCCGGTCGGCCGGCTGGCAATCCCTCAGCCTACATCTCTTTTCAAAACCGAGAAAACACCAAGAAGGACTCCCAGCCGGTCGGCAGGCAGCCGGTCGGCCGGCTGGGAACCCCATTCCCTAGCCTTTACTAAAATCGTATCCATCCCCATATGCACTCCCAGCCGGCTGGCAGGCGGCCGGTCTGCCGGCTGGGCTCCCTCCTATGCTATGTTTATCGCAAAACACACAATACAAGGAAGGATGACTACCAGCCGGTCGGCAGGCAGCCGGTCGGCCGGCTGGCAGTCCTAAGGCCAAATTCTCGAAACTTTCGAAAAATACAAGACGCGCTCTCAGCCGGTCGACCGGCGGCCGGTCGGTCGACCGGCTCAGAGAGCCTGATACGGGATTTCGCAAAAATCGCATTCAAGGAAAACTTCATAAATCGATACCCAAACTTCACAATTGCTCCAATACAAGTTTGCTCATCAATAACAAACATCCAATACTACTTCCTAGCAGCACGTAATTCCCATAACAATCCTTAAGACGGTTAAAACAAGTATCCGTCGCAAACATAAGATTTCCATAAAAACAACATATGTGCATAAGAATCATTAACAAGCATAAATTCCTCACATAAACAACAACCTAAACATATTCCTAAGTCCAATCAACAAAGAACTTGAACAAAATCAGAAGAATAAACATCAAAATCATCAAGCATGCTAATATACACAAAAAGGCCGAGTTATCTCATTATCGTCACCTTTAAGCTTAATCCGGCGAATGATCCTCCTCTACAATGTAAGAGTCCACGTCGGGATCGTCAAGACCAACCCCTACAACAAAGAAAACGGTTCAAGAACATCAAAAACGGATTAAAGGCAAAACAGCCCGATTTTTGAAGTCGATAAAATGAAAAACGAAAGAGATGGATGACTTGGAAATCGCGCGAGGATTCCGAAAATGTACTTACTTTCGCGATTTGGAGAGCGGATGATGGAGAAAAGCTTGAAAAGAAGAGAGTATTAATGGAGGTTTTGTGAGATTTGAGTTTACAGTGAAATGAAGCTTGAGGGAGGGGAAATGTCGACTTAAGGGTTTATAAGAGTACAAGTGGGTCCTTTCCGAATAATTAAATGGAACGGACTTTTAAACGGATATGGAACGAGTACTTGAGTCGGATATTTAATCATGCCAAGTTGTATTCGTCTTAAGAACTGGAGGTTCTTAAGGCGGATCTTATTTATTTATAAAAATTTCCTAATTAAATTATTAACATATTATTTTATTATTTAAAATAATTAAAATCGCTTAAATTAGGTTTTACGAAAATACGGGATGTTACAATCACCCCAACTTCAAAAAGTTTCGTCCTCGAAACACGAACGGACGTAAATTTATATACAATACCTCAATCAAATAAGAAAGGATGCGCAGCACGCATCGATGCCTCAGTCTCCCAAGTTTGCTCCTCGACTTCGCCGCAACGCCACAGGATCTTCACCAAGGGCACCACCTTGCTCCTAAGCTTCCTCTCCTGTCGGTCAAGGATCTTCACGGGACGCTCCTCAAAAGCAAGACTCGGCTCCAAGTTCTCGATCTCTCTAGGCAATACATGACTCGGGTCACTAATGTATCTGCGGAGCTGGGAAACGTGAAAAACGTTATGAACCTTGCCCAAACTAGGAGGCAAGTCCAAACGATAAGCTACGGCACCAATCTTCTTCGCGATCACAAAAGGTCCAATGTACTTAGGGCTCAGCTTGCCCTTAACTCCAAATCTTTTGACACCCTTCATCGGAGACACCCTCAAAAATACACTGTCACCCTCCTCGAACTCTAAGGGTCGACGACGGACATCCGCATAGGACTTCTGCCGGTCCTGAGCGGCTTTCATCCTATTCCTAATAAGCTGTACACGGTCAATGGTCTCAGCTAGCTGATCAGGTCCAAGGTCACGAACATCGCTAGCCTGATCCCAACAAATAGGGCTACGGCACTTCCTGCCATAAAGAGCCTCGTACGGAGCCATACCAATGGAAGCATGATAACTGTTGTTGTAAGAAAACTCTACCAACGGCAAACTCTGCTCCCAAGAGCTCTGAAAGTCGAGAGCACAAGCGCGGAGCAAATCCTCAAGTGTCTGTATCGTCCTCTCGGACTGACCATCGGTCGCAGCATGAAAAGCAGTGCTCATCAACAATCGGCTACCCATCGCCTCCTGCAAGGCCTTCCAGAACCTGGAACAAAACCTCGGGTCACGATCTGAAACTATCTCCTTAGGGACACCATGATATCGGACTATCTCAGCAACGTAAGCCCTAGCTAAACGATCCATGTCCCACGTCTCTCTGATCGGCACGAATCTGGCACACTTAGTTAGGCGATCAACAATAACCCAAATCGCATCTTTGCCTCCCACGGTCTTAGGCAAGGCAGTAACAAAATCCATAGATATGCACTCCCACTTCCACTGAGGAACGGGAAGCGGCTGTAGCAAACCACCAGGTCTCCTATGCTCTATCTTGACTTGTTGACAAGTCAAGCACCTACTAACATAATCCAAGATCTCCTTCTTCATACCAGGCCACCAAAACATAAGCCTCAAATCCTTGTGCATCTTCTCTCCACCTGGATGAACGGAATACGGTGACAAATGAGCCTCATCAAGAATCCTCTTCCTCAAACCTGGCACGACAGGAACATACATCCTACCACGGAACTTAAGGAAACCATCAGCATCTATCACCAAGTCGGGTGCAACACCACTCGAAATCTTAGCCTCGAACTTCTTGAAGTCGGCATCTAAAGGCAAACTCTGGCGAATCTCCCAATATAAAGACGGCTCGGCAGTCATAGCAGATAACCAATCAAAACCACTACCCACCATCTCTAATCTCAGCTTCCGGAACTCGGAACACAACTCATCGGGCAATACCCTCATGGCACTCATCGAATGAGAAGTCTTGCGGCTAAGCGCATCAGCAACTACATTGGCTTTTCCCTCATGATACAACAACTCGATGTCATAATCTTTCACCAACTCTAGCCAACGCCTCTGTCTCATGTTAAGGTCTTTCTGAGTGAAAATGTACTTTAAGCTCTTATGATCGGTGAAAATGCGGCAATGAGATCCCATCAGGTAATGACGCCACATCTTCAAGGCATGAACAACTGCGGCTAACTCCAAATCATGTGTCGGATAGTTCACCTCATGAACTCTCAACTGTCTAGATGAATATGCTATCACCTTACCACTCTGCATCAGTACACACCCAAGTCCTAACATCGAAGCATCGCAATATACATCAAAGTCCACTCCGATCTCTGGCAAAGCTAACACTGGGGCGGAAGTCAATCTGGTCTTCAACTCCTGGAAGGAACTCTCGCACTTGTCGGTCCACACAAATTTGGCTTCTTTCTTCAGCAACTGAGTCATAGGGCGAGCTAATCTAGAGAAATCCTCAACGAATCTACGATAATAACCAGCCAAACCCAAAAAGCTACGGATCTCTCCAACATCCTTGGGACTCTCCCAATCAACTACAGCCTCTATCTTCGTGGGATCAACCATCACACCCTCGCTGGATATCACATGTCCTAAAAATGCAACCTTCGAGAGCCAAAATTCACACTTCGAAAACTTTGCGAACCATTTCTGTCTGCGCAGAATCCCTAGAATCAATCGAAGATGCTCAGCATGTTCCTCATCGGTCTTCGAATATATCAAGATGTCATCAATGAAAACCACAACGCAGGTGTCAAGATACTCACTGAAGGTACGGTTCATCTGATCCATAAAAATCGCCGGTGCATTAGTCAACCCAAATGGCATAACTACAAACTCAAAATGCCCATATCTGGTACGAAAAGCAGTCTTTGCAATATCAGCCTCTCTCACTGGAATCTGATGATAACCTGATCGAAGATCAATCTTTGAAAACCTCGAAGCACCTCTCAACTGATCAAACAAATCATCTATCCTAGGCAAAGGATATCTATTCTTCACGGTCACTCGGTTCAGTTCTCTATAGTCAATGCACAACCTCATGGAACCATCTTTCTTCTTGACGAACAACACAGGAGCACCCCACGGAGAAGCACTAGGTCTAATGAAACCTTTCTCGATCATCTCTTCCAATTGCTGCTTCAACTCTTTCAACTCTGGCGGAGCCATACGGTAAGGAGCTTTAGAAATCGGTCCGGTACCTGGAACAAGCTCAATAGTAAACTCCACATCTCTCTCTGGTGGTATCCCTGGCAAGTCATCTGGAAACACATCTGGATACTCACGAACAATGGCTACATCTTCAAGCTTCGGTAGCGATGGTTTAGCAGCTGTAACAACACACAGGAAGGCTTGGCAACCCTTCCTAAGAAGATGAGAAGCTTTCATCGAAGAGATAACACGAACACCCCTTTGAGGGCGAGTTCCCCTATAGGAAACACGAACTCCTGAAGAACTCCTCAAGCAGATTTTCTGGTCGCGACACTCGAAGCGAGCATGGTATCGCGATAACCAATCCATACCGAGGATAATGTCAAATTCCTCGAGAGGAAATCTCAGTAAGTCCGCTGGAAATGTGGCTTGACCAATAACAATAGGAACATCCCTATGGGACGAAGAGCATGAAAACACGTCTCCAGAAGGTAAGGAAATAGAAGTCTCCTCAACCAATGAAGACTCAAGAGCTAGACGGTCGGCGAACTGAGTCGATATAAATGAAAGAGAAGCTCCAGTGTCGAATAAAATAAGGCACTCAGCGCCAAGAACAGAAAATATACCGGCAACAATGTCAGGATGCGCCTCTGCCTCAGCCCTAGTCATCACAAAAATCTTCCCTTTCGGCTTCCCTCCTTTAGTCGCTGCAGCAGCAGTGGCAGCCTTGCCAAGTGCGGTGTTCCTCTCAGGACACTCATACGATCGATGCCCAAATCCATTACAAGTGAAACACTTATAGGCATTCTTGAAACAGTCAAAACCCGGATGAGAAGGTTTACCACAACGGTGGCAAACACTAGGAGATGTGTCGGTGTGAGCAAAGGTCTTAGCAACCGGAGCAGAGAACCTCTCAAAACGCTTCTTCTGCGAAGAAGGCGAAGAAGTAGAAGGAACAAATGGTCTCTTCCCCTGGTACACGGATCTCTGGTGAGAAGTGAAGCTGGAAGTAGCGGCACGAGTCTCAGCATCAATGGCACGAATAGAACTCTCGGCCCAAATAGCATCGTCATAAACCTCCACAAAAGAAGTAGAGTCACGACGAACCATACTCTCAATCCTCGGCCCTAGCTTCCCTCGGTAGAAATACACCCTCTCCGCCTCATCACGAACAAATCTCGATGCAAAGTGAGCTAACTGGTTAAACTTGTCAGTAAATTCTTGAACGGTCATCTTCCCTTGCTTCAAATCCATAAATTCTTTCAACCTCTGCGATCTCATCTCTTTGGGGTAGAACCTCGCCTCGAGCCTGTCTTTGAAAGCCTCCCAATCGAACATCGGGTCAAGAATAGCGGTAGGTCCAGTCAATGCCCACCAACGGTCAGCCTCTAATGTCAGGAAGTGAGCGGCTAAACGCACTCTATCCTCCCTAACGACTGAGTATAAGGTGAAGCTCTTTTCCATCTCTCTAAACCACTCTGTGAGGGCTACTGGGTCAGCCTCGCCTCCGTAGGTCCTAACATGGCTTCTGGACATCTGAGAGGCAATCCAGGAAAAGCTACCCGGACGATTCGTCTCGCCGCCCGGCGGTGGAGGAGGAGGAACATTCCCCGCTTGCTGTCTCTGTGTTTCAAGCAAATGCTGAATTGCTTGCAGTACTATGTTATCAGCAGCTCTAGGTCTCACCATCCTTCAAAAGAGAAAATAAGGATTAGCTTAGCAATTAGCAATCACAAGTAGGCTACAAATTAAGTCCTTAGATCTACCCATCTCTCATTCATTATTTGTTTATTTGGTCAAGTTAAGGTTGGGGGTCACATGAGTGCGTCGGGAGCAATAATGCTCTGATACCAACTGTAAAACCCCTCGCGAAAGCGGAAAAGTAAACACATAAAAGTACTAAAAATGCAGCGGAATTAAAACTTTTAGAAGATAAAACCACATGCGAGAAGTCTTAAACTGAAACATAAACTGAGACTGAAAACCAAAATAGATAAGTAACAGTTCTAAGTACAGAAGTGAAATATATACAACAGCCGGGGATGGAACATCCCTACCGGCACCAAAACAAAAGTAACAACTACGAGTCCAGCTAAACGATAAGGTAAGTCAATGATGACAGCAGGATCATCACTCGCTAGCTCTCGTGAACCCATCTCCAACCAGCATGTACCTACATACATGAAAAACATGTACGCCACAATCAGTGGGGAGTGACTAGAGTTCTCCTAGCCACCTTTTGTGACAACACGTAACATATAAAACAATACAGAATACTCCAACATATATCAACATGTGAAGCATAAACAACTCATCATCTGATCTCTTACTAACATGCGATTACCATGCACGACTCTCAACTAACTTCATAAACAAATAGGAAGGAGAGCCGGTTTCCCTACTGGTTACCCAGTCGGGGGGTCTTTCAATCCAATTATTTATGAAACCGAACTAAGAGTCATCCAATGCCTTGGATGATTTAACCACAACTAAGTAACATCAACAACTCGACATGCATATCTGACACTGTACCATCATCTAGGCAAGCAGATAAACATCCACAACTCATCATGCATATCTGACACTGTACCATCGTCTAGGCAAGCAGATACACATTCATAACACTAACAACGGGTCCAGAGGTGAACTTAACACATATCCCATTACTACACTATGTCGGGTCCAGAGGTGAGCTTAACACATATCCCAACATCTAATCAAGTAAAGGGTCCAGAGGTGAACTTAACACATATTCCTAAACTTACAAACATGAAAAGGGTCCAGAGGTGAACTTAACACATATCCCTAATCATCCAAAAGCAAAGGGTCCAGAGGTGAACTTAACACATATCCCAATGCTACAAACATGTATTGGGTCCAGAGGTGAACTTAACACATATCCCAATACACAGTCATCGCACAACGGGTCCAGAGGTGAACTTAACACATATCCCGTGTACGACAACCGATCACGTGTCAGGTCCAGAGGTGAACTTAACACATATCCTGACACGCCCAAGCAAAACACGTAACGGGTCCAGAGGTGAACTTAACACATATCCCGTCACGCGACAGATAAACACGTAGTGGGTCCAGAGGTGAACTTAACACATATCCCACCACGCGACAACCATTGTAACCACTGAACAACCAAAGGTAGAAACTAACCTATAGTTCTAACTTCTTAAACCTCTAATCAACATTCAATTGATTCCGGGAGCTAGGGCGAGGGAGAGCCGGTTTCCCTTTCGGTTACCCGACCGGGGGGTCTCTATCCTCACTACATTCCCGAACCCAATATAACGTTGCCCGTACACCGGGGACCTCAAATACATGCCACGGGTACACAAAACAAGTTTCAAGTAAAACCGATAAACCGTTTAAAAGTTACGATCAATTTACGAAAAACTCAAAATGACATACAGGGATCCCCAGCCGGTCGGCAGGCAGCCGGTCGGCCGGCTGGCAATCCCTCAGCCTACATCTCTTTTCAAAACCGAGAAAACACCAAGAAGGACTCCCAGCCGGTCGGCAGGCAGCCGGTCGGCCGGCTGGGAACCCCATTCCCTAGCCTTTACTAAAATCGTATCCATCCCCATATGCACTCCCAGCCGGCTGGCAGGCGGCCGGTCTGCCGGCTGGGCTCCCTCCTATGCTATGTTTATCGCAAAACACACAATACAAGGAAGGATGACTACCAGCCGGTCGGCAGGCAGCCGGTCGGCAGGCAGCCGGTCGGCCGGCTGGCAGTCCTAAGGCCAAATTCTCGAAACTTTCGAAAAATACAAGACGCGCTCTCAGCCGGTCGACCGGCGGCCGGTCGGTCGACCGGCTCAGAGAGCCTGATACGGGATTTCGCAAAAATCGCATTCAAGGAAAACTTCATAAATCGATACCCAAACTTCACAATTGCTCCAATACAAGTTTGCTCATCAATAACAAACATCCAATACTACTTCCTAGCAGCACGTAATTCCCATAACAATCCTTAAGACGGTTAAAACAAGTATCCGTCGCAAACATAAGATTTCCATAAAAACAACATATGTGCATAAGAATCATTAACAAGCATAAATTCCTCACATAAACAACAACCTAAACATATTCCTAAGTCCAATCAACAAAGAACTTGAACAAAATCAGAAGAATAAACATCAAAATCATCAAGCATGCTAATATACACAAAAAGGCCGAGTTATCTCATTATCGTCACCTTTAAGCTTAATCCGGCGAATGATCCTCCTCTACAATGTAAGAGTCCACGTCGGGATCGTCAAGACCAACCCCTACAACAAAGAAAACGGTTCAAGAACATCAAAAACGGATTAAAGGCAAAACAGCCCGATTTTTGAAGTCGATAAAATGAAAAACGAAAGAGATGGATGACTTGGAAATCGCGCGAGGATTCCGAAAATGTACTTACTTTCGCGATTTGGAGAGCGGATGATGGAGAAAAGCTTGAAAAGAAGAGAGTATTAATGGAGGTTTTGTGAGATTTGAGTTTACAGTGAAATGAAGCTTGAGGGAGGGGAAATGTCGACTTAAGGGTTTATAAGAGTACAAGTGGGTCCTTTCCGAATAATTAAATGGAACGGACTTTTAAACGGATATGGAACGAGTACTTGAGTCGGATATTTAATCATGCCAAGTTGTATTCGTCTTAAGAACTGGAGGTTCTTAAGGCGGATCTTATTTATTTATAAAAATTTCCTAATTAAATTATTAACATATTATTTTATTATTTAAAATAATTAAAATCGCTTAAATTAGGTTTTACGAAAATACGGGATGTTACATTGTAGGTGAGGGCTTAGACAATCCAGAGGTTGATAGCTACTTGGTAGAGGAGGATCTTTAGCCGGAATCGCTTGCAAGGTGACGATAATGAGAAACTCGGCCTTTATGTGTATATTAGCAAGTTTGATGTGTTCTTATGATTTGTTTCTGATTTTGTTAAAGTATAATGTTTAAAGGACTTAGTAACATGATTAGAAATGTTCTATTATGTTGAATTCATGCTTGTTGATGTTCATATGCTCTTATGTTGTTTTCTGAAAATTTACACATTTTGCGACGGATACTTGATATAATCATTTGAGGATTGTTATGGGATTTGTATGCTGTTAAGATAGTAGTATTGGATGTTTATAATGTTGGGCAAATCATACTTATAGCAATTATTGAAGATTATATGTCGATTTGTGAAGTTTTGAAAGGGCTGGAAAAACCCGAAATTCGTTACAGGCTCTCTAAGCCGGTCGACCGACCGGCCGCCGGTCGACCGGCTGGGAGCGCATCTTGAGTGTTTTTCGTATTTTTGAAGTTTTGGCCTTAGGACTGCCAGCCGGCCGACCGGCTGCCTGCCGACCGGCTGGTAGTCTCTTGTGTAGTGTTTGTTTGCGAAGAACATAGGAAAGAAAGGGAGCCCAGCCGGCAGACCGGCCGCCTGCCAGCCGGCTGGGAGTACGTGTGGGTTGGTGTACGGTTTTGCGAAGGCTAGGGAAATAGATTCCCAGCCGGCCGACCGGCTGCCTGCCGACCGGCTGGGAGTCCTTGTGTGTTTTGTTTTGAAAAGAAAGAGGAGCTGAGTGGGTCACCAGCCGGCCGACCGGCTGCCTGCCGACCGGCTGGGGACCCCTGTAAGTTATTTATGAGTTTGTATTTCATTCGTAACTTTCAAACGGTTAATCGGTTTTGATTGAAACTCGTTTTGTATACCCGTGATATGTATTTAAGGTCCCCGGAGTACGGGCAACATTATATTGGGTTCGGGAATGGAGTAAGGATAGAGACCCCCGGTCGGGTAACCGAAAGGGAAACCGGCTCTCCCTCAACTTAGTTCCCGGGGTCAATTAGGTGTTCACTAGAGGTTAAGAAAAGTAGAACTATAGATTAGTTCATAGACTTTGGTTGATATTGTATTGTTGCGTATTAAGTTATGCCTTAAGTTGGCCTATGAACTTAATACGTGAGTTGTTTGTCATATATGGGGATATGCCTTAAGCTGGCCTCCATATGTGTATGTTTGTTGTGTCTGGGACATGCCTTAAGCTGGCCTCTGAGTCCAGACATGTTTGATAGTGATCGCGTTGGAACATGCCTTAAGTTGGCCTCCGAGTCTGACGAGTAGAGCAGCTGCACAACGGGGAAGCTAAGGAACTAACACCTTGCCCGGAGTGCAGATGTTTGGTGCTAGAACATGCCTTAAGCTGGCCTCTGAGTTTAGTACCTTGTGATGTGGTGAAGGGAAATGCCTTAAGCTGGCCTCTGAGTCCTTTACTTTTGGATGCTAGTCTATGCCTTAAGTTGGCCGCTGAGTCTAGTGTCTTGCTGATTGGCAGCTCCATGTCTTAAGTTGGCCTCTGAGTCCTTGCTTGCTGAATGTTTTGGTGTTTAGGTTATGTCTTAAGTTGACCGCTGAACCTTTACACTTGCTGAATGTTTTGGTATTAGGTTATGTCTTAAGTTGACCGCTGAACCTTTTACTTGCTGATTTTATCTGCTTGCCTTGAGTTGGTATGTGTCAGATATAGATATCGATAATGATGAGTATATGATTGTTTGTTAAGTTGTGGTTTGATCATCCAAGGCATTGGATGACTCTTAGTTCGGTTTCATAAATAGTTGGATTGAAAGACCCCCCGACTGGGTAACCAGTAGGGAAACCGGCTCTCCTTCCTAACAGTTTATGAAGTTGGTTGAGAGTCGTACACTAGAGTTTGCATGATGATAAGAGATCAGTTGATGAGATGTTTATGCTTCACATGTTGATATATGTTGGTGTATTCTGTATTGCTTTATGTGTTACGTGTTGTCACAAAAGGTGGCTAGGAGAACTCTAGTCACTCCCCACTGATTGTGGCGTACATGTTTTCATGTATGTAGGTACATGCAGGTTGGAGCAGGGTTACGAGAGGGCTAGCGAGTGATGATCTTGTTGTCATCATATGACTTACCTTTATATCGCCTAGCTAGACTCTTAGACTTTTGATACAGTTTTTTTGGTGCCTGTAGGGATGTTCCATCCCAGGCTGTTGTACATATTTGTTTTTGATACTTAGAACTGTTACTTATCTATTTTGGTTTTATTTCGGTTTCAGTTTCCGTTTCAGTTTAAGACTTCTCGCATGTTGTTACTCTAAAAAGTTTTAATTCCGCTGCATTTTTAGTACTTTTGTATGTTTATATTTCCGCTTCCGGGAGGGGTTTTACAAAGCTAGTAGACCGAAACGGATGTCGTGTCTGATGATAACAATTTTGTTACTATTCTGAGTGTGTATATACTTCTTATCTGAATGCTTTATACTTTGCAAGAATTTACTGTTTGGCTTACTAGGCAAAATAGATCGGATTTGAGATTTAAAATTGTTATTATACTACTAAATGTCTAAGCAATCTATGTCTAGTGATATGCGGAATGTGTTGCCCCAAACCATGAATGTTATATAGTTATGTGTATGTTATGCTTTAAATTTACATGCCAATTCCATATTTATCTATGCATGTATACCTAGTGAATTATTTAATTGATCCTACTTTCAGTTTTGAAATCTTTATTGTGTACTAGATGACAATTTTAGTTGAAATAAGCAATGAATTTCAATATGGTGCAGAGTGATGTCTATGCTTCAAATATTATGACAACGTGCTTTGACAGGGGAATGGTTGAGTTTCGATGTAGTAATGTGAAATTGCAAAGGAACCGAAATGTTCATAACTTTCCAGAGTGTTACCTTGTTTGTACGGGCTGCCATTTAAGATGTGTTCCACATATGAATATGAAAATTTTATGTATGGTAACCTTATGACTTAACTTTCCAATGCTTTTGATTTCATGTTCAAACGACTTATATTTTGAGAGAAATAAATTTTTAGTCGACAGTGGTCAGATTGCTACTACACAGTCCTGTTTTGACACATGTTTTGAAAAAGAAATCATTTAAAACGTAGTTATTGTAAAATATTAACGGGTCGTTATTTAATAGTAATTTTGCAAGTTGTCCAGTTTTCTGTTTAATTGCTGTAAAGTTTCTGTTCAGATCAACTGAGTTGAAAAATTGTTATAAATAATTCCCTTAAACTTTGCATTTGATACTTTTTCCTATGATTAGCTAGTTCATTAAATTTCCTAAAAACTATAATATCTCACAAGATGTCAGGGCAGTTATTTAATTACGATTTTTGAAAGTTCCTACATGATGTTGATTGTTAAAATGGTAAGTTATGTGAGTTTTCAATATAAAAGTTTCATCAAATATGAATTATATTATGTAACCATGTAATATTTTTATATGACACTAGTAGCATGAGTAGTAGACATATTATATGGATAAGAACCTTGTTATATAATAATATAACCTTAATAATTGTTGGTGAGTTTTATATAAAGTTAGTTTATTTATACCGACACTATTATTATGCCGCAAGGTGAATTACATGTTGTTACGTTTATATCTGATCACAATGTATTGAATTAGTAATCTGGTTGACATGTGAATTATGGGAGTGCTAGTCTTGCTTGCGATCTGTGGCTTGTAAAATCGTCAGTTGATTCGTGTTTATAATTGCCATTAATTACAACTGCATTGTCTCAAAGTTTCAAAATGTTTTCAAGGTGATAATCCCTGGTAAAGCTGATGTTTGATAATTATGGTAAATGTTTTGCAACATGAGAAAATCTGTAGCTACGTTTTTATGAAATTATGCTTGAATATGAAATTGTTCCGCATGATATAAACCTCTTATTTCGCAAGTCATGTTTACTAGTTCTATGATACATGATGTAATGTGAGAGGATGAGAAGTGTACCTAAGTGATTTTAACCCGTTTATATCTAGAAATGCTAGGTTGTCTTGCTAAGATTGGAGTATACCTCGTGAAATAAGTCAATGCTCCATGCTTATTTACATTGGTTAAATTTTGCTTTATGTCTTTTCTAAAATATGATTTTGCTTTTATAATATGATCACGAGAACGAATATTTTAATTTGACAATTATGAACTATGAGTCAGCTGATTGTCTACATTGATGTAAATATGTTAAGTTGTGTTAAAAATTTAAGGGTATATGGGTACTAGATACCTTGATTTTGCCTCACTGCGTAGTATGAAATTGACAAATATGTTTTGTTACTTCAAAAGTCTGATGCTAGTTGTAATTACCTTATCAAATGATTCGTGACTATTGTTTCTGTGATCTTCTTGAGCTTTGAATGTGAAATTTTACAATGGGGGTTACGGGGACGTAACCATGTTTTAAGGAGGATAGGATTATAAAATCTTGATGTTTAAGATATGGCTAAGTGGTAGTTGTGATTGATTGACTAAGATTTGACCATGCTTGGAGTCTGCTGTTTTAATTTGTTATGCTTCGATCAATGTTGCGGTTCTTTAAGTGTCTTGTACTCCTGTTGTATGTTAAACTTTGGGGACAAAGTTTCTTAAGGGGGATAGAATGTAACATTTCGCTTTTTGGGTACTCGTATATATGGGGAATAAAGCATGTATTCGCCCCAAACTTGCAGGATTATAATGAAACATACAATTGTGATTATAGTCATAAGTTAATTAAAAGCATGAAAAAGAAATCACCCTTTGGTCCTTTGTGCTTATGGCCTAAGAACAGGAATTAAAGTAAATTCCCTCCTATAACTTGCACCCAAGACTTGATTGAGATGATGCCGCGTGTGCTAGAAAATACTCTCCAATTGCCTTGCAATATGGGGAGAGCCTTTTGAGGTTTTAGATGTGAGATCTGAGTTTTGGGAAAAAGATGTTCTCAAAACCCTAATTATTCTTGAGATCTGTTTTTAATCAGTAAAACAATCAGTAGTCTCACAAAAGGAGAAGTTCTCTCCTTTTGTAATACTTGGCCGGCCGAGATTGGTCATGGGTAGGAGTGGGCTTTCCACTCTTACCTTATTCCAATGCATGATTCGACCCATTTTGCTAAAATATAATTTGCGGGTATTTATTATAAATCGCACACATGTTATCAGATATTAATACAGTCGATATATTAATAATGGTCAGATAAAATACGATATTGTATAATTGGCCAAATTAATATAACTGTTTATATTAATACGCAAATTCAATATTTAATTAAATATAACTGCTTGTATTTAATTTTACGAATTAATCATGTAATCCGCATTAGCTAAAATTATTTAATCCGTATTAAATAATAATCTCAACATCTCATTGACTAATTTAATAGTCAATACCTCTGACTAACTGTTTAGTCATATCCGGCATAAATGTGACTGTATTTTCATACCTTCACATCTCTCAAACGTGTCCTATAGGTGTGACGTATAGGGACCAGTTGATCACCGCCATCCGTATGACAATAACGTCAAAATTATCTAGCAAGCCAACCGTTATTGATAAACGTGGATCAACTGATAATAATACAAAAGTATGCCCTTGTGATCCTTTAAGAGATTTAGTAAGTCATTGTACTAACTGTCAAGGACACCAGCCCCAACAGTATAAGTGCTACTTGTGATCGTTTCATGCTTGTTATGTGTTTCCTTATCGATATGGGTTATAGCGAACTTCGGGACGAAGTTCATTTTAAGGAGGGAAGACTGTAATACCTCGTATATTAGCCTCGGTCAACGACTGTCAAAACCAGGTTTTATACAATTATTTCAAATGGAAGGTTTATAAAGTATTTTACGTAAACTATTATTATTTTATAAATCGTATCTCTACGATTATTTCGTATTTCATAATCATTTTATATTTGATGATTATTTCATAAAATGTGATTTCATTCGTATTTCTTTATTTTGATAATATATTTATAATTATATTTCCTATTTTATATTTATTTCTCATCTATACGTAATTTCTATTTTTTATTTAAGTCGTAATTTTATTTAATTACGACATTCTTTATATATTCTTAAAATTAATTTAATTTATATTTATTAATACTAATTACATAATTCAATTGGTATAATTAATTATACGTACTCATTTATTTTAAGTTACAAGTTGTGAGCGGGATAATTCCTCGAGTTACGGGATGGACTATTAGACTCGGGTTACGATTGACGTATGATGGCTTGGACTTGGGTTTTATCGTGAGAACCATTAAATGCAACCCAACCCTTTGATCTTTTTAAAACAAAACCCTAGTCTCCCTACCATCGACAAACACAAATAAGCAAAACCATACTTCTCCTTTCACTCATCTGCCTCCATCCTCTCGTAACATCCTACTCCATCTATCCCTACAGGCAAGTGTGGTCTGTCGTGAGGTTGAAGAAGGGCAAAAAGAGAGAGAAAGACGAGAAAAGAGCAGCCCATCACCATCATATATACCTTTGCGCAACAGCATTTTCGTAAGTAGTTTATCGTGCCTCTTAATACCTTCGAATCTGAGTAATACAATCGTATGTAATCTTTGTAGTATGAATAACATGTTTATCATCTTCAAATCACCATAGAATCACTGTAACTGTCACAATAATCGTCACGAATGTCGTTGGTAATCACGGATTTAATACCCTGCTCTGCGTGTTCCTTTTAACTCGTTCTTGGTTGCTTTTCTTCGTATTTTTGAGTCTGTTTCTTGTCGTGGTTCTTGGGTTATGGTAGTTGTGGGGAATAAAACGCGTATTCACCCTAAATTTGCAGGATTATAATGAAATATGCAATTGTGAATATCGTCATAAGATTAAAAACATGAGAAAAGAAGTACAACCTTTAGTCCTCGCGCAAAAGGCCTAAGAACAGGAATTAATGCAAATTCCCTCCTATAACTTGCACCCAAGACTTAGTTTGAGACGTGGCCGCGTGTGCTAGAAATCCTCTCCAATTGCCTTGCAATATAGGGAGAGCCCTTGACGTTTTAGATGTGAGATCTGAGGTTTTGGGAGAAGAATGCTCTCAAACCCTAATTTTACCCTGAGATTATTTTACAGTGCAACAAGAGTCGTCTACATAAGGAGAAGGACTCTCCTTATGTAGCCCTAGGATTCGGCCGAAATAGGGTTTGGGTAGGGGTGGGCTTTCCACTCTTACCTTATCCCAATGCGTGATTCGACCCAATTGCTTAAATATAATTCGCGGGTTTATAATTATAAATCGTAACATGTTATCAGATATTAATACAGTCGATATATTAAAATGGTCTGACAAAATACGATATTGTATAATTACCCAAATTAATATAACTGTTTATATTAATACGCGAATACAATATTTAATTAAATATAACCGTTTATATTTAATTTACGAATTAATCATGTAATCCGTATTAGCTAAAACTATTTAATCCGTATTAAATAATAATCTCAACATCTTATTGACTAATTTAATAGTCAATACCTCTGACTAACTGTTTAGTCATATCCGGCAAAATGTGACTGTATTTTCATACCTTCACATCTCTCAAACGTGTCCTATAGGTGTGACGTATAGGGACCAGTTGACCACCGCCATCCGTATGACAATAACGTCAAACTTATCTAGCAAGCCAACCGTTATTGATAAACGTGGATCAACTGGTAATAATACAGAAGTATGCCCTTGTGATCCTTAAAGAGATTTAATAAGTCATTGTACTTAATTGTAAAGGACACCAGCCCCAACAATCTCCCACTTGTCCGTACAAGGGTATGTTCAATCACGTTATCACACTACATGTGGAGGACACAATCTCCAACAAACTCCCACTTGTCCGTACAAGTGTAGGTGCGATAACCGAATCTCATATCCTTTTAAAATTTCTCCCACTCAATGTAAGACAATTTGCAAATCCGCATTCGCAAAGGTCGTATCTCACAAGCGATCTGTATCAAGAGTGGTTTCCCCGACTAGAGAGTAACTTAACTGATAAAACGAATCTGTATTCGAGCATGGCCATGCATTTCAGTTACTACTCCTCGAGTGGCCCTGAGAAATGATAAAATCCTGATAAGGGTTTGGATATTTCCCTCAACTCGAATCCTGCCGATATCGCCCAGCATGAAATAACCCAGAAAAAATCCTCTTGGCCCCTGTTACGGTGACCGTGGGAAAGAAACTAAAGTTACCCAAAATCTGTCTTAATCTCAAGAAACAGTTGAAAGTCAAAAGACTCGACTCTAAGGAACACTATGGAGGTCCTATCCACGACCTGGCACCCAATGTTATAAAACATTTAGGACTCCATAACGATGTCACGGGGTGTCCTACGAGATATCCGTATAACTCGCCTTTGTGATTGGTCAGTCATCCACGTGACTTATGGCTCGTTGAACCCACCATCAACCAACGTCACAAAATGATTACCTGAGTTATCAGCTCAAGTGGGTAATCAAGGACCAAAACGATGTAATGTTAATCAGTTCACTTTGTGGTGTTCAAAATTGGCGTACAATTCCACATGAGAAACAAAACATTATATATCATAACAATAAGGTTGAATAGAGTACACGAGAAAATGAATTATTACATGAATTCATAAAAGAGTACTACAACTTAGGAACACATCCAATTCCCATGGAATGAATGTGCCCTTCATGCTTATCACGTGGTAATGCTTTTGTGAGAGGATCAGCTATGTTGTCATCCGTAGCGATCTTATCAATGAAAATCTCCTTTTGCTCCACGTAATCTCTGATTAGATGAGCTTTCCGTTGTACATGCCTAGCCTTGCTGCTAGACTTTTGCTCCTTAGCTTGGAAGATGGCACCGCTATTGTCACAATAGACGGTGATTGGGTCATTCGAACTAGGCACTACTGATAGTCCTTGTAAGAATTGACGCATCCATATTGCTTCCTTAGCTGCTTCTGAGGCGGCATAGTACTCGGATTCAGTCGTAGAATCTGCTGTAACACTCTGTTTAGAACTTTTCCAGCTGACAGCAGCGCCATTAAGAGTAAAGACAAATCCAGACTGAGATTTCGAGTCATCTTGATCTGTTTGGAAGCTAGCATCTGCGTAACCCGTGGCGCAGAGCGTTGAGTCGCCTCCATAAGTCAATCCCCAATCTTTAGTCCTCCGTAGGTACTTAAGAATGTTTTTCACGGCCATCCAGTGTGGTTCACCTGGATGAGCTTGGAATCGACTGGTCATACTCAATGCATATGCAACGTCTGGACGTGTGCATATCATGGCATACATGATCGATCCTATTGCCGAGGCATAAGGAATCCGACTCATGCGCTCTTTCTCTTCCACTGACTTAGCTTCTTGAGTCTTGCTCAAGTGAAGCCCAGGAGTCATGGGAAGGAACCCCTTCTTGGAGTTCGTCATACTGAATCTCTCCAGAATCTTCTCTATATAAGACTCCTGACTGAGAGACAACATCCGTCGTGATCTATCCCTGTAGATACGGATGCCCAAAATTCTTTGTGCCTCTCCCAGATCTTTCATCTGGAAATGGTTTTTCAACCATGCTTTAACCGAAGATAAGAGAGGTATGTCATTCCCAATCAAGAGTATGTCATCGACATACAGTACTAGGAATACAATCTTACTCCCACTCGACTTGATATAGAGACATGGTTCCTCGACTGATCGAATGAACCCATTCTCTTTTATCAGTTGGTCGAAGCGATGATTCCAACTCCGCGATGCTTGCTTAAGTCCATAGATGGAACGCTTAAGCTTGCAAACTTTCTTAGGATGTGCTGGATCGATAAAACCCTCGGGTTGTACCATGTACAACTCTTCCTCCAAATAACCGTTTAAGAAGGCGGTTTTAACGTCCATTTGCCATATTTCATAGTCATGAAATGCGGCGATCGCTAAGATAATCCGAATGGAACGTAGCATGACTACGGGTGCAAAGATCTCATCGTAGTGCAAGCCTGGCACTTGGGTGAAACCTTTAGCAACTAGTCTAGCCTTATGGATATCTTGTTGTCCTTCCACGGCATGCTTTATCTTGTAAAGCCATTTGCATTGAAGGGGACGTACCTTTGCAGGTAGGTCCACAAGATCCCACACGTTGTTCTCATACATGGAGTCCATCTCGGATTGCATGGCTTCTAGCCATAGCTTTGAGTCAGAACTGGTCATGGCACCTTTATAGGTTGTGGGTTCATTACCCTCTAGGAGTAAGACGTCATCTGTATCGTGTTCCTCGACCATACCAATGTATCTGTCCGGTGGAATAGAGACTCTTCCTGACCTCCTAGGTTCCTCAGGGATATCTACCGCAGCCTCGGTTGAAGGTACTGTTTCCTCCAATGGTTGCTCGGTAGTTGGTTCTTGAACCTCCGATAACTCGAAGGTTCTATTACTCGACTTGTTCTCGAGAAATTCTTTCTCTAAGAACGTCGCACTAGCCGCAACAAAAACACGTTGTTCGGTAGGCGAGTAGAAGTAATGACCAAACGTTCCCTTTGGATAGCCTATAAAGTATGTCTTGACCGATCGCGGGCCGAGCTTATCCTCGTGTCTCCACTTGACATAAGCCTCGCAGCCCCAAACCCGAATAAAGGACAAGTTAGGGACCGTTCCCTTCCATAACTCGAATGGAGTCTTGTCAACAGCTTTAGACGGACTTCGGTTAAGTATTAGAGCGGCCGACAAAAGAGCATAGCCCCACAATGAATCAGGCACAACGGTGTGACTCATCATGGATCGAACCATATCAAGTAAAGTTCGATTTCTCCGTTCGGACACACCATTTAATTGTGGTGTTCCAGGTGGAGTCAACTGTAGCACGATCCCACAGTCTTTTAGGTGTTGATCAAACTCGCGTGAAAGATACTCACCACCACGATCCGAGCGTAGTGCTTTAATCTTTCTACCCAGTTGGTTCTGTACCCGATTCTGGTATTCTTTGAACTTGTCAAAGGATTCACTTTTATGTTTCATCAAGTAGACATAGCCATATCTACTCAAATCATCCGTGAAAGTGATGAAATACCTATAGCCTTCTCGTGCGTTGATCGACATAAGGCCACATACGTCCGTATGTATGAGTCCTAATAGGTCGGTAGCGCGCATTCCAACACCTTTGAAGGAAATACGAGTCATTTTGCCGATGAGACATGATTCACACGTGCCATATGATTCGAAATCAAAGGGCGAAATAGCTCCATTCTGTATGAGCTGTTTTACGCGTTTCTCATTTATGTGTCCCATACGACAATGCCATAGGTAAGTTTGATCTTTGTCACCTACCTTTATTCTTTTATTATTCACATGTAATATCTCGGTGGTTTGATCTAAAACATAAATTCCATTCATGGAAACTGCCTTGCCATAAATCATATTGTGTAAGGAGAAAATACAGCTATTATTCTCTATTACAAATGAAAAGCCGAGTTTGTCAAGTGCAGAAACTGAAATAATGTTTTTGGACAAACTAGGAACATAATAACAGTTATATAAAAATAACTCGAATCCACTTGGAAGCTGGATTACGTATGTTCCCTTCGAGACTGCAGCCACACGTGCTCCATTCCCGACACGCAGGTCCACCTCACCCTTGATTAGGGGTTCTTGGTTTCGGAGGCCCTGCACATGATTACATAGATGAGAACCACAACCAGTATCAAGTACCCAAGTTCCGCAACTTGCATGGTTAATCTCAATCATGTGAATAAAAGAAGAAGAAGACATACCAACAGGAGTAACACGGCCTGCTTTAATGTCCTCGCGATACACGGGGCATGAGCGCCTCCAATGCCCAGTCTTGTGGCAATGGTGACATTCCATGCTTGTATCCTTGCTCTTTGTCTTGCCTTGTGAGTTACTCGACTCACCAGGCCCACTCTTAGCAAATCCTGGTTTCTTGAACCTGGGCCTACCTACCGCTAGGTCGCCCTGAGCTTTAGCCTTCCCTTTACCTTTTCCCTTACTTGAGATCATGAGAACATCCTGCTTTAGACTCCCACTCAACTTTAGATCCTTCTCAGTCTGTACGAGAAGGGAGTGGAGCTCATGGGGAGTCTTCTTCATGTCGTTCATGTAGTAGTTGGCCCTAAAGAGGGCGAACCCATCATGAAGCGAATGAAGCATACGATCAACGATGATGTTCTCACTGATCTTGCAGTTTAGGGTCTCCAGTTTCTCGATATTCTCAATCATGTTGAGAATATGTGGGCTAACAGCTTGGCCCTTCTGGAGTTTCGCCTCAAAGAAGCGACAGGTATGCTCATAAGAAACGATTCTCGGAGCCTTGGAGAATTCGTTAGTGAGCGTGGTGAAAATCTTGTTTGCACCATGGGTTATGAAGCGTCTTTGCAAATTAGATTCCATTGCATAGATGAGTACGTTCTTTATCGCACCCGCTTCCATGACGAAGTCGCTATGAGCGCGAACATCGTTGGCTCTAGCTCCAGTTCCTGGGTGTGCCGGAATTGGCTCAGTTAAATACTTAAGCTTTCCGTCAGCAATGGCAACATTCCGTAGTGCTGCCTCCCAGTCAGAGAAGTTTGACCCATCATTCCTCAGTCTAGTTGACTGATTCATGGAGTCCATGAAGGCTTTTAGCCAGGATTCACGTGCTAGCTTGGCACTTGGCATTGGGTCTTCACCAGCCATTTTAGTTTTACAGCAGTTTTAATGAGCGTGTTCTACACTGAAAGAAGATAAAACAAAACCATATAAGCAACTTATTGTTGTGATTTAAGTCTATATTAAAATGAATTTAAACTCGTAGACTCATGCATTTATATAATTGATCTCCCTCAAGAATTATATAAACGATCCCAAGACTCAATTTCCGTATATTGATAAGCCCACAGTTTGGCTAATTCCAATCGTTGGAACTCTTGGTCAATAGATTTCCGTAAATCCTATCTATTAGTCCATCTCAGTCACTGGAATATTATCGAGTGACCATGATGTTGAGATAAAATAAATCATCTGTTCCCACTTACCCGACGTAGAAGGGGTCATATTATGCCTACCGACGAAGAAGGGATTCATGGGAGGCTGATTTATAAAGACTAATCTCAATTTTTGGTTATACGAGGAAGACCCCATCAACTTTTATTTATTCATATTAAGTGAACTAATATCTAGCATATGCGTGAATGAATTAAATAAAGTGATGGCTTTGCAATTGACATGTGACATCTGTATTGTCACAGAAAACTAACGCGTGACCTCTACATGAGTCAGTTTTCAGGCATGATATAAGTGGTTTGGTTTTTAGGCGGAATATGATGCAAGCTATTATCGATGAAAGCGTAAAGATAAATGCAATAAACGTAAATAAAAGTCCTAGTGTGGCCTATCCTACCAAAATAAACATAAAACAACTTGGAATCCACCGTTGGACCCTAGAAGCTTGTCTTGATGTTCTATCTTGGTCCTTGCAGCGGGAGTGAGCATCCGGTCTCCGTCTTGTCTTTGGTCTTCACAAAATTACTAATTTAAATTACAAAAGTAATCCTAGATACATTCTAATTTAAATACAAAAGTAATTACATGGCAAAAAACCCAAAACGGAGATTCAAGATCTCAAAATTACAAGCAAGATCGTGTCCCATCATTACGGTAACACAATCTTCTAAGGCCACACTAAGTTACAACCGTTTGCAAAAATTAAATACGTTATTGAAAGCATTCAAGGCATTCACAAGACGATAAATAAAATGCATCAACTAAATAAAATTTATACATGACATAATACTGTTATTATGATTAATAAATTTATACCAAACCACCTTTTAAGATTAAAATTATGTGACTATACCGCTTTAATCACCAATTTTAATAAACATATAATCCATTATTTTAAACTGTTTTAAAACAATATGTATCAAACGAGGGTGAACCGTTTCACTAAACAATACACTATTTCCGTATATAGTATATTATTTTAAGCCATGTGAAAATAAGAAAACAAGTTATTTTTGAAAAAGGGAGCCCGAAACAAGAGCACTCGATCGAGTAACAGGGGCACTCGATCGAGTGTCAGGGTCACTCGATCGAGTGCAGCAGGGCTCGATCGAGTGGCTCGTAAAAACTGCAAATCGCTGCACTTTTAAATTAAAACGGGTTTATAACATGGATTTAAAACGTGTAAATCATAAATAAACAACAACAAAAGATTCACATATTGCTAAAAATATCGATTAATTAACAATATGCAAATTATAATCGAAAAACAAGATCGATTTCTCACAAAAATCACACGCACGGGCTTGGTACGAGGGCACTCGATCGAGTGCAACTGGTACTCGATCGAGTGCCTAAGCACAGTGTACGGTTTTCAAAATTTTTAAAACTTATGAAAGACACAATTGTAAAATTTTCATGGCCTAAGGCTCTGATACCACTTGTGGGGAATAAAACGCGTATTCACCCTAAATTTGCAGGATTATAATGAAATATGCAATTGTGAATATCGTCATAAGATTAAAAACATGAGAAAAGAAGTACAACCTTTAGTCCTCGCGCAAAAGGCCTAAGAACAGGAATTAATGCAAATTCCCTCCTATAACTTGCACCCAAGACTTAGTTTGAGACGTGGCCGCGTGTGCTAGAAATCCTCTCCAATTGCCTTGCAATATAGGGAGAGCCCTTGAGGTTTTAGATGTGAGATCTGAGGTTTTGGGAGAAGAATGCTCTCAAACCCTAATTTTACCCTGAGATTATTTTACAGTGCAACAAGAGTCGTCTACATAAGGAGAAGGACTCTCCTTATGTAGCCCTAGGATTCGGCCGAAATAGGGTTTGGGTAGGGGTGGGCTTTCCACTCTTACCTTATCCCAATGCGTGATTCGACCCAATTGCTTAAATATAATTCGCGGGTTTATAATTATAAATCGTAACATGTTATCAGATATTAATACAGTCGATATATTAAAATGGTCTGACAAAATACGATATTGTATAATTACCCAAATTAATATAACTGTTTATATTAATACGCGAATACAATATTTAATTAAATATAACCGTTTATATTTAATTTATGAATTAATCATGTAATCCGTATTAGCTAAAATTATTTAATCCGTATTAAATAATAATCTCAACATCTTATTGACTAATTTAATAGTCAATACCTCTGACTAACTGTTTAGTCATATCCGGCAAAATGTGACTGTATTTTCATACCTTCACATCTCTCAAACGTGTCCTATAGGTGTGACGTATAGGGACCAGTTGACCACCGCCATCCGTATGACAATAACGTCAAACTTATCTAGCAAGCCAACCGTTATTGATAAACGTGGATCAACTGGTAATAATACAGAAGTATGCCCTTGTGATCCTTAAAGAGATTTAATAAGTCATTGTACTTAATTGTCAAGGACACCAGCCCCAACAATCTCCCACTTGTCCGTACAAGGGTATGTTCAATGACGTTATCACACTACATGTGGAGGACACAATCTCCAACAGTAGTGGGGTGGTAGTAAGTTTTGTTGGTGGTTCAAGGGTGGTGTATGGTGGTCAGGAAAGGGCGGTTAACAGGCTGTTTTAAGGGGGGTGTCGAAAACAGTACATAAACAGGGGTATAGGGGTGGTGTGCACCGGTGTTGGGGAGTCTGTTTCATGGGGTTTAGCTAGGGTCGAAGGCTGGTGTTTGGCACCATGGGGTTAAGGGTGATGGGAGGCGTCAAGGGTAGTGATAGGCGGTGGTGAAAGTGGTGGTAGAGGGTGTTCAAGGGGCTGTTTTCAGAGGGTCGGTAAAATACGTATCGCAAGTGTTGTTGTGGCCAGGGGGTTTTGGGTCCGACTTCGAGGGTTGGTGAGGTGTTGTTAGGGGTCATGGTTAGTGTTAGTGGGTGCACCATGGGGCAGTGGTGGCAGCCAGCGTGTTATGGTGGTGGTAGAGGTGGCTTAGGGGACGTCGAAGAGGGCTGAAAGGTAGGCTGGTCAGGACTGGTTTCGTTATTGTTTTCCCGCTGTTCAGCTACTGTTTTAGTGTTAATGCTGGCTATTACTATTGTTCACGGTTATTACTATTACTATTATTATTATTATTATTATAATTATTAGTATTCATTGTTATTATCCTTAATTGTATATTACTGTTATTATTATTATATGTATTATGATTACTATTAATATTATGGTTAATATTAGTAGTATCCTTATTAAGTAATTGTTGTTTCCTTATGGGTACCTGAGTCGTAAGTAATTGAATTTGTATATGAATGCTCGTGGGTTATGTTTTCACGTTTTGTAATTTTAATAATAAAGTTCGTATCTCCATAAATTGTAATACGTATGGGACAAGTATCGTTATTTAGTTGTTGGTAATAATTAATATGAATAACTAGTTAATGATAATTGATACGCATATGGGTGTGTTTATATGTGTGTAATCACAAGGGGTTATTGGTAAATCAATTATGAGAACATGATCGAATAATTGAGTAGTAGTGTGGTCGTATGAATAGAATTTGATATTAAGTACTATTTATAGGAACTGAGCTCGAAGTGGAATATTTCTAGCAGCGGTTCGATTGCCTTTCTGCAAATTGAGGTAGGGGAATACTGTATATATATGGTGATGAGTAATCTGATTATTATATGATGTTAACTATGTCCGTCTTATTGTATTAATGGCATTATATGGTGTTTAATTGACTGCATATTTCTGTGATACGATACGGTGTGGTGATTACCGGGTCTTGTGATATGGAGCGGAGTATATTGGGTCTTGTGATTGGTGTGGAGATAATGGGTCTTTTGATTGGTGTGGAGATAATGGGTCTTGTGATCGGTGCGGAGTTAATGGGCCTTGTGATCGGTGCGGAGAATAATGGGTCTTGTGATTCGGAGTGGAGATGTTTGACTTACTATTTATAGTAATATTTGGTTGTTTACTTTTCCTCTACTCAACCTCGTGGTTGACCCTGTGTATTCGTGTGACACCTACGATGATCCGGAATGGGGAGTAGATTCTACAGGTCAATGACAGATGGATTAGGAGCTTGGGCATGGAGAGAGACATGGCTTGGACCTACTTAGAGTTAGATCACACTTAGATATCTTCAGTTGTACTTTTATTTTATCAAAGTTTGGACCTCGTAATTGTTGTAATATCAAAGTTCAAAATTTAACCAAGTGGTGTTAGTCCAGTGGTAACTGAGTTAAACCTTAAAGCTTGCAGAAATGCAGGAGTTGAGAGGTCTCAGGTTCGATTATCAGCTGGGGCGATGACCACTTGGCCACTGCAGCCCCAAAGGGGTGGCTTACATGGTCCATGTGGTGGTGCGGGAATGCATGGGCCCGGGGGGATTAAACCCCTCGTCATCAAAAAAAAAAAAAGTTCAAAATTTTATCAAATTCATATAAAGTACTTTGGGTTGTGTTACTTTGTTATGCACTACCTCGGTCATTCCGAGATGGTAACAGTCTTATTTATTTGAGAATGTCTGGCTAAAGGCTCTTAAATAAATGGGGGTGTTACAAGTACTAACCAAGCTCTTGACCTAGTACATATGGATCTCTGTGGCCCTATGAAGGTAAGAAGCAGAGGCGGTTCCAGGTATGTTTTCGTTCTAGTTGATGATTATTCTAGATTTGTTTGGGCAATCTATCTTCATTCTAAAGATGAAACATTTGATGAATTTATGAGTCTCGTGAAGCTTGTCCAAAACAAATTAAAAACTAATCTAGTAACTATTTGAACTGACCATGGAACTGAGTTTGACAACCATGCTTTTATTGAATTCTGTAAATCCAACGATGTTGGACATAACTTCTCTGCACCTAGAACACCACAACAAAACGGAGTAGTAGAACGCATGAACAGAACTCTAGAAGACATGGCTAGAACAATGCTTCTTTGTAGTGACCTACCTAGAAACTTTTGGGCTGAAGCTATTAGTATAGCTTGCTATATTCATAATCGTGCTATGATTAGACCTATCCTCAAAAAGACACCTTATGAACTTTTAAGTGGTCGTAAACCTAATATATCACATCTAAGATGTTTTGGGAGTAAATGCTTTGTTCATAACAATGATAAAAATTGTTTAAGCAAATTTGACCCTAGAAGTGATGAGGCAATTTTCATAAGATATTCTGATCATAGTAAAGCCTATAAAGTTTTTAATAAACGTACCTTATGCATAGAAGAGAGTATACATGTTAGTAGTCATAAAATGACTCATGCATATCCCTTAAGTAAACTAATTTTACAATTAATTAAACATGGGGAAGGGGGTGGCCGACTTAGGCTATGTGAAAGGGGAAAAGTGGGTGCTCCTTTAGATTACCCATGACCTATGCATGCAACCCTAACAATTAGGTGTTAATGCTAGGTTATCATTATGTTTTAACTACTTTAAAACATAATTTAAAACCCTTAAACACCCATACCCTACCCGACACCCTATTATGTAAAATAGACCTCATTTTAATATTTTGTCATTTATTCAATTGTGTGTATGTGACATACATTGTGTCACAATAATATAAGTAACAATTGTTTTAATTTAAAATGCATATTTATCAAATAAATATCATTTGTAAATTAAATAAATTATATTTAATAAATTGACAAGTAATTCGAAATTACTAAAATATAAAATGGCCATCCTCATTAATCGTCAATACGATTTACAACACTTGTAATAATATGCTACCCGAATCATTCTAATTACGACATTTCATAAATATCGTTCAATGTTTGATAATTGACACGTTTCAATTTGAAACATAAATCTAATAATAAGATTGAACCTCTGATTTCTCGATATACGAGTTTAAGGAATATGATCAAATCGTATCAATATACATTTGATCATTTTATCAATTAAGGGAATTGTCCTAAAGGTGTGACCTAAAGGGATCAACTGACCACCACCGTCATACGACAGTAATGTCAAACTCTAGCTAGCCAATCATTACCGATTAATGTTGGTCAGTTGACTATAATTTCGTATCATCCCTTGCGCATTCTCGTCATGAGATTTAATTATGTGATCGCACTACTGTTGAGGACACATATCCCAACAATCTCCCACTTGTCCTCGACAAGTGTGCGTCCCCAATTCTCTTGTCCTATTACAATCTCCCACTCAATGCAAGGTGTCTCTGTGGTCGTACTTGCATTTGATCACATCATGAGTGGTTTCCTCGATCTGGAGATTAACTGTTTGACCGGAATTATCTACCATAGATACCTTCCGAGCGTGGCCAAGCATTTCTAGTTAACTTCTCCTCGAGTGGCCTTGAGATTTGAACAACCCTGACAAAGGGGTGGACAATTCCTATCGCACTACTCCCTTCGACTAGCCACAGCCTATTACAACCCAAAACAATCCCATTTGACTCCAGTTACGAAAAGTCGTAGAGAATGAATCAAGGCTATGTCAGAACTGTGCCATCTTGGGCGAGTAATCTTTAGTCTAAGAATTGACTCATAAGAATACTATAGTCGTTCTTGCAACGACCGGGTTATTATAAAATTTCCAGAACTCTATATAAGCGGTCACTTTGCCCGACAGAGTGTCTCTCACAGTCTGTCTATGTCATCGACTAGTCATCCTATATGACTCTATGCATTTGAACTTGCCATCAATCGCCTCACACTCCAGTCGCTTCGAGATTTCACCTCATATAAGCAGCTAGGGTTTATACTAAGTCAATCCAATTCACTTTATGGGGTTCAAAGTTGTCTCCTACAACTCATTTTGGATTTGACACAGTATATTTCAATTGTGAGTTAATTATAACTCAAACGATATTGTCAGGTATGGACAGTTAATACAATATTACTGCTCCATAGCATTTGATGCACATTCATCAATTTGTATTAGTTGTTTGAATTTGTGAATAAACCATTTATTCATGTTTTCAAAACCTACAAATCTAAGTCTCCTTCCATCTCATATTATCTCGTATAATATGATCTTATTTGAGTACATATTTAGAACTCATTCTAGATCTTGAGTTTCCTTTCTTGAAGGAAGCTCCCACTGTTATCTTATAACTCGTGACGTATTGGTATGTCAGAGGGATCAAATTATCGCTCTAAAGTACCTAGTCACTTATGTACTGAAATCTATTTTGTAGTTATTTAGATTTTCATTATTCGTTCTCTTTGAGAACCCATCATTTTCAATTATTTTGGCTACTTAATCAAAATTTTAGGTTGTATGAATTCATCAATATGAATAATGTATCCAATCATTTTGATTTATAATGGGTGACCTTTTATTATCAGTATAATAAACCTTCCCGTGAAGCTCCATCATCCTTTGATATATTTCATTTTATTCATTTAGGATTGAGAACTTCTTATTCTTTATACTCTAAAGAATCACCATTCTCTCTGAATGGTATGTTCAATTCTTTAAAGAATGTCGCTCCCACTAAAACCAATATCACTCTTTCTAAAGTGATTGATTTTACATAATCATATTATTTCTTAAATGAACTTTTCATTTCTCGCATGTGATTCATTTGCTTTTACTTGAACCAGTATCACTATCCCTATACTGGTCTACTTCCATTCAATCAACATCATTTCTTAAATGAACTTTTTATTTCTTGTCTTCGTTTCCTTGAGACGAACATGACATGATTTTCCCTTATAACAACCATCGAGAGAATTGAGATGATTTCTCCTCTTTTATCTTATCTTTGATGAGAATAATGCCTTCGACAAGCCTTTAAAGGACGAAGAGGAAAACCTAGACGAACCAGACTTTCGTTTGTCAAAGGAAGATCCTCCAGAAATAGAAAATAATGATGAAGGCGAAATTCAAGGAATCAACGATGAACTTGACTTGGGAGGAAATGGTGCGGGAGATGAAACTACAGTTGATGATACTGTAGATAACTCTCAAACCACTGACTTAGAACCCAGAGTTGTAGCTAATGAAGCTACAACTTTGAATCAAAACCAAAGGGAAGAGGTCATAGTTATACCTGACTCTCCTATAAACCCTGGTTTGGACTCAGGGGAAACAAGTCAAAATCCCGAGACAAGCAGTAGCAATAAAAACAATCAATCAAGAAACTGGAGATATAAAGGCTCTCACTGTAACACCCCCATTTATTTAAGAGCCTTTAGCAAGACATTCTCAAATAAATGAAGCTGTTACCATCTCGGAATATCCGAGGTAGTGAATAACAAAGTAAAACAACCAAAGTACTTTATAAAAACTGATAAAATTTAAACTTGGTTATTACAGCTACGACATAACAGAAAAGAAAATACAACTGATGACTTCTCTAGATGTGATATAATTCTAAGTCGGTCCAAAGTACGCATCTCACATTCCTGCCCCAGCTCCTAGCTCATCTGTCTCTGACCTGCAGAATCTACTCCCCATTCCGGATCATCGTAGGTGTACACGAATACACTGTCAACCTCGCGGTTGAGTAGGATAACACAATAATAAATAATGCAACAAAGATGTTATGCAAATGCCATGATATGCTCGAGCTCAATCTCATTCTCAATCTCAAACCCGTAACTCCCAGCCATACCGAACCTCCCGGCAGACTATAATCGGCCGTCGCCGAACACCAGCTCAAAAGCTGATAAGACACCAGGCCTGGTCTGCAGAACCACCCTGCGCTTTATATCAGAACACTATCTGATTCACAATATCTCAGTAACCAATGCATATGCATGCTCATGAATGCCACTATATAAATATTTAATCATGCTATCAAATACTAAAATACTCATGCCATTGCAAATAATCCACAATCAATCCAACCAATATCATTCTTATATAATTCATGATTGCATCCATCACATACAAGGCAACATCCTTTCATAACACATCACATAGTAAACATCCATTCATATCAGTTCATAAAGTATAGTGTCAGTGTATCCTACCTGAATAGCAATATAATCCCATCACGCAGCTAACATCCAATCAGTAGCATCACTCCATCATATACTCAACACCTAATAGAATAATACACTTAATTACTAACTAATACAATTACGCAACTATCATAGTATATCGATCAATCCAATTAATTACTTAAACAATATATTACGCATAACGAGACCATGTCAATTATTTCTTAGCATCAACTTAATTAAATAAGGAATTATATAAATTATCGTCCATAAATAGATAACGATTACTTGTCACATACGTATTATAATTTATAGAGATACGGATTTTATTAACATCATAAAGATTCAAAACACAACAAGGTATAATACATATGAACTAATAAATAACCTTGATTAGTCGAGTTATAAAATATCTTCACAAAACATCTTAAACAAACTAACTTAACTGATTAAATAAAATTAAACTAATTAACCAATAATACGAAGATAATACCAATTAAAAATTATAATAACAATAACAATAATATTAATATTAATAATAATAAACATATCATTAATAATTATAATATTAACAAAACTAGTTCAACTACTTAATCAATTATCACAAGTAAATAAAGCATCAACTAAAATAAATATTATACAAAACTATTAATAATAACTTTTGATAATAATAATATTAATACTAATAATAATAAGAGCATTACTACTACTTATAATAATAATCAAAATAACAATAATAAGCATAATAACACAACAGCCCCTTAGATCCTGGGTTCGAATCCCACGACCAACAGCCGTTTCAATATAATCAAACCATCCAACTCATACCCGTACACCCTAGTTCACGACATCCCCACCGCCAACCAAGACACCAACGACCACCACCAACTATCCTAAACTCAACTACGTACTACCAACTACCACTACTATGCCTTCGACACCACCAAGGGCCACCACAGCAACCACCACGACCGCCCAAAACAACCTGCACACTCACAAACCCCTTTTACTTTCAGCAACCGTCTTCGACTCCCTCTTTTCTCACGCTCCTCTCTCCCTCCACCGTGCCCAACAGCTCCATTGGCCACCACCGTGGTAACCACTGACCCACGGTGGTCCCATAGGAGGTAAGGTTGCGTCCTCGACTCCCCCAGAAACCCTATAAAAACCGTCCCAAACACCTAACACTCATCCCGTGTATGATGCTCTGTTTTACCCTCTCTGAACATCCCTATTTCACACCGCGTGGTGGTGTTTCTCACCACCAACAACCACCACCCAAGACGCCTGTTGTTTTCCCCTCATCCCATAGACCACCAGTTATCAACCATACGCAAGATTACTCATAAACATGTAAAAAAACGAGACATATACGATAGCCCCTCCTTAACCGCAGTTTTCCTTTGCTTCTTATCGCCGCTAAACAAACAGCATCCATGGTGGTGCTCCGACCTCCATGAGCCACCTTACAACCACCAAGGTAAACCCGAGACTTCCTACTATGACTTCCCCAAAGACTCATACCCAAACTTGGACCAACAACAGTTCGAAATGCTATGAAAACAATGGAGACACCGAGTATTAAAAAACGAACAAAACAGAGTATAACTTACAAGCGTACAGCGATGAAAACGATCAGCGTTATGGATGTTCTAACACAATTCTCTTTCCCTTCTGTTCTCCTTTAGACCCACGGCAGGTACCAGGATAGGGTTTCAGGTGTAGTTTAGATGGTAGGGACGCATATGAGATTATGGAGGCAGACGAAGTTAGGGTTTGATAGGGTTTTGTTTTGTGTTTGTGTAGGTCGATGTATTGATGTGAATCCTATGTCGATGGTTGCTAGCTAGGGTTTTCTTTATGTTTTGCTTCCATACACGGTTCTCGTAAGTCCAATCCCATCACACATCTCGAGGTCTCACATGGTTCTCATCTCGTTCTTTAGCCCGTAAAATAAAATTAACGAGTACATATAAATTATTGTATTAATTAAATTAATTATAATAATATGAAATTATTAGTACTTACATAAAAATTACATTTAAATATAATTACGACTTAAATAATAAAACAATATAAATAAGAAATAAATATAAAATAGGAAATAGATTTAATTATAATTATATTATCAAAATAAAGAAATACGAAAGAAATGACATTTCATGAAATAATCGTCAAATATAAAATGATTATGAATTACGAAATAATCGTAGAAATACGATTTATAAAATAATAACAGCTTATATAAAATACTTTATAAACATCCATTTGAAAAACTTGTATAAAACACGGTTTGACTGCCGTGGACCGAGGCTAAAATGCGGGATATTACACTCACCCTCTGGATAATATCATAGGAAGCCTTACAGAAGGAGTTCAAACTCGAAGAAGCCTAAACAACTTCTGTTCTTTCTACTCCTTTCTCTCCACAATTGAACCTACAAATATAAAAGAAGCTCTTGCAGAACCTGACTAGATAGTCGCCATGCAAGAAGAATTACAACAATTCGAGAGGAATAAAGTATGGCATCTCATTCCTCGTCCAAAAGATAGATCAGTAATTGGAACAAGATGGGTATTTAGAAATAAATTAGATTACTCAGGAGTCATCGTACGTAATAAAGCAAGACTGGTTGTTCAAGGATACAATTAACAGGAAGGGATCGATTATGACGGAACCTTTGCTCCTGTTGCTCGCCTTGAAGCAATCCGTTTGCTCATAGCATTTTCTGCACACAAAGGAATGAAATTATTTCAAATGGATGTTAAGACTGCATTCCTTAACGGATATCTTCAGGAGGAAGTCTATGTCGAACAACCTCCTAGATTTCCTGACAGGAAACTAAAGGATCACGTATACAGACTGGACAAAGCTCTCTACGGGCTGAAACAGGCCCCTCGAGCATGGTACGACAGACTATCAAAGTTTCTGTTAGAAAGCGGATTCAAGAGAGCATTAGTAGATAAGACACTAGTTCTGAAAAGCGAAAATTCCGATCTACTAGTAGTCCAGATCTACGTTAACGATATTATATTTGGCTCAACCAACAAAAAGTTGTGCCAATATTTCTCAGAGTTGATGACATCCGAGTTCGAGATGAGCATGATGGGAGAATTAAAATTCTTCCTTGGTCTACAAATTCAACAAACGAACGAGGGTATCAAAGTACATCAACAAAAATAAGTCAAAGAGTTAATAAAGAAATTTGGAATGGAATCCTCTCATCCTATGCCTACTCCAATGGTAACAGATAAGAAGCTCACCAAAGACGAGGACGGTAAGTCAGTAGATGAAACTACTTATAGAGGTATGATCGGCTCACTTCTTTATCTTACTGCAAGTCGTCCAGATATAATGTTTAGTGTCTGCGTCTGTGCTCGGTTCCAATCTACACCAAAAGAATCGTATATGAGTGCGGTTAAGAGAATTCTAAGATACCTAATCGGAACACCAAAATTATATCTATGGTATCCTATGGACTGTAATTTTAACCTATTAGGATATTCAGATGCGGATTATGCAGGATGTTCCTTAGATAGAAAAAGTACTTCTGGACTTGCGACCTTTGTTGGACCATGTATTATATCATGGGTGTAACAACCCGACCCACCACGGTCATAACACAACCCCAATAAGATGGGTGCGCACTTTTGGGCCTATTAATTGTTCTCCCTTAAGCCCAAAAGCACAAGGCCTTGTTACTAAGTGGTGGGTGAAAGTTATTATAAACATATCACAAACCTCGCATTCTACCAATGTGGGACAACTTTCCTCTCATACTCTTGGGGTGTTACAAACTCCCCCACTTAAAGAACACAACGTCCTCGTTGCCTCAAACTTGACCACAACCAGGGCCAGAATCCTCCCCCGCTAGGTGTGTGACCCGGGTACTCCCGACCACAGGCTCACCACACGGTCGCAGGGTCGCTCTGATACCATTTGTAACAACCCGACCCACCACGGTCATAACACAACCCCAATAAGATGGGTGCGCACTTTTGGGCCTATTAATTGTCCTCCCTTAAGCCCAAAAGCACAAGGCCTTGTTACTAAGTGGTGGGTGAAAGTTATTATAAACATATCACAAACCTCGCATTCTACCAATGTGGGACAACTTTCCTCTCATACTCTTGGGGTGTTACAATGGGCATCCAAGAAACAAAACTCTGTCGCCTTGTCAACCGCAGAAGCAGAATATATTGCAGCCGCACTGTTATGTTCCCAACTACTATGGTTAAAACAACAATTACTTGATTATGGTATTGACGTGGGATGTGTACCTATATTATGTAATAATACGAGTGCTATTATAATATCTAAGAACCCGGCTCAACACTCGAGAACAAAACACATAGAGATTAGACATCACTTCTTACGTGACCATGAGAAAAGAAAAACATTAAGTTGGAATTTTGTAGTACGGAAAAACAATGGGCGGATATTTTTACTAAACCTTTGGCTAGAGAACGATTTGAGATTTACGATTGGAAATTGGTTTAATCGGTGGCACCTTATCGATCTTAAGAGCTGAAAATAACCAAATGATTGACTATGAAAAAGACAGAATTATATGACTGTGTCCGTATATTCCGCTGCATGCCTATGTGTGTTATTTTTTATTGAATGCTCGAACGTTGCTTATTTCATGCTACATGTTATACGAACGTATACAACCAGTTTCTCAAATCAAAATAATAATATTTACATATTAAAAAATTTATGCCAACAATATTATTATATTAATAATATATATACATATATATATATATATATATATATATATATATATATATATAGATATACATATATATATATATATACGCATAGTTACGTATCTCAAATACGTAGCTTATAATAAAACCGTACTAATTTAAAATTACCAATTTACGTAACAACCAAATCGTAACAATATAAAAATACGTAACAACTAAAATTAATTACCCCCACCTTTATTACCTACCCCACGTGTAACCTCCCTCTACCACTCTAACACTCAAAATTTACCTTACCTATTCCCACACTCCATCACTCCCCAAAACCGACGCCTACTCCCTCACTCTAACTTCATCCCTCAAATCAAATCACCTCACCATAACTTTACACTCCATAAACATCTTGAGATCAAAAATTCACCATAAACCCAACTATAACTCTCGTTCAAACAAAAAAAAAAAAATGCCTCCCATCTCTGCTCGACGATCGTCTCGCCACAAAATTCCATCACCAACCCCGACACCTTCGCCACCACCGTCCCCGGAACCAATCACTGTTAGCATTCCTAAAACTGAGTCTAGCAAACGTCGAAAGTTAGAAAAGGGGGAAAACAGTTATGGAAGACGAGTTACGTGATCAAGATCCTCGACCCCTGTTTCAAGACATCTCAGGAGAGGCAACTAAGGACGGTCTTGAGAAAGTCCGGATGACTAAAAAGGAAGGTATGGTCATAGAACGCCTTTTACCTTATTCAGTGCATGCGGGTAGATTTTACCCGACTTCATGGGTAAACGGGTTTCCTTATTTAAAGTTCTTTAAAGATTTTCTACTATTTCAAGAATGGGTCTATATCAGTATTTTTTCGGGTCTGGTCTTTCCAATAGAACTTGTTCAATTTTATGCATCTGTGAAGTTAGTCGAGGATGGTATTGTGGCAGTTGTTAATGGAAAGGAGGTTTGTATTTCTGTAGAGGATATGTGTCGGGTTTTTAGGTTAAAGAACGAAGGGCTCGCTCTTGACCCGAGTAAAGAATGGACAAAAGTGTCTAAAACAAAAAAAATGGAAATCAAGAAATATTTCGATAATGATGCTTCGGAAGTGAGTCCTTTGTTAACTAGTTCGTTTAATCCAAAGTTAAAATTCTTTGTCAACTTCTTGTTGTAACACCCCCATTTATTCAAGAGCCTTTAGCAAGACATTCTCGAATAAATAGAGCTGTTACAATCTCGGAAAGCCCGAGGTAGTGAATAACAAAGTAAAACAATACAAAGTACTTTATATAAAACCGATAGAATTTAAACTTTGATGTTACAACACTACGCATAGAAAAGGTACAACTCATTACACCTATGTATGTGATATAATTCTAAGTAGGTCCAAGCCATGTCTCTCTCCATGCCCGTGCTCCGAATCCAACTGTCTTTGACCTGTAAAATCTACTCCCCATTCCGGATCATCGTAGATGTCACACGAATACACAGGGTCAACCATGAGGTTGAGTAGGAAAACATCAATAAAACATAAATGACAATAGATCATAGCTCCACACCGTCTCCATATCACCAGTCATCCACTTCACCTCCATCACACCACACCTATTGGGGCTGGTGTCCTTGACAATTAAGTACAATGACTTATTAAATCTTTTTAAGGATCACAAGGGCATACTTCAGTATTATTATCAGTTGATCCACGTTTATCAATAACGGTTGGCTTGCTAGATAAGTTTGACGTTATTGTCATACGGATGGCGGTGATCAACTGGTCCCTATACGTCACACCTATAGGACACGTTTGAGAGATGTGAAGGTATGAAAATACAGTCACATTTATGCCGGATACGACAAAACAGTTAGTCAGAGGTATTGACTATTAAATTAGTCAATAAGATGTTGAGATTATTATTTAATAAGGATTAAATAATTTTAGCTAAAACGGATTACGTGATTAATTCGTAAATTAAATATAAACGGTTATATTTAATTAAATATTGAATTTGCGTATTAATATAAACAATTATATTAATTGGGCCAATTATACAATATCGTATTTTATCAGACCATTATTAATATATCGACTGTATTAATATCTGATAACATGTGTGCGATTTATAATAAACACCCGCGAATAATATTTAGCAAAACGGGTCGAATCACGCAAAGGAATAAGGTAAGAGTGGAGAAAGCCCACTCTCACCCACCCAATTCGGCCGACCCACGAGTGCTACATAAGGAGAGTCCTTCTCCTTTTGTCAGACACTGGTTAATTGATAATCTCAAGAATTAGGGTTTTGAGAACATTATTTTCCCAAAACTCAGATCTCACATCTAAAACCTCACAATAACTCTCCCCATATTGCAAGGCAATTGGAGAGTATTTCTAGCACACGCGGCATCATCTCATTCAAGTCTTGGGTGCAAGTTATAGGAGGGAATTTACTTTAATTCCTGTTCTTAGGCCTATTTAAGCAAGGACCCAAGGTTGTATTCTTTTTCATGTTTTTATTAACTTATGACAATAATCTCAATTGTAAAATTCGTTATAATCCTTCACGTTTTAGGGCGAATACATGCTATATTCCCCACAAGTGGTATCAGAGCCAAGGCCACGAGATTTTACTTTTGTGTTTTTTATAAGTTTTGGTTAAAAATTTTGAAAATCGATTTCTGCCGGCGTGTGGGTCGGTCGACCCATTATTGTGGTCGATCGACCAACACCCGCGTAGGGTTTCTGTTTTTCGGCAGTTTCTCTTTTGCGTTTTCAGAAACTCGGTTTCTTGTTTTGTGGTCGGTCGACCTGGTTAATAGGTCGGTCGACCATTCTGCTGTTACAAAAAAAAAAAAAAAACAATTTTTTTTTTTTTCGTCAGGAGGTCGGTCGACTTGTTTAATGGGTCGGTAGACCTCTCTGCTGATACAGGAAATTTTTTTTTCTTCGTCAGTAGGTCGGTCGACCCCATGTTGAGGTCGGTAGACCACTTCCCTGTAACAGTCGTGTTTTATTTTTCCGAAAATAACTTGTTTTTATTTTCACTTGGCCAAAAGTAATATGCTGTATACGGAAATAATATATTATTTTTGTGAAACGGTTCACTCTCGTTTGATACATATTATTTTAAAACGGTTTAAGATAATGGATTATAAACTTATTAAAATTAAAGTGGTTAAAACGGTATAATCACATAATTTTAATCCCGTAAAGGTGGTTTGGTAAAATTTGTTAATCATAACAACAGTATTATGTCATGTATAAATTTTAATTTTAGTTGATGCATTTTATTTATCGTCTTGTTGAATGCCTTGTGAATGCTTTCAATAACGTATTTATTTTTGCAAACGGTTGTAACTTAGTGTGGCCTTAGTAGATTGTGTTACCGTAATGATGGAACACAGTCTTGCTTGTAATTTTGAGATCTTGTATCTCCGTTTTGGGTTTTTGCCATGTAATTACTTTTGTATTTAAATTAGAATGTAAATAGGGTTATATTTGTAATTTAAATTAGTAATGTTGTGAAGACCAAAGACGGAGACCGGATGCTCACTCCCGCTGCAAGGACCAAGATGGAACATCAAGACAAGCTTCTAGGGTCCAACGGTGGATTCCAAGTTGTTTTATGTTTATTTTGGTAGGATAGGCCACACTAGGACTTTTATTTACGTTTATCGCATTTATTTTATGCTTTCATCGATAATAGCTTGCATCAAATTCCGCCTAAAACCAAACCACCTATAACATGCCTGAAAACTGACTGATGTAGAGGTTACGCGTTAGTTTTCTGTGACAATACAGATGTCACATGTCAATTGCAAAGCCATCACTTTATTTCATTCATTCACGCATATGTTAGATATTAGTTCACTTAAAATGGATAAATAAAAGTTGATGGGGTCTTCCTCGTATAACCAAAAATTGTGAATAGTCTTTATAAATCAGAGTCCCATGAATCCCTTCTTCGTCGGTAGGCATAATATGACCCCTTCTACGTCGGGTAAGTGGGAACAGATGATTTATTTTATCTCAACATCATGGTCACTCGATACTATCTAGCGACTGAGATGGACTAATAGATAGGATTTACGGAAATCTATCGACCAAGAGTTCCAACGGTGGAATTAGCCAAACTGTGGGCTTATCAATATACGGAATTTGAGTCTTGGGATCGTTTATATAATTCTTGAGGGAGATCAATTATATAAATGCATGAGTCTACGATTTTAAATGCAATTTAATATAGACTTAAATCACAACAATGAGTTGCTTATAGGGTTTTGTTTTTATCTTCTTTTTCAGTGTAGAACACGTTCAATTAAACTGCTGTATAACTAATGACTGGTGAAGACCCAATGCCAAGTGCCAAGCTAGCACGTGAATCCTGGCTAAAAGCCTTCATGGACTCCATGAATCAGTCTACTAGACTGAGGAATGATGGGTCAAACTTCTCTGACTGGGAGGCAGCACTACGGAATGCTGCCATTGCTGACGGAAAGCTTAAGTACTTAACAGAGCCAATTCCGGCACACCCAGGAACTGGAGCTAGAGCTAACGAAGTTCGCGCTCATAGCGACTTCGTCATGGAAGCGGGTGCGATAAAGAACGTACTCATCTATGCAATGGAATCCAATTTGCAAAGACGCTTCATAACCCATGGTGCAAACAAGATTTTCACCACGCTCACTAACGAATTCTCAAAAGCTCCAAGAATCGTTTCTTATGAGCATACTTGTCGCTTCTTTGAGGCGAAACTCCAGAAGGGCCAAGCTGTTAGTCCACATATTCTCAACATGATTGAGAATATCGAGAAACTGGAGGCCCTAAACTGCAAGATCAGTGAGAACATAATCGTTGATCGAATGCTTCATTCGCTTCATGATGGGTTCGCCCTCTTTAGGGCCAACTATTACATGAACGACATGCAGAAGACTCCTCATGAGCTCCACTCCCTTCTCGTACAGACCGAGAAGGATCTGAAATTAAGTGGGAGCGTGAAGCAGGATGTTCTCATGATCTCCAGTAAGGGTAAGGGTAAGGGAAAAGCTAAAGTTCAAGGCGACGTAACAGTAGGCAAGCCCAAGTTAAAGAAGTCAGGATTTACTAAGAGTGGGCCAGGTGAGTCGAGCAACTCACAGGGCAAGACAAAGAGCAAGGATACTAGCATGGAATGTCACCATTGCCACAATACTGGGCATTGGAGGCGCTCATGCCCCGTGTATCGTGAGGACATTAAGGCAGGCCGCGTTACTCCTGTTGGTATGTCTTCTTCCTCTTTTATTCACATGATTGAGATTAACCATGCAAGTTACGGAACTTGGGTGCTAGATACTGGTTGTGGTTCTCATATATTTAATCATGTGCAGGGCCTCCGAAACCAAGAACCCCTCATCAAGGGTGAGGTTGAACTGCGTGTCGGGAATGGAGCACGTGTTACTGCGGTCTCGAGGGGAACATACGTAATCCAGCTTCCAAGTGGATTCGAGTTATCTTTATATAACTGTTATTATGTTCCTTGTTTATCCAAAAACATTATTTCAGTTTCTGCACTTGACAAACTTGGTTTTTCATTTGTAATAGAAAATAACAGTTGTATTTTCTCATTACACAATATGATTTATGGCAAGGCAGTTTCCATGAATGGAATTTATGTTTTAGATCAAACCACCGAAATATTACATGTAAATAACAAGAGATTAAAGGTAGGTGACAAAGATCAAACTTATCTATGGCATTGTCGTATGGGACACATAAATGAGAAACGCGTAAAACAGCTCATACAGAATGGAGCTATCTCGGCCTTTGATTTCGAATCATATGGCACGTGTGAATCATGTCTCATCGGTAAGATGACTCGTATTTCCTTCAAAGGTGTTGGAATGCGCGCTGCCGACCTATTAGGACTCATACATACGGACGTATTTGGCCCTATGTCGATCAACGCACGAGAAGGCTATAGGTATTTCATCACTTTCACGGATGATTTGAGTAGATATGGCTATGTCTACTTAATGAAACATAAAAGTGAATCCTTTGACAAATTCAACGAATACCAGAATCGGGTACAGAACCAACTGGGAAGAAAGATTAAAGCACTACGTTCTGATCGGGGTGGTGAGTATCTTTCACACGAGTTTGATCAACACCTTAAAGACTGTGGCATCGTGCTACAGTTGACTCCACCTGGAACACCACAATTAAATGGTGTGTCCGAACGGAGAAATCGAACTCTACTCGATATGGTTCGATCCATGATGAGTCACACCGTTGTGCCTGATTCATTATGGGGCTATCCTATTTTGTCGGCCGCTCTAATACTTAACCGAAGTCCGCCTAAAGTTGTTGACAAGACTCCATACGAATTATGGAAGGGAACGGTCCCCAACTTGTCCTTTATTCGGGTTTGCGGCTGCGAGGCTTATGCCAAGTGGAGACACGAGGATAAGCTCGGCCCGCGATCGGTCAAGACATACTTTATTGGCTATCCAAAGGGAACCTTTGGTCATTACTTCTACTCGCCAACCGAACAACGTGTTTTTGTTGCGGCTAGTGCGACGTTCTTAGAGAACGAATTTCTCAAGAACAAGTCGAGTAATAGAACCTTCGATTTATCGGAGGTTCAAGAACCAACTACTGAGCAACCATTGGAGGAAACAGTTCCTACAACCGAGGCTGCGGTAGATATTCCTGAGTAACCTAGGAGGTCGGGAAAAGTCTCTATTCCTCCGGACAGCTACATAGATGACATCTTACTCCTAGAGGGTAATGAACCCTCAACCTATAAAGGTGCCATGACCAGTTCTGACTCAAAGCTATGGCTAGAAGCCATGCAATCCGAGATGGACTCCATGTGTGAGAACAACGTGTGAGATCTTGTGGACCTACCTGCAAAGGTACGTCCTCTTCAATGCAAATGACTTTACAAGATAAAGCATGTTGTGGAAGGAAAACAAGATATCCAGAAGGCAAGACTAGTTGCTAAAGGTTTTACCCAAGTGCCAGGCTTACACTACGATGAGATCTTTGCACCCGTAGTCATGCTACGTTCCATTCGGATAATCTTAGCGATCGCAGCATTTCATGACTATGAAATATGGCAAATGGACGTTAAAACCGCCTTCTTAAACGGTTATTTGGAGGAAGAGTTGTACATGGTACAACCCGAGGGTTTTATTGATCCAGAACATCCTAAGAAGGTTTGCAAGCTTAAGCGTTCCATCTATGGACTTAAGCAAGTATCACGGAGTTGGAATCACCGCTTCGACCAAGTGATAAAAGAGAATGGGTTCATTCGATCAGTCGAGGAACCATGTCTCTATATCAAGTCGAGTGGGAGCAAGATTGTATTCCTAGTACTGTATGTCGAGACATACTCTTGATTGGGAATGACATACCTCTCCTTTCTTCGGTTAAAGCATGGTTGAAAAATCATTTCCAGATGAAAGATCTGGGAGAGGCACAAAGAATTTTGGGCATCCGTATCTACAGGGATAGATCACGACGGATGTTGTCTCTCAGTCAGGAGTCTTACATAGATAAGATTCTAGAGAGATTCAGCATGACGAACTCCAAGAAAGGGTTCCTTACTATGACTATTGGGCTTCACTTGAGCAAAACTCAAGGAGCTAAGACATTGGAAGAGAAGGAGCGTATGAGTCGGATTCCTTATGCTTCGGCAATAGGATCGATCATGTATGCCATGATATGCACACGTCTAGACGTTGCATATGCATTGAGTATGACTAGTTGATTCCAAGCACATCCAGATGAAAAAAACTGGATGGCCGTGAAAAACATTCTTAAGTACCTACGGAGGACTAAAGATTGGGGATTGACTTACGGAGGTGACTCGACGCTCTGCGCCACGGGCTACGCAGACGCTAGCTTCCAAACGGATCGAGACGACTCGAAATCTCAGTCTGGATTCGTTTTTACTCTTACTGGCGCTGCTGTCAGCTGGAAAAGCTCTAAACAAAGTGTTACAACAGATTCTACATCTGCGTCCGCGTAAAAGGAGATATTTATTGATAAGATCGCTACGGATGACAACATAGTTGATCCTCTCACAAAAGCATTACCACGTGATAAGCATGAAGGGCACATTCATTCCATGGGAATTAGATGTGTTCCTAAGTTGTAGTACTCTTTTATGAATTCTTGTAATAATTCATTTTCTCGTGTACTCTATTCAACCTCATTGTTATGATATATAATGTTTTGTTTTTCATGTGGAATTGAACGCCAATTTTGAACACCACAAAGTGAACTGAATTACATTACATCGTTTTTAGTCCTTGATTACCCACTTGAGCTGATAACTCAGGTAATCATTTTGTGACGTTGGTTGATGGTGGGTTAAACGAGCCATAAGTCACACGACTGACTTACCAATCACAAAGGCGAGTTATACGGATATCTCGTAGGACACCCCGTGACAACGTTATGGAGTCCTAAATGTTTTTAAACATTGGGTGCCAGGTCGTGGATAGGACCTCCATAGTGTTCCTTAGAGTCGAGTCTTTTGACTTTCAACTGTCTCTTGAGATTAAGGCAGATTTTGGGTAACTTTGGTTTCTTTCCCACGGTCATCGTAACAGGGGCCAAGAAGATTTTTTCTGGGTTATTTCATGCTGCGCGATATCGGTAGGATCCGAGTTGAGGGAAATATCCAAACCCTTATCAGGATTTTATCATTTCTCAGGGCCACTCGAGGAGTAGTAACTGAAATGCATGACCATGCTCGAATACAGATTCGTTTTATCAGTTATGTTACTCTCTAGTCGGGGAAACCACTCTTGATACTGATCGCTTGTGAGATACGACCTTTGCGAATGCGGATTTGCAAATTGTCTTACATTGAGTGGGAGAAATTTTAAAAGCATATGAGAATCGGTTATCGCACCTACACTTGTACGGACAAGTGGGAGTTTGTTGGAGCTTGTGGCCTCCACATGTAGTGTGATAACGTCATTGCACATACCCTTGTACGGACAAGTGGGAGATTGTTGGGGCTGGTGTCCTTGACAATTAAGTACAATGACGTATTAAATCTCTTTAAGGATAACAAGGGCATACTTCAGTATTATTATCAGTTGATCCACGTTTATGAATAACGGTTGACTTGCTAGATAAGTTTGACGTCATTGTCATACGGATGGCGGTGATCAACTGGTCCCTATACGTCACACCTATAGGACACGTTTGAGAGATGTGAAGGTATGAAAATACAGTCACATTTATGCCGGATACGACTAAACAGTTAGTCAGAGGTATTGACTATTAAATTAGTCAATAAGATGTTGAGATTATTATTTAATACGGATTAAATAATTTTAGCTAAAACGGATTACGTGATTAATTCGTAAATTAAATATAAACGGTTATATTTAATTAAATATTGAATTTGCGTATTAATAAAAACAGTTATATTATTGGGCCAATTATACAATATCGTATTTTATCAGACCATTACTAATACATCAACTGTATTAATATCTGATAACATGTGTGCGATTTATAATAAACACCCGCGAATAATATTTAGCAAAACGGGTCGAATCACGCAAAGGAATAAGGTAAGAGTGGAGAAAGCCCACTCTCACCCACCCAATTCGACCGACCCACGAGTGCTACATAAGGAGAGTCCTTCTCCTTTTGTCAGACACTGGTTAATTGATAATCTCAAGAATTAGGGTTTTGAGAACATTATTTTCCCAAAACTCAGATCTCACATCTAAAACCTCACAATAACTCTCCCCATATTGCAAGGCAATTGGAGAGTATTTCTAGCACACGCGGCATCATCTCATTCAAGTCTTGGGTGCAAGTTATAGGAGGGAATTTACTTTAATTCCTGTTCTTAGGCCTATTCAAGCAAGGACCCAAGGTTGTATTCTTTTTCATGTTTTTATTAACTTATGACAATAATCTCAGTTGTAAAATTCGTTATAATCCTTCACGTTTTAGGGCGAATACAAGCTATATTCCCCACTACACCTTCCATCACACCGCTCCTTCCATCACACCACTCCTTCCATGGCTATATCACAAGTCCCATATCACAAGACTGAAGAGTCTATTGATATGATATACTCAAGAAGGGGGGGTTGAATTGAGTATGCCTTCTTTTCGGAATCTTCTTCGATGTGTGTGTAGTTGTATGATGATCGTTGAGTAGAGCAATAATAAAGTAGAGACACGATATTTTTGAAGTGGTTCAGTCTCACACTCTGAGACCTACGTCCACTATTCTCGATTAATAAAATTAGTACCAACTCTGGATTACAATTTTATCAACCCTACTCGTGCGACTTTGTTGTTAGTCACAACTCAATCTAGATACCGTTAAATATCTAGCTACGACAAATACTGTTAAATATTTGTCTTACAATGAGTACCGCTAAATACTCGTTCTATCTTACGTTAATAAGATAAAGTCTTCAATGTTTTCTTGATGTCACAATCTTGAATGAATAAGATCAATGCTTGAGCACTTGAATCTTGAATCGGATTTGACAATGATAAGCTCGAACTTGAAGAATATGAACGGCGGCTCTTTCTCGATATGCGTGTATGTGTGTTGTGTATTTCGTATCAATTAATGTGTCATAGGTAGTCTATTTATATAGAATATGTATCTAGGTATTTCAAACCCTAGATGATTTAGGAATATTACTTAAAACTAGAATACTAGTCTTTTAGTAATACTACCTTAAATCTAATCTTAATATATTTAGGAAAGATATAATAATATACTATATGTATTATATAAGGAATCAATTTCCTAATTCATATTTAGGAAAGATCTTTATATAATAAACAATTAGTATCCTTATTAAATCAACTTCCTAAACCATGTCAAAGATAATAAAATATATTACCATAATATAATCTTAGTTTGTTTAGGACATTAAATAAATACATAATATTTATTTAAGTAAATCCTTACACGATTTATAGAAACGTGACATGTTACACGTTTTCCAAAAATCGAAACAAACCAAATCTTAGATTATATTTTGACAATTAAAATCATATAAAAAATCTTTAGTTTATTTTAGTAATAAATAATTATCTCATAAGACAATTATTTATTTCTTTTTTTTAACTAAAAGATATTTTATATAATCCTATTAAGATTAACAATTCCATATTTAAAATAGAATACCATTGAACCACTAATACTACACGACACAAATTAGGAAACAAACGTTTCACTTTAAACACATATAAGTCTTGATCATTTCTTCATGATATAGAGTTATAGCTACGAGCTATAATTTGAATCCATCTTGTGCTAAAGCTATAGTTGATGAATATAACTTTAGTTCATTATGCGCGCTTGTGATCTTCTATCAATCTTCGACTTAGTCAATTCATTGACTAACATGCTTGAATCTTTTATACTTGATTGATTAGATCTTCTTACTAATGTTCTGTACACTTAGCACACGATTATACATACGAGTATATAATATATAAATAGCTAGACTTGTCATTATCAAAACATAAACATATATACTATATATATATTTGAATATATGGTTCAACAAATTCCCCCTTTTTGATGATGGCAAGTCTCTCTTAGATATCGTGTCTAAGTGTATGTTCCCCCTCAATATAATAAGGGTCATTCATAGCAAAGAGTCACTTAGGGTATCTATCTTCTATCTAACCCATATCCTTTAAGGACCCTAAGAGACAATGAATTACGACAAGGAGCAAGCTTAGGCAAATTCTAATCTAAGTCGCATTTTCCCCCTCTTGACATCATCGAAAAGATGAGAACAAAGACATGAAACGACTAGAATAATATACGTACGAAGCACAAGCAAGCATATAAACGAGTCGAAATACTATGAACATAGAAAATATCACATAACCACATACGAAATGTTAAAAATATACACAATCAATCCAAAATACTAAGCCAATGGGCCGAATGAAGAAATAATAGTGTTTAAAGAAAATTGGGCCGGCTAGTGGAATCGGATAACTGGGCCTGCAAGAGATATTAATAAATTGGGCCATGGTAAGATTAGGAAATCCGAGAGAAAGGCAAAACAAAACGGTAAGGCCTCGGATTCCTTAATGGGCTAGGTTAGGGATTGGGCCACAAGACAAAAGAGAGTTCATAAGTCCACCCCAGACTTAAAACAATAACAACCCAACAACCTAAAACACGAGATCAGAGACGAAGGAAGAGGATCAAGAACGAGAGCTTGATGCAGGGGTCTTGGCATACGGACTCACATACTCGGGTCGGGTACGGAACTCAAGGGTATCCAAGCGGTCCAAACAACTACTGACATTCCTTCCTTGAGCATTTAGAGCCAACTCGAAGTTAAGAACTTTCAAAGATAATGCCTTAACCGCTTCGAGTGCTTGAGAGGCATCCGTCCTCAATAAACCATGATCACGAACCATAGCACCCCCTTGAGTAGTAAGAAAGGACAAACGATCACTTATCGCTAGTAATTCAGAGCAAACAACCGACACTTCAGACCCAATTTTCACCAAGTGCTTGTCGACCTTCTCCATCCACTCTTTTACCTCGACTTCAAAAGCACGATTACTGTCTGCACGACTTCCTGAGGCACCCGACTGCTCCTTTTCTTTCTTAATTTGACACAACCCTAGAATCTGATCCATCTTTGCTTCCAAGTCTACAAAAGATGGAGATGGATTAGGACGGGGTCCCTCCTCACCCGTCTTCCCAAAAGCTAAATCAACACCATCAAACGTAATTCCCATCAACTTGAGCAACTTGTCACACATGCGATCACGGGGTTTAACACCAAAACTACAATTGTCCACAACTCCCTTTTTCAACAAGATCTCAGATACCCACATTCCGTATGGAATATCTAGAGTCAAACTCGGTTTTTCTTTAACTAAAACAGAGGAAACTTGACAAATTTTCGAACAGAGCAAGAATGCGAGGTTGATTTTGTTTCCCTCCAACCAGTGAAATAATACGATAGCTTCAACACTTGACAACTTATCACGACCACCTCTCCTAGGCAGAATCGTGTTCCAAAGATAGTTAACAAACAACTTTAATTTCGGGGAGAATGAATTTGTGAGTAGTGGAGAGACTTCAGTGGCATTGGGATCAAAGTATCGTTTGATCATCAGTTTCTGTTCATGAGTTACTACCCCCCATTCCTTTCGGGTATCAACATCAATTCCCCTAGAATCAAGATGAAAGATTTCACATATATCCTCCAAAGATATTTCAACATCCCTTCCATTAACTACGGCTTTTAACCCGGTTTCAGTCGATTTTACAGAGGCAAAGAATTGAAGTAATTCAACTGGAAATATTAACCCTGAGTAATTACTAACATATTCCCACCCTTGAAACTCTAAAAATTTCTTAAAAAAGAGCAAAGATTTAGAACCATTTACCCAGGATGTCGGATAAAATCGACCGGCATGAATTGCATAAGGGAGAAGACGGTTAATGAGGATACCTTCATTCTTGGTCATGCGAACACGTTCTAATCCCTCTTGAGTAGCTTCGACGGAATAGTCTTTGAACAGAGGACGAGGGTTCTTGGAATCCCCTTCTTGCATGTCGTCCGAAATTGAAGAGGCAGCTCGATTAAGTTTTCGTCGTTTACCAGTTTCTTGGGTTGGACTCATGGTGGCAATGGGGGTCGGAGATGGTGGTGGTGACGGTGTAGGTGTGGGTGGAGAGGGTTTCTTTTGTTGTGAGCGAGTGGCTTTTGAGGGTGGCATGGTGGTTTTGAGAGTGAAAGACGATGAGATGGTGGAGGTTTTGATGGATTTTAATGGAGGTTTTGATTTTATGGAGGTTTGAGTGTATTAATTGGTTTTTACAAATTGTATGTCGGTAATAATGGAGGAAGGTGAGGTAAGTTGAGGGAGTTGGGGTAAGTGAGGGTTAATAATTATGGTTTGGGTGAAGTCAAAGGCTAGGTGATAGGGGAGACACGTGGCAGTTGGTTGTGGGGTAAGTGAGGGTGATACGTGGCATTGGTGGGGCTAGTTCACACGGTTTGTGTGACTATTTGAGGTAAGTTTTGTTTTTCGTTTTTGTAATATTTGAATATTATTATGTATGCATTATAATATGTATGTTGTGAGATAGTTATAATATGTGACGTAATATTATTGTGAGATCGATTGTGCACACATTCATATGTAAATCATATAATATAACTATAATCACAAAATTTAACATCGAATATATACATACACATGCAGCGGAGTATACGGACACAGTCATATAATCTCATCTAAACCGTAGTCAATCATTGGGTTATTTTTGCTTTTAAGATTTGATTAGGTGCCACCGAAAAAACCAATTTCCAATCGCAAAGTCTCAAAGCGTTCTCTAGCCAATGGTTTAGTGAAGATATCTGCCCACTGTTTTTCCGTACTACAAAATTCCAATTTTATATTTTTCTTTTCAACATGGTCTCTTAGAAAGTGGTGTCTAATTTCAATATGTTTGGTCCTCGAGTGCTGGGCTGGGTTTTTAGATATAATTATAGCACTCGTATTATCACATAATATAGGCACACATCCAACATCAACACCATAATCATGTAACTGTTGCTTTAACCATAAAAGTTGAGAACATACCAGTGCGGCTGCAATATATTCTGCTTCAGCAGTTGAGAGAGCGACAGAATTTTGTTTCTTGGATCCCCAAGATATAATACAAGGACCTACAAAGGTAGCAAGTCCGGAGGTACTTTTTCTGTCTAAAGAACATCCTGCATAATCCGCATCTGAATATCCTACTAGGTTAAAGTTACAGTCCATAGGATACCATAGATATAATTTTGAGGTTCCGATTAGGTATCTTAATATTCTTTTAACTGCAATCATTTGTGATTCTTTTGGTGCAGATTGGAATCTCGCACAAACACAGACACTAAACATTATATCTGGACGACTTGCTGTAAGATAAAGAAGTGAGCCAATCATACCTCTGTAAGTTGTTTCATCTACAGACTTACCATCTTCGTCTTTGGTTAACTTCTTATCTGTGACCATTGGAGTAGGCATTGCATGAGAGGTTTCCATTCCAAATTTCTTTAGTAACTCCTTGACGTATTTTTGTTGATGAACTTTGATTCCTTCTTCAGTTTGTTGTATTTGAAGTCCAAGGAAGAACTTTAGTTCTCCCATCATACTCATCTCGAACTCAGAAGTCATCAACTCAGAGAAGTACTTGCACAACTTTTTATTAGTTGAGCCAAAAATAATATCGTCAACATAGATCTGAACAACTAGTAGATCTGAGTTTTCGCTTTTAAGAAATAGGGTTTTATCCACAGACCCTCTCTTGAATCCACTCTCCAATAGGAACTTTCATAATCTGTCGTACCATGCCCTAGGTGCTTGTTTCAGACCATATAGTGCTTTGTCCAATTTGAATACATGATCCTTGAGTTTGCTGTCAGGAAATCCAGGAGGTTGTTCAACAAATACTTCCTCTTGGAGATAGCCATTAAGAAATGCAGTCTTAACATCCATCTGAAAAAGCTTCATTCCCTTGTGTGCTGCAAATGCAATGAGTAGTCTTATTGCCTCAAGACGAGCAACAGGAGCAAAGGTTTCATCATAATCGATCCCTTCCTGTTGGTTGTATCCTTGAACCACTAGTCTGGCCTTATTTCGCACAATGACTCCAGTGTCATCCAATTTGTTTCTGAATACCCATCTAGTTCCAATGACAGTTCTGTCCTTAGGTCGAGGAACAAGATGCCAAACTTTGTTTCTTTCAAATTGCTGGAGTTCTTCTTGCATGGCAACTATCCAGTCTGGTTCTGCGAGAGCTTCCTTGATATTTGAAGGTTCAATGGTGGAGAGAAAGGAGTAGAATGAGCAAAAGTTATTTAAGCTCCTTCGAGTTTGAACTCCATCTGCCAGGCTTCCTATGACATTGTCCAAAGGATGAGAGCCTTTATATCTCCAGTTTCTTGATTGATCATTTGCATTCCCTGAACTTGACTCGGGATTTTGACTTGTTCCCCCTGAATCCAAACCTGGGTTTATAGTAGGGTCAGGTATAACTCTGGCCTCTTCCCTTTGGTTTTGATTCAAAGTTACAGCTTCATTAGCTGTAACTCTGGGTTCCGAGTCATTGGTTTGAGAGTTATCTACAGTATCATCAACTGTAGTTTCATCTCTCGTACCATTTTCTCCCAAGTTGAGTTCATCATGCATTCCTTGAGGTTCTCCTTCTTCAATTTCCATTTCAGGGGGATCTTCCCTTGATAACCTGAAATCAGGTTCGTCTAGGTTTTCCTCTATATTCTGTAATGGCTTATCGAAGGCATTATTCTCATCAAAGATAACATGAATACTTTCCTCTATGCATAAAGTACGTTGGTTAAAAACTTTGTAGGCTTTACTATGATCTGAATATCCTATAAAGATTGCTTCATCACTTCTAGGGTCGAATTTGCTTAATCTGTTTTTACCATTGTTGTGAACAAAGCATTTACTACCAAAGCATCTTAAATGTGATATGTTTGGTTTGCGACCACGAAGAAGTTCATAAGGAGTCTTTTTAAGGATAGGTCTAATCATAGCACGGTTATGAATATAGCAAGCTGTACTAATAGCCTCAGCCCAAAAGTTTCTAGGTAGGCCACTACAAAGAAGCATTGTTCTAGCCATGTCTTCTAGGGTTCTGTTCATTCGTTCTACGACTCCATTTTGTTGTGGGGTTCTAGGGGCCGAGAAGTTATGTCCAACACCATTGGTTTTACAGAACTCGATGAAAGCATGATTGTCGAACTCAGTTCCATGGTCAGTACGGATTGTTACTAGGTTTGATTTATATTTGTTTTGGACAAGTTTCATGAGACTAACAAATTCATCGAATGTTTCGTCTTTAGAGTGAAGAAAGATTGGCCAAACAAATCTAGAGTAATCATCAACTAGAACGAAAACGTACCTGGAACCACCTCTGCTTCTTACCTTCATAGGGCCACATAGATCCATGTGTACTAGTTCAAGAGCTTGTTCTGTGCTTACCACTCTTTTTGGCTTAAAGGATGATCTGACGTGTTTACATCGTGCACATGTGTCACACATCTTTTCTTGATCAAATTTGATCTTTGGAAGACCTTCGACCAAGTCCCATCTTTTCAGCTTACTTAGAATAGGCGAGCTAATATGACCAAATCTCTTGTGCCATAGACATGGATCATCTAACGTAACTTTCATGCATGATAGAGAATCAGTAGGTACAACATTTAAATCAATCATATAAACATTTTTTATCCTGTGACCTTCAAGTATCACTTTACTGGCGCCTTCTAAGATTATACGACATATATCTGAATGAAAAACCACTTTATTTCCTTTGTCACATAATTGAGATATACTGATAAGATTGTGTTTGAGACCATTTACAAGGTATACATCATTTATAGCATGAGAGGATGAAATACCTATCTTACCAATTCCGATGATCTTTCCCTTTTTGTTATCACCGAATGTGACTTTACCTCCGTCAAAAGGTTTTAGGGTTTGGAATAGGTTTACGTCGCCTGTCATATGTCTTGAGCATCCACTGTCGAGATACCATAGGTTATTTTCCTTGGCGACAAACTACACAAATAATTTCAAAGACAGGATTTAGGTACCCAAGCATACTTGGGTCCTTTGTTGTTAGTAATAACAGATACATCTTCCTTTTTAACCCAGACTTGTCTTACATAGGTCTTTCTATATCGGTAGTGGTTGGGTTTTGATGTTCTTGTGTAGGTTTTAGTTTGGACTCTTGGTGACCATTTTTTGTGTGATGTTTGAGGAGTCTGTTTGGTTCTGTTTTTCTTTTCTTCGTAGTCAAATGTCATGTCATAGAACCATCTGTGGTCAATGTTCCTTTCCTCAGTTTTGTCACCATCACTATCAGAGACAGAATTAGTGTCGTTTGGAATTCCTAAGGATTTAACAAACTTAACTCCGGTTTTAAAATCTTGTGCGTGTTTCACACAGTTTTCTCGGAGGTGTCCAGTATGGCCACAATAAGTGCATATTAAATACTCAGGAAGGTCGGCATATTTTCTTCTTCTAAAGTCTCTATCTGTTGGACTTTGTTTACACTTTGAGTGATCCCTTCTTCCATAACATTCGTGACCTAACCCCATCTTCATGTTGTTGTCGGATTGTTCAGTTAGGAAGTTCAGAACGTTAGTGCTTCCTTCCCACTTATCGTGAACTTTCCCAGCATGAAGAAGGAGGTCTTTCAAGGAGTCTATTTCTTTCTTACATTCACTATGGTCAGTGTTGCTAGACTCTTTTAGGTTTTGAATGTCTTTATGGAAGTCAGACACAATTTTGGCATGTTCTTTCTTGATTTTAGATATACTGAATTCTAGATCCATGATTTTGCTTTCGAGAATCTCAACTTCTTCTTGATGAGTCTCATCTTCGACCATAGTCGAAGATTCTGACTTAAGCCGTTCATTAACCTTTCTTAATTCTGAAGTTATAGCTTCATTAGCTATAACTTTAGATTGAAGCTCTTTAATGTTGAGTTTTAGTTTTGAGGTTATAGCTTCATTAGCTATAACTTTAGACTCAAGAACCTTTTTCTCAGACATAACTGTTTCCAACTTAGCATTAGCTTCAATGCTTATTTTGGATTTCAGTTTCTTAGCTTTGGCTTTCAGAAGTTGATTTTCCTCAGCAATATCGAGGATCTGCTCTTTCAAGTCATCTAACTCAAGATTTTGTTCATGACATTGGTCTAGGGTTTTCTCAAAATATTTAATTAGCATAGCCTTAGATAAGTTTTTAACTTGACTTTTGAGTTGAAGAAAATTTACCTCTTCGTCGTCGTCGTCTGAGTCTGATTCTCCAAGGAGACACATATTCGATGCGTCATCTTCATCATTGTCGTTTGAGATTAGATCTAGGCTGACGTTGCTTAGGCATAGGTTTGCTACCTCTTCTTCTTCAGAGTCCTCGTCATCTTCAAATTCTAATTCTCCCCAGCATGACGCAAGCATTACTTTCTTAAACTCTGTTTTGGTCTTTTCTCTTTTTGACTTGTCTTTGATTTTGTCCCAACTTGGACAATCTTTGATCATATGGTCTTGTTGTCCACACTTGAAACATCCTCTTTTGAAGAATGTTTGTTTGGAGTCAGTTTTCTTTTTGTCGAACGTTTTGTTGTTCGAGTTTTTGTATCTACCTTTGAAAACTGCTTTCTTAAATCGTCTAGCGAATAGAACTGTTTCATCCTCAAGTTCTTCTTCGCTTACTTCGTTTGTGGAGGCTTGTAAAGCGACTCCCTTTCCCTTGGGATCATCATCGTTTTTATTTAGAATTATCTCGTGAGCCATTAAGGAACCAATCAATTCTTGGTAAGTGATTTTAGATAAATCACGTGCTTCTTCTATGGCCGTGACCTTAGGTTGCCACTTTTTGGTGAGACTCCTAAGAATCTTACGAATGATATCCTCAGAATCGATCTTTTTGCCAAGGTTCCGCAGTTCATTAATAATACAAGAAAATCGTGCAGACATGCTATCAATAGATTCATTCTTTTCCATATTGAAAAGTTCATATCTTTGAACGAGCAAGTCTATACGATGTTTCCTGACTGCGGATGTTCCTTCATAAGCAAGTTCGAGACTATCCCATATTTCCTTAGCGGAACTACAGGATGAGAATCTATCGAATTCTGAGGTTATCATACCGTTCTGTAGGAGGCTCATGGCCTTAGAGTTTTTCTCTGCAATTTTGTAGTCACTTTCCACATAATCGCTTTCCATTTTTTCGTAGGTTGTTCCATTTGCGGCGGCGACCAAGTTCTTCTTTGGTCCAGTTTGGATGATCTTCCAACATTCCCAATCACAACCCTTGATGTAATGAGTCATCATATTTTTCCATAAACTATAGTTCTTGCCATCGAAGATAGGGCACTTGAGATGCTTGGAATTCATTGAAGAAAGAGTATGTAATATAGAATCAATAGAAGGATCAAAACTCACGCGGCTAGGCGATCAAGAGCACGAGGCTCTGATACCAATTGAAGAGTCTATTGATATGATATACTCAAGAAGGGGGGGTTGAATTGAGTATGCCTTCTTTTCGGAATCTTCTTCGATGTGTGTGTAGTTGTATGATGATCGTTGAGTAGAGCAATAATAAAGTAGAGACACGATATTTTTGAAGTGGTTCAGTCTCACACTCTGAGACCTACGTCCACTATTCTCGATTAATAAAATTAGTACCAACTCTGGATTACAATTTTATCAACCCTACTCGTGCAACTTTGATGTTAGTCACAACTCAATCTAGATACCGTTAAATATCTAGCTACGACAAATACCGTTAAATATTTGTCTTACAATGAGTACCGCTAAATACTCGTTCTATCTTACGTTAATAAGATAAAGTCTTCAATGTTTTCTTGATGTCACAATCTTGAATGAATAAGATCAATGCTTGAGCACTTGAATCTTGAATCGGATTTGACAATGATAAGCTCGAACTTGAAGAATATGAACGGCGGCTCTTTCTCGATATGCGTGTATGTGTGTTGTGTATTTCGTATCAATTAATGTGTCATAGGTAGTCTATTTATATAGAATATGTATCTAGGTATTTCAAACCCTAGATGATTTAGGAATATTACTTAAAACTAGAATACTAGTCTTTTAGTAATACTACCTTAAATCTAATCTTAATATATTTAGGAAAGATATAATAATATACTATATGTATTATATAAGGAATCAATTTCCTAATTCATATTTAGGAAAGATCTTTATATAATAAACAATTAGTATCCTTATTAAATCAACTTCCTAAACCATGTCAAAGATAATAAAATATATTACCATAATATAATCTTAGTTTGTTTAGGACATTAAATAAATACATAATATTTATTTAAGTAAATCCTTACACGATTTATAGAAACGTGACATGTTACACGTTTTCCAAAAATCGAAACAAACCAAATCTTAGATTATATTTTGACAATTAAAATCATATAAAAAATCTTTAGTTTATTTTAGTAATAAATAATTATCTCATAAGACAATTATTTATTTCTTTTTTTTAACTAAAAGATATTTTATATAATCCTATTAAGATTAACAATTCCATATTTAAAATAGAATACCATTGAACCACTAATACTACACGACACAAATTAGGAAACAAACGTTTCACTTTAAACACATATAAGTCTTGATCATTTCTTCATGATATAGAGTTATAGCTACGAGCTATAACTTGAATCCATCTTGTGCTAAAGCTATAGTTGATGAATATAACTTTAGTTCATTATGCGCGCTTGTGATCTTCTATCAATCTTCGACTTAGTCAATTCATTGACTAACATGCTTGAATCTTTTATACTTGATTGATTAGATCTTCTTACTAATGTTCTGTACACTTAGCACACGATTATACATACGAGTATATAATATATAAATAGCTAGACTTGTCATTATCAAAACATAAACATATATACTATATATATATTTGAATATATGGTTCAACAAAGACCCATTTCACAAATCCCGTTCTCCACAATAATCGATAATAATCAATGATTCAAAATACATTCACAACCAGTTATATCAATCTTATAATAAGCAACACATATACGTCATGTCAATAACGCAACCACAAATATATATATTTATATTTATATATTATATATATATATATATATATATATCCCCTACCTCAACAGTCAGATGAAATCGTCACTTGCACCGCTGCTAAAAGTGTTCCACTCGGAAAACGTTACCTAAACACATAATGCGTATAATTAATAAGACTCCCTAGATCCCGTAACATAAATACTTATTCTATTTATAGTAACTTCCCAAAAAGGCAAGTTTCCTAAAATAGACATTTCCCGAAATAGTAACTGCCAAAATTAGTAACTTTCCAAATATAGTAACTTCCTTCAATAGTTCAAAATATAAATTAATAACTACATCAATAAACTACTACAACAAATACGTTACTAATAATACGTTACTAATAAGAACACGTTACTAATAATAATATAATAATAACAATATAATAATAATAATAATAATAATAATAATAATATAATTGTAGTAAAAGCAAACAATACCCCCCCCCCCCCCGCCATACTAAACTCCTACGAACACGCGGACACAAAATCAACACCCACACAGACGTACACCACCGCCCCTGCCGGCAACCACCTTGCGCGACTTCTACACCACCGACACCCCGCAACCCCTTCGACTCCCGCCGTTCAACGCACAACACAACTGACCGCCTGAACTGAGTTCCTGCCGATTCCCTAGCAGCCCTCACCCCATCTATAAACTCCGCAAAAACCGCCCCCGACATCAGACCCTTACGCTATGGTGGTGCCACCGTGTCGACCTCCCCCGAGTCAACGGTGGTACCACCCCCAAACACACGACAAAACAAACATACTCGGACAACGAAATACACACGATAAACAGACCCGAACCCTCCCTTTACTACCACTCCGACCACCGTACACCACCACGACAACCAACGTATTACTACCGTGACTACCAACGGTAACTCGTGTTAGCATAGCCTAAGAATAATGACTCCCTATCGTTCGAATCTAAAACACGACACTACCACAAACACAAACTTCGGGGACGAACGTACCTGATTCTCGACTAAAACGAAAGGCCCTAGACTCACGCAAATCCGCCGTACAAGCCTCCCTTCTCTTCTTTGTGGTGGCGGCTGCCCAAGTGTGGTATTGGTTGTGTGGGATAAGGTAAAAATATTGGGTATATAGGCTTCATATATGGCGGCATGGGATACGTTGGTTTGTAATGTTTTGTGAGGGTTTTTCTACAATTGGTGGGCTGCTGTTGTACGTGTGTTATTTGTCGTGTTCAAGGCCCACACTATGTGCCATGGCCTCAAGATCAAACCCCAACAGCGACATGTAACAGATGCACTTCGATAAATAATACTAAAACCGTTTAATTACTATTGACACCACAAGTATAAAAGTAAATATTATAATGAAATGCGAACGAAGTGCCATTTTATGGACTAATTATCGAATATAAGAATAATTATGAAATATGACATAAACGTAGAAATATGATTTATAAGTTAATAACGGTTTACGTTAAACACTTTATAAACATTCTATATGAATACGTTATTAAACATGGTTTAGGGTACATTCTATTTGAATACGTTACTAATAACACGTTACTAATAATAATATAATAATAACAATATAATAATAATAATAATAATAATAATAATAATAATAATAATTAATTGTAGTAAAAGCAAACATTACCGCCCCCCCTCGCCATACTAAACTCCTACGAACACGCGGACACGAAATCAACCCCACACAGACGTACACCACCGCCCCTGCCGGCAACCACCTTGCGCGACTTCTACACCACCGACACCCCGCAACCCCTTCGTCTCCCGCCGTTCAACGCACAACACAACTGACCGCCTGAACCGAGTTCCTGTCGATTCCCTTGCAGCCCTAACGCCATCTATAACCACCACGAAAACCGCCCCCGGTATCAGACCCTTACGCTATGGTGGTGCCACCGTGTCGACCTCCCCCGAGTCAACGGTGGTACCACCCCCCAAACACACGACAAAACAAACATACTCGGACATCGAAATACACACGATAAACAGACCCGAACCCCCCCTTTACGACGACTCCGACCACCGTACACCACCACGACAACCAGCGTATTACTACCATGACTACCAACAGTAACTCGTGTTAGCATAGCCTCAGAATAATGACTCCCTATCGTTCGAATCTGAAACACGACACTACCACAAACACAAACTTCAGGGACGAACGTACCTGATTCTCGACTGAAACGAAAGGCCCTAGACTCACGCAAATCCGCCGTACAAGCCTCCCTTCTCTTCTTTGTGGTGGCGGCTGCCCAAGTGTGGTATTGGTTGTGTGGAATAGGGTAAAAATATTGGGTATATAGGCTTCATATATGGCGGCATGGGATACGTTGGTTTGTAATGTTTTGTGAGGGTTTTTCTACAATTGGTGGGCTGCTGTTGTACGTGTGTTATTTGTCGTGTTCAAGGCCCACACTATGTGCCATGGTCTAAAGATCAAACCCCAACAGCGACATGTAACAGATGCACTTCGATAAATAATACTAAAACCGTTTAATTACTATTGACACCACAAGTATAAAAGTAAATATTATAATGAAATGCGAACGAAGTGCCATTTTATGGACTAATTATCGAATATAAGAATAATTATGAAATAGGACATAATCGTAGAAATATGATTTATAAGTTAATAACGGTTTACGTAAAACACTTTATAAACATTCTATTTGAATACGTTATAAAACATGGTTTAGGGTACATTCTATTTGAATACGTTACTAATAATAACACGTTACTAATAATAATATAAGAATAACAATATAATAATAATAATAATAATAATAATATAATAATTGTAGTAAAAGCAAACAATACCCCCCCCCCCCCCCCCCCCCGCCTTACTAAACTCCTACGAACACGCGGACACGAAATCAACACCCACACAGACGTACACCACCGCCCCTGCCGGCAACCACCTTGCGCGACTTCCACACCACCGACACCCCGCAACCCCTTCGTCTCCCGCCGTTCAACGCACAACACAACTGACCGCCTGAACCGAGTTCCTGTCGATTCCCTAGCAGCCCTAACGCCATCTATAACCACCACGAAAACCGCCCCCGACATCAGACCCTTACGCTATGGTGGTGCCACCGTGTCGACCTCCCCCGAGTCAACGGTGGTACCACCCCCCAAACACACGACAAAACAGACATACTTGGACATCGAAATACACACGATAAACAGACCCGAACCCCCCCTTTACGACGACTCGACCACCGTACACCACCACGACAACCAGCGTATTACTACCATGACTACCAACGGTAACTCGTGTTAGCATAACCTGAGAATAATGACTCCCTATCGTTCGAATCTGAAACACAACACTACCACAAACACAAACTTCGGGGACGAACGTACCTGATTCTCGACTGAAACGAAAGGCCCTAGACTCACGCAAATCCGCCGTACAAGCCTCCCTTCTCTTCTTTATGGTGGCGGCTGCCCAAGTGTGGTATTGGTTGTGTGGGATAGGGTAAAAATATTGGGTATATAGGCTTCATATATGGCGGCATGGGATACGTTGGTTTGTAATGTTTTGTGAGGGTTTTTCTACAATTGGTGGGCTGCTGTTGTACGTGTGTTATTAGTCGTGTTCAAGGCCCACACTATGTGCCATGGTCTCAAGATCAAACCCCAACAGCGACATGTAACAGATGCACTTCGATAAATAATACTAAAACCGTTTTATTACTATTGACACCACAAGTATAAAAGTAAATATTATAATGAAATACGAACGAAGTGCCATTTTATGGACTAATTATACAATAATTATGAAATACGACATAATCGTAGAAATATGATCTATAAATTAATAACGGTTTACGTAAAACACTTTATAAACATTCTATTTGAATACGTTATATAACATGGTTTGATTGTCGTTGGCCGAGGCTAACATACGGGTAACATACGGGGTATTACAGTCTCTCCTCCTTAAAATGAACTTCGTCCGAAGTTCGGCATCTCTTAACGATAAGGAAACACATAACAAGTATGAACGATCACAAGTAGAACTTCTACGAGTTTCAAAACGGGAAATGTTACATTCTATCCCCCTTAAGAAACTTTGTCCCCAAAGTTTATCGTATAACTAAATTATAGTATAATTCACGAAACACAATAAAAGCATACAAGAGTGACAGGGTTATCAAGTATATTCAAATAAATCACAAGTTACCTATTAGTCATGATCACAACAACTAGCCATATCATAAATCAAGATTTTACAATCATATCCTCCTTAAAATGTGGTTACGTCCCCGTAACCCCATAAAAGTTCTAGCTCATTACTCCATCCTACTCATTACCTTATTTCGTAAAATCTTACTCCAAGCAACCAAGTATCGTATTCATCGTCGAATCTAAGACCAAAGACAAGGGGTGAGGAAACTTGCGGAATAAAACCGCAAAACAATACTTCCATTTCAATATTGATTTCAAATTCAAATAAAAATGGTTACGCCGGACCATAAATACAATATGGCACGACGGCTCAACACCCATAACTCAATACCAGTAACTAATCCTCATCTCAATTTCAATATCAAAATTATCAAATATTCCATTAAAGGATCTGCGCAACACTTAGAGAGTAAAACTCTAAGCTACTCACCCACGAGTCAAGGTCAAAGAATACGACAACTCGATGAAACACTGAACTGCAACCTCAATCGTAATACAAAATCAATCCTGGTCTTTGTTCTAGTCTCATGAGCAACTCAATTCCCCTCAAACTTTATCCCATCAACTAAATAACATGTCAATGTACATACCTTAACCAAATTCATTGACATGCTTGTATGTATCCTTATATTCCAAATTCATAAAACAAGAACTTGTACGCTATACCAAACCAAGCTAATACAAAATCATTATAAATAACTCAGCCAATCAATTACCAAAAGTTTACCCATCTCACAACTCCACCCATCTCACAGACAAAATAATTATCTTACCAATAGAAAATATTAACTATCCAAATAGAACAACAACAACTAATATTCAACTCAAATAAGCACTCATAAGAAATCCATATCAATTATCATGTAAACATATAACCTCGAACAATAATAAGAGTATTAGTATCGGTAGACTTGAGTTACGCCGTAAAACAGAACCAGAGTGGCTAACACTTATATACCCTTGAAATTTTAACACATAGTTACATACTTACACCAATGTAGACAATCAACAACTCGTAGTTCATAACTGACAAAGAAAACATTTCATGTTCGTACTCATATTATAGAAGCAAAATCATATTTTAGAAAAGACATAGGGCAAAATTATTTGACGCTTAAACATGGAGCATTGACATATTTCATAAGATGTACACCACCATAGACTAACGAGACCGCTTAACATTCCTAGACATCAATAAGTTAAAATCACTTAGGTACATTTTGCCATCCACTCACATTACATCATTTATCATGAACTATTAATATATATCACTTGCAAAAATAAGAGATTTGTATAATGCGCAACAATTAATTATCCGAACAGGATTTCATCAACATATAGCTACAAAGTTTATCATGTTGTAAACAATCACTTTCTTTATCAAAACATCAAGTCTCATCACGGACCATCACTTTGAAACATTTTGATACTTTTGAGACATAGAGGTGGTCATTTGTGGCAATTAATAAACACGGATCAAAAGACAATTTTACAAGCTATAGATCGAAACAAGACTATACTGAGACATTCTGATTCTTCTTTTCTAACTTTGTTCTTGTAGTTAATGAATTATGAAAATTTTAACGATAAAAGTAAACGAATTCACCAGACTAGTACTTCCATAAATCACATCTCAACCAATTAATAAGTCAACACATAGTGATCAGATTCTAAATATAGCAATATGCAATTCGCTGTATGGTATAACAGTATACTTGAAACAGTTATAAAGATTATAATCACGAGGAACTAGACAAAGATAAACCATTAATATACGAGAGAATATCAAAAAGATTGACAGTGTTCAATTAATCACAAATACATATAACAATTAGGTTATTATATATGCTAATAAGCTTACCAGTTAAATTTCATCCTACTACTTGTCAAGACTCTTCGCTGATAGACATGGTTTTAACATCACATACGAACATCACACCATTACGTTGAGGTCATAAACATTAAAAAAAAGAACGTTTGCATAATTGAAACTATTTTATATAAACTTGACGAATAAGCAAGGGTACGCTATCATATAGTGAGTTCATATTCCTATCATATGCCTACTATTAATGCTCCTAGTGCCATATCATGATACCACGTGGTCACATCACATAATTCACATTTCATTAAGCTCTTATATTGAACTTACATAACTCACAATTTCACCAATTGCACATTATGCATCAAATTACAAAGCAAAAAAAATCGTAATTAGATAACTACTAAGCTATCTTGCGAGCTATTATAGTATTTAGAAAATATAATGAATTAGCTAACCATAGGAAAAAGAATCGAATGCATATCTCCAGGGAATTATTTATAACAATTTTTTTACAACTCAAATGGTCTGAACAGGAGCTTTACCTCAACTTATCGGAAATATTTTGGGCAACTTGCAAAAACACAATTAAATAACGACTCGATAGCATTTTACATGGCTTATCATTTTGAGAACGTGAAAGAATATTCTGAACAGTGGAGTAGGAATCATGCATAACAATAACAGAGTTTAAATGATTCCTTTACTAAAACATGGATCAAAACGGAACTGTGCAACAACAATCTGACCACTGTCAACTAGAAGGTTTATTCCTCTCAAAATAAAACTCATATTAACATGATACCAAAAGCATTGTAACATTTTGGTCGTTTATTAAAATTTTTCTTCCGTTACGACTTTACATTACTACATCGAAATTCAACCCTTCTTCTTCCGAAACACGTTGGCATACATTTGAAGCATAAACATCACTTTGTACCATATTAACATTCATTCCTCATTTCAACTGTAGTTGTCATCTCAAACACAGTAAAGATTTCGAAACTGAAAATAGGATCAACTAAATAACTTGATAATTATATACATGTGTATCTAAATAAATTAGTTTCTACCATCGCACAATTACAACTTATCCAAGTACGGCAATATAAACTTGGGACTACTACGTATCCCTTATTGATGACTAACTTCATAACGAATTTAAATGCGTATAATAGGCATAAAATTTTAAGTACGATATACGCATACCTAACTATATACATTCATGGCTTAGGGCAACACATTCCGCATATCACTAGACATGGATTACCATAACATATGATAAGATCAACAGCATTACTTGTCTTTACAAGGAGTTAAACACCAATATCATATAATAACGATAGTCATTTAAATATCAGATAATCGTGTAAACATTTCAATATACCAAAATCATATGATCACATCACCGTTAACTATTGCTCAACAGATACACCTCCAAACTCGGAAAATTTTAATTCAATCAACCAGATCGATCCACATTTCTTATCACACATATTTTTCCAACGCACATCATTAATCATAAGTCACATATTACTTACCTCATTCTTCTCCTGCAAGAACGTTAGTACAATATAACTAGGTCACTAATAGTCTACCCCACTCTTCAGTTACTCATATCGGGTTCCCGAGACAGAACCGAAAGTGTTGGAGCTTGTGTCCTCCACATGTAGTGTGATAACGTCATTGCACATACCCTTGTACGGACAAGTGGGAGATTGTTGGGGCTGGTGTCCTTGACAGTTAGTACAATGACTTACTAAATCTCTTAAAGGATCACAAGGGCAAACTTCAGTATTATTATAAGTTGATCCACGTTTATCAATAACGGTTAGCTTGCTAGATAAGTTTGACGTTATTGTCATACAGATGGCGGTGATCAAATGGTCCCTATACGTCACACCTATAGGACACGTTTGAGAGATGTGAAGGTATGAAAATACAGTCACATTTATGCCGGATATAACTAAACAGTTAGTCAGAGGTATTGACTATTAAATTAGTCAATAAGATGTTGAGATTATTATTTAATACGGATTAACTAATTCTAGCTAATACGGATTACATGATTAATTCGTAAATTAAATATAAACGGTTATATTTAATTAAATATTAAATTCGCGTATTAATATAAACAGTTATTTTAATTTGACTAATTATAAAATATCGTAATTTTATCAGACCATTATTAATATATCGACTGTATTAATATCTGATAACATGTGTGCGATTATAATAAATACCCGCGAATTATATTTTAGCAAAACGGGTCGAATCACGCATTGGAATAAGGTAAGAGTGGAAAGCCCACTCCTACCCAAACCCTAATTCGGCCGAACTCAGATACAAAAGGAGAGGACTTCTCCTTTTGTCAGGTGACTGCTTTTGACTGAGTGTTTTACTGATAAACAAATCTCAAGAAAAACTGGGGTTTTGAGAGCATCCTTCTCCCAAAACTCAGATCTCACATCTTAACTTCACAAAACTCTCCCCATATTGCAAGGCAATTGGAGAGCCTTTCTAGCACACGCGGCATCGTCTTAATCTAAGTCTTGGGTGCAAGTTATAAGAAGGAATTTGGTTTAATTCCTGTTCTTAGGCCATTCGCACAAGGACCAAAGGTTGTATTCTTCTTCATATCGTTTTTCTTATCTTATGACTATAATCAAGACTGTAAATTTCGTTATAATCCTGCATGTTTAAGGGCGAATACACGTTATATCCCCAACAAGTGGTATCAGAGTCAAGGCCACAAAATTTTTACATTTGTGTTTTTCATAAGGTTTTAAATAAAATTGAAAAATCTGGACTTTTGCAGTGACACTCGATCGAGTCACTGTTCCACTCGATCGAGTGCCTCTGTAACCAGTTTCGGTCGTGTGCTTTTTGTGAGTAATCGATCTTGTTTTCGATTATAATTTACATATTGTTGATTAATCGATATTCTTAGAAATATGTGAATCTTTTGTTGTTGTTTATTTTTGATTTACACGTTTTAAATCAAGATAAAAATTTGTTTTGGTTTTAAAAGTGCAGCGTTTACACTTTTAATCCGTCACTCGATCGAGCCCTGCTGCACTCGATCGAGTGACACTGATACTCGATCGAGTGCCCCTGATGCTCGATCGAGTGTCCTTGTTTCTGGCAGTTTGTTTTCGAAAATAACTTGTTTTATTTTCCCTTCGCCAATAGTAATATACTATATACGGAAATAGTATATGAACTTTTATGAAACGATTCACTCTCGTATGATACATATTATTTTAAAACGGTTTAAGATAATGGATTATAATTTTTATTAAGATTAATGTGATTAAAACGGTATAATCACATAATTTTAATCTCATAAGGTGGTTTGGTAAAATTTGTTTAACATAATAACGGTATTATGTCATGATTTTTTTTTTAGTTGATGCATTTTATTTATCGTCTTGTTGAATGCCATGAATGCTTTCTATAACGTATTTAATTTTTGCAAACGGTTGTAACTTAGTGTGGCCTTAGAATATTGTGTTACCGTAATGATGGAACACAGTCTTGTTTGTAATTTTGAGATCTTGAATCTCCGTTTTGGTTTTTGCCATGTAATTACTTTTGTATGTAAATTAGAATGTACATAGGTTTACTTTTGTAATTTAAATTAGTAATTTTGTGAAGAACAAAGACGGAGACCGGATGCTCACTCCCGCTGCAAAGACCTAGATGGAACATCAAGACAAGCTTCTAGGGTCCAACGGTGGATTCCAAGTTGTTTTATGTTTATTTTGGTAGGATAGGCCACACTAGGACTTTTATTTACGTTTATTGCATTTATTTTATGCTTTCATCGATAATAGCTTGCATCATATTCCGCCGCTAAAACCAAACCACCTATAACATGCCTGAAAACTAACTCATGTAGAGGTCACGCGTTAGTTTTCTGTGACAATACAGATGTCACGTGTCACATGCAAAGCCATCACTTTATTTCATTCATTCACGCATATGCTAGATATTAGTTCACTTAAAATGGATAAATATAAGTTGATGGGGTCTTCATCGTATAAGCAAAAATTGAGACTAGTCTTTATAAATCAGACTCCCGTGAATCCCTTCTTCGTCGGTAGGCATAATATGACCCCTTCTACGTCGGGTAAGTGGGAACAGATGATTTATTTTATCTCAACATTATGTTCAGTAGATACTATCTAGCAACTATGATGGACTAATAGATAGGATTTACGGAAATCTATCGACCAAGAGTTCCAACGGTGGAATTAGCCAAGCAGTAGGCTTATCAATGTACGGAAATTGAGTCTTGGGATCATTTATATAATTCTTGAGGGAGATCAATTATATAAATGCATGAGTCTACGAGTTTAAATACAATTTAAAATAGACTTAAATCACAACGATGAGTTGCTTATATGGTTTTGTTTTTTATCTTCTTTTTAGTGTAGAACACGATCTATTTAAACTGCTGTATAACAAATGGCTGGTGAAGACCCAATGCCAAGTGCCAAGCTAGCACGAAAATCCTGGCTAAAAGCCTTAATGGACTCCATGAATCAGTCTACTAGACTGAGGAATGATGGGTCAAACTTCTCTGACTGGGAGGCAGCACTACGGAATGCTGCCATTGCTGACGAAAAGCTCAAGTACTTGACTGAGCCAATTCCGGCACACCCAGGAACTGGAGCTAGAGCTAACGAAGTTCGCCCTCATAGCGACTTCGTCATGGAAGCGGGTGCGATAAAGAACGTACTCATCTATGCAATGGAATCAAATTTGCAAAGACGCTTCATCTCCCATGATGCAAACAAGATTTTCACCACGCTCACTAACGAATTCTCGAAAGCTCCGAGAATCGTTTCTTATGAGCATACCTGTCGCTTCTATGAGGCGAAACTCTAGAAGGGCCAAGCTGTTAGCCCACATATTCTCAACATGATTGAGAATATCGAGAAACTGGAGACCATAAACTGCAAGATCAGTGAGAACATAATCGTTGATCGAATGCTTCATTCGCTTCATGATGGGTTCGCCCTCTTCAGGGCCAACTATTACATGAACGAGATGAAGAAGACTCCTCATAAGCTCCACTCCCTTCTCGTACAGACCGACAAGGATCTTAAATTAAGTGGGAGCGTGAAGCAGGATGTTCTCATGATCTCCAGCAAGGGTAAGGGTAAGGGAAAAGCTAAAGCTCAGGGCGACCTAACGGTAGGTAAGCCCAAGTTCAAGAAGTCAGGATTCACTAAGAGTGGGCCAGGTGAGTCGAGCAACTCACAGGGCAAGACAAAGAGTAAGGATACAAGCATGGAATGCAACCATTGCCACAAGACTGGGCATTGGAGGCGCACATTCCCTGTGTATCGTGAGGACATTAAAGCAGGCCGCGTTATTCCTGTTGGTATGTCTTCTTCTTCCTCTTTTATTCACACGATTGAGATTAACCACGCAAGTTACGGAACTTGGGTACTAGATACTGGTTGTGGTTCTCATCTATGTAATCATGTGCAGGGCCTCCGAAACCAAGAACCCCTCATCAAGGGTGAGGTTGACCTGCGTGTTGGGAATGGAGCACGAGTTGCTGCAGTCTCGACAGGAATATACGTGATCCAGCTTCCAAGTAGATTCGAGTTATCTTTGTATAACTGTTATTATGTTCGTAGTTTGTCCAAAAACATTATTTCAGTTTCTACACTTGACAAACTTGGTTTTTCATTTGTAATGGAGAATAATAGCTTTATTTTCTCATTGCACAATATGATTTATGGCAAGGCAGTTTCCATGAATGGAATTTATGTTTTAGCTCAAACCACCGAAATATTACATGTGAATAACAAGAGACTAAAGGTAGGTGACAAAGATCAAACTTACCTATGGCACTGCCGTATGGGACATATAAATGAGAAACGCGTAAAACAGCTCATATAGAATGGAGCTATCTCGGCCTTTGATTTCGAATCATATGGCACGTGTGAATCATGTCTCATCGGTATGATGACTCGTATTTCCTTCAAAGGTGTTGGAATGCGCACTGCCGACCTATTAGGACTCATACATACGGATGTATGTGGCCCTATGTCGATCAACGCACGAGAAGGCTATAGGTATTTCATCACTTTCACGGATGATTTGAGTAGATATGGCTATGTCTACTTAATGAAACATAAAAGTGAATCCTTTGACAAGTTCAAAGAATACCAGAATCGGGTACAGAACCAACTGGGAACAAAGATTAAAGCACTACGATCTGATCGTGGTGGCGAGTATCTTTCACACGAGTTTAATTTGATCAACACCTTAAAGACCGTGGCATAGTTCTACAGTTGACTCCACCTAGAACACCACAATTAAATGGTGTGTCCGAACGGAGAAATCGAACTCTACTTGACATGGTTCGATCCATGATGAGTCACACCGTTGTGCCTGATTCATTGTGGGGCTATGCTCCTTTGTCAGCCGCTCTAATACTTAACCGAAGTCCATCTAAAGCTGTTGACAAGACTCCATATGAGTTATGGAAGGGAACGGTCCCTAACTTGTCCTTTATTCAGGTTTGGGGCTACGAGACTTATGTCAAGTGGAGACACGAGGATAAGCTCGGCCCGCGATCGGTCAAGACATACTTTATAGGCTATCCAAAGGGAACTTTTGGTCATTACTTCTACTCGCCAACCGAACAACGTGTCTTTGTTGCGGCTAGTGCGACGTTCTTAGAGAAAGAATTTCTCGAGAACAAGTCGAGTAATAAAACCTTCGATTTATCGGAGGTTCAAGAACCAACTACCGAGCAACCATTGGAGGAAACAGTTCCTTCAACCCCGGCTGCGGTAGATATTCCTGAGGAGCCTAGGAGGTCGGGAAGAGTCTTTATTCCTCCGGACAGATACATTGGTATGGTCGAGGAACATGATATAGATGACGTCTTACTCCTAGAGGGTAATGAACCCACAACCTATAAAGGTGCCATGACCAGTTCTGACTCAAAGCTATGGCTAGAAGCCATGCAATCCGAGATGGACTCCTTGTATGAGAACAACGTGTGGGATCTTATGGACCTACCTGCAAAGGTACGTCCCCTTCAATGCAAATGGCTTTACAAGATAAAGCACGCCGTGGAAGGACAACAAGATATCCACAAGGCAAGACTAGTTGCTAAAGGTTTCACCCAAGTGCCAGGCTTGCACTACGATGAGATCTTTGCACCCGTGGTCATGCTACGTTCCATTCGGATTATCTTAGCGATCGCCGCATTTCATGACTATGAAATCTGGCAAATGGACGTTAAAACCTCCTTCTTAAACGGTTATTTGGAGGAAGAGTTGTACATGGTACAACCCGAGGGTTTTATTGATCCGGAACATCCTAAGAAGGTTTGCAAGCTTAAGCGTTCCATTTATGGACTTAAACAAGCATCACGGAGTTGGAATCATCGCTTCGACCAAGTGATAAAAGAGAATGGGTTCATTCGATCATTCGAGGAACCATGTCTCTATATCAAGTCGAGTGGGAGCAATATTGTCTTCCTAGTACTGTATGTCGATGACATAATCTTGATTGGGAATGACATACCTCTCCTTTCTTCGGTTAAAGCATGGTTGAAAAACCATTTCCAGATGAAAGATATGGGAGAGGCATAAAGAATTTTGGGCATCCGTATCTACAGGGATAGATCACGACGGATGTTGTCTCTCAGTCAGGAGTCTTACATAGATAAGATTCTAGAGAGATTCAGCATGACGAACTCCAAGAAAGGGTTCCATCCTATGACTACTGGGCTTCACTTGAGCAAGACTCAAGAAGCTAAGACATTGGAAGAGAAGGATCGCATGAGTCGGATTCCTTATGCTTCGGCAATAGGATCGCTCATGTATGCCATGATATGCACACGTCCACACGTTGCATATGCATTGAGTATGACAAGCCGATTCCAAGCTCATCCAGGTGAACAACACTGGATGGCCGTGAAAAACATTCTTAAGTACCTACGGAGGACTAAAGATTGGGGATTGACTTAAGGAGGCGACTCGACGCTCTGCGCCACGGGTTACGCAGATGCTAGCTTCCAAACGGATCGAGACGACTCGAAATCTCAGTCTGGATTCGTTTTTACTGTTAATGGCGCTGCTGTCAGCTGGAAAAGTTCTAAACAAAGTGTTACAACAGATTCTACAACTGAGTCCGAGTACTATGCCGCTTCGGAAGCAGCTAAGGAAGTAATATGGATGCGTCAATTCTTACAAGGACTATCAGTAGTGCCTAGTTCGAATGACCCGATCACCGTTATTGTGACAATAAAGGTGCCATCTTCCAAGCTAAGGAGCATAAGTCCAGCAACAAAGCTAGGCATGTACAACGGAAAGCTCATCTAATCAGAGATTACGTGGAGCAAAAGGAGATATTTATTGATAAGATCGCTACGAATGACAACATAGCTGATCCTCTCACAAAAGCATTACCACGTGATAAGCATGAAGGGCACATTAATTCCATGGGAATCAGATGTGTTCCTAAGTTGTAGTACTCTTTTGTGGATTCATGTTATAATTCATTTTCTCGTGTACTCTATTCAACCTCATTGTTATGATATTTAATGTTTTGTTTTTCATGTGGAATTGTACGCCAATTTTGAACACCACATCGTTTTAGACCTTGATTAACCACTTGAGCTGATAACTCAGGTAATCATTTTGTGACGTTGGTTGATAGTGGGTTTAACGAGCCATAAGTCAAACAGTTGACTGACCAATCATAAAGGCGAGTTATACGGATATCTCGTAGGACACCTCGTGACAACGTTATAGAGTCCTAAATGTTTTATAACATTGGGTGCCAGGTCGTGGATAGGACCTCCATATTGTTCCTTAGAGTCGAGTCTTTTGACTTTCAACTGTCTCTTGAGATTAAGGCAGATTTTGGGTAACTTTGGTTTCTTTCCCACGGTCTTTCGTAACAGGGGCCAAGAGGATTTTTTTTTGGGTTATTTCATGCTGCGCTTACATCTGCAGGATTCGAGTTGAGGGAAATATCCAAACCCTTATCAGGATTTTATCATTTCTCAAGGCCACTCGAGGAGTAGTAACTGAAATGCATGGCCATGCTCGAATACAGATTCGTTTTATCACTTAAGTTACTCTCTAGTCGGGGAAACCACTCTTGATACAGATCGCTTGTGAGTTACGACCTTTGCGAATACGGATTTGCAAATTGTCTTACATTGAGTGGGAGAAATTTTAAAAGGATATGAGAATCGGTTATCGCACCTACACTTATACGGACAAGTGGGAGTTTGTTGGAGCTTGTGTCCTCTACATGTAGTGTGATAACGTCATTGCACATACCCTTGTACGGACAAGTGGGAGATTGTTGGGGCTGGTGTCCTTGACAATTAAGTACAATGACGTATTAAATCTCTTTAAGGATCACAAGGGCATACTTCAGTATTATTATCAGTTGATCCACGTTTATGAATAACGGTTGACTTGCTAGATAAGTTTGACGTCATTGTCATACGGATGGCGGTGATCAACTGGTCCCTATACGTCACACCTATAGGACACGTTTGAGAGATGTGAAGGTATGAAAATACAGTCACATTTATGTCGGATATGACTAAACAGTTAGTCAGAGATATTGACTATTAAATTAGTCAATAAGATGTTGAAATTATTATTTAATACGGATTAAATAATTCTAGCTAATACGGATTACATGATTAATTCGTAAATTAAATATAAACGGTTATATTTAATTAAATATTAAATTCGGGTATTAATATAAACAGTTATATTAATTTGACTAATTATACAATATCGTAATTTTATCAGACCATTATTAATATATCGACTGTATTAATATCTGATAACATGTGTGCGATTTATAATAAATACCCGCGAATCATATTTTAGCAAGACGGGTCGAATCACGCATTGGATTAAGGTAAGAGTGGAAAGCCCACTCCTACCCAAACCCTAATTCGGCCGAACTCAGATACAAAAGGAGAGGACTTCTCCTTTTGTCAGGTGACTGCTTTTGATTGATTGTTTTATTGATAAACAAATCTCAAGAAAAACTAGGGTTTTGAGAGCATCCTTCTCCCAAAACTCAGATCTCACATCTAAACCTCACAAAACTCTCCCCATATCGTCTCAATCTAAGTCTTGGGTGCAAGTTATAGGAGGGAATTTGGTTTAATTCCTGGTCTTAGGCCATTCGCACAAGGACCAAAGGTTATATTCTTCTTCATATCGTTTTTCTTATCTTATGACTATAATCACGACTGTAAATTTCGTTATAATCCTTCATGTTTAAGGGTGAATACACGTTATATCCCCAACAGAAAGGGCCCATGGTTTGGTGTGAGGGGGACCCCTAACTCATCCCGTTCCTTTTTGGGGCTCCTATCAGTTTCATCTCGGGGTTCATTTTATTAGACTCTTCCTACGTTCATTATTATTCATTTGGTTTAGGCCTGAGGATCGTTCGCTCTGATACCACTTTGTAACACCCCCATTTATTCAAGAGCCATTAGCAAGACATTCTCGAATAAATAGAGCTGTTACCATCTCGGAAAGCCCGAGGTAGTGAATAACAAAGTAAAATAATACAAAGTAATTTATATAAAACCGATAGAATTTAAACTTTGATGTTACAACACTACGCATAGAAAAGGTACAACTGATTATACCTATGTATGTGATCTAATTCTAAGTAGGTCCAAGCCATGTCTCTCTCCATGCCCGTGCTCCTAATCCAACTGTCTCTGACCTATAAAATCTACTCCCCATTCCGGATCATCGTAGGTGTCACACGAATACACAGGGTCAACCATGAGGTTGAGTAGGAAAACATCAATAAAACATAAATGACAATAGATCATAGCACGACACCGTCTCCATATCACCAGTCATCCACTTCACCTCCAGCACACCACTCCTTCCATCACACCACACCTTCCATCACACCGCTCCTTCCATCACACCACTCCTTCCATGGCCATATCACAAGTCCCATATCACAAGACCCATACCACAAGACCCATTTCACAAATCCCGTTCTCCACAATAATCGATAATAATCAACGATTCAAAATACATTCACAACCAGTTATATCAATCTTATAATAAGCAACACATATACGTCATGTCAATAACGCAACCACAGATATATATATATCCCCTACCTCAACAGTCAGATGAAATCGTCACTTGCACCGCTGCTAAAAGTGTTCCACTCGGAAAACGTTACCTAAGCACATAATGCGTATAATTAATAAGACTCCCTAGATCCCGTAACATAAATACATATTCTATTTATAGTAACTTCCCAAAAAGGCAAGTTTCCTAAAATAGACATTTCCCAAAATAGTAACTGCCAAAATTAGTAACTTTCCAAATATAGTAACTTCCTTAAATAGTTCAAAATATAAATTAATAACTACATCAATAAACTACTACAACAAATACGTTACTAATAATAACACGTTACTAGTAATAATATAATAATAACAATATAATAATAATAATAATAATAATAATATAATAGTTATAGTAAAAGCAAACAATAACCCCCCCCCCCCCCCCCGCCTTACTAAACTCCAACGAACATGCGGACACGAAATCAACACCCACACAGACGTACACCACCGCCCCTGCCGGCAACCACCTTGCGCGAATTCTACACCACCGACACCCCGCAACCCCTTTGACTCCCGCCGTTCAACGCACAACACAACTGACCGTCTGAACCGAGTTCCTGCCGATTCCCTAGCAGCCCTAACGCCATCTATAACCACCGCGAAAACCGCCCCCGACATCAGACCCTTACGCTATGGTGGTGCCACCGTGTCGACCTCCCCCGAGTCAACGGTGGTACCACCCCCCAAACACACGACAAAACAGACATACTCGGACATCAAAATACACACGATAAACAGACCCGAACCCCCCCTTACTACGACTTCGACCACCGTACGCCACCACGACAACCAACGTATTACTACCATGACTACCAACGGTAACTCGTGTTAGCATAGCCTGATAATAATGACTCCCTATCGTTCGAATCTGAAACACGACACTACCACAAACACAAACTTCGGGGACGAACGTATCTGATTCTTGACTGAAACGAAAGGCCCTAGACTCACACAAATCCGCCGTACAAGCCTCCCTTCTCTTCTTTGTGGTGGCGGCTGCCCAAATGTGGTATTGGTTGTGTGGGATAGGGTAAAAATATTGGGTATATAGGCTTCATATATGGCGGCATGGGATACGTTGGTTTGTAATGTTTTGTGAGGGTTTTTCTACAATTGGTGGGCTGCTGTTGTACGTGTGTTATTTGTCGTGTTCAAGGCCCACACTATGTGCCATGGTCTCAAGATCAAACCCCAACAGCGACATGTAACAGATGCACTTCGATAAATAATACTAAAACCTTTTAATTACTATTGACACCAAGTATAAAAGTAAATATTGTAATGAAATGCGAACAAAGTGCCATTTTATGGACTAATTATCGAATATAACAATAATTATGAAATACGACATAATCGTAGAAAAATGATTTATAAATTAATAATGGTTTACGTAAAACACATTATAAACATTCTATTTGAATACGTTATAAAACATGGTTTGACTGCCGTTGGCCGAGGCTAACATACGGGTAACATACGGGGTATTACACTTGTGGAATTCGATTTTGCCACGGCGGGGTGGTCGTGACAAACTAAGTTGTTGTGAATCCGTTGTCTTGTTTAATTGGTTGAAGGGTGTCAAGGTGAACCTAGCACCTCCGTTCTTTGCTAAAATCAGTCAGATTTCGAAAATTTTGGTTAAGGAACGGTTTAGTACAACTCTTGATATACCCTATGGCATGTGGGTTTCGGAGTTGTTACTTGATGCCGGAGTCATTGATGTTAGCAGCTATGGTGTCATTCCTAAAGATAGGATGAATGATAGGCTTATGAATTTAATGGGTATTTTTGGAAAGGATGGTGCTCTGTTGTTTGTTCGAGAGAGTGAGGAAGCTAAGGGGAACAGAAGTCTAGGTGTTCTTGAAGGAAAAGTCGACAAGTTATGTTCGTTTGTGGCTGGGTTGAAAGACACGAAGTCCGAGAATGGTAACGGGTCGGGTATGAATGTTGACATACGAAAATGGATGGAGAAGATCAATGGGAGTCTCGTGAATCTTACCCGAGAATTGAAATTTGTGAAGGAAGAGATTATTGGGGTGAGCGATCGTCATCAATTTATGACCTCTCAAGGGGGTGCATTGGTTCAAGATAGCCGCGGGTTACGAGAGGATGGGGCTAAGTGTTTGGAGGCGGTGAAGGCTCTTAGCCTTAAGGTCCTAAATTTCGAGCGTGCCATTGATGCCCAAGGACGCAATGTTGCGAGTTGTCTCGATCGTCACGATACGTTGCAATATCGTACCCGTCCCGAGTTTGTTAATCCTCATATCATTCGTCACCCTCAGTAAGGCTTAGTCGTGTTTTGCTCCGTTTTGCTCTGTTTTGCAGGAATCGTATTTTGGACATGTTGTGGAATTCGGTTGCTGGGCTCTGTTGGTGGCTGGTGGTGTTATAAGCCCACTTCCCTCTCCTTAAAACAATTTCAGCCTATGGATCTTTTTGTTTCTGGCCCAATTTTCCTTACCCTACATTCGGCCCAGTTGGCTTTGTAGTAAACCTACTTACTTTTCCTATGCTCAACTACTTTCGGCCCAAGTGGCTTATACTCTAAATTCGGCTCATTAGGCTTTATTTTGGATATTCGGCCCTTTTGGCATTGTAGTATATGGTCGTGTGTCGTATTTCCGTTCGTATCTCGTGTTTGCATGCTTTTAATTACGTTTGTGTGTTTGATTTAGAATTCCATGCTTAGGTTTGTTTCGTATTATATCATTCTAGTCCTTTTATGTCTTTGTTTCCGTCTTTTCAATGATGTCAAGAGGGGGAAAAGAATACAATCTAGATTACGAATTTGCCTAAGATTGCTCCTTGTCGTAACGTATTGTCTCTCATAGTTCTTTAAGAAATTGGTTTTATCTAAAAATAGAAACCATAGTTGATCTATATTATGAAAGACCAATATTATGTTGAGGGGGAACGTTACTACGTTACACTTAGACACGATTCTAGATAAGACTTGCCATCATTAAAAAGGGGGAATTTGTTGAGTAATATATTCTATATAATTATGTTTTAATAATGACAAGTCTAAATAATTATGTTTTATATACATATGCGTGTAATCGTGCGTTTAAGTGTACAGTTTATTATAGAGCGAAGATTGTAGTTTAATAAAGTATAGATTCAATCGAAAATTGAAGAAAGATCAAGCTCATGTCAAATGTCAAGTCTTTTTGAAGACTTACAATATAAAAGTTTTAGTACGACATCAAAGAGTACTTAAGTTATAGGTCGTATCTATGACTATTGAAGAAATGAGAACTGCGTGGAATAAATAAAAGCGTGAAGATTTATGCGTGCTATTGATATGTTGTTATATATTAATTTAGTAATCTTAAAACGGTTTTTAGGATAAAAATATTCTTTGGTTAACAAGAATTAAGATATTTATCTTATGAGATAAATATTAATTCTAATATACTAGGGATTTTATTCTAACCGATATTGTCAAAATCTAAACTCCTAGAGAAACGTGCTTCGAGAAATATCTCTCGGACAACGTATTCTATGGAACGTGTACATTGGGAACCGTGCGCCTCGGGATCGTGTATCTCGTTGTGCGTGTGGTTAAGTAACCCGTTTTGTATTGTCTTAAGGTTTAATTAAATAATATGTGTTTATTTAATTTACTAAAAGTCAAACTAGGATTTAGTTAAAGATATAATTTATTATATCTTGACAAGAATAAGGAATTGATTTAAAATAGGATACTATATTTTATGGTATAAGATATTTCCTAAATCAAATAGATTTGTGGAAATATTATCTTATGTCTTAAATTAATAATACCTTATTAGAGTCCTTTCCTAAATCAAGTAAGATTAAGTTTTAGAATATTACCTAGAATAAGTATTCTAGATAAAGTAATATTCCTAAACTATCCAGGATTCAACCTAGATCTAAATTAGTATATATACATACTACATCACACGTCCAAGACCAACAAAATACACGCCTCACGCATACCTAGAAACGAACGAACGTAATCTCTCATACGTCTCGTTTTACATTGTCAAATCTCGTAATCAAGACTACAAGCATCGAAGGAAATTCTCACACGTTCAAGATCATTGAACACAAAAAATTGTTGAAGACTTTATCTTATTTACTTAAGATAGATTTGAGTATTTAGCGGTACTCATTGTAAGGAAGTATTTAACGGTACTTGTCGTAGCTAGATATTTTACGTTATCTATATTGAGTTACAACTAACATCAAAGTTGTACGAGTTGGGTTGATAAAATTGTAATCCGTAGAAGGTACTAATTTTATTAATCGAGAATAGTGGACGTAGGTTTCGATTTGTGAAACTGAACCACTTTAAAAGACCGTGTCTCCTTTACTTTATCGTTCTTACTTGTTACTTGCTATTACTATGTCTCATCAACAAACATCGAAGAAGAATCGAAACAGTTGGCATACTCAATTCAACCCCCCCCCCCCCCCCCCCCCCCTCTTCTTGAGTATATCTAGGTCAATAGACTCTTCAACAGAGATGATTTCTCCTCTATTATCTTATAACTTTGAGAAACATCATTATTGAGGGAAACTATTTCCTTCTAACTTCATACGGGTTTCACCTATGTGTATGCTTATAATGAAGATGTTGATAGGGAGCCTCTATGGAACAATTTGAGTAGAATAGCTCAATCCATGACTGAAAAATGGTTCATAGGGGGTGACTTCAATTGTGTTACTATGCCAAAAGAGAAAGTAGGAGGTAGGTTTAATCAAGTAGCTGCAAATAACTTCCTTAACTGTATTAATTCTTGTGAAGTTATGGAATGTCCATCCAAGGGTGCATTCTTCACTTGGAACAATAAACAATGCCCTGATGACAGAATCTATAGTCGTTTGGATAGGTGTCTGGTTAATCAGGAATGGCTGAATGAGAATGCAGATTATGTAGCTAACTACCTACCTGAAGGAGACTTTGATCACACCCCATGTGTGGTTAAGAGTCATCACCAAAATGCCCCAGTAAACAGACCCTTCAAATACTACAACATGTGGAGTCAAGCTCCAGATTTCCATGATATTGTGGATGCTAATTGGGGAGTGGGAGTAAGAGGAACATATATGTTTAAGGTGGTAAGATATCTGAAACAATTGAAACCAGTCCTCAAGGGATTGAACAGAGAACAATTCTCAGAGATTGAGAAGAGAACAAGAGTGGCTTATACTAGAATGCTGGAGATTCAGAATATACTAGGATGCCATCCTACTAATGCCCACCTGATACAGGAAGAAGTAGAGATAAGGCAGCAGTATAGACAACTCTTTGCAGCCCAGGCTGAATTTCTCAAACAGAAAGCAAAGATTAAGTGGGACACAGAAGGGGATGATAACACAAAGTATTTCCATGGAATGCTTAAGACAAGAAGAAAGAGGAACACTGTCATTCAGATAGAGGACTCTGCTGGTCATCTGAAAGAAACCCCTCAAGAAATCCAAGACTGCTTTCTTGGGTTTTATCAAGAGTTGTTGGGGACTAGCAGAACTACTGATGCTGTGAATAAAAGAGTTGTGAGATTAGGGCCATTATGTGAAGAGGAACATTGTCTTAAATTGTTACAGCCAGTCACAATGGAGGAAATCAAGTCTGTTATGTTTAGTATACCAAATGAAAAAGCCCCAGGTCCTGATGGATATTCAAGTCAATTCTTCAAAGATAGTTGGGATATAGTGGGCACTGATATATGCCAGGCCATCCAGGAGTTATTCTCTAATGGTTATCTTCTTAAGCAACTGAACACTACCCACATTACTCTCATCCCAAAGGTTGAAAATCCCAAAACAGTGGCCCAATTCAGACCTATAGCCTGCTGCAATGTAGTCTATAAGTGCATCTCCAAACTGTTATGTGCTAGATTAGCATCAATTCTACCAGACCTCATCTCTAATACTCAGGGTGGTTTTATTAAGGGAAGGCATATTCAGGAAAACATTCTGATATTACAGGACCTGGTCAAGCTCTATAGTAGACATGCAGTATCATCCAGATGCTTATTTAAAGTGGATCTCCAAAAAGCTTATGATTCAGTGGAATGGAATTTTCTTTTCCAAATGATGAAGATTATGAAATTCCCTCCCCACTTCATTCATATGATCAAGGAATGTGTCACAACACCAACATATACCTTGAATCTCAATGGAAACAGTTTTGGGTTCTTTCAAGGCAAAAGAGGGCTCAGACAGGGGGACCCTCTTTCTCCTCTCTTGTTTACTATTTGTATGGAGTATTTATCAAGATTGCTACAATATACAACTTCAACAATGGAATTCAGATTCCATCCTTTATGCAAAGCCATAAAACTGACCCACCTCATGTTTGCAGATGATCTATTGTTGTTCTCTAAGGGTGATATGCCATCCATCATGACTCTAATAAGAACCTTTGCCAATTTTTCCAAAGCATCTGGCCTGCAAATGAGTCAAGGGAAGTCTAATGTCTACTTCAATGGGGTACCCAATGCAGTAAGACAAGATATTATACAGATCTCAGGCTGTGTAGAGGGCCAAATGCCCTTCAAATATTTGGGGGTACCTATTAAGCCTACTCATTTAACTATGAAAGACTGTCAGCCTCTCATTAACAAAGCAATGGACAGAATCAGGGGGCTGGGCACAAGAAAGTTATCATATGCTGGCAGATTGGTGTTAGTATAGTCTGTTTTAAAAACCTTGCATTCCTACTGGGCTACCATCTTCATCATCCCCACTGCAGTCATTCTGAAACTAAAGGCTATCTGCAAAAACTACTTATGGGATGGAGGGATTGATTACATGAGAACCCCACCTGTGGTTTGGAGCAAAATCTGTACAAGCTATAGGGAAGGGGGATTGGGGCTCAAGAATGAAAAGCATTGGAATAAGGCTGCTATTGGCAAACTGGTATGGTGGATACACTGTCACCCTACCAAATTATGGGTGCAGTGGATCCAACATAACTATCTGAAAGGGATGGACTGGATTAGCTATCAACCACCAAAGGATGCTAGTTGGACATGGAAGAAGATATGTAAGGTGAAAACTGTTATGCAGAATGCTTATGTGCAGGCTGAGTGGCAAAACATACCTGGCAAGCAATACAGTATTCAGAAAGGATATCAATGGCTCATGACAGACTTCCCAAGGGTGAATTGGTACTCCTACATTTGGAACAAATGGACAATACCTAAGCATGCCTTCATTAATTGGCTGAACCATCACAAAGGACTGGTAACCAGATATAAACTGAAGAATTGGGGCCTGGTTCAGAAAGATGAATGCTGCATATGTGGGCAGGATCCTGAGAATATTCAGCACCTGTTCTTTCAATGTCAGTATTCTTCACAGGTGCTCAAGCTCATATCAGAGTGGACAGGCATATCTATCCCTCAAACAGATGTTTTGCAATGGAGGCAATCAAAAAGATACTCCAGACTAAAGGCAGGGGTGCAGGACAGTATTCTCAATGCTATAGTGTATGCAATATGGAGGCAAAGAAACAAGAGCAGACTAGAGGGAATTCTGATAACTCCTATGAATTGTGTCAAAAACATAAAGCATGAAATTTTGTTCAGAATTACACTCAAGAGGAAGGGGAGACTTACAGATAGAGATGCGAGCTGGCTGGAATACTTACATAGGACATAAGTTGTTGATTTTTGTTGGCATATGTTTTATGTAATGTACGAACAATTTATGATGTGGTGGCACTAATCTGATTCTAATAAAATATTTACATTTTCCCAAAAAAAAAAAGAAGAAGGGAGTTATGGGTCTATACTCTTTGATAAGGCTAAGTCTCAATATTTATATTGTAAGAGATCTAGTCAATTCATTATCTATCTCCGTTTAAGTAAACTATGTCGGTGAATTATCGATAATTTAATTGACTAGGTCGATGTACTCGATAAAAATGCATGACATGATATAACGATTTGGCTATGCATGCAAACACATAAAAAAAATAAAAGCATAATACTTAAAGCATAAGTAACCCTAGTATGGCCTTCCTTGAAAAGAAAAGTAATAAAAGTACAAATTCAGAAACCAACTCCTTGGTCCCTTGATCTTCACGAGGCACGCATCCCAAGGCAATCATCGTCTTGGTCGGAACTCCTTTCCGAAAGGCACCGTCTTCAAGGCTCTCCGGAATTTACAAAAATTACAACCTTTCTATCTACTTTATACATTATAAAATAGAAAACAATAAATAAAGTGATACGAGATCACATTAATTACATCCGAATCAATAACCCCTTACATTACGGGAATTATCGATTAAAACTAAGGACATACTAAGTAAATTACATAATCCCAAAATTACACAAATAAAATTATGACAATCATAATAAAATATGCAATGCTTATGTATATGAACTAACATGCAAATCCTAAGCCAAATCGTCCTATTGATTATCATTAAAATATAGTTATCGTATAACTCGGTTTTATGAAATTGCGTGATTTTTACGTTTTAAATCATTTGGCATCACGTGAATCGATATTCACGTTAAAGTTAATCATATTAACTCATTTATGTTTCACAATTTAGTCGTACTTAAATTTTGACTAACTTATTTTCAAATATTGTTCGTATTTTAATCGGTTTTACGGGAAAAATAATATAAAATTCTAAAAGAGTCATAAAATTTCGAAAAATTAAAAATTCAAAATTTGAATATTCTGGAATTTTATTAAAATTTCAGAACTTTAAAAATATTAGTATTACAAAAATTATTATTTTATTTCATAAATAAAACATAAAACACGCATTTTTAAGCCGTAAATTCAAAATTCACTTTAAAAGCATGCAATAAAATACTAATAATATTTTTACATATTTCAAAACACTTAGGGAACTAATATGGACAAAAAATACAGCCAATACACTGCCCAAGGACTGAAAAAGCATTTTATGACCTTTTACAATTCAATTTTTGACTTTAACCTTTAAAAATTAAAAATTAAATATGCAGAAACTTTTGGTTCCCAAGAAAAATATGGTGATGAACATATCAAATATGACTTACATGGTTTAAAGTTTTCGGCCATTTTAGCAACTTTTACTATATTTAACAAATTTTGTCATATATTATACGATTTTAACCATTAAAATCATTTCACAAGTGATACGTGCCTATTTTATGCATTTTATTTATTCTTTTGGCACGTATTTTCTTATATTTTCGTGACTTTTGGTTGCTATTTCTCCCGAAACGGTTTACTTTGGCATTTCTATGATTTAAATGTAGGAATACGCGGAAGTGAGCAAAAACTGAACTTTATTTGCCTTTCGGAAGCTGTTTTGAGTGACAATGCGGAGCAAGGATCCGGAGTTCACGTCCAAGTATTGTTATTAGGCCGAATTCAAGCTGATACGAACATAAGCGGTTGACCGACCCATCACAGAGGTCGACCGACCTAAGCCCAAATCTCGGAAAAGCCCAGCATCGACAGAAGCGGTCGACCGACCCGGAAAAGAGGTCGACCGACCCAGGAGCTGTACCCGCGACTTTTGTTTCGTGTTTTACTTACCTAATCTTGTAATTAGAACTTATTTAAGAAGACCTAAACTCTAAAATTAGGCAAAGCAATTTATGTTAGACAAGCATTCCATGTTATTCAAGACTCCATAGTTTAGAAAGAGATTTTATTCCAAGTTTTCATCTTTTGTTCTTAATTCCAATTAAGTTGTAAGTTTGCTACCATCAATCTTTCCTTTTTAATTTAATCTTGTTGTTCATCTTATTGTTGTTTCTTAATTCATGTTTTCCCTTTTATTGTCATCTTTAATTATGTTAATTCCTTTGATGTTCTTAGTTATTGTTAGTTTCATAATTAAAAGTATGCATAGCTAATTCTTGTGATTAGGAATTAGGGGAACCATGGTAAAGACTTGATTTTGATAAGTTTAATGATTGAATTACCAATCCCCCATTGTTGTTGGTGAATTAATCCTTAGGATTGAAAGATTATTAGGATTAGTTTAACAACAACTTTGGGATTGCCCTTGAACGAAAGTTTAGTGCTTTTCTAGGAACCCTAAGACCGTAAGGATTGGGTAGAATATTGACCTAAAGGTTTATTCTTTGTTCCTTGGGAGTGTGTTATGTGGTTATTTTACATTTCATTGATTTGTTTTGACCATGGGGAACCAAAGTTCCTAATCTCCTTTTTATCTTATTTTAATTCTCTTGTTTATTTGCTCTTTTAGTTGTTAGTTCAAACCTTAAATCAACCCCCCTTTTTGGTTACTTGTAAGACTTTAAATTCGCAAGACATAATTAACATTGTCTCCTTGTGGTTCGACCCTTGACTTATCCTGTCTAGTTTAAGCTGATGTTTTATAAATCTTATCTTTGGCACCCCTCAACGACGGGTGTCAAATTTTGGCGCCGTTGCCGGGGAGGCGGTATAATTTTTTTTGTTAATTTTTAGTTCATTTTTCTTGTCTTAAGGAACTTAGGTTCCTTAAGACTGTTACTTACCTTTTCTTCTAGTTTTGTTTTAGAAGACAGGTTTTTGAGAGGAAGGCTTGAGTACTCTCTTGTTTAGATATGGATTCTATTTATGACCACCTACAGCCAAAGGCTCAAGATTTACCGAAGGGATTCGCCTTGCCTACTCCCACCACTGGCTCCTTTGTGCTCCACCCAAATAACATCTTTATGGTGGAACGGAGTCAGTTTTATGGTCTACCCAACGAGGATCCGTTGAAGCATGTTACGACATTCACGGATTATTGCTGTTCCATATGCATACCTGACGGGTGACTCGAGATTAGGTACTGGCAACGATGTTCCTGTTCCCATTAAAAGATGTCGCACGAGATTGGTACCGTTACCTTGATAGGGCAGCTGAGAAAGTTACGGATTGGACTTCCTTGGCATTGGCTTTCTATAGGAAATACTTTTCCCTTGCAAAAGCCGAGGACTTGAGAAGCCAAATCGCTAACTTTCAACAAGGGCCTGATGAAGGATTTTGTGAAGCATGTGATCGGTTCAAGAAATTGGTCCGTTCTATCCCTCACCATAACTTTCAACAATGGTACTTATGTAACCAATTTTACAACGCCCTTTACGATGATTATAAGTTGATTCTTGATGCGGCCGCCAATGGGAGATTCCAGAATAACACCAACCATATGAAGGGTTGGGAAACCATTGAAGACATGGCGGTGCATAGGGCTACCTTCAAGAGTTCACGTGGGAATTCGCGAAGGCTGAATGTGGAGATGAATAGAGTGATGGCTCTTGAGACAACAGTTGAAGCCCGTTTTGAAAAGCTTGAGGCAACCCAGCTGAAGCTTGAAAGTACGAACCTAGTTACTACGGTTGACAGCACGGGTGAGATTGAGAAATTGAGAGCTCTTGTTAATGTTCTAACAAAACAGGTCATAAAGATGGGAAAGGCTCAAATTGCCTCCACAAAGGCTTTTGAAGAACACTTGATAAACATAGCCAACCGAACAACTAGCTCCCCAGCTAGTTGTGACGGACCCATGGAGACGTTGAACGCCATAAATCTTAGGAGTGGTCGTGTTTGTGAAGGATCAGCCCAAAAAGATAATTCTGCTGAAGTTCAAAACAAAGAAACTGATCCCGTCAACAGGTCAGCAGGTCGACCGACCCCTACTGTAGGTCGACCGACCTCGATTCCTGACGTGAGATCAATTTCCGGGGAACAGAAAATTTCTGATAATACAGAGTCTGGTCGACCGACCCCTACTGTAGGTCGACCGACCAGCGTCCCTGAGCAGAATGCGGTTTTAACTCCGGAATCGCTGGATTTCTCCTTCATTCAAGGCCTCACCGAGATATTACAACTGAAAAAGCCTAAGGTTGCTGATCCTATGGCTAATGTCACCATTCCTTATCCCGAAAGACTGAAAAATTCAAAAGAGGATCGGAAATTCGGTAAGTTTTTGGAGATGGTGAAGAATCTAGAGGTAACCATCCCTTTTACTGATTTAATTACCCAGGTACCTTCTTATGCTAAATTCATGAAAGATATTTTGAGTCGTAAGAGGAATTTTCAGGACGACGGTGCTGTTGCTTTTGTGGAAGAATGTTATGTTCTTTCACAAAATAATATAGCACCCAAGTTAAAAGACCCAGGTAGCTTTTCTATCCCTTGTACCGTATGTAATCATGTTATAGGGAAATCCCTTTGTGATCTAGGGGCTATTGTCAGTGTTATACCCTATTCTGTATGTGAAAGACTTGGTTTAGGTAGACTTAAAGTCGCCAATATTACTCTACAGATGGCTGATAGATCAACCCAAAGACCATTAGGGGTCTTGGAGGATGTCCCAGTAAAAGTGGGAAAGTTCTTTATTCCTGTTGATTTCGTTGTTTTAGACATTGCTGAGGATAGTCAAATACCTATTATTTTAGGTAGACCATTTTTACACACAGCTGGGGCTGTAATAGATGTCAAACGCGGGATCATTACTCTAGAGATTGGAGATGACACTATCGAGTTTAGTCTTGCCCATAAGGCAACCATTCCTACTGATGATACTTGTTGCTCCATTGATATTATAGACAGGAATGTTATCCTTAATTGGAGGGAATCCTTGACCAAGGATCCCTTAGATGATCTGACAGTTTTGGATAAGTGTGCAGGTAATCCAGCTGAGGATGCTGAAGAGCTGGATGAGATAGAAGAAGAGGAAGAGGAGTATGAGTTCACTGAAGAAGAGAATGAGAAGCTCATGAGCCTGGCTAATGCGAATCTGGTAAACATGTGCTACTCTATTAGTACTGATTCTGTTCAGGCCGTTGAGGTAAAGGTACCAGAGCGTAAGCCACTTCCTCCTAATCTTAAGTATGTTTTCATAGATGATACTGAACAGTACCCTGCAATTGTTAGTTCTAAACTTAATTCTGACCAACTTTCTGCCTTAATGACTGTTCTAAAAAAGAATAGGAAAGCTTTAGGTTATTCTTTGGATGATATTAAGGGCATAAGCCCTGATGTTTGCATGCATAGAATAGAGTTAGAAGAAGGACATAAGCCTTATAGACAGGGACAGCGTAAGTTGAATCCTAAGATGCAGGATGTGGTTATGGCTGAGGTAATGAAACTTCTTGATGCAGGTATTATCTATTCAGTTGGCAACTCTAAATGGGTTAGCCCAGTTCAGGTGGTTCCTAAGAAAGGAGGAACCACAGTGGTCAAGAATGATAAAAATGAGTTAATACCAACTAGAGTTGTAACTGGGTGGCGGATGTGCATTGATTATAGACAATTAAATGCCGCCACCAAGAAAGACCATTTTCCCCTTCCTTTTGTCGACCAAATGACTGAAAGACTGGCTTCTAATAAATTCTTCTGTTTTCTAGATGGTTATTCAGGTTTTTTCCAGATTCCCATCCATCCTGATGATCAGAGTAAGACTACTTTTACATGTCCATTGGGTGTTTTTGCTTATCGCAGGATGCCTTTTGGGTTATGCAATGCTCCTGCTACCTTTCAAAGGTGTATGATGGGTATCTTTTCTGACTTTATAGAAAACATTATGGAGGTATTTATGGATGATTTCTCTGTTTATGGTAATGCTTTTGATCAATGCTTAGCTAATCTTGATAAAGTCTTGCAGCGATGTATTGATGTAAACCTTGTCTTAAATTGGGAAAAGTGTCAGTTCATGGTTACTGAAGGAGTAGTGTTTGGGCATCTAATTTCTGATAAAGGTATACATGTAGATAAAGCAAAGGTGCAGGTGATTGAGCAATTACCCCCTCCTGTTAATGTTAAGGGGGTGAGGAGTTTCTTAGGACACGCAGGTTTCTACAGGCGTTTCATTAAGGACTTTTCTAAGATTGCTAAACCACTTACACAGTTGCTTCTTAAAGATGCCATCTTTGATTTTACTGATGAGTGCCTCTCAGCTTTTAACAGGTTGAAGGAAGCTTTGATCTCAGCACCAATCATTCAGCCACCAGATTGGGATCTCCCATTCGAGATCATGTGCGATGCTAGTGACTACGCTGTAGGTGGTGTGCTAGGTCAAAGGAAGAACAAGGCTCTTAATGCTATATACTATGCGAGCCGCACCCTAGATGAGACTCAAGTCAACTATTTCACTACTGAGAAGGAGATGCTAGCTGTAATATTTGCCTTAGAAAAATTCAGGTCCTATTTAGTAGGTAATAAGGTAATTGTTTACACTGACCATGCAGCTTTGAAAGGTCTTTTTCAGAAGAAGGATTCAAAACCAAGGCTTTTAAGGTGGATACTCCTTCTCCAAGAGTTTGACATTGAGATTAGGGACAAGAAAGGCGCGAAAAACGTGGTAGCTGACCACCTATCTCGCCTACAGCTGACTGATGGGGAAGATTCTTTACCTATTGATGATTCATTTCCTGATGAGAGCTTATTTATCATTAATAGTTCAGGTTCTTATCCCCCTCCTTGGTATGCTGATTTTGCTAACTTTGCTGTCACAGGTAAAATACCTCCTGAGTTGTCATGGCAACAAAAGAAGAGATTTATGTTCGATGCAAAACAGTATTTTTGGGATGACCCTTATGTTTTCAAAGAATGCGGAGATGGACTTATCCGGAGATGCGTCCCCCAGTGGGAGGTGAAGGACATTCTGGAAGCATCTCACTCTTCTGCATATGGTGGTCACCACGGTCCATCTAGAACTGTGGCCAAGGTATTACAGTCTGGTTTTTATTGGCCTACTTTGCATGCTGACTGTAGGAATTTTGTAGGTAACTGTGATGCTTGTCAAAGAACTGGGAATGTCTCAAAAAGACCTGAGATGCCGCAGGTTGGTATTTTAGAGGTAGAGATTTTTCATGTCTGGGGCATTGATTATCAAGGACCTTTTCCCAGTAGTCAAGGTAACATGTATATTCTTGTGGCTGTTGATTATGTGTCTAAGTGGGTGGAAGCTATTGCTACCCCCCATTGTGATGCAAAGGTTGTTATTAAGATGTTTAAAAAAATCATATTTCCTCGTTTTGGTGTCCCTAGGGTTGTCATAAGTGATGGAGGTATGCATTTTAAGGAGAAACGCTTAGGTGACTTGTTAAATAAATTCGGTGTCCAACACCGTAGGGGTTTAGCTTATCAATCTCAGACTAGTGGTCAAGTTGAGATCTCTAATAGGGAACTCAAGGAGACCCTAGCTAAAGTTGTTTCTAAATCTAGGAAAGATTGGAGTTTAAAACTTGATGATGTTTTATGGGCCTATAGAACCGCGTTCAAAACCCCAATAGGAATGTCACCATTCCGGTTGATTTATGGTAAGACTTGTCATTTACCAGTAGAGTTAGAACGTAAGTCTTGGTGGGCTATATGTGATCTTAATTTAGACCCTAATCTTTCCCGTGAGAAACATTTGTTGCAGCTCAATGAGTTAGAAGAATTCAGGTTGTTAGCCTATGACAATGCCAGGATTTACAAGGAGAAAACAAAGCGCTGGCATGACAAGAGAATCATTAGGCGTGATTTTCAGGTAGGTGATAGGGTGTTGCTTTTTAACGCTCGTATTCGTCTTTTCCCTGGTAAGCTGAAATCCAGGTGGAGCGGACCCTACACCATCACAGCTGTCTCAAAATTCGGGTCGATAGAGTTAGAAACCTCATCTGGTGAGAGGTTCAAAGTCAATGGCCAGTATGTGAAGCACTTCCGAGGAGAAAATGAATTTGTCGGTAAGGTTGAAGTTTCTTACTTTGACCCTTTTTAGGATGCTTCTTGATAGGTAAAAAAGTCGTGCGGGACCTCTTAAACCAGCGCTACACGGGAGGCAACCCGTGCTCTAGCTTAAGTTTACGTTTTTATTTTATTTCCGTTTTTTATCCTTGATGAGATTTTAAGTTTCTGCAGGAAAATAGGAGAATCCGTCAGTACAGCAGTCGATCGACCCAATTACTAGGTCGACCGACCTTCTGGCAGCTTTAAATGCATTCTGACAGGTTAAGTAAAATTGACAGAACAGGTTTGCAGGACGGAGGTCGACCGACCCAGAATTTCGGTCGGCCGACTGCGGGTATTTTCGTCCGGGGTTTTTTTTTAGAGTAAGATTCACGGTTGTTGTGTGTTTTGAAAATACAATTATTACCCTCATTTGCTCACACTTTCTGCACCCCTCTTTCTCTCTTAAAAACCCTAAAAACCCACCTTCTTCATCCTTCACTCATTTCCTTGCTTTCTTTCAATCTCCTCCATTCAAGGTATGTGTTCTTAGTTTTTTATCTCTCTTTTTCGTTTCCTAGCATCTTAATTCCGTTGTAGGTAGTTTTAGTTTGTCTTTCTGAGTTTATTTTTGCTCTTAATTTCGTCTTCATGCTTGTTTGAGTGTTTCTCTTTTAGTTTTCTTCTTCCTTTAGGTTTTATAATCTCAGATCTGTAATTTATGTGTGATTTCGTGCTGTTAGGGTTAGTATAATTCTTCCCTTCAATTTTTATGCCTTTTTTCGTACGATTTCAGTCCCGAAATTCTGATTCTGACACTGTTCACGGTCGACCGACCCAAAACGGAGGTCGGCCGACCAAACCTTTATTTTCTTGAGTTGGTCGACCGACCTGGGTTTGCGGTCGGCCGACCTGTTGTGCTACAGGAACTTTGATTTTACTCGCGAAGGTGGTCGACCGACTTCTCTGTGAGGTCGGCCGACCCATGTTTGTTACAAAAGTTTCTGTTCTGCACTTTCGTTCCTATATTTGTTAGAAAAATGTTTCAATATTTGCACAAGACTAAAATCCTCTTGAACTTTTCAGATTTACAAATGTCTAGCCGTGGACAAGGCGGAAAGCGCTCCCGCACTTCCGGTCCAAGCACCTCACGGGGCCGTGTTCCTAGGTCGAGAGGATTGACGGTGAAAGACACGGATAGTCTACCAAACTATCCGCAAATCATCTTCAACACTCCGGCTCAAAAAGCCTGGTTCCTCCATCTCTCCGCCTATTGCTTAGTAGTGGTAACCCGGTTCCTCTGTGTTCCGACCTTGCAAGCCTTAGGATGTCATGAGGAGGTGGTGTCTTTGCTCAATGGGACGGGTTTCTCAGGACTTGTCACTATGGATGAGTTCACATATTGCCTTCTTACTCTTGAGTTCTTTTCTTCCTTTACTTTTGATATTCAAGCATATAACCCCGGCTATGATAACGTTTGCATTTCTTTTCGTTTGTTCAATGAAACATTTTCTTTAACTTTAAATCAATTTGCTCAGTTTCTAGGCTTATCTTCTACGGGTCTTACGGGTGACCCCACTGGGTCATATAATGATATGTGGTCCTGTCTTTCTGATTCCAGCGATTGGAAGAAGAAAAATAGTACCGTTCACCTACCCGCCCCCCGTTATTATTTGCGTCTGTTGGCCAACACTGTTTTCGGCCGTAAAGAGTCTCAAAATGTTAACAACATTGAGCTCTCCATTTTGTCTGGTTATCTTAACATCAGACGTACGGGTCAGCAGGTTTATAACACTGCATTTTTTGTCGCCTCTCACCTTATGTCGGTGGGCGAGGGAACTTCCTTGACTACTATTGTTTGTGGTGGGCTAGTCACTCGATTAGCCCGCTCTCTTGTCCCTCAGTTCCCTCGCTATGAGGATGCGATTGACACTCTCTCCCGGTTCATGGACATGGCTTACGTCAGGTCCGTGCGTTAGGTGAACAGGAGGGATTATTGGAAGGTAGACACCTACCTCAGTGATCGCATCCCCATCATCGCGGCTCCCCCTATGTTACCCCTTTTTACTGTTGTAGGGGAGCCCAGACCACTACTCCCGTCTTACCGCCTCCCACTTAGAGGAGGCACCTCTAGAGGCCACATGGTCCCTGCTCCCGGTACCCACTATGATGCACCTGGGACGGGGTACCCAGTTGATTTTACTGCTGCTCCTAATGTTCATGTTCCTCCTATTGTTGATGACAGATCTCTACCACACATGGTAGCGGACCTTTGCAGACAGTTCAACCAAAAACAGTTGAACGATAGTCTTTGCCAATACCCGGTTTACAGGGAGTATGCCACTCAGGGTAGGCTCCCTACCGGCCCATGGACTCACCCCACCTGGTACACACCTCTCGCTGGCGGTCGTGTCCACGGTGAAGCTTCAGGCTCTGCCTCAGGAACAGGCATAGGGTCTGAAGAGGAGGACGAGGAGGAGGAAGGAGGAGAGGACTCTGAGCCGGATTTCGACTCAGAGGGCTAGGGACATGCTTGACCTTACCCTCTTTGGGGTTCGGTTTGGGGAAGTCCCCATTCTTGGGTTCGGTTTGGGGAGGTCCCCATTTTTTTTGTAAGTAGTTTTTTCTTTTAGATTTCCAGTTTTCCTCTCCTTCGTCCTTAGACTCTTTTTGTAATTTCTAGTCTTTTTCCTTTTTCTTTCTTTGTTTGTTTCTTTTCTGCCTACCCCCATCCCTATGTTGTGGTCGTATGCTGATGAGCACAATGGGGGCATTGTGCGTTTTGGTTTGGGGAGGGTGTTTGCATACTCCTTTGTGAGTATGCAATTGTCTTTGTGTCTTTTGTTTTTCATTCCTTTAGGTGTTTTTCTTATTTTCGTTTTCTTTTGTAGCGTGTTCTTCCCTGTCGCGCGTTCTTCTCTGTCTTAAGTTTTAGGTCGAGTCGGAACGGACGAATACAATTTATGCCTCACATATCACATATTGCCTTGCCTTGCATTTTTTGAAAATTTTTCAAGCTAGTCTTTTGCATTATCTACTACGAGTTCTTGCTGATTTCATGCTAAATTATTAGACTTGACTCTCTTCTTGGCAAGCTACTACATATTCTAAGGATTAGAGTTTAATAAATCGGTGACATCCATGACCGATTTCATGTAGGTTTGTGAGTAGTTTCTCCTCTTGAGGCATGTCACATCAATGTGCATAAACGTGAATTTTGTCTACTTAATACCTATATGCATTCGGATTTGTGGTTTGTTGACACATGTGGTAGAGGTCCCTCTTTCTCATTTTACCCATAATCCCCACATAGCCAAATTGAATCTTTTAACCCATTTGCTACATCCTAAAAAATTGCCTACCCTAGCCGAGCTAGTAATATAGTGATGGGACTGTTTTGGCCATCCTTTGGTTTGTGCTTCATTGTTAAATATTGATTTTGTGAGAATGGTAGAAAGGAGAAAAAGAAAAGAAAAAGATACGAAAAAAAAATAATAATAAGGAATGAAAAGAAAAAAAAAAGAAAAAAAAAAAAAACGAGTCTGCCTATTTTCAAGGGTGGTCGGTCGACTTGCATTCTAGGTCGGTCGACCACGACCATTGAGCAGGCTGTTTCTGAAAAAAAAAGGGGAGAAAGAAGAAAAAAAAAGGAGGAAGGAGAAAATTGGAAAAGTTGTGATTTTTGCTCCCAATTTTTGAGCATTGGTATATTTTGAAAAGTAATAAGAAGTGATCTTATAGTATGGACACATGGTTGTTAGCTCGGTTTAACCCATCTTCCCATAACTTATTTTAACCCCTTCTTACCTTTAGCCTCACAATTCCAAAAATCGCCTCGGCATGTGTCATGGTTATCTAGTGTGGGAATGCATATGTACGGTTGTAGAGATTTTATTCATGTTAGATTGCAGGCATGTTCTTACGGGTCGCAGATAGGTGAGAGTCTTTACTTTTATTTATCTTCTTATCTTTCACATATACATTTGACCCTTTTCTTTCATGAGTGTCTCGAGCGTACCGCGAGAGTCCAATTAGAATGAGTCTTGCAAGGTTGAAAAATTAGCATGCTACTCCAACATGTCGAATTCGTTTTGCTCTTGACATTATGCTTGATTATATTTGAAGGTTGCATTAAATTGGTTAGGCATAGTGTTGTGTTTGGTTGTAAAAAGTGTGAAATCCGTTCCATTAGAAGTTTTTCTTTTCTTTTGAGTCTTAGTGCTTGCTTGAGGACAAGCAAGGTTTGGTTTGGGGAGTTTGATACGTGCCTATTTTATGCATTTTATTTATTCTTTTGGCACGTATTTTCTTATATTTTCGTGACTTTTGGTTGCTATTTCTCCCGAAACGGTTTACTTTGGCATTTCTATGTTTTAAATGTACGAATACGCGGAAGTGAGCAAAAACTGAACTTTATTTGCCTTTCGGGAGCTGTTTTGAGTGACAATGCGGAGCAAGGATCCGGAGTTCACGTCCAAGTATTGTTATTAGGCCGAATTCAAGCTGATACGAACAGAAGCGGTCGACCCACCCATCAGAGAGGTCGACCGACCTAAGCCCAAATCTCGGAAAAGCCCAGCATCGACAGAAGCGGTCGACCGACCCGGAAAAGAGGTCGACCGACCCAGGAGCTGTACCCGCGACTTTTGTTTCGTGTTTTACTTACCTAATCTTGTAATTATAACTTATTTAAGAAGACCTAAACTCTAAAATTAGGCAAAGCAATTTATGTTAGACAAGCATTCCATGTTATTCAAGACTCCATAGTTTAGAAAGAGATTTTATTCCAAGTTTTCATCTTTTGTTCTTAATTCCAATTAAGTTGTAAGTTTGCTACAATCAATCTTTCCTTTTTAATTTAATCTTGTTGTTCATCTTATTGTTGTTTCTTAATTCATGTTTTCCCTTTTATTGTCATCTTTAATTATGTTAATTCCTTTGATGTTCTTAGTTATTGTTAGTTTCATAATTTAAAGTATGCATAGCTAATTCTTGTGATTAGGAATTAGGGGAACCATGGTAAAGACTTGATTTTGATAAGTTTAATGATTGAATTACCAATCCCCCATTGTTGTTGGTGAACTAATCCTTAGAATTGAAAGATTATTAGGATTAGTTTAACAACTTTGGGATTGCCCTTGAACGAAGATTTAGTGCTTTTCTAGGAACCCTAAGACCGTAAGGATTGGGTAGAATATTGACCTAAACGTTTATTCTTTGTTCCTTGGGAGTGTGTTATGTGGTTATTTTACCTTTTATTGATTTGTTTTGACCATGGGGAACCAAAGTTCCTAATCTCCTTTTTATCTTATTTTAATTCTCTTGTTTATTTGCTCTTTTAGTTGTTAGTTCAAACCTTAAATCAACCCCCCTTTTTGGTTCCTTGTAATAGACTTTAAATTCGCAAACATAATTAACCTTGTCTCCTTGTGGTTCGACCCTTGACTTATCCTGTCTAGTTTAAGCAGAGGTTTTATAAATCTTATCTTTGGCACCCCTCAACGACGGGTGTCAACAAGCAAAACATGAAATAAAAATCTCGAACTTTTTATACATGCTGCAAATATATGACATTGTGTAAAGTTTTTATGGCCAAATTCCAAGTCAAACTATTTAAGTCAAAATTATGTAACTTATTATCCGATTTTTAGACTAAAAATCAATAATCATGCAATATATGATAAAAATTTCTGGAAAATTTAATATACATTTTAAATATTTCATGTGTCATACTCAAAAAATTTCATAGTTAAATTCGAAATATAACTATATAAAACCCATTTATTCTCATTTTATGGCATTTTAACAATTAAAATAGTAAGTCTTGCTTGCGACAGGTCACCATTTGTGACGGATATTTTGTGCGATAAAATGGATACAAAATGAGTTAGTGGAGAAAGGGGACCACATGAATAGTGTTGGAGAGAGAGAAAAGTGGGTATTTTGTGAGAGAAAATGGTATCCGTCGCAAGCTTGCGACGGATAGTGCCGTTGCAAATAAGAATTTGTGCAATTAAATTTCATAAACCATGCATTATAACTTTAATAATTCCAAAATTCATATTCATAATATAGAAAATACATGTGAGACCATACAAAAAAATCTCGGCCAGAAAGTATAAATAACTATTTTTCCCAATTTAATTCATTTTAACCGATTTAAAATGACAAATAACCGAATTAAATATACGAATGAACAATTTATATCCAAAAATCATTCCAAATTACCTAAAACACTTTTAGGACCATTAGGTATTCATGCATTAAAATTTTCGGCCATATCAAATATGGTTTTAAAATTTTAATTTTATTTTGTTATCAAATAACTTCGTAAAAATTATAACGAAAAGCATGCAAGAAACCATTTTGCTCTGATACCAATTGTTAGGTTCATGTTTTACACACCCCAAATAATTACTCTTACTAATTATCATATCCTAATTAACTCGTTTAATTAGGGTTTTAAGATCTTATGCATGCTAAATAAAATGCGGAAATAATAAGATTGAGCCCTTACATTCGGTCCAAACTTATGCTAGGATGATCCTCCAACCAAGTAATCAAGGTAGATTACCACCTTTGTGATGCACCCAAAACAACCCCTTAAAACCGTGACAAACACTAGCTAGGTGCTTAAAACGGTTTTCCTTAAACTTTAATCTAATCTTCTTATTGGAATAATGAAATGTATGAATACTACAAATATTGTAGTATTGACAATATAATCTAATTATATTAATATTAAGAAATAATAATTTTAGAGGTTTTAGAAGTTTTTTTTCACTAGAAAACTTACCAAGGAATTAGAATGAACAATAATATGTGAACCACTTCACATTTGATGGTTGTCTTGTGGTTTTGGCGTGAGACACACAAAAGGAAGCCAAGAGGGAGCATTTTGTCTTACCTATGCACATAGGTGGCAATAGGTGCAATTCACAAGGTATCCTTTTAAGGATTGTGTTTTTATCTTCTTAAAACACAAAACACACCTTAATTTATTCCTTCCCAAAACCGGTACCATCACAATTAAAATGGACTTCCATTTAATCAAATGTCATTTTTGTACAATTTGTATACTTATGTGTGGCTTACAATATGTCACAACATAAAATTAATTGTTCTAATTTAAAAATGCTTATTTATCAAATAAATATCATTTATAAATTAAATAAATCATATTTAACAATTTGACTTGTAACACCCCGTATTTTATAATAATATTTTATTATGAAAGTATTTTATTTAGTTGATTATTTCGAAGTTTAATAATAAATTTTGGAAATCTATATTTATAATCTCCGTCCTATATTTTATTATTTCTCGTTTTGATCTACTTTTGGATGGGTTAAAACGTCCGTGCAATAATTAATTATTTTAATTTAATATTTACTTTTCTATTTCAAGTTCTCTTTATGTTTTAATATGGCTCAATCCAATTTGTATTCAGATAATCCATTATATGAGCTAATGGACCAAAAGCCCATTAGTTAATCTCCTTATAAATAGATTTTAACCTAGCAAGCAACTTGGTCAAAATCCCCTTGTTTTGTGCGTGAGTTTTGGCACACGCCTCTCGTCCCTTTCTTCCTCTTTTGTTCTCTTTTCCCCTTTGACTTCACTAGTTGTTACTCCGCGCGCGATGCGCGCGGACTTCCAATGAACGTAACCCATAATTATTTTGATATTATTAATTTGAATACATTTCAGCTATTTTTTTCGTATCATATCTATCTGCATTGATCATCTATTTATATATTTTTTGTTGTGTGTAAAAATAAGAAGATATACATATTTGATTATAATGTTATAGTACATCTATCGGGTACCTCGTATAAATTATGTGAACATAAGTAAGATATATATGTAATCTACAAATAGTCCAGGTTAATCTGTATTTATAACAAATGTCGGCTTACAATCTTAAAATGTCTTCCTTCTTAATTATTGAACTCTGACTTATTCAAATTAATCAATTGCTTTGAACGTATTAATTTGAAAAATTATTATAGATAATAACCTAGCCTTACATATGTCGTAAACGGAAAGAGTTCACAATGTAAGAACAAATGCAGAGTATAAATTTAATACGAGTATAGGATATTTGAATATACTAAATCGCGACATGATTTAATTTACGATAATATGTAACATGTTTATACCCATTAATTGTTTGTTGTTATTCAATAAAAGCTTCAACTAAGAGTTCCTGGTCTACATTAATTTAGATTACAATTCAACACTGTCGCATGAAACCTACTGTGTTGGGTTTACTATTCTTAATCGTAATACGCTTCATCCTCTGACCATAAATCAAAGGGGCCATCGTCATGGACAGTTGGATCATCCATGTCTCTGTTTCCCTCCATCCAACAATGGTAGACATACCTTGCGTCTTTTTCTGGTAAATCAAGACAGCAACACTGGATAGAAAACACACGACCCCATCTTGATCTGACAATTAACCCGTTTATCTCTTCTCTCTTCACCTGACTTTTATAATCAGCTGTCATCTTAGATGTATCTTTCCCAATTGCAAATAAAGAAGCCCACTTTCTGCACACTTCAGACATACTACGTTTGTCCTGATGATTGAGCCTCTCAAAAATGCTAGTCATTAGCTCATCAGAACTGAGCAAGATATGGTTAATTCGATCCCCTACCATCGTCTCTTTTAGCACATACTGTGTTTCGAACAATGATTTAGATTTGAACTGCTCCTTTTTCCATCGTATGTAGTCATTCTCAAACTCACGCTTGTCTTCTCTGTAAAAGTAGCCAACACCAGTACAGCGAGGCATACCTATTTAATTGCAGACAAAGAAACCCAATCAAATCCTGCAGAAATTACATAATTTACCACCAAACCTTAACTCAAAACAGTTTATATGTCATATCTGTTTATTTATTGTTATTTGACTGATGCTGAACAGAGGTACGATATCCGCAGTACATGGAACTACATGACATAAACTTCAAACTTTCTAAAATTTCATTGATTAATTATTCAATGTTAGAGTCGTCAATGATACTTAAGTCCAGTATGGGTGTAGTAGGCGTACTGTGATATTTGCTAGCCAGTTGCAAATTTTCATGTGTACATAATAATCTGCACATCCAGCATAATGCTTACACAACTAACAAGTAGACCTCCTTTAGCCTCACAAAGTAAGCTATATATTTTTACAGTTGTGTCGCAAACGTAATTGTTGAATTCAACTACACTAAGGCTACGCGAGATACACTGTAACACCTTGCAAAAGTAGCAATGAGGCAGGAGGAGATAGGGTAACATGGGTGAACTAAAAATCATAGATAAGAAGTAATTAATTGCTAAGAGATTGAATGAATATTTTAGACCAAACAACTATAAAACCAAACGTAATCCAGTGAAGCTTGTAAGTTCTACTTGACCCTCATATCCTTAGACTATCATCTTCTTTTACTTTTGTTCTATTGTCTTATCCTATATTTTTATCTTATGCGGATGTCCCGTGCAGTAAAACAGCACCATTATAATTCGAAAAGATAAAACTTAAAGCAATAAACTTGATGAACGAAAAACTGGCAAACTCAAAATTATCACACAAGAGACAAACTATTAACAACAGTATTTAGCAAGCTCATTAAGATCACAGAAGCCAAAAACCTAACAAAGTTATCTCACACGTATATTTACAACATTCTTAAACAAACTCAATATGATCCACAAGAAGCCCGGCTAAGTTATCTCACAGACTATTACCAAAATTCTTAAACAAACTCGAAATGATCACACAAGCTTAATCTCACAAATCTATGAACAACATTCTCAAACAAATGTAATACAATCACACAAGCAAAATGCCTAATCCTCACATTTTTTTTAACAATATTCTTAAGCAATCGCGACATTATCACACAGGCCAAGCAAAATTATCTCACAACCACAGAAGTCTATCAAGTATCAACATTTGTAAACAAACTTAATACCTACTAATACAGCTTTCCTAATTCTATTATTTTCTATCTCTGTTTCCATCAGTTGCTTATCACGACAGGTCGAGGTTTGGGGACTTAAAGTGATTGACTAAAATAGCTATTAAAAGTTGAGATGCTAGAACTTAAACCAATAAACTTAATGAACAAAATTCTGAAAACCATGGAGAAGTCATGAAATCACAAAGATCAGGAAATTTTAGGTATACTAATACAGTTCTCAGAATTCTATTACTTATTATCTCTGTTTCCATCGGTTGCTTATCATGGCAGCACGCGAATCAGACACGTAAAGTGATTAACCAAAAGAGCTGAAGATATAAAATCATTTCAAAACCAGTCTTTCATAAACTTAAGCTACTAAATCTACAAGTTAGACTGGACTCCTGAAGCCACAAAGTCTAAAAAACCCGAAATTAATACTCTCTCCGACCCAATCACTTGTTTAATTTTGATTAAAACACCCCCTAGCAGCTGATAGAAAAAGGTAAACAAATGATGGAGGGGCGGAAAGTGTCCTAACACAATAGAGTTACATCAACTTTCAACAGTAAATCATGTAATCGAAACATAAATTAAACTATAAAAGTGCAGATTAAACAGCAAATAAATGATTAACAGAAGCGAAAAAAAAAGGTAAAATTGAAGAACAAGTAAAGGACAGGACCTTAATTAATTAATGTGTAGAATAATTGATTGAAAACGCGAAGAGCAAATTGATGTAGAGAAGCAGTGAGTAAGTAGCTGGAAGTATGAGTGGTGTTACAGAGTTTTTGTGATGAGCGTGTTCCGGTTTGATGGTGAATGGTGGTTAGGGGTTTTCGATCTCACATTTGTTCGACCTAGTGATCCCGTCCTCGTGCATGATCTAAACTGGAAGTTCCCCAGAGATAGTAAAAAGTTGGAGATTTGAAAAATATCAAGGATATAGAAAGATTAGCTATTACGTGTTGTCTAAAACATATATTTGTGAAAATTCATTTACGCTACCAACAAGATGTTTACAATAGTTTGAATTTTGAGTGGACATTTCGTCTACTAAAAGTTTAGTAACTCTAGAATCCCGTTAAAATTAGTATGGTTATGCCGGTACACTGTTTCATGTACGTGTCCGTTAAAATTAGTTGTCGTATTTTGACAAATTTATTTTAGTATGTTCAATATCATTTTACAATGAGCGTTTAATTTTCGTAGTTGAGTAAAATAGAATCAAAAAAGTACATATATAAGTGACAATGTATAACACTAAAATTAAACCGTCAAAATTATAAAGTAAACCCGTGAACTTAAATAACGTAAATAAATCTAACACATGAATAAAGTATATAATTCATTAGGTTGGTAAATAAGCTCAATAATATTTCGAGTTATAGCAACACAAGATTGGATAGGGTTGAATAAATGATATCTCAACCCCTTTATTATGATTGGGCTATTCAGATTACGGATAAAATTGGATAAGTGGTTTCTGTCTATAAAAATGAGTAATAATATTGACTTTTTTCAACACACCACCAATTTCTTTTCTAACCTGTTTTACCTTTCTTAGCTTTAAAAACCGAAAAAAAAATATTTCAATTTATTTTATTGTTTTGGGTAGTTTCTAATTAATTTAATTAATGTATTATTCGAATGTAAGTTTTTGTTTTAATTAACGGAGTCATAATTTTGTCATATATTGAATTTACATGTTCTCCATTTCAATTACCATTAGCTATAATGTCATTATTACAAATTACTATATCGTCCTAAGCTCTTTACTTAAATAGATTCTTATAGGTCACAAATTATCATATCCAACATATTTTTTTTTCACTCCTATATCAGTTGTTAGTGTATCAAATTAAGAGTATTTGAGAATGACTTATTGGGATGATAAAGTCAGGGATTTTCAAAGAGGCATTGACTTGATAAGAGACGATGCCCTTAACTTTGTTGCTCGTTTGAATCTAGTTATGCCAGAATCAGTGTACATGAATATGTTACATTGTTCACCACCATTGTCAATGTTGATCTCAATCATAGCTGGAAATGCACATACTGTTTTGAGTCCACCTGTTTTGAACAATTCAACAATTGGTAATGTTATTTCTAATTTATTTTATTCAACCAAGTAGATTATTATTTTTAATTTCTTTTTGTATTTTCCTTTTGTGGTTAAATCCATCAAATTTTTTTACTCTTTTTTTTTTTAGATACCTACATTTCAAAAGGAGAAGAACATCGCAAATTAAGAAAAAAAGTAGTTGAAATCATTCGACGTTTGTTCAACGTCATGAATCCCGACTCTTTATTAGATCTACTATCTGGATTTGGGAGACTTTACACTCCTCGTGAATGCCTCCACTATTATCACGTATACAACGAGGTCACAATGGAGGAAGAGCTTGAATATTTACGCGAGCAACATTTACAAACATACCGCCTTAATTATTCTTCCACCGACAATATCTCATCTGATGATGATTACGATAATGAGTTTTGATAATGATGATTCTTAACGACAACAATATGTTTATGTACCATGTTGTTGTTGTGAACTAATGTGTCATATTTTCCTAACCGTCTTATTTCATGTATTGTCTATGTCATTATTCAATAATGTACTTATTCAAATTATTGTTTTATTTTGCGGTACTTCGGTAAATTTTAATTTAGTTATATAGTACGGAGTATGCCTTATTCTCGGTTGTTTGTGTGCTCATTTGTGCATTTAAACTGTATCAAACGCATTTTCATTTGTGCTGTACAAAGGAATCAATTGACAATTAAGATTGAATAAAGAGTAATGAGAGACAGATTTTAACCCAGGTTGTAGTATATAGAAGAAATTTTAAATTGACCCTATCGATACAATTAGTTTAACTATTTATTTTGGGATGGTTAATTATATTGTTAAATCAATTAATCTTGCAACACAAATTCTTATTTGCAACGGCACTATGCAATGTGTCTGCTAGTAACGTAAATAAACTTAAAAGTAGTTCCGAATGTATATCTTTTTTAAGATTAATCTTAATTAAGTTATTATCAACCGTGACAACAACCTTTTATTGGAAACGTAAGTATTGCAACTTGATTAACTACAACTATTTGTAATAAGGTCAAATGGCTGATTTACATGTTAAGAGCTACATTACTTTTTAGATTTGGTTTTAACTCAAGTTATAATAAGTTGTCTAAAATGTCAACAAATCGTTGTCATTATATAATATATAGTAAATTTTGTTTGTGACTGGTTAACACTTTTGACGAATATTTGGTGATATGAAATGGATACAAAATGAGTTAGAGAGAGGACCAAAATTGTTTTTTTTTGTGATATAACAGTATCCGTTACAAGCTTAAAATGGATAGCGTTGTTCGTGTTTGTGTGCACGTTGATGGCCGTGTCCGTTATAATTCTACTTACGTCAAAGGCTTACTATAGATTTATCCAACACACGTAATATGCTTATAATTTGTATAAATAACTTTACGCAAGACGTAAATCGTTATGCTAGACTGTACCAATATTGTATTACTATCACATTTTAAGCTGTATTATGAATAATTAGTTATCTTAATTAGACGCCTACTTACACAATTATCGAAAGACGGCTTTGTTGCTTTTGGTGTACACTCTCCATTTTGATTAGACACCACTGTACACCATAATTACACCCATATTCAGCCATTAACATCAAACGCAACATTTCCTACTCCATCATCATCCTTTTTCTACGCAGGAACTCAATTAATATACCCACACACAATGGATCAAAGTCTAGGAAAACTGTTATATTTTAACAAAGATGATAAACCAAACTTCTTGGGAGATTATGTTAAGTGGAAAAAAGCTCAATTCAAGTCTGTGTCTCTGTTTAATAAAACAACTGTTGAAGAAGAGACGGTAATGGGTAGTAAACATCATCATCCTTTTTTTGAGATGCCGGAACTAGAGCTGATCATCTTCGGGCCAACAGGTCCAGCCCGGCCCGTCCAGCCCGCTATTGAAGCGGGCTTGGACTCGTAAAATATCGTAAAAAATGGGTAACGGACAAGCTAAAGTTGGCCCGCTATTTTAACGGACGGGTACGGACTAAACAAATATGTCCATGGGCAGCCCGCTAAGCCCGCTAATACCTTTATTCTTAGTTTTTATTTCCAATTCTCATATAAAATGACAATAAACTAATAATAAACTAATAAGCTAATATAATAAATTAGTAACACTAAAAAAGGAAGTGAAAATCCCTTCATATTCTATCCTATTTCCTACGTCTAAGACTCCTAAATTTCTAGAATTCCTACGTATTTCCAAGTACCAAATACCAACTTTCTAGAGTTTGATACTTTTAAACTGCCTACCACATTTACGCCTCCTTATCATTTTATTATTAGATTTATTTATGAACTTTCAGCTACTTAGATTTTAATTTTTAAGTTCCATAAGCCCGCGGGCAGCCCGCCAATTATTAATGGGCGGATATGGACAGGGGTAATAGGGCTGCTATAGCGGGCTCGGACATGAAAATTAAGCCCGCCGAACACATTTTTATAGCTTAGGCCCGGTCCGCGTCCGGCCCTAGCCCGCAAACGATCAGCTCTAGCCGGAACTCACAGAAAATGTGTTTAGCAGACTTGACCATGCAAGGAAAAGGAATATGGCTGAGGTTTGTAAAGCATGGGCTAATCAATTCCTTGTTGGAATGGAGACCTCTAAGGTCGACATAGATTATAGAAGTCGGTTAGTTAGGGAAAATTGTGGGAAAAAAATATGGGTGATGAGAGATCAGACTGTGGTGTCAAGCAACGTAAGCCTCGAGTGCAGCAGAAGAATAGGAAACGTAGCAGGAGGTGCAGCAGCTCATATGAACCGTACATTGAGAAATCGGGAAGCGAAGGCTACTATGATTCTGATTGTTAATTTGGATAATTAACTGACTGGTAAGATGACTATCCCCTAAAAGGTTATGTTTTTATGTCTCAGCAATGCCCGAAGTTATGCATGTTTTTGATGTTAGCATAATCGATTGGTCTGCAACATTTTGGTAATGATCTATCGTATAAGAACTTAAGTATCTTTATGTTAGTATTAGTACATATAAAATTACCCCCTTTTGTGCTGGTAAAACAGTGTCCAAATTATGTATTTGTGTTTGTTCTCGTATGATGTTCAAACCATAATAGAACGCTATCGGATTATGTATTTGTTATATAAATGCTAAGTAATGTTGGATGAGTTTCCTGCTTCGATAGTCTACATGGATAATTAACAGCGTTCATGATGATGACTAAGCTATTGTACAAGTATATATGATTATAGATATTAGATATATAAAGAGTAAGCATTTAAATACAGTTGATACGTACTGCACCTATTAGCTATATCAAGTCACAAATCATGATGATTATTGCAGGATGATATGTGAGTTAGTGTAAAACGCTTTCCGTACTGTAAGACAAACTATTTCACAAATGAGTTTGAATTCAAAATTCTGATGAGGTAAGGCACTTTATATTAAACAGCAGGTGTCCACAAATTGTTTATAAATAACTTGTTAGCGTGTAATGGTTACTTCAGTAACCGAGCATTATTGGACAACCGTAAATTGGGTCTTAAACATCCGCTAGAAGCTTAAGATGGTAAGAGGTTACGATTTATAACAAGTTTCCAAAAGGGGATACAGAGTGATTATATTTAGATACCCATATAGTATATGATCCGTCCGGGAAATGAGGGAATCACAACACGGGTGCAACATACAGTTAAACCAATACCTGCTAAAATATTATGTTGACTTCGACATAGCAGTTGCACAAAAACAGCAAAACGCAACCTACTAATATAAGGACACAATGTTCCTAAGCATTTTGGTCAAGTAGAGTGATCCCTGCATACTGAATGCACGAAAACAGCAAAAGATAAACTAATATTATAAGATTTCAGTGATTTTTAGACTATGGGAGTGTAATTTCAGGGTGTGTGCACCGTAGATGGGGAACCTGATTTATCTTTCCTGCACTTCCTCTTTGGTATGTTTGAGTGTGATGAACTTAAGGGTGCATCTTTTACTGAATTATTTCCCATAGGAGAAGTAGAACTCTCAATTCTGCTAGCACTGCAACCTCAGTAATACCTGGGATGGAAGTTTCATCAGAATGTTCAATGGTATTAGGGAAACTGAGACGCTTCTCATTAAGGTCTTCTAAGGTTTGACTTCCCTCTGGGTTGTTTGATTTTGAGTTTTGTCCTGCTCTGGGGCGGTTTATGTCAGATTTGGAAGAAACGTCCTCGTCACCATTAACGATAACCCTTTTCACAACCCACTGCAACACGTTATTTATTGAAAGTGTTTTGGCTGGAACAACTTGTGCTTTAAAAGGAGTTTGAGAAAGCAATTATTTTATTGCTGAAAAAGCTGGGTACACACTTTTGGGCCCATTACATAGAAACTGTCAGCTGTATATTACATAGAAACAGGATACAGTAGTACTACAGCCAGTGTATATATTCTGAGTGTACTTAGAAAATATACCAAACATTTCACTATAATCAGGTGATCGGGGCAGCTGGTTAATTGGACAGTTGTTAACATCAGTGCATTCATCATCATCAGCAGGCATGATAATTGTACGATGGTTAAAGGTCATCTGGTATCCAAGACCTGCACCATGGGTTTGGTACTCAGGTTTAACTGGACTGATACTTGCATCTGATATTTCATATCTCCGGTTGTGCTTGATAGCATCCTCATATATCTCTACTTGATCATCAAATAAAGCACCACGCATCTTATTACCCTGGAAAAGAAAATTTAAAAAAGAACAACCTGCTTAATTTACATTAGGACAACAAATGTGTAATGCTCTGCGTTACAATGATGACTCCTAATGCCGAACATTAATTAAGGCAACACCTATAAACACAGGTGCAAAATCAGTTGTTAATAGAATTCAAGGTAATAAAATTATCCATGGCTACAATTAATTTACAAATGGTTATATATAGCTGGAAGCTAATGAAGATGCATTCAGTATAGGACTGGACTATGACTGTTTGACTCATAATTGATCGGATCATATCTAATAAAGTTTGATTCCTCCTTTCTGCCACACCATTTAATTGTGGTGTACCTAGAGGAGTTGATGTAGTTATATAGATTTTTAAAAAGTTTAATGTTCCGATGTTATTTATTTGGAAGATAGTATTATAAACCAGGTTTGATCTAAGATTAGCTATATAGAAGTATATATCTAAACGCGGCAGGCCTATATAATCAATAACATCTAATAATCTGTCAAACACACCCAAATAGAAAAAACGGAGCGAACCTGGTGAATAGGTCAACATGTTTCCGGTTTACCTGGTGTCTTCTAAACGTAGAGAAGTTTATGCAGCCATTGCTTCTTGCAAAAAGGAAAAGGAAAGGATATCTGGTGCTACAGACAGTAACCTTACCAACTACCCCAAATAGAGTTAGCATGAATTATACCATCATAACACAGATTAATGAAACTCTCTATAAGAAAAAACACATTAGAAGTATTTATTTTGCTGTAGCAAGAGTCAAGACAGTCAGAGACTGAATGTAGCCGTGACCCAAAATGACCTTCCTATAATACTTCATCTGAACTGACCATGTTCAACCTCGTAAGTTCGCAACCCTGTGGTTGCGTCAAGTATGACAAACCGAATATCATTTTAGACAGATTTAACCACGTTCGCACTCATAAGTCATAACCAAGTCCTATGAATCCTCAATTTAAACAACATACTTACAAACACATCTAGAAGCTTACGTATCAAACTCGTAGCTAGGATTAGAAAAAAACAGAAATCTAACTTTTAATAACGATAACCATTTGAAGATAATAGAGCAATTAGTGTTATAATGTTTTCATAATTCATCAAAAAAAAAAAAAGATTACTCAAGTTGTTAAGATTACCGAAAATACCTTATCATCTTCAAATAACAAGCTTTGGTATCGAACTTTTACAGGAGAGTCTTTTGGACGACGCTTCTCAACCACTTTTACGCTAACCTTGAATTTCTTGCTTTCGTTGGTTAGCTCATCAAGGTAGACCTTTCTAGATTTCATTGTTCTGCATCACAGAACCGAAATTAAAAACAAAAGGGACATAGATTTGTCAGAAACCAGTATTGAATTACAATTTTTAGTAAGTTGCTTGTAAGTAGCATGTGGACTATGGCACACCATAATTATCAGTTTAATACCATTAGAATATTAATAGGATTGGAAATTTGTTAAATTCATACAACTATGTCTTTAACTATTGTTATTTTAGTAGAATCACATGAAATTAATGTCTTGGAAATTCATACCTTTTAAGATAGTTGGTTGATACTGCATATGTGTTAAGGGAGAAGGTGAAGGACTATGAAGTGAGTAGTAG